>JAWZSL010000002.1:16564458-17164458 GCA_034769285.1 Lutjanus argentimaculatus
ATAGCTCTTGTAACACCTGAACCAGTTGTAAACTGCAGTAAAACACAAATGACTGACAGACTCACAGCCTCATTAAGTCCACTGCCATTTTGAGTGAATGAATGAGGAGGACTGAAAGAAAATTAAGCATGAAATGCTCTTGTGAGAAAAAAAATCACTTCATTTTATATAAGCTACACTTAGCCACAGGGAGAGGCAATCTAAGATAAAGCCTGTCACACTTAACGGGGAACATCTGTAACAACAAATAAAAGGGGCAGCCCAGTGGTTTTAAACAAGCCAGTTGGCAAACACAGCAAGATTTAAGTGTCTAAGAGGGAAAAAAAAAGCAGGTTAAAAGGGTTAATCCTATTTTTGTTGTCACCCGCTCCAATGAACTGTCATAACGGTGCTGTCTTTGCTGAGCACAGCCAGCAGGCACACTGCAAGCACATCACTGACACTAGGGTTGTGCAGTCGCAGGTGGCTATATTTAGGTGAGGCACGCTCTTTTATCAAACCTAGGCTAAGAAGATTTCATCAGAGGGAGAGGCAAATCTCCCCAACCTTAGGCTACGAGAAAACAGAGGGATTTACTAAATACCTACAGAGGGGAGAGGAGAATCAAAATCAGCTGAAAGGAGTCAACCTTACCTAACACTGCTAAAAGAGATCCATAAATAAGATTACAAGTAGTTCTATGGTAGGACATCAAGGTTAGGGTACAGCGTATGATTTTTCATTCACCTCTAAAGCTCTGTCTAGGACTGTTATTCAACACAGCCAAGAGAAAGACAATGCTAAAGACAATGTCAAATCCGCTGCGGTAGAACATTTTCTAACTGACAGAGGTCTGACCCCTTAAAGGTAAGTACTGACAAATGTAAAAGAAGGAGATGCACAGCCACCAAAATTCAGAACACAAGAGCAGACCCTGATATCACTCTGAAAGGGATTGTTGTCACACAGCAACACCTGACAACAACTGAATCTAAGTTATTAGTCTTTCTGTATTTAATGCTTATACCCACAATCACCCTCCTGACATCCCTCTGTCAGTCTGTCTGCTTATAAACTGTAGTGACCAAAATTATCATGGTAATCATTACTGTTGCGGTATTGTTAAAATGTGCTGGAAATGTTCAAGAAGCATTGATAGACACTGAAATCATTTCACCATGCTTTACACTGAAAACCTCTTAATGAATTGAAATGTCATCATGTCCTTTGCAATGTCAGTGTTTTCAGTGACGCAAAACAAACCCACGTTGAATACTGCGCCTGTGTCTGCTAAGTCTGGCAGGAAGTGAGACAGGCAGTCACTTAACTCAAAGTCCAGAGTGTGTATTTTCGTAGCAGCTGGCTTTTGTTTTCAGGATAACAGGCTTAGCTTTACACTGACAGACAATTGACTGATCAAGTTACAGTGTGGGACTCGTCCTAGCTTGTTATTGTTGATTTGCGAGGGTGCGCGCATCCTGCGCTCTGGAGCTCTTGCAAGCTGCAGAGATTTCCCCTACTCTGGGGGGGGGCGCAAATCTCTTAACCATAGATCATATATTAAGTAGGATTTCAATTCAACCTATTTAATTTACCATCTATGGCTCCACATTGCAATTTGGACTGCTGTACTCATTTTTGCACGTGCAATTTTCACATATTGTGCCTTCAGTGATGTCCTGTTGACGCAAAGATATGGGACAGCAGAAAAACCTAAAACTTAAAACTTAATAAAGTGACATATTAACAGTCATACAGCTAGGGGTATTTCCCTGACATGTTGCACCCTTGGTGAGTGAGTTGTGAGTGGAGTGAGGTATGTAACATTTGGCTCTGTGGATAAATGGTCATGAAAATGAAACACTTGCTGCTTTGTAATAGTATCTGTGCCACAAAAGTTGCATATGCTAACTGAGCTGCCCCATATTCATCATTGTCAATAAATGTGTTCTCTTATATGTCATCTAATTGCAGTATATGAGAGTGTAAAAATAATAATTTTCACTGTTAAAATGTAAGTAATTGTGTACAACCTATTGAGTTTGTCTTAAGGAAAGTTTAAATGAGCAGCAAATTCAGAATGACAAAAATGCCTTCACTTTGGGACAATGGTTGTCAAGTCTGGGACAGCTGAAAGCAGAATTTGGGAGAGTTGTGGAACACTGAGGAAAAACGTTAATTTCGAGCCCTCAGTATGATCACGGTACAGTTGGATTTGGACTGAAATGATCTGAAGCGTACAGACTTGTCATTGCTTTAACTCCTCTCAGTTGATCAGACAGTATAATTTAAAAAAAACAGCACATTCTTTTAATGATGATTCTCTATTATTGGTTTAAAGGGACTCTGATCTTCAGTAGCGTGATAATCAGTGCATTGCTGGTCTCTTTTCACTTCATCTTCATTCAAAATCAGAGATATGGGCAGCGATTCAGACGTCCAGCACCAGGGTAACTGTCTCAGTGAAACTCTCTAAATGCAGTAGCATCGGTCCCAGACACTCAAGAATATGCCCCAGATCCTCTCATTGAAATAAGTCCAGCCTAAACTTGCTCTGATGTTTGAATAGCTCAGAAGTGTGCACTTAAGAGCTCTGGCTAAATCATGAAATCACCAGAGCCTCTTTGCAAACTGACCAGATGTAATCAGGGAGCCCACTGAGAAGAATGCTCTGAAGTAGCCAAGTCTGTGTTTTCTGTCCCCTTTTTCAGACCAGTGGGACTGTTAATTTTTAGGGGTCTGTTTCTGGAGAGGCTCTGCCTGACGCCACTAGTGGCCA
Source organism: Lutjanus argentimaculatus (assembly GCA_034769285.1). Taxonomy (NCBI): domain Eukaryota; kingdom Metazoa; phylum Chordata; class Actinopteri; order Lutjaniformes; family Lutjanidae; genus Lutjanus; species Lutjanus argentimaculatus. Next base: position 16,567,217 of record JAWZSL010000002.1, read on the forward strand.
CTCACTATCCCTGTCCTTGTCACTGCAGCCCTGTAGAGTCCTTCACAGCTTCCCAGAGCGCAACCTGCTACCCATCTACTCAGAAGAATAAAAACTGTACACAGCAGCAAATAAATATGTCCTCTGTGGGGAAAAAATAGAGAGTCAGTGAGTGGCAGGGTTGTACAGTAGAAGACATGGCGAGGACAGAAAGCTCTCCAGCCGGTGCCATCAAGCATGCACTTATCCTACTAGCATATGCCAATATCTGCACTCCAGCGTTGTGGACTGTCATCCTGCCACTAATTGCATCTGTGTTTTATCATGATGCCTTGTTATCTCCCACAAGGTCCTTTGGGTCATGTCAAAGGGGTCCCCTGTCAGCCAGCCACACAGTGTGGCAGAGGAAACACTGGACAGTGTTTCCTAGCTCAACACAATAACCCCCTCCCCCATCACAAGCCCGCTGATCTGTCGGACAGAAGAGAGCCACGGAGAAAGAGATGGAGTACTGGGCTTTCTCTTAACAAAGATGAAGTGCTAAGATAATGTACTGTCTATAATACCAGGAGCTGGTCACATTGTACACCATCACCTCGTGCCCTTGCTCTGGGCTGCACCAGTACTGGGGCCATTATCTTCACCACTTCAGGTGCTGCAATCAGCAAATGGAGCAGCCACAATGAAAGCCTTTTCTATCCATCTCCGAAAAATGGTGATCTGAGGTCAAAGGGCGACAAGGAGAGAAAGGGCACGAAAAGAGAAAATGAAGGGAGTGAAAATGTGGAAAAAGTGAGAGAAAACGAGATTCTGTACAACATATTAAAGGGGTAGTTCGGATTGTTTGATGTGGGGTTTTATCGATTGTCAGTGCATTAGCTGCAGTGGATGGCGGTCGGCACACCCCCATCACCATCAAAGAAGCATCATCACAGAAGCTAAGCAATTAACTGCTGAGGACAGCATCACAGACAACAGGTACTTTCACCACTTAAAAAAGGTCCACTTAAAAAACATCACCATCTGTTTAAGTGTACGCTATATTTAGAATATTTTCACCACCCTCAAGTTACTGGTCTTATATAACAATGGTTTCCCACCAGAAAAAGCAATCTCATGGCAAAGTAAAACAATGAAAATATTCTAAATATAGTGTACACTTGAACAGTTATTGATATTTTTAGGTGGACCTTTTTTAAGTGGCTAAAATACGTTTTGTTGCTGAAGCTCATTGCTTAGCTTCTGTGCTGGTGCCCCTCTTCGCTTCTCCAAACTGGGGGCGTGCTGACCGCCACCTACTAATACACTATCAATTAGTACCTTAAACAACCCCACATCAAATAACCAGAACTATCTCTTTAAGGCTAAAGTGCAGAGACAACCAACAGAGGGAGCGTTTGAGGAGAAATCCGTGGTCTTCACATCACTCTTCTTTACGCGCTGTTGTTTTGAGCAACATTACACAAAAGCAGAGGTAAATAAAAGCAAAATTAATACAGCTTAAAAGCTGATGGAAAACCCTCACTAAGAAGACACCCAGAGCATGAAATTAAATCAAATCGGGGAGGAGATGCAGTTTATCTGATTTTTGCTGGTCTGCGTGAGTAAGCAAAAGTGGAGGCTTATCTCACTGTTAAACCAAACAGGGCAGGATTTATCATGTTTATTTGTTAGCTCTATAATTTCTCGATTGAACATGCTAAACAGGGTCAGGGATTGGATTTATACACAACAACTTTGCTGCTGCCTCCCTATTCAATCAAACACTGGGGAACTTTGTACGACCAAAACTGCCGTGGGTAAAAAGAGGACATGCCATCGACTATGGAGATGGTGAAGATAAATCAGGAGTGTCCCCCCTTTCCTTCATCGCAGAGAAGAGGGAACAATCTGTCTCTCACCACTCCATGTCTCATAATCCAGCCATTTGTCTGAGTCTTCTAGACACCCAGCGTGTGGCAGGGCCAGGCCAAACACATTGATCCAGGGAAGTATTTCCTGCGAATCACGCCAGCCACACACAGAGATCTTTATTCAGCGCACTGGACTCTGGTCCTCTCTGAGTGGAAACCCCACTGTTTCCAAAGCGCTTCAGTCTTCTATACATTCTTACAGAGTAAACCCTGGAGAGGCCCTCTAAGGAAATGTCATCATCCTGCCATATCTGTTGTGCGCTGATGACTACAGAGAGGGATATTAGAAATGGATTAATAACAATGGCAGGTGGATCATGAGCACGATGTATGACAGATCATTACTAGAAGTCTCACTTTTAATGATGTGGTGAATTACTGTTGGACCATAGCTCCATCACATATATGTACTATGTTGTATAATTACATTTTTTGCCTTATTTCCATCTGTTATAACTTATAAATTAGATGAGCAAATTAAATGAGATTGCTATTAAGATGTGGAACCTATACACAACTCAGCAATATGGTTCAAATTAATATCAAAATATTAACAGATTTTTTTACCATTAGCAATATACATGTGTATACTGTACATATATTAATATGGCCAATATTCAGCAAAATCACATCCTGCACTGTTCTCGTCAGAGTTTACTTCACTTCTCTAAACCTGTGCCTGCTGCAGCGTTTGTGTTGTTTTTACATCCACTTTGTTTTCATGGCCCATTACTGAGCAGATATTAATTCAGACTGTAGACCCACTACAATTTAATTGTGGTTTTAGTAGATTGAGTAGATGGAGTAAAATTACAGACTTGAAAAACTACTTAATTAAAGTATTAAAAATGACTTAATTACAGTAATCTGAGTAGTAGTAATTCACTTCCAATCCTGACAATAATAAAAAATGATCTGAGCATGATGGTTCATTTTTGATCATGGGAACAATAATTTCATAAAATAGCTTTAAGATTTCAATCACATTTCATGGTCTTCATCAGTAAATTTGAGAGACTGCTCAGCTGCTGTGAAGTTGTTGTTAAATAATCTACTAGCATCTGGAACTACTTTTAAACACATTATAAAATGACAACTGAACCAACAGCATGGAAACAGTGCAAAGTCCGTTTGCAGATGAAGGCCATGAGATGCAGTTGAAAGCCTATGAAGCGTATGTAGTATATTACATAGTGCAGTAAGTGGACCTTGAGTAAATGTTTTGTAAAATGTTTAATGTAATGAAGTATTTTAACTGCAGTGAGTTCAACAACTTGTAAAACACAACATGATCTTATCATCATGTTGTGGTTCCACAGTCAGTCCATAAATGTGAATAATAAATTAATGACCAGCCCCAGCACATGGTAATCCCTTGTAAAAGCCGTACACGCTATTTAGATAAACCTTCCACACATAAGACAAAAAGACATAAATTTAAGCTGAGTTTTATGTTTGCTCTTCACATTTCTAGCATTTTATACATTACCTCAGGGGTTCTCAAACTTTTTCATGTCAATGACCCCCTTAATAGATGCACAGAGGACCACTGACCCTGAGGTGAGAGGTCTTTGTCTGAAGGAATCCATTCTAATTAAAAAACCTAAAAACTAAGATCACTCTATCTGTCATGCGAAAAAAGTTAAAATATTCCTGCAAACTACTCAAGGACCAAAAGGTAAGAAAGACGGAAAGTAAAAGAACAGCATGTAATGAGTCTTGGCTCAAAGTAGCTGTCACTGTTACATGACGCATGGTCACCAACCTGAGTCACCTGCAGGTGGAAGTGATCACCGTTTCTGGCACATTCTACTAATTGGCTCTGAACTTAACGGAACTTGTCTGTGAAACTGTTGTTGTAACGTCGAGACTCTTACATTAAATTTAAAGTGCCTTTTAATACGGTGTTTCTCTTATTGTGTCCAGCCCCTGGAGCAACATATCAGTGCAAGTTTGACATCTTGACCATTTCCTATCTGGGCTGATAGGAAAAAAGCAATCCAATTTCAGAGAGACAGGGGGTGTGAGAATCCACCTGGGACACGGACAGGGTGGAAAAGGTCAACCTGTACTGGATATAGAAGAATCTGTGTGAGGAGGAATGAACAGGAAGGAGCTGCAGTGTGCATGCAGAGGTCAACACAAGGAACAGTGTGATTTGGTTACTGGACAATACAAACTATGCATGAAACACTGGGTAGCCTAATTTTGGGGGAAAATAAAACACCAAGCAGTCTCTCACCACTTTTCTCCGGCTGAAGGACGAATCAGGGTCAAAATATAGTTTGCAATTAATATGTGAGTCTATTTTAACCTACATGGGCTGCAAAGGGATGGACTTTTTAATATATCAGACCATTTTATGTCTCAGGTCATTAACAGTGGTGTACTGAGATGCCTTGTGATGTGAGTGTTTGTGTTTTGGACCCTCACAGCATTGTTAAAAATAGTAAATCCCGCCATCTGGCTCCTAACTAGGCAAGAACAAACCGAAGAAAAGTATTTGCAAACAGTGTTTCACCCAGGTCTGTGTGCGAACAGCGTGCCTGGACGCTGAATGGAAGACATCAGAGAGAATCGACAGCATACAGGAGGTATTTTAACCCAGGCGATCTTAATTATTCATTCCCACCATGCTGACAATTCTCACAAAATACAGCGTGCTGTGCTTTCTTGATTGCTGGCAACCAAGTGGTTTCTTGTTTTCAATTTTTTTTTCATCTGCAATATATTCCTCAGTTATCACACATGGGTTAGTAAAAGCAAAAGATAATATGATTTTTAGTCTGGTTATCAATTAAGTGATGATGCAGAAGGCTGAATCACTGCAGAGCCTGTAATCAGAGTAAAGAATGCCCTCTTGGGTATCATTGGAAGATTACACCTACATAATCTGTGTTGATGTTGATTGCTTTTTCGACCAGCACTGATTATGTGTCAAATGTCAGATTGAAATTAGAACTAAATGTGTAAAATGAGATTTATAACCAGAGACACTATGTGGATGGAAAATATTTGTCACTGTGCCAAAACAAAAGGATGCATAAAGTAAGAAATCACTGCCAATTTTCAGAGAGTCCAGAGAGTTACAATCATCTGCAGCCCTCTTTTGTCATATGTTTAGTGTCACAAGGCTCACAAATCCTGCTGTAACCGGTTTCATCCCCTTCTCAACTTCTCCCCTGCATGAGCAAAGTGGACAGGTGAAGTCAGCAAGGGATACATGTCAGGTCATTGTATGGAGAGAGCAGGCACTCTTAATATTTTTTTTTCTTTGCACTCCCCTCTTTTCCAAAACAGGAAGAGGTGCTAAAATAAAGCCGTAGCACAGCCAGAAGCAGAATGTGTCAACAGGAATACAGAAAGGTCTACAGAGGTCTTGGTCACTCTAATGTCACACACACAAGCCAATGCAAACGTGACTTGAATATAGACTGGAGATGAAAATTTCATCTCATGATTATAGCGACCAAAATGTAGTTATAGGTGTTATGGTGATATTACTGTAATAAATCACAAAATAACCATAAAATGTCATCAGAAATTGAGGAAAAGTATGTAAATACTCGCTACTGCTGTCCTCACATGAAATTTCCATTCTGGGCTAGAAAGACTGTTTTTGCTTGAGTGTTTTTTGCTTGAGTTAATTAGAGTTCAAATTAATGCAGAATGTTCGCCAAATGCGTGAGTGTCAGTTTATGAGTCATGAGAAATCAACGATACTCTTTTAGAAGGAGTAGATCTTTGTAACAGTTGAATTGAGCAACGTGTTAGTAGGTAGTGAAAGGGCAGGCAGTTACTGAACTCCAGTTGCAGGGTGTATATTTTCAGAGCAGTGGGCTTTTGTTTGCAGGATAATGGGTTTAACTTTATACTGGCAATTTACAGTTAAACAGTTGATCAACTTCCAGTGTGTTTGCAGTGTTACTGCAGCCTGCCAGAGCTTCTTCAATTCTGGGGGAAACAACTCTATTTAATAGCAATACCATCTATTGCTCAAATGTGCTATTTGGACTTCTGTACTCATTTTTGGATGTGCATTTGTTACATATTGCTCCTTTAAAATGTTGCTGAAAATGATGGCATCATGGCCTTTGCAAAATTAATGTTTTCACTGATGTAAAAAACAAACCCACTATCCTTATGCTCCTGCATTTGGGAGACTGTTCCTAACTGTGGTTGATGCTGGACATTATTGTAATGCAAGTTTTTTTTTTTAATCATGGTAATCAAACAGGATTTATGATAACTTAACATTTTAAATGGTAGGCTAATATGCACAAAACATTCACACAGACACTGCAATATAATACTTGCAATACTGCAAAAACTGTTTGTTCCTTCCTACTATTGTCATTTTAACTGCACATCCGGCCACCTTAGCTGATAAATGTGAATATTTTCTTTTGTTCTTTCTTTAGTCCTTTATGACAGCAGACTGAATATCTTTGGGTTGGGAGGACATCACTTTTGGCTTAGGGAAACACTGATCGACATTTTTCACCATTTTCTGACATTTTGTAGACCAGAGACCTAAGCAAATAGTCGAGAAAACAATAGACAGATTAATTGATAATGAAAATAATTGCAGTCTGAATATATACAGTTCACCTTGCACTAGTAATTTTTAATTTAAATAATCTTATTATATATGTAATATGTACCCATAATCATTTCATCCCTAAAATTACTGGCTGATAATTTGTTAACAAATGCACATTTTTTCCACCTGACATGTGGAGATAAGTGAAACTGACATATTTACGTCTGGTCAGTGGGACAATAATCACATCTGTCCAGCGGCAAGAGAAATAAATTTGACACCGAAATGTGTTAAAAGAGGAAAAGCTGGAGAACGGTTCTTGGCTGACTAGTGTTGTGTATCCACCTGGAGAGATTTAAAATTGATGTAGCAGGGCAGAGGATGCTGGAGCGGGAAGGACAACATTACATTTGTCAGGTGACCAAAACACATCAAGCATTTCCAGCTGGGTGACATGTGGCACTTAACAGAAAACGCTCACATCAGGTTTTCCCATTTTCAAAATGTATATGATGTCCAATCAATCAATATAATCTCACCTCGAGATTACCATCACTTCGCCAAGGTTAAACTCAGCTCTCTGCCTAATACATGAAGCTGAATTAAATGACATATCGGGAGGATGGGAAGGAAAAAATGCTCACATGCAAAAAAAGAAGAAGAAAAAAAAAAGGCCATTGTTTTACAGTTGTGATCACATGTGCTGAATTCACACTCCCACACAAGTGTGCCTGGCGAGGTCACACAGTACCGTTCAATCATTCTGCCACTATGACAGGCAACCTTCCACCCACCGGCCACGCACATCCTCCCTGGGCTCCCTCCATTAAATAAATTGTGCTGTAATAATCTCTTGGCTCCTAATATTCGTGGATGAGCACAGCAGTCTATTTTGATTACCCCACTTTCAGGCCCAGCCAGAACCATCTGTAATCCCCATGTTTTACCCTCACTAAATTAAAGGAGGAATTATTTAATGGAGACCAAAAGGAATAGAGTGTCATTCATCCTATGTAGCGTCAAAACACTTTTTTTCTCCAACCCGCCCATGCACATTAACACTATAAGACAAGAGGACACAGTCCATAAGGGCTACACGCTAACACTGAGTCTGAAACTGATTCATGCGTCCTTTATTTGAAAGGTTTTGATCTGATATGGATCTTGCAATCACCATCAGTAAGGCTTAAACTGCACTGAAAAACTGTCAAACACTCTTTAAATGAGGTGTTTAATTCGCAGGCTTTACATTCCTCTACCGTATCTCCAGGAACTCACCTTGACCTTTGTGTAACTCTCACCCAGACTGACTCCTGCCACCTCCACAAGAGGGGGAATCACCCTCTCTGTGGCCGTGTATGTTGTTCCATCTCATTTTTCAATAAATCCACCAATGTCGAGCTACAGGCCCCACGAGACCCAAACAAATCAATAGCAAAACGTACTCTCAAATCAACTGTAATCAACCCGACTGAAATAGAGAATGCTGTTATTTAATCTGATCCCATACACTCACAAACACAATACACACAGACGCACAGATACACGTTGGCACACTCCAGTACAGTAAGAGTACTGGATCTTCGACAAAAAGCATGTTGCTGTTAGTGGCTGCTAATATTACTGTAAAGCTAAGGTGCACGATTTGTGCAGTATTTAAAGCTTCTACAAGGAGTTTTCATCTGGTTATGAAACAGTCTCAATTTAATACTGATGACTCTATATCATCTACATAAGTTAACGAGACCATCAGCGAGACGACTGACTATTTCTATACAGTCATTCTTAATGTCTGCCACCAGGTTGGCGTCTCCTTGACATCAGATGAAATGAGCCTGTGGTTAAATTTTCCCAGCAAACATTACGGTGAGTAGTACATCTGTACATATGTTAGCCAGATTTTTATTTAGATAATTTTATTTTTTATATATTTCCTGGTTATTAAAGTGGAAACACTACTGCTTTTGTCCTTGACAAAAAGGCCCCACGAGGCCCCAAAATCAACAAAATTTTTAAGTTCCTTGTAGTACCTTAAAGTACGTTAAAATATCTCAAAATTCATCAGGGAAATAACAACCACAAGGTTTATTTTCCCCAGATTTCTCATAAAATACAACATTTTTAACTTCATACTTAGATATTGATATTGCAACAATATCGTAGGATGACTGTTGGTATTTTCACAAAACATAAACATAATGATATTTTTGATAAATAAACATCATTAATGTTGATATAATGATTAAGTGGGTGAACGAAAATATTAGAACAGCTAAAACAGTATGATAAGTTCAAAAAATTACATCACTTTCCTGTAATGCAGCCTTTAAAACCAGGAAAAGACAACAATTATGCCATATCACAATTAGAACCCAACCAATATATCTGTATTATCAGCTCACTATTAGACTATCATAACTATATTGGTCAATATCGGCATCGGCATGTATGTTATTATTACTATATGTATCAATAGGCACTGTTTTTTTTAGCAGAACATAATGCAAATTGTTTTTATTTGTTAGCAATATAGGCACATTTGATGTGTATTTGATCCTTTTTTGCTAATTCAGGTTTAATACATATATCTTGCTCTATTTGTGCCTTTTATTTATAGTGATTTATAATTATTAAAAAATACTGTTGTAAGATTACTGTTTCAGAAGCCTGATATAAATCTGGACTACTTTGAGGAATCATTGCAAAAAAAATGCGTGTTTATGTATTATATTCTTTATACTATATTGTGTAAAATTAACATTGGCTGAAATAACAATATCAGAATTTTTTTTTTACTTTCAAATATTGGTATCGACATCTGCCCCAAAAATCCATTGGTCGGGCCCTAATTCCAATATAATGATGAGCCAAAATCTAAGATAATATCTAGTCTCATATCAGCAGCCCTAATTTAAAATATCTCAAGATTCACCAGGAATAACTTTCCCCCCATTTCCCACAAAATACAAAGGCCACAAAATACAAAGGCAGACTGAGCACAGGTAGCACAGCTACCTTTCTCTCCTCATTCTCACACTGAGCTTGTTCTTACCAGTTTAGTCTTTTGAAGACTGAGATATGCAAATATGCAAAACTCAACAAATTTATGCTAATATTGTGAGAAGCTGTCCAAAAAACATTTTGTCTATTTGGACAAATGGAGGACATTAAAAATGCCATGACTCACTTTTGCAAAAGAATGAAAATATCACATCAGAAACTGGTTAAATTAACATGAACACATTCAGGACCACAGTGCCACATTTTCATTTAGTCAACACTTTCCCTAAAAGTTACTTCCCTTTAACGACATCACAGCCTTAATGTGCACATCGGTGACTACATCTGCTCTACTTTTCTTTAATGTATTCTCCCAAAAAAAAAAAAAAAAAAAAACAAGAGCAAAATTCTAAGATGTCTTTTCAGAGGATTTATTTTTGCCACTGTCTAGGTAAGTGTCTTCTGGGAAACAGAACTGGATGTGCGGGAGGAATAAAAGGCTGTTGGAAAAAAAGTGGACTTTGCAGAGGGGATGGAAGGATACGCCTGACTGTTGCAAAGGGATTTAACTGATTGACAGAAACTGCAGGACAGCCGACCCCCCTCTCTGATAGTGTTGGCAACACGGTTCTAAAGGAAAAAGGGGGGATTAATAGAGCCTTCAGTGCAAAAAAAAAAAGTTCTAATGTGCGACATCTTCTTTTCTATCTCTCCAGGGAAATGTGGAAGACTTTCCAACAGATGTGTCCTCTGGGTCTGAATCACAAGATAATTAAAAGGCACTTGACGATCAGAGGGCTGTATTCTAATATTGCTCTGCATCATTTGTGTAGAACTCTGCACAATGCTGTTGCATTGATAGAATCCACTCAAAGGGTTCAATGAAGACAGGTAAAAAAAAAAAAAATCATCACCTGGTTTTCATGATGCCAAGATAGAGGATCCATTCTGTGAAAGGTCTATCATTTTATCAATCAAGCACTGAAATATTCTATTAAAAGGTGCAATAACCATTATATGACTTTTATACAATCTCTATTTACGACCAAGGACACACAGTGTTGATAGGTCTCAGCAGACCTTATGATGCAGCAGCTTTTAAATAGGAAACATAAAGTCACATTTTCAGACTAGTAAGCTGGCAGAGCAGAGCAGAGATCCAGCAGATGCATCCAGCGAGGAGCAGGGCACAAATCTGAGCATCAATTATATTGTTCAAAAATCCGATCAAACCCCCACACATATTTTAATGTTCAAGGACAGCAATAATAAGACTCCGTATGAATCAGTCATTTCATAGGAGCGCTTGCTCCCTTTTTTTTTGGGTTGCAGATGTCACTCTCTGGTTAACTGACCACATCTGCTCACTGGGAGATGCTTGTTCCGAATCGAAGGCGGCTGTTCAGCTTGGGATCTGGAAATGAGGCTGTAGATTGGATTATGATGCCATTTTTAATCCGTCTTTTTCCCTTGCAAGATATTGCTCCTCCCTTGCTTCTTAGCGTTATACAATACTTGACAAGAGGAGATTTTGCTGAATTCCGGCGCAGTGATGACTATGTGATTTCTTGTGACACTCTAATTTGAGCTTATAATGCCAAAGCTTTGATGCAGACATGGGAATAAAACTTTTAGTCACAGAGACCCTTCTCTTCTCCCGGCCCATTAAAAGGTCCCACTCATCTCCATGTGTGTACTTTAATTACAGTCATCTTGTCCTGTCTCTGATCCTGATTTTGGAGGAAGTATCGCGTTTCTCCGTCAGTTCATTAAAAGTAAAATAGTAGCTGTAACTCATCTCAGCCTGCCGTGGTAACTCACTGACATAATGTACCATTTTTCTCACATAAAGATGAGTTTCAGATATTATTTGAAGCAGTTAAACACTGATAAAAGGTGTCATAGCTGATGGCTTCCTTCAGTAATGAGCCATTATGCTAGGGCTGCAACAATTAATCAGTTAGTTTTCAACTATTGAAACCATTTTGATAATTAATTAATCAGTTTGAGTCTTAAAAAGAAAAAAAACAAGTCAAAACAAGACATTTGAGTACGTCATCTTGGGGTTCAGGGAACACTGATCAACATTTTTCACCATCCTCTGACATTTCATGGAGCAAACAACTAATCGATTAATCAAGAAAATAAGTGACAGATTAATCATTAATGAAAATAATTGTTAGTTGCAGACTTACATTATCCCTAAATCTACTTGAGAATAAAGAAGCTGTATTGTCTTTTTCAAATTATAGTCTGAGAAATGTACAAGAATAATTTCCCATACAGTTAGCCAAAGCACTGGCTCATTTTTTACTCTCCTGATTGAGAGCCACATCTGTGGTTTTAATTGTAGAGTTGAGTGATTACGTAATCATAGCGTTGAGTGATTGAACCACAAGCAAACCGCTCTCCGATCGCCAAAAAGCTTAATTATGGTAATATACAGTATCCCTCCTCAGACCCCGAACAAGTGGGTGGCTAACCTCATTTTTCAGAGCACTTCTCTCTTGATGCATTTTCATTTATCTATTTATTTTAGTACATCTCACTTGGAGAGTCACAGATGCATCTATTTCACCAAGTGCAGAGCAGAGAGCCTGTTTCCGCATCTTGCTCAAAGACACTTCAAAACTGATGGCTGGTGCCAAGTCTCTGACCTTTCAGTATCAGGACACTCTCCCCAAGCCCCAAATCACCCTTCCTCATGACATTTAACACAGTGAGTAAGGGAGCAGAGGGGGGCAGAGGAAACACAACCAGCTGGGAGGAGCGTAACAGAAATGGCAAACTGTCGCATACATGTCTCACTTGCTGATGACGACCTGTCGAAACTGTGAGTGGATTTGGAAATCGCTAATCAGTGTGGTGTTTTAGAATATCTGCAAATGTTTCCCTGACAGCATTATGCTTGAAATGCCTGGGACTTGTTTTGACCAAGCAGACAAACACTGGCAATAAATGATAGACTCAGGGTTCCTACACTTTTTCCAACATCAAATTCAAGCACTTTTTCAAGAAGGTGTGTTTTCAAACTTTTCCAGCACCTTACAGCTGTGGTAAATTACATATTTATATACATCTACTCAGAATGATTATTTCACTTTTTTATTGCATTAAATCAGAAGTTATTGTGCTATAAACAACCAAAATTATGTTTTGTGATGGCAAGAGTGACAAATTAATCAAAAGCACAACAAAGTTTCATGTCTTAAAATGTGTCGCCTCTCTGTAAATAGACTTGGCATCCTGTATCATCTGACTGAGCCAAAAGCCAACTTATTTCATTTCTTTATCTCAAAGAGAACTATTCAGTCAGGTAGCAATTTATTATGAAAGTAATGCAATTGCAATTTCAAGCAGTTTCAAGCACTGCGTCCAAAGTCGAAGCACTTTTCAAAACACTTTTCAAAACCCTGCATTAAAATTTTCATTTCCATTTCATGCAAGATCTACTTCTTTCTGCTGTAGAACGGATCCACTTTAGAATCTACCGGAACTACGTTCTCTCTCTACTGGCATAAAAATGCTCACAACTAGGTCTTGAGGATGATCTTGAGTAACTGGGTCACAATTTTGGAAAGAGACACTGGTTTTTCAAATTTTCAAATGTATTTTTTGGTGCTTTCAGCACTACAACCCGGGTGCCATCTAGTTCCATTATATTGTAGAAAGGTCAGATATCTCCACGATTTACATCTCCAAAACTTGGCAACTCATACCAAAAAAAATCTAGATGGCTAAATAGCACTACAGACCAGAAGAAAAATAGGTATTTTTGAGGTGAACTGTCCCTTTAATGCAGAATAAACCAAATACACAGATTGCAAACACTAAACAACAGAGCTGCTTGGATCTGGTTGCAGCTGAATTGCTACATATATCTCTCCTCTCTCTTCCTGTCTACCTTTCACTCACACTTGCAAAATTAAAAAAAACTACTTTTTTCTTGACAGTTTAAGACAGCTGACGTATGAGTCAATCTTCAAAACAAAATTCAACAGACAGCATCCAGTGATTTTAGCCACCACAGTATCGGTTGTCGCGTCTCTCAGGGTAAACAGGCAGATAAATGTGTCTGTTTTCTATTCTAGGAAGAGTCTTATTTAGCCTTTTTCCACTGGCACCTCGGGCCTGTGAGCAACTCGCGCCATAACTCACATGTCTCTCAGTCAAGTCAGCATCTTGTTCTAGAGGTAGAAAAACACACTTTCCTTGTAAGTGAGTTTCTTTATCACATGTCATTACAACATCATAGCCAATCAAACACCAGGCAGGCTGGATGACATTCAATGTCAGAGACAAGGAGAAATACAGAGTATGGAACAAGGACAGTCTTGCTATAGATCACACAACTTCTCCATATGATTTAAAACGTAGTAGATGAATATATGAACTCACTGCTGAGGATGACACAACTTGCAATGGAATCGTTTTACCTGTATTATTAAACGTGATGAAAATGTGTTCAATTAAAAAAAAACGCTAGGGTTCATTACTTACCTACAATGCACGCTATGAAGTCGTCAAAATAGCTGTTTTTTTTATTCAAATTTGATTTAACTGGATGAAAGAAGCAAATTATGTGAGCACTCAATCAAAACCAAATCATTGTATGAGGCCCATTGGTAATACGATCAAGATCATATACAGATTTGTGTGTACTATAGTGTGTATTTTGTGTACAGTCTGTAGTTTGAGCCACAATGTTTCCATTTCACATAAATAACAAGTGTAAACAAACAGCTCAGTGACACGTATTAGAAATTGATCACTTGAGATGCACAATCAATTGAAATACATCAAAATCACAACATGGCTAAGTGTAATATCCAAATCACTGTACTGTAGTGCTGCAGAGACGCCTTGGTCTACATGGTATCGACCCCCCAAACTGTCACATCGAGATGACTATAATCCTTTTTTTGAGTGAAAATGAAAACTGTGATGCAAAACATGTTCATTCCCACTTATCCTGAATCATACTGCAGTCACAATATCTGATAAAATAATAGCAATATGGTTATTTTACCATTTTGTACAGCTCTGCCTGAGATGCTAAAACAGTCCATATGCACATATATGCATATTAAATTAAACTGTTTAATTTCACCAGGAGATTTAGAGCATTGTATGACAGCCATTCTACAATCCCAAAAGCAAGGATGGGGGCCTTAAATCTAGTCTTGATTAGCAGTTAAGAGCCTCCATGTGGCCATGAATCAGATGCATATGGCCAATAACAAACTCAAGGGCACTAACAACAGACAGGAAGCTGTAGGCTAACAAAGCAGTGCTCCTGGACTTTCTCTGTTCAGTTCTGCAGCTGTAGTTTCTCAATAGAGTACACAACACTATTCAATGCAGACATCACAAGCGATGATTAGGGCTACAACTAACGATTATTTTAATTGTTGGATAATCTGCTAATTATGTTCTTGGTTAATTTATTGTATGGTCTATAAAATGTCAGAAGATGGTAAAAAATAAAATGTCAGTATTAGTAAATATCAGTGTTTGCCAAAGCCCAAGATGACAACCTCATATCTCATATATTTACACGTAGAAAGCTGCAATTAGATAAATTAGATTTTTTCTTCTTAAAAAAACTTAAACCAATGAATAGATTACCAAAGAGTTGCCGATTAATTTAATAGTTGACAACTAATCAGTTAATCGTTCCAGCTCTATTGGTGATCATTAAAAAAAAACTGTCCTAGAGCAAAATAGCTTATCCCTGTTACCTTTCAAAATACCATGTATAAAATGATAATTATAAGATCGGTATGTAAGTGAGGGCCTCATCAGTAACCCTAATCAATGATAAATCGTGTCTCCTATGCACAAGTTTTGTCAAATAAAGCAGAAGAAACCACTAAAGGGCTTCAATTATGCATCCATATGGATAGCATCTGCCCAAGATAGGTAAATTGGCCTAATTAGAAAAGGTTGTGTTATCTGTGGGTTGTTCCATAACACAACACAGTGTATCTACAGGCCTGCTGAGTAATATGTGCATACCCTGAAACTAATGAATACAATTCCTCTGCTGTTGTTCCGCTGAAAAATCCCGTATTAATCTATAAACTAATTAGTAAATTGCGAGAATGTTTATAAAGCAGTAAAGCCAATTGATTATAATAACAGCTTTGGTTAAATGTAAGCTTTCAACGCAAAGGATAAGTGCGGGAGGTGCTGCAAGGCTGAATAAAACAATGAATGAGTTGCTGAATGTCCTAATAAATGATCAACATCATGATCAATGATCATGAGAAAAACATCTGGGCCTGTGCGAGGCATCGACGTTAACGTGACGCTTCACTCTACAGCCTTTGTTGTTTGGAGAGCATGTGTGTGAGGTGTCTAAATTTACCTGAAATCACTGTACGGGTGAATTATCCAAAATCCGGCGGATTTAACCCGCTCTTGCTCCCGTTCCACCGCCTTCTCACTCCCAAACATCCTCAGGGAGAACTTGTTGACCCCTGGTTGAAGCATTGCTCCAAACTGTCTGTGCATGAACCCAGCTTGATATAATCTCTCGTCGTCCGGCAAAATTTGATCAATGCCATCCAACTTTATAAACCCTGGCTGCTGCTGATCTGGGGAATCTTTTTGGCTGCCACCGCCGCCGCCACCGCTGGCCCCTTGCGCGCCTTGATCCGGCGGCCCATCACCGATGGCTCCGGGGGGGCTCTCCTCGCTCGGGGTGACATCCCCCTCGGTGATGAGGCGCCTCTCCTCCGCCGAGTCAGAGTCGTGCACATGCCGACTTGTGATGGACGAGAGGCTGCCTCGAAATCTCCGACAGTCTCCGTTCGAGCTGGTCTTCATCGGTCTCCCTATGTCCGTCTCCATGATCACAGACTCCCCACTTTTGGTCTCCCCGATGCCTTTGCAGCTTCCCCCAGAGGTCGGCGACGGTGACGGTAGAGGCTTCATCCTGATACTCTTCCTCCGGGTGTCCTTGTCTGCGTCTTCTCCTTCGCCCATTATAGATGCTTTCTGTCCAATGTGCTGTGGCAAACTGTAGAGCCTTTTACGCATGGAGGAGTGCAACCTGTCCATTATGACATTGAGACACAGTGGAGAACATGAAATAAATCCAGATTGTTAGGCTGTGTTGTAACGATTATTGCCACCAGCCCCTGCGCTCCCCTATCTGTTTGTGAGAGCGATCAGTCTGGAGCTAATCTGAATCCCTGAAAGCCTGCTACACATGACATGGACCGCCGTGGCTCTACTGAAACAGACACACAGAGACACTCTTTTTCATAATTAGACTACCTGACAGTTTGCATATGTCCTCACGCACAGCCTGGGCGGTCCGCTTGGCCACTGCGTCCCCGATGTGCATCTTTGTGCCGCTCCGACATTGTGCGCAAAAGTGGAAAAAACTGCTTGAAAGTCACCTTAGCGTGACATGTGAGAGACGTGCCGACGGACCGTGATACGGAGACGAGGGAAAGGTCATGCACGACGAAGGATGCGCTTTTCACCAGATGTCTTGCCAGCTGCCATCAAACAACGCGACACAATCATGCAAAATACAGTAGAGCATTCCAGGGAGCGCTGACATCACTGATCCATAGTCATGGTGCGTTTTGGCGAATTGTGAATATTCATGATGCTGATCTATTGGGTTGCCATAGGAGCGAGAACTGCAAATAAGCTCAGCCCACCTTGTTTAAAGGGGAATGCTCTTCCCATTCTTAAAACGCTCTCCTGTTCGCCTAAGTTAAGGCTACAGGTAGGCGACGCAAAGCCCCATTGTTGAGCCCTACGGTGGGCTTCACTTGGAAGACCAAGTAGCCTGTTTGCCATCCTTATTGTCTGTCTAATCCGCTGCGTAATTTCGCACACAAATACGTACAGGTGAAGCTGGAATAATTTGGCAAAAGGTGTTTTATCATTTTAACAGGTGCCTATGTAGAATTGTTGTTATACGACTGACATCTCAAATTGCAATTGATATAATAAGTACATGCCTACACTGTAATTTGATATCATTTGTCTAGTTATAGATTTGTAATTCATAATATATCCTTGTGGTGCCACAAACAGGGTCGGGTCAGATTACTTTTAAACGTAATCGCTTACTGAATACATATTACATGGGACTTTTTGTAATTAGAAAAGTAATCCATCGGATACCGAAACATTTAATCTAATCTGAACACTTCTGGAATACTTCAAAATCAAACATTAAAAATATTTCTCTTGATACTAAAAAAACGACACATTCATAAAAATCAGTTCTACAAATGTTTTTACTCCTCTTTATATGTCTCAAAACATTTTAAATGCAAGTAAAATGTATCTTGCATGTTCAGCATTTACAGTTCAAATCAAATTACCCTTACAAAAACAGTACAGGCACAAACTGCTGTTTAGACAAAATGGAGGACTTTGCTCTCATAAGGCAAGATGAACACTTGCTAAAAATGCTCATCTTCTGTTTTCAGTGACAATAAAATGGAATGAACCTCCAAATATCCATATTTCATTATTTAAAAACAAGAGCAAATATTAATTGAGTCACCATTAACAAAACTGACAGCCTGGCAAGGAAAGGAGTGACTTATTTTGATATACAGCAGAAAATTTTCAGCATTTAGAATAGGTAAAACCAAATTTCACTTACAAAAGCATGTTACATCATTTAAAAAATTGCCATAATAAGGACATAATCGAGAAAGTAATCAAGTAATCTTTGACAATGTAACCACACTTTTCAAATGTAATTTGGGCAGATTATAGTTACTTTAGTAATCTGATTACATAATCCTGATTACATGTAACACGTTATTACCCAACTCTGGCCACAACATATTGCCCATGTTGTCAGAATGAGTAAATGAATATTTTGAAATATTTTCTTCCTGTCGAGGCTGATAAAAAACAAAGAACAAGAGATATTATCATGATAACAACTGAATTAAAATGAATGATCTTAACCCTTATTGAAAATGTTTTGTTTGTTATGTTTCCTTGTCCTCAGAATAAGTGCCAAGTAGGTTTTCACATATGAGGAATTTGCTGTGGCATGCTGGTGCATGACAATAAACAAGGAAAATATGAATAAAGATGAAAGTCAGGAAGCAAGAAGTCTAAATGGAAAGATATAAATCTGATGATAACATATGGAAAAACACTGTAAAAATACTAAAAAATATATATATGTTTGAAATGACCATTATATTAAATGATGGAGCTGTACAGTAGCCTGCTGTCTAATCTTATAGCTCAGATGTACACAATTCTGTAATATCAACAATAATGATGTGTAATTGCCATTAACTTCCCCATCAATAACCCACAAATAATTCATTATGTACCACATCAAGCCTGAAAGCCATTTATATCTTTCATTCACAGTGCCCAAAGTAGGGGAACAACAGTTTCAGTGTGTGCAGATCCTTTTATTTCTGTAATGCATCTCAATATGGCCATGAAAAAAACAAACATTAAAAACAAACAAGCTCAAACATTATATTAAATAAGTTTCAAGGCAAACTCAAAATGTTCCAGTTATAATTAGTCGAAGCTCATTTTATCAATGATCTTCACAGCAAGATGCTTGACAAAATGTCATTGATAAATCCAACAAGAAAATGTGAGTAATGAGAGAAAGGATTCCAAGTACTGATTTATAGTTTCTTTCTTTATATCAAAATTATGAGAATTCTCTCACAATGATAAGTGACACCACTGAGGATATGTTCACAATGCAATTCTTAGTGCTCAATTTGGATTTATTGCTCCATTTCCCAGAGCCTCCTTGCAACTTCAAGGGAGACAGAGCTAAACAAACTAGAATTACCACCTAGTGGTAGTATGCGTCTGCGAACCAGACAAGTTCCAGTTTACATTCAGGTCTATATAATATATGTAGTGGATGGAATTTAATAAAGAGGCATTAAATGTATTTCTTATCACTTTCTTATCAGAATACAGAGGACTGATAGAGAACTGATGAACATTATGATGTCACAGTGAAGTAGGCCTTTGACCTTTTGGATATAAGATGTCATCATTTTATCATTTAACGCTATTAGATGTTGTATGAAATTTGTCATAGTGTATGAATTCTTGAGTTATGGTCAAAAAAACAGTTTGTGAGGTCACAGTGACCTTGAACTGCATGTCCTACACACATAAGAACAGATAACCTGAAAACATAATGCCTTCAGCCTAATACCTCTTGCTGTTCAGGTACCTTGATAACAAAGAGTAAATCAAGCTTGCCTTAGCATTAGCTGATATCCGATTAATGCAGATAAACATTTTGTAACAAGTATCAAGATATTGAAGTGAAGAAATGCCAAAGATATGTCACAGGTAATTTAAAAACATCCAGGCATTAGCTGTACCCACTTACCCATCACAGAGAGCAGGAGCCAATCCCAGCTGACATTGGATAAGAGGTGGGTTACACCCTGGACAGGTCACCCGTCAATCACTGGGCTGAGAGATTTAGAAACAGTGATGCCATTAAACTTTGTCCATCAGGGAGCACTGATATGTTTATTCTTTTAGTTAAATGTCCTGCTTGGTAAATAACTTGTTCACAATTCATAAATAATTAAAAGGAATTTGTGAGAAAGGTTTTCAAAGATTTTGGTTGTGTTCATTTAAAAATCACATGCAGTCTAAATATTATTACTGGATTTTTACCAGATATCATATCAGTATCTGTCTCAAAAATCTAGTATCAGTCATGTGATACAGTGTCAAAGTGTCAAAGTGGAACACTGAAGAATATTCGGTGCTCAAATAATAAAACAGGTGATTAAACATTTGATCAACACTTGGCATTAATCCCTTTTCTTTCCATCTTCTGTCTTATGTCCTACCTGTGCTGTGCTGTGTCTCTCTCGTTAGCCAAACCTGCAGCCAGATCTGGGAAGAAGGAAATACAGTGGGGATATCAGCAGATCAGATCACATGGCAGACATCTAATAGAGCTGGAACAATATATTGGTCAGATCGATATATTGGCTGCGTCACCTTTAGTTTGTCCTCCAGACAGAACGGACAAGTTGACCTTTTAACTGTAAAATGTGCCACTCAGCATACATCTTGGTCACAATAAAAGTAAATAAACAGTATGTTATGTGCTTCTTATTACATGAAATCATATTTGTACATTTTTCGCTGATCACTACACTTGAGTCACAGAGTGACACATCTGTGGCTCTGAAGAATAAATGCAAACCAAACATGAAAAAACCCAAATGTCATTTCACAAAACGTAAACACTGTTTGAAGACACTCAAAGGCTGCTCCATCCAGCTGGAAACAAAAACATTCAGTCATCTCCCACATTCTTAAAATCAAACATTTATTTTTTCAAGACAAATGAACCTACTGGGAAAGAAAACCCCAATGCAGCCACTGTGAAGTTTCATAGTTTCATCCTGTCTGGAATCAAACTGCCAACCGACAGGTCTCAAGCAATATGTCCACCTGCGCTTTTCTTATTTGTGCCCGCTGTAACCATTTGGCCTCTGTGAATAAATGGCTTTCCTTACATGAGAAAATGGGTGTTCCCACAAGTGGTAATGCATCTGTGATCTGGCCAAAACAGTGTCAGATTTCTCAATCAAATTTGGTGTAACAAAAATTATGACTGGCGAAATAAACAATGAACTGAATTCATTAAACCACTCAGCATGAAAAAAAGAGAACCTAATCTGCAAATTCATAAAGCACTTGACTGCAAGCTCAAATGGTGTGGGCGGAAGGTCTTGCATTGCCTTCTTCCCCACCGAATCACATTTTTAATCTCCTGGAAAGTTATTAGCCACCTATTGAACTGTTTTTACATGACACAATTGGCTATGTAGAGCAATTTTGGCATTCAAAGAATTACATTGTTAAAAATTATTATTAAGCCTGGCTGTGGGAAGAAGGCCATAATCCAACTGCAGTGACAGCCTTTAAGTCTCCAAACAGACAAGAGAGCTTTAAGTATTATTTGCATTATATCAAAGTCTTCAAAATAAGTTTCTGCCAAACGCATACAACTTTTTTGCCTTGAATAATATAAAAAATAACAGCTCCCCATGCTGGCTTGACCTTGATATCGGGATGTATTCACCAACAACACCGGCTCTGCTAGCAATCCCTGGGTCTGTGCTAATGTCTTGTATGATCGCCAGTGTGCATCAGTTCACATGTCTAAGCAGTTACCATCGCCCCAGAACAGCAGATCAGTATTAGATGTTTAAAGTTCTGACTGTATTTAAAGGACTCCCATGTCAACCTCTTCTCTCTAAAAGTGCCTAGAAGTGTTGTTTGTCCACTCTCATCATGTCTGACTCTCCTCTGATCATGACTTGACACTGATTTTGGATTTTTAATTGATTCACTTTTCAAATAATTGGCTGTGATTTGGTTTAGGCCACCCCTTGGAATTCTTATGCCGTATCCATAGAGTACAAACTTTTATCAGTTATATGTAGTAGGTGACTGGATGATGAATGCCATCCCCATTGTTAGCAAAATGACCAAAAAGCATCCCCCTCGTTAACCTTCCAACAGCAAAGAGAGTGCAGGTGTCGAGGGGCTGTTTATTGTAATACGTTAGTTTAATCTGCTTGACTTGTTGATCCTTTATCTGACTGAGGTTTGTACAAACTGGAATCTATGACCCCGACCACAGGTCTGAAATATCAGTGGCCTAACTGTGCTGTGTGTTGGTAAGTACATGGAGCTGTCCATGGTGCTGAAGTAGCAGACAGATTCTCAATTAAAGTCCCACCCATCTGTCAGTTTCATCCTAGAATTATAAAATTCTCTATAGGCCTATGATATAGCTAGGAAAGGAACTGTATCCATTCCATCTGTTAAAAAAAGAACAAATTCCCTACTGTAGAAAGCTGAGCAATGGTGTGGACTAACTAAATAACATTCATTCTAGCCATGGCTGCCATTTTAAACGCGGTTTAATTGATATTGTTGCCTAAGACCATGAGCCATTAGATTGTTTTATCATTTTGTTATTTTATGTTTGTTGTATGTTTATTATATATGCATTTGTTTATTTTATGTTATTTTGTTAAGTGAAAGTGATAAGGATTAAAAATGCGAGAACATTGGTGGAAAACAGGTGTTTAAGAACCCACAAAGAAACAAAAGACGAGCAAAAGACTGACATAAAAAAGACAGTAAAGTCTTGAGGTGGAACACAGACAAAATGATCCTAGATGCAGCTATTCAGTAACCGCTGCAGCAGGTTGCCACCTGTCAATTGCGAAAATGATACAGTGGTTTTGTGCACAGCTGTTTCGATCAAACAAAATGAAACAGACATCCGGGATCTCAGCATCACCAACAGAAAGGCCTTTCACATTATGAGACTTTGAGTTTTATCCCTACTCTGCTTTCTCTGCAGCACCAGTTTCAGTCCAGTATCTTACAAGTACAGGACAGAGTGGATTCCAAAGCCTCCCCAAGTGTCCACAGTCAGGTTCCTCCTGTGCAGTGGTGGAATGTACTTTTACTCAAATACACTTGAGGTAGGTACAAACTGAAGGTACTTGTACTTTACTTGAGTATTGTAATTTTATGGAACTTTATACTTCTACTCCACTACATATTTATTTACATTTAGTTACTAGTTACTTTATCAAATTATACAACTGTATTTTTACAGATACCCTCCCTGCCCAGTGAAAACCATGTATCTCCAAATATGATGATTTTGATTTTTTCTGATTGAACAAAAAATTAATAGTTCCTTGAGTGTTGGGAAATTCTCCTGATTCTTAAGCCATATAATATGTGTGTGTGTACATATATATATATATGTATATAACTTGTTGGATTAGCTGGAAAATGCATTGTCACAGAGCTGAAAACAGGGTTGTTTTTCTGAGCTCAAGACAAGATAACTTTTTAGAGATACATGGATCACACAGGACAGTGATGCTACATCTATGATGATGATCCCATAGAATGATACAGTATATTGCTGTAGATTAAACTACATGTTAACAGTATAATGTAGTTAGAATTAACACAAAATGCAACACATTAATGCAGCAATATTCATCAAAAAACATAGCATACGGGCCCAACGGTAAAACACTGTCAGGGACATAGCTGCTTTATGAGCATAGGTGGATAGAGTAGCAAAAAATTGTACTCAAGTAAGAGTATTGTTACTTTAGAATAATATGACTCAAGTAAAAGTAAAAAGTAGTCATCCAAATAATTACTTGAGTAAGAGTAAGAAAGTATAATGTGAAAAAACTACTCAAGTACTGAGTAACTGCTGAGTAACTTATGATTTATTGTTTTAATAATCAGGGCATGAATATAATCAAAAATAGACAAAAATATAAATTAGCAATGTACAAATTCAGATATTGCCAAACAGTATCCCTTTAACTAAAACAATAATAAATTCATATAAATATATAATTCATATAAATATCATATAGCCTCACCTCCAGGGTTCTCCATGTTACATTTAAGACATATTTTAAGACCTTTTTTATACCACTTAGAATGAAATTTAATGCCAACTTCAAGGCCATACCAGCAAAAGTATTAAATGAACAGTTCAGCCCAAAATCAAAAATATATATTTTTCCTCCGGCCTGTTGTGCAGTTTATCCATTTAGATTGTTTTGATGAGAGATGCAGAGTTTTGGAGATGTTGTGTCACAGAGATGTCTGCCTTCTCATACTTAGTTTAGTTCCATTATACTGGAGAAAAGGCAGGCATCCTTCAGCTGATATCTCCAAAACTCTGCAACTCACACCAACAAATCTATAAGGATAAACAGCCCAGCAGGCCAGAGGAAAAATATATATTCTGGATTTTGGGGTGAACTCTCCCTAAAGATATAATGGCAAATCAGTATGGATTTTAAGCAACTATTTACCAAGAACTTGAACTTAGTTTAGTGTTTTTTGCCATTGTTGTCGCCCGCTCAGTCTTGCGTGTGTGTGTGTGCTCTGGCGTGGTCACTTTGCTTCTGTGCGTTGCCGCGGAGATTTTGTGTGCGGTCATGTGACTGCCGGGGGTCCATTTGATTGGTGAAACGGAATCAAACGTCGCTAGTGCCTACGTTTGATTGGTGAAACCGAATCATGTGACAGAGCCTTTAGTGGAACTCTCTCTGACAAAATAAAAACAACAGTTCGTGCATCGAATAAGATGGATAAAAATCGAAGTACGAGGGGAATGTAGCCCAATGTAATGGAGTAAAAGTAGTGTTTCACAAATATACTCAAGTAAAAGTAAAAAGTATGATGCATTGACACATCACAGATGCATGTGCAGATGCCCTAAAACGAGCCAGAAGTGGACTATAGCGTGACATGAAGGCAGTCAAGCCGAGTTTAAAACAGAGTCCTCACCGCAGCCTGTAGGTCACTCACACGGACCTGAGCTTTAGGTTTTTGCACTCGCTGGTTTCCCGCTAAAATATCAACCTTTGAGAGTTTGGCTTCCGGAAATGGCCACCAGTCAGACATGGAGGTTAAAACGCTTCGGGCGTTTTGTCCCAGGCTCTGGAGACACGGAGGGGAAGCCTTGGAAGGTAACTGACGCTTTAAAGGTTAAAAATAGCTAATTAAACTGACGTTAGCAGCGTTTTAGCTAAAATGATCCGTCCTTACTCCTGATTAACCTCTATTTGACAGGTAAACGCGCCGCCATTGCGGGTGCATTAGCTCATTGTACCTTTATTGTGTGCACAAGCTATTATCAACAAAATGTTAATAGATTTATATATGGGAAACCTTGTTAAAAAAACCTGTGCTGTGATTAGCAGTTGTAAAATCTGCCTGTGATGTGATTGGCTGTTGTAAAATCCCCTGTGATGTGATTGGCTGTGAAAACCACCTGGTGTTGTGACTGTTTTTTTTTTTTTTTCAAAACACCTTTGCATTGATTGGGTGTAAAACTTTTCAAAGACTGTTGTAAAACTTCCCTGTGTTGTGACTTGTGTTGTCAAAAATATCAATATATTGATGAATATCAATACTGAACATATGAAATGCTTAGACTCTTTTTCACAGTTTTGGTAGTCCTATGCCAGATGCTCTCTCTTGCTCTCTTTTCTCTTGAACAGTGAGTTGACACACACTGATGCGAGACCTACATAATTCCTGCCTCCTCTCCCGTACCCATAATGCTGGTGCTCGATTGCTGTATCTGTTGTCATGTTATAGCCTTCTTATATTCATCTTTAAATAAAAACCAAAAATTTTATGCCTTATTCAGTTTTTTCCCAGTGGCATCAAAAATATCAAGTAACAATATTTTTCAAGGTAAATTATAGAAAATAGAAATTCTAATATTGTGATAACATTAGTACAATGCATAAAAAGCACAAGTTTTTCCCATTAATGTAACGATACAGTGATACTTTAAAACTGGCACAAATTGGGACAAGCAGGATATAAAAGACCTGGTAACCTGGTAAATTATATTATATACTTCTTTGGGGAATCTTTGGGGATGAAAGTGAGAGAATATGGTTATAATAAAAGTACTGGGCAAAATGTAAATCTCAGTTGGTCTCCACAGTGCAGGAAATGGTGAGTTTTAAGAATAATATACTGTATATCTTAATATGCATCTGTGCTACACTGACTGTGATAATGTAAAAAGAAATATTGTGTATTTGTAATACCCAGCATACCAGTACTAGTCCTCATTAATAGCCAACATTTTTACTTGTCATAGTAGAAAACACATAGGTGTTACTAATAACATTAACAAAGGCTCTGTTCTATTGGTGTCCCAGTGAGCCATGACAGTGTGACAGTGAGTGAGCATGCACAAAACCAGGACTCTGAAAACCTGAAAAATTTTATGCCTTATTCAGTTTTTTCCCAGTGGCATCAAAAATATCAAGTAACAATATTTTTCAAGGTAAATTATAGAAAATAGAAATCCTAATATTGTGATAACATTAGTACAATGCATAAAAAGCACAAGTTTTTCCCATTAATGTAACGATACAGTGATACTTTAAAACTGGCACAAATTGGGACAAGCTGGATATAAAAGACCTGGTAACCTGGTAAATTATATTATATACTTCCAACAATGTCAACTTAAGTTGATTGATAAACACATTTTATCAGTAGAAATCAATGTATCTACTGTAAACACAACAACAGTGAGGCTGCATCCATTAAAAGAGGATATAATAGACTACATTAATTTGGTACTCCAAATGAACCTTTTTCACAGTAGCCATATTGACATTAAATAGTAGTAAAGTAAATAAGTAATAGGTGATACCAATGATACTGATTATGGTCCTATTCCATTTAGTGTAGCAGAGCCTTTCCAGTGAGCCAACCTGCACAATGGCAGCACCCTGACTCTGTTTAGTGTCTAATTAGTATCATTGGTAACACCTGTGTTTATCCTTCTATTTAATGTCAAAATGTCTGCTGTGATAAAGGTCTATTGTATATGTCAAAATACAAGTAAAATAAAAAATATCAAAGTTAAGTGTTAGGGTGTTGCCAGTAATAGTTCTTTTCAGTTCTTCGGTCAATTAATGCTTAAGTGTATATAATGTCAAAAATGAGAAAACCCATTGTGTTGCTAGAGCTCAAATAGATGATTTAATAAACTTATTATGTCGGAGCAACAGTCAGAAACTTTAAAGATGTTCAGTTAACTATGATATTGAAATTAGAAAAGGAGCTTTTACTGCATACATCATTCATTTGGGAGGCTGTAAAAAAAGAATTTAGTGCCTTTTCAGTTTATGTGGAGGAAATTCATGTTGACTGATAAGACCTTTGTTTGAAGCTTTATTCTCAAGTAAAACAGTTCTGCAGTGATTCCCAGCCCTGATTTAAATTCAGTTTTGGTACTGACATGGCGGCTGAAATGAAAACAAAATACTCGTGCACTTCGAGACACAAAAACAGATCTCCAAAAATAGACAGAAAATTCAACTGTAAATTAATCAAAATAATGCAAAAGGGATAAATGTCTGTAAAAAGTATTATCAGCTGGAACAAAGATCAACATAATATTGCTGCAGGTCATATATTAGACATGTTAGAAGAAAATTTATGCCAGACCTTTTATATCAATCCGTATGTGCTTTGAAAATCGTTGGGGATGAAAGTGAGAGAAAATGGTTATAATAAAAGTACTGGGCAAAATGTAAATCTCAGTTGGTCTCCACAGTGCAGGAAATGGTGAGTTTTAAGAATAATATACTGTATATCTTAATATGCATCTGTGCTACACTGACTGTGATAATGTAAAAAGAAATATTGTGTATTTTTAATACCCAGCATACCAGTACTAGTCTTTATTACTAGCCAACATTTTTACTTGTCATAGTAGAAAACACATAGGTGTTACTAATAACATTAACAAAGGCTCTGTTCTATTCAGGTGTCCCAGTGAGCCATGACAGTGTGACAGTGAGTGAGCATGCACAAAACCAGGACTCTGAAAACCTGAAGTAGCTAAATGGAATTCAGCCATCATTATATGTATCATTTACACCAGTGCCTTTCCTGCTGTCAAGTCAAAATGTCTCTGATGAAAGAGAGCAGTTGTAAATGAGACACCTGTGAGTCTTTTTGGCTGTGGATCAGGTCATTATTTATAATATTTTGTACTTTTTGATCATTTCTTCTTAATCATTTCTTTTTAGTTGCATTCATTATTGAAGTGCAGCATCTCCCCTTGATCAAAAGACACATGTTAAGTTTCAGATGTTTCAAGTAAAACCGTTTTCACATGAACAAATAAATAAATAATAAAATGTCAGAATAAACAAGTATATACTAAAACTATGGCCACAGTGACTAGTAGTTTGTTTCATAGACAGAACAATATTTTGATGAGAAGAAGACTTGTAGAATTAATACTACCTGCTAATGTCACACATGCAGTGATCAGATGCCCTATTTTTTTCCCCTCACTTCGTTATTCTTCTTCAACTTGCCATCTGTCTTTCTTGAGTTTTCAAATTACAGGTCATGGACTCGTGAGCTGAGAGGACTGAGATTTGGGATGCTGTTGTGTAGTGTTGCTTTAAGATTTGTGGTTTTGTCTTTCATTAACTGCATCAGACTCTAGATGGCAAGCTGGAGCTGTATGTTTAGTGTAAGGACAGGGATGAGTGTCTGTGAAACCAAAATCTCCCCACATTATACAGCATCCTGTGAGACAGCTCTGAGTATAGAACTACAGTAATAGGCATAAAATTATTCGTTTAAACTGAGTTTAGCTGCAGTTACGCTCCACCGTTGGACTCTACCACATTGCAGGGTGTAATACACTGTACAGTTCAAGGCAATTTGTGAGCATCAGTCATGATCTACATGGGACAGTGCAATGGTTTTAATAACACATTTAACCATTTTAAGAACATTATCTCAAGTACACAGTGCTTAATATGTCGCCATTTACAGATAGATGCATCACCAGTTGATTAGTAAAACAAATTACTCACTATAACTTTGCTGTGGCTAACATTGTCTTCTCTTTATCAGGTATTTGATGCAAAAGGCAGTAAACCAGGAATAGTCCTTACAATTGTGGAATCAGGATACTTGCTGGTGTTACAAGGACAGAAAAGCTTGGTAAGAAGACCATGTAGCTATGTACTATGTAGTATATTGTATGTACATATATATATATATATATATGTATAATCTCTCCTCTGTTTGTGAATTGTCCCCTGTGATACCTGAACATAAGCCTTATTTAACAGATCCTGGTACACTGTATGTTTAGATCCAGGCTCATTGGTGTGCTTGTTTTTGGTGCGGTCTATTTTTTAAGAAACTTGTTTTTTTACATACTGAAACTTCTGTGATTCAATACCATAAATTTGTTTCATTTAAAAAAAAAAAAAGAATCAAACATGTAAAAATACTTCAGTTGTGGGTTTCCTTGTGAAATGTATTCTAAAAGATTAGTAATTATAGATTGAAATATTAAAAGCTTGTAGTTCACTGTATCAATATCATCATCATCATAAAGGCTTTCCAAATGTTAACAAAAATAAAAAAAAATATAGTCCCCTTCATGATAGACAATAGTTTCATGAATACAGATAAATAATCAGTTTAAAACTGGGGGAGCAGTTCTGTTGTCTGCATCACTTTGTTTTGATATTCATGCACAGACTTCTAGTTCATAAGACCTTGACATTTCAACTCCCAGACAGTGCAGGAAACATTGTGTTGCATAGCTGTTGCAGTGTACCTGTACTTGAGGGTCTGTAATTCAAAAATAGCTTGTGGTTATAGAGGAATTGCTTGAAATCATTTAAAGCTGCAGCTGCAATTGTCATGCTCCAACACTGGCAATCTGTAGTACGCCACAGTTGTTATTACTGGTTGTCCTCCCCCATACGAAGGGAGCATTGAATGTGAATTCTAATAATTCTAATTAACTGTTTTGCAACCCTCTTCAAAGAGTGTACGTGTGTCATGTAGCACTAGATTGTAGCTTTTATATTTATTTTTTATTATACTTTGTTTTTGCCATTATGCTTTGTTTTTACTATCATTCTCTGTGAATATAAATAAATTAACAATAATCTATATTATAATAAGACCCTATGAATAGTATGTAGTAGCCTCAGGGTTCCTGCCTAGTATTGAACATATGAAAAGATATGGAATTAAATATTAGTCATTTCCAAGTGTGGAAAAAAGAAAAGTATGCAAAAATATTTGTTTCCAGACTATTGCCCCTAGCCTATTTTCTCTTTCAGAATTTCTAAAAATGAATTGAGCATACAAGCAGAGTGTTTTTCATGGTGTTTGTAGCAGGCAGCCAGCACAAATAGAATGTTTAACACTGTGTGAGAGAGTGCGGGCCAGAGCAAGTCGTCAAAAGCAAGGCAAGAAGTATGATGTATGACTGATTGCACACTCCTACGCAGAGCTGTCTCTACGCTTGTACGTCACAGCCTGCAAAACCACTCTGCCCTGACTGCCTTATAACTGTACCAAATCCACATCTGTGACCAAGTTTAGAAAGTTAAGAAAAAAAAAATAGATATCTTTGAATTGCATATATACAGCACATAGCATCAGAAATAACCAAATATTAAGCTTGTCCGTACATGTATGAGTTATGTAGTGATATACTGTAGTTACAAAAAAGTAAACAGACTGTTTTTTCTGCATTAGGAAACCACACACTTAGGGCTGTGTTTGGTGTCGTTTCTATGGACACAGTTAATAAACAAGACTGCACAGAAGCTGTGAAAATTAAATTATTCCGCTTTTCAACTCATTTTCAGTTCTTACATATAAAAGACTAAAACAACTGAAGGGAACAATAATATTATTTATTCAGTATCTTAAGGGAAAACAATATGAGTATAAGTAACAGCAATTAGTTTACTTGCTCTTTGGGCAGAGATGTTTGAAATAGGAACATCATCCATCTTTCTCCGTAAATGCAAGTTTTCCAAGGGCTGGCTTGACTATCCCCAAATACACAGCCTGGTTGGCTAAGAATTTGGAATGGAAAAGAAAGCTTGATGTCAAAAGTGGTCTGAAAGTTGATGTTTGGAAATTTGAGTTTGGAAAAGTATGGAATTTTGAAATGGAAATTGTGTAGGAACACTGTAGGATTTTACCAGTACACCACAAATAAAATGGCTAAAGAAAAAGCCCATAACTCTCTCAGCAGATTTTCTGTGATGGAAATCTGTTATGGAAATCTGCTTTCCAGATAAAAGGCTCCAATGAAGCTTACGTGAAATATTCTACTGAAGAGCTTGACATTTCTGCTCAAATCAGATGGGATTTGACTGGACTGTTTTGGTTGGGTCAAGCCAAATGTCCCTCAGAACTTTTCGGGTACAGGTTGTAAATCAGTTAAAGAATAGTATTGGGGAGAATTTAAGTTCAGACTTACATAAAGCTTAAAGTCACTATAGGCTTGGCTCAGATTTTGATAGAAATATTTTACACAGTAGCCAGATTGGGTGTGAATTTGCATGCCTTGATTCATTTTCTATTTTATATGCCTCATAGAACATGGACTTGACATTTGATATCCAGTTCGTGTGCTGGTTTGTTGCCAGCCTTGGCACAGCAGAATGACATGTACGTCTTAATTTCACAAGTAGGCCAGTACCAGTTGTGGATAATCTGGGCAAGAATTACTAAAGTCACCTGTGTGTTGAATCAATTTTTCCACAGGTAACCCTGTTATCTATAGGTGTGTCCCACTGCAGAAGTCTGGTTAAGTATGTAACATAGTAAAAGTGGAACATGAATGAAAAAATGTAGGACTTTAAGTCAGTTATTGTGTCCTTCAGACAAAAAAAAAAAAAAAGAACTTCCTGCCCTGCAGACAACAGAAATTTGAGGGACTACTCTGTGTCTCATTAATGGAGTTCTGGCAGGTGACACGGCTATCTTGCTGCGCCAGGGTGCCGAGCCAGACAGATATTCAGGTCAGACTGCAGAGAGCTTTCACAGAGGATGATAGACTGGTCTATTATAGGTTTGGTGCAGTGAATGCTCAGGAACTTGCAATACAGAGAACTTGGGCCAAAGGCTACATGATAAGGTCTGAAGGAAACTTTAGGAATTATTTTTGAACGAAACAGAAATTTCCTGTATCATGGCCTTATTCAGGAGCTCCAGTGCTCTCCTTAAAATGTGGGTACTCCTGACTTAACTGGCATCACCCAACAAAGTAAAATCACTCCTCTTTATGCATATATAGGCTTATTTGGCATTCATTCACACTGAATATGCAACAGATGGTGACTGTTTAAATGAAATGGCAACATAAAGTGTTTTAGTCAACTAGCAGCCCACTACGAGTCACCAGAGGAGTCCCAGCGCCCTTGGCTTAGTTTCTTCAATTTTTTTGGAACACTACTTGGAGGCATTAAACACCACACTTCTAAAATAGATTCCCTCATTTGGCATTTTGATGATGGTGGTCCAAAATTGCAGATGTGTCTTCATTTGGATTGGTAGCTGGTGGCTGCAAAGGCAGTTGAATATAATTCACATCATTTTCATTCTCCATTTAGTGAGAGCCCTGTGTGGAAAAATCTGCCTTTGTTACATTGCTGCACACATTTATTTAGGTTATTCCTTTAACTGAGTGCAAACAGCACAGTGCCCAAATGAGAATTAATAGCCTTACCAGTATGTTTCTTTAATTGGTATGTAATAAAACATTTGAATATCCCTCATAGAACAAGCGTACGCAAAAATCACAAATTAATTCCGCAATTACAGTAACTTTATTTTCAGCAATAGATGTTTTACACTTGAGACACTCGATACTGTTATAAATTACTGAATATGACAATGCTACCAGTCTCAAAAAATGTGTATTATTAACATTGAATGTGGATTGATGGTGCCATAGTACAGCAGAGCACCTTCTTATGGTGCAGATAGTGCCATTGTTCTCAGGAAAACCCTGTTGATATACCTGCATTATTATTTTCAAAGTCGAAACAAATGTGTTTAAATTACATTTAATAAAGTAGTTGATCACAACATTAAGTTACTGTTGTATCCATCTGCTTCTTTGATTCTGTGTGTATCAAAGCCTTATCATAAGCCTCAAAGCGGAGGTTACTGAGTAAACAGAGACCCCTGCAGACAGTTAAAGGTAACTCTTTTTTTTACAGTCAGCTTGATAAAACTATAAGACTCTTTTGTCTCATTTCATCTAATATATATTTTTTTTAATGAATGAGTGGAAAACAAGTTGCTTTTATGTGACATAGTACAAATTTTTACATCTGTGAAATTGACCAAAACTTTTTTTTTTTTCTTTTTTAGATGTTATCTATTAGTAATGTAACCTGTGAATAAAATAGTTTCCTGTCCTGGTTGCTGAAGATGTTTATTCTCTTGTCTTTTCTCAGGATACCATCCCTTTGCACTGTGCCTCTGACTTTCTCAAAGTGCAGCAGAAATCTGATAACCTGATGTTTCGATTTACTGTGAAGGTGAGTCGTGAGATGCATTGCAATCACACAATGGGTAGGTCTGTTCTAATACCTTAATTCCATTTCCAGAGCAAGATCATTATATATATTACGCTATAACAAATTATAAGGGGAAACCAATTGTAGTCTAGGTTCTGATTTTTATTATTTGGGTGCTGTGATGAACAAAGTATTGTATAAATAATTCGCTGTTAAATAGATTAATCAGACATTAGTTGCCTGAACATCAATGTCTCCTTGTATGCCAAACCCTTTTTTTAACTGCCTGATGTCCTGATTTCACAAAAGCAACATAAAAACCACAGAAGTCATTTTCATTGGCACAGTTCAGATTGACAGACACAGATTGAGCGTATTTGTGGATTTCTGCAGGGAGAGGGCCGCATGATAAGGATGCAGTTTGATGGAAGTACCAGGGCAGAGGCTATAAAGGAGTGTTCAAGTGCTGTGGAAAAACTGAAGGAGTACATGCCTGTCACCACTCAGGATGATGCCCTGCCGCCCCCTAATCAGTCCCCCGCTGAGGCCTCTGCACAGGTTGGCCACTTTACAGTCAGGAGATAAAATTTATACACTATGCACATATCAGATGTTTGTAAGTTTAAAATGTGTTGTCCACAGAAATCCCCTAAATTGGCCAATTAAATAAGCGGTATCTTGAAGATGAGAACCTGGTTTGTGGCTGCTTTTTACCTCCTTGGCATAGTTTTTGTTTGGTAGAAATGAGACACTGACCTCCTATGTAACCATTTATTGCACAGTATTTTGTAAATTTATAAAAGTATGTCAGCAGAATGTAAATCACCATAATTGAAGTTGTCATATAGTCATTACTCATTGCTTAATCAACAGTACCGTCACAATGCTGTGGTCAGCTTCATTTAACAGTGACCACATTATACACACTAGATGGTGCTATTTACAATACTGTCTTATTGTTAGAGGTGACACTGCAGCTACAGTAGGTGGGCTGAAATAGAATATATACTGCACATGAGTCATTAACCAATCACAACACAACATATGGCATAGATAGAAAACAGTATGTCCTACCCCACACACACGCACAACAAAGTTGAACAAAATTTTAATTAATTTATGAATACAGCCATGAACGTGGCATACCCTTTAAGCCACTGAAGAAATTAGTTCATAATGTTGCCTTTAACAGTCAAATTGCTGATTATGACAGTTAATGTTTTTATTCAAAAGCTACAAACCAGCAACAGTAATATAACATATCATCAAAGCATTTAACCAGTCTACAAGTAACACACTGTAGGGATGAGATTGTTGGTTCTCTATCATTAAATTCTGCTTCGTTTCAGTAGTGACCTTTATTTATTTGAAAACTTGAACACTTTCAGAGCATGTGGTTAATTAGAAATTGGATTCTGAGTAAAACTTCCAGCCATCTGGCTTACAACAGTTAACATGAAGGACTGAGAAAAGAACGGACTCTGCCATGGGTTTGAATGTGACCTTTAGCGAACAGACCCACTGAAGGAGTTCACAGTGAAGATGAAAGGGCTGTGAGGGGTGGATATCGTTCAATTAGTAATGAAGCCATTGATTGGCCTCTTAACCCTGTGGTGTCATGCCGTGTTCGTCAAGTCTTTTTTTCTTCTTTTGTGTGTAACCCTGTTTGAGCAGGGAAAGGCAGTGGGAGCTGAGCCTGAGGCTGTCCAAGGATCACTGTCCATCAAGCGCCTCGCTCAGGTATTTGTCTTTAAAAGAGAAAGCTAACAACTAACAAAATAACATCCAATGTGAAACATACTCACTGTAAGTTTGTGTTATATTTTAACTAAGAAGCACAAGGTTTTTATTGATTTTCATGAGGTGCAGGTGCTCAGTTAATTAACTTTCTAAAATGATGAGGGCTAACATGGGCTGCTCCATCACTGTTTTTCTTCTTTTTAATTTGAATTTGAAAAAAGTATTTTTTGGACCTTTTACAGCACTTCTTGGGAGAGACCGCTGTGACTCTGCCTCAAGTATATTGCCACGCTTCTTTGGCACAAGGTGACTTGGAGCCCATCCTGCGTATTTGTCTGCTGGATCCCAGCTTTCATGCATTTGTGGAGAAGGTGGAGGGAGAGCTGAGGAAACTGCTTGAATAGTGAAGAATCTCAACAACAGCTGAAGGCAGAAAGGTCAAGTCAGTGCAATGTGTTTTTCTTATACAGTTTGTGTAGGCTGTGCCTGCTGGTGGTGGTGGTGGTGGAGTGTTTCTGTGCTGCCAATGTTGTTTTGAAATGTTGTTACACATTGTTGTTATGGTATATGGCCCGAAGAGGATGCTTCAAATTGTATTGAATTTAAGTGGTTAGAGAAAGAACCAAAAAAATCTGCTTTCATTTTCAATTTTTTTATTCAGAAAAAAAATATTGGTCTCACTCATATGTTTGATCGTGGCTATATACTCTGGTCCCTCTGCTCTCACCTTAATGCAGGTCCATTTCCACCGCAACACACATGGATACATTGTATTGAAACAGGAGTCATGCAGCTACAGCAGTGAATTTTGCTATGCCAGCTTCCAAGTGATCCCACAATATTAAAGCTTCACTGAGTAAAACAAACTGCCCTCCATATATCTATTTAAGAATACATATTGCATAGGATTATAGCCATGCTATACAGTTAAAGAGAGAAAAATAAAAAA
Source organism: Lutjanus argentimaculatus (assembly GCA_034769285.1). Lineage (NCBI taxonomy): Eukaryota > Metazoa > Chordata > Actinopteri > Lutjaniformes > Lutjanidae > Lutjanus > Lutjanus argentimaculatus. The sequence goes on from JAWZSL010000002.1 coordinate 16,603,280, forward strand.
AATCAATAAATGAAATTGGGAAATATAAAAAAAATATTTTTTTTTACAGATTTCCTATCATTTGAACACTCATACTTCAACATATACAAGACACCTAAGTTACTCTGGAAAGAAAATAAAAATAATACACATATCATTTTGTTTAGATAGTTAAACACACAGTAGTCATTTTCTGTAATCACTCTCAATTAAATTGAAATACTGCCTGTCATTGAAGCCCTTGCTTCACAATAAAAGTTCTGTTAAAAGTGGACTTCTTGTCACAAAATCAAACATAGTTAAATGACAATGATATGCTGTACAAATTTTCAAGAATAAAACTAACTATGTATATATATATATATATATATAATAATATATGTATATATATATATATAATGTATATATATATATATATATATATATATATATATATATATATATATATATATATATATATATATATATATGTATATATATTTTATAAGGATGACTCCATAAAAAACATAGGTCATTTTAGATGCAAAAAAAAGCCACACGAGGGATAACAACAGAAAATGTCTATTCTGAGTATCCTATTGCGTAATTATCTTGCATGCATTGTACATGATATGTAATACAAAAGGGATCACCTCATCTGAGGATATGATAAAATTAATAAAGGAGACACCAACAGCACATTAAAAATGTGTACACCTTTGTGGTGGTTTTAGTCATTATTCGTCATCCTGAAATCTCCACGTTAAGACTGAATAAGGCATGCTTAAGACAGCCATTATGTTCTTTTTGTTGCCAGTGTTATGCTGATATTGTTTCTCATAAAATGAGACAAGATATGCTTTTTTCAAAACTGCCTGGAGCTCCATCCACCTCTGACACCTTCGTGTAGTCAAAAAAACGCAGTTTAGCCATCTCGTCTGTGAAGAGAAAATCAAGAGAAGGCGTGACTATGGATAATCCTCACAGTGAGGTCTATATTTAGCCCCCATCCCCTACAACAGTGTCTTACTTGAGTAAATTGCTTATTTCGTATTCCTCTGGCGAATGTTTTTGTCCTTGTGGTTGTTTGTTGAATTTGTTTTCCTAAGGAAGAAGCAGTTATGATTTAGTGACCTAAAGCTAATTGCAATTCAAATCAGCAACAGCCAGTATTTCTGTTTGAATTATATGTGTAGCAAAAAGAATAATTGTATACTTACATGGGCCCAACTGGTTCATCATCTTTGGCATGAGAAGAGAAGAGAATAAAAAAAAAAGAACACAGAAGTTAAATATGAGATAAAGATGAAAGGAAAATACCTGTGTTCCATGTTTCAGCACATTTACTGCAAATTATATGCACTTTACTTTGCTCACAGTTTTCACACTTCTCGTCTTAGTTTACTTATCAGCTAGGTTTCCGAATCTTTCAGTGAACGTTAATATTGTGTGATGATGCAGCTGAAAGCACAGATTGCTTTGAATGCTGGTGTGGCAGAGTCGTGCACTGGTGGGAAGCTCTGACATCACAGACATGGGAGTGAGCTGCCAAACAGCTTTGTGTGCACAAGCTTTGTATCTGATAAACACAGTCACAGTAGCGTGAATTTAGAAGCTTCTTGCATTAGCCTGATAAAGGGTTTTGGACAGTAAAGACTGCTAAAGGCTCCTTGGAAAGTGGTAAAACCCAATTCAGAAAAAAGCAGCTGTATGTTTGTGAAAAATGGTCAGTAGTGACATATTTATAGGAGAAGGGCTGCATATGAAAACAAACTGTAGTAGGGTCTCACAACAACATCTTTTAATGCCAAGAATTGTAAACTTAACCTCACATGCCATCTGAGTCTCATGGGGTTCCTGTTAGTTTCAGACTCAGCATATGTGTAGGAGGGTTACAGATGGCTCACTTAAAGCATCTTTTAATTACACTCAGCAATTTCATAGTGATTTTGAAAGAGCTGTGTACACGAGGGTGATATTGTGACTGACTTGACATAAAAACATGATTATCTTTAAAGCTTTCTCTCTGCATCTAGAGGTTATATCAACCCCCACACAGTGGTTAATATCTCTCTATTCAATGCTAACACCACTCAGATTGACATAAGCTGAATAGAAATACACATTTTTGAGTAATCATTTTCTCCAACATATAAAAGAACATAACATACATTACAATGCAACAGTTAGAAACACTGCAGGAAGAGGGACTGGTGAGTAATAGTGGATATTGTTGCACTGAGTGACAAGTTAGTTCCAAAACCCACAGCCTCGGGGTTGACATGGTGGTTGGTGTTTGGCATACAGATGAAAATGTGTCAACAGGTAAGTAACCAGTCACAGTGAGATATATTCCATGCAGCTTTAAGTCAGAGATAAGCAGCATTAGCAGCATTCCATGGCATTAATATGGAGCAGATTATGACAGTTTTAATGTTATACAAAAAAACATGGTTCTGTGATCATTTGGAGGAGGAGGAACATCTGTCAGCACATCCCACCGTTTTCACACCTTGTATGTGTACACCACAAAAGCTATGTTTACTATAATGGCTTTGCAAGCAGAACAAATAACAGATGTTGTCTGTGTGAGATTGATAGTTGAGCATTATTACTAATCACTGTAGTGCCTCAAGTCTGATTGCGTTTGTTATAGCTAGATTTTTTTATGTAACATCAAGAAATACAGTACGTGGGCACAAGTTTTTTAGCTTAAAATGCATCATATTACATAAACTGAGCTGTTATTTAGCAAATCATCACACAGCAAAATCTGTAATTTTAGCAGCTGGTTTTGAAACACAGGATAGAAATGTCAGCCTCTGCCTCAGAGCCCTTGCCTGTGAAGTATAAAAGTGTTCAAACACAGCTAAGCCATCAAGAGACCAGATTTCATAATGCACGCAGACAGGGGCCAAAACCTCCGGGAATACTGGATGCTAAAAGGAGATTTTAGAGAGGCTGTGCATCGTGAGCAGGGAGTCCTCGTTCCTGATTTGAATGGCATAAACATGGCAAATATAATCCACCTTAATCGCTTCATTTTTCCGGTAGATGAAACCAAACTAGAGGCCATGCACAGAGCTTACTTGAGCTGGGTGGTTTATGGATATATGTGTGTGTGTGCATGGATTTTAAGCAAATTTTGCAGTGAGGCATCTTTTTTTTTTTTTTAGTATTTTAACAGGCCACAAATAATGTTATATTAATAACTAATATAATTTAAATTCTTAAAAAATAGAGCCAGACCAATATATCAGTCAGCCGATATGTTTGGCCTGATATTGGCCTGTCACAGCTGTATATATCAGTATCATTGTATGCGTTGGTCCTCATGTGCCAATATGAAAACTTTTATATATATTTCACCCTTTTTCTTAATTTAAGTTTAATATATGCATTTTTTTTAAATTTGTAGTTATACTTTATAATTATTGAAAATACCAGTGAAAGCTGACTGTTCCAGTGCCCAGATGTTATTTTTGGAAAGTTTTATTTTGAACTGTAAAATATCCTGCCTCCATTAAATATTTTGTCACCTGTGTTTTATAACCACATGTGAAGGATCCGTGCAGTACTGGCTGATATATCGATATCAGCCAATATTGCAAGGATATCGGATTTGATACAATACCTTAAAAAAAATACTGATATTTAATACCATTTTTAACACTGCAAGGAAAAAAATGACTCAACATAGAGTAGATATAATTTTAGATTTTCATTAAAAGATAAATATAGCAAGGCTGTAACTTGACAACAGATATACAACCGCAGGAAACGAGTGACGGGAAGAAGACAGCGCTCTAAGTTAAGTGACAGCAGGCAGGACTATGTGGGCACAGCAGCGGTGTGTGTCAACTCACTGTCGGAGAGAAGACAGAGTGAGAAAGTGCAGCTGGTTCTGGAGTATCAATACTGTGGAAAAAATTTGTATTAAATTATCTGCATCAGTCCAATATTGGTCAGGCTCTATTAAGAAACTATAATTTATATAGTCAATTATTGATTACAGATAAATAGAGATAATGTTTATAGACACTGTTTACGACTATAGTGTGTTATTATTTCTGTAAGGAAATAAATTCTGCATTAAATAATGGTTAGGAACTAATAACATATTTTAAACCTTAAAAAAATATCTTCTGGTATTTATTAGAAACTGCTATCTATAGTTCTCAGTAAACTAAAAATGGATTGTGAAGCAACAATAAACAATATTTTGGATATCATTAAATGATTAATACATTTTTTGTGGTTAAAGTGTATAAGTGTGAATTAAGAGGAAGAAAATGGACCAAAACAGCGCCACATCTGATGAACACCTTATGAGAAACAGGTTTATCTAGTTAATATTCACAACCCATTTGACTGAGTAAATATTATTTTGTTCGTGAGTAAATGAAAAGCAGGATGCACCCTGAAGCTGTATTTGTTTAGTCTGTAATAGTGTGTGGTGTACAACCATTGCCCACTTTGAATGATTCATATTAGTGACTGTTGTGGTTGTGTGTTCATGTTTTATTCCAAAATGAGAAGAAGACAAAGTCACATGAGTAGAGGTCACACAGAACCTTTGGTGACTGGAAATGCCTTTAGGCTTTCTAGACATTTGACCTTGTCACATTCTTATCATGAGATTTTGACCGCCTCTGAAAGCACAGGCCATTTATTTGTGATATGGAAAAACTGATCTTGGAATATTTAAATTGATTCAGAATTAAAGAAATCAGTACTTCATTTATCTCTCTGTTCTATGCTCCTTTATTTCTGTGTTGTTGTTTTTTTCATTGCTTTCTTTGACCACAATAGAGATGCTTTTGATATTTTTGGCATAACGTTCAGACCCAGACTGCAGATGCTTACTTGTATCCTGAATTGGCTACCAGAGTAGAGGCCCTTGAAGTTTTTTTTGTACTCTTAACAGTCAAGTATCTCTCTAATACCACAACTGTATTGGCTTGAATAGACTACAGCGATTTTCATTCCGTAGATTGGATTTCTGTAGAAAAACAAAGGTATGAGAGAACTAGACATTTAAGCATTCATGACAGTAGATGTTCGTACTGAATGGAGCAAGTATCAGTGTGTTTCAGTCCAAGTGGTCCTAATAATATAATAAAGTGATATGTGTGGTCTACAGCGTTAATAATGCTAGGATAGATGTGTCTACCTGCCATCTGCTTGAGTGACTCAGTCCTAAAAGTGTCCAGTGAGCGCAGTTTGTTTGAGGCAGTAACATGAAATGCCTGAAGATGTTTGTTGTACCACTTGTATATGCCAAGGGAGTCGATGCTGAGTACACCAAACAATGTCTTATTTTGTGTCCTGGCCAGTGTAGGCGGCACAGTAAACAATTAGCTCCACAGTGCCATGGCATGTTAAAACTATGCACACAAGTGATCATAGAATATTCTAATTTATATCTATATTACAGCTCCAGTGACCCCAAATATTGATTTTATGACTTATATGATTTTCTTTTCATGACCATTTTCATATTTTTTTTCTATTCACTTTCACATTTATCTATCACTTTCATGAAATATTTAAAAATTAGAATATCACATATAATTTGACAGTATTAGCATTTTTGATTTAAATTATGTCAGTTAATATAAGAAAAACAGAAAAGGGTGTATTCAGCAAGTAGGGGCCACACTTAATTATAATAATCGTGGAGCTGAATCGAGACACGCTGGTGCTTTAGATATGAATATGTAAAAATACAGCTGAATATAAAGGATCGTTCTTCAGTCATGTGGGTCATCTGTGTGTGCTAATTATTTTGCTAACATAGTCAAAACAGATAATCGTAAGCAGCTACTCCCAAGCCACAAAGTTTGATTCATAGACGACGCATTGGCTTTTGGATTGTACGTCAGTGTTGCTTCCATATTAGTCCAGGTGAGACTGTTCTGTAAACAGATACAAGTAAATGCAGGAGCTGTCTTTTTTTCTAGATAAAAAGCAATTTAACGTTTACGTTTCTCCACTGATCTGATTAAGCTGACTTTATATTCCAGGCTTCATTAGAAGGCTTTGTTAAAAAAGAAATACCTTATTTTCCTGCTCTATGCAGATCATAAACCCTTGAATATAACATGACTCATTGAAATTGGTTGAGAAATGTAGATGTTATAGTGCTTCATATCCAGGAAAACAGCACCTCCCCTGTTTGCATGTATTTGTTCACAGGCCAGTATTGCCTGGTCCAATATGACGGTGATGTTGATGAATCACAACCAAAGCGGTCAATGCAGCGTCAACATAAATATGTCTATAGTTTGATCTTTAAAATTATTTTCTGACTTATTTCACTCAGGATTAGATTAGGACTGCTAACAAACTGCATTTTTAATTAGGGTCAGTTGAGAAACACACTAAAAGTTTATTCATGAAACTCTTAGTACATATACGCAATTTAATCCTTCATCAAAGTATTTATCACCTGTGGAAACATATCTGACGTTATGGGTTCAACCTTATGGAAACGGAAATGAATGGAGACAAGTTTTCATTTGACTTAAAATATAAACTTAGTTTACTGTGTGAATATCTCAGCAAAGGTCATAATGTTTGTGGATGGACTGTAGGCTCATAAAACATACAAATTGACAGAAAGAAAAAAAATCTCCAAAACCATGCAGGATCTCTCACTTACCAACCATTAAGATTATGTTGCCATTAGGAAAGAAGGGGGAAGGGAAAAAAATAGTAACCAATTAAGTTATATAGCTGCAGGCTGATAAGCCCACATGTTTATGAACACTGTTATTCTGCTGTCAACATGGGAAACAAATGTGCTGTTACCATTGCCATCAGCACAGCACACAAATAGCCAGCTCTTGGAAAGGTTAGCTGTGGGCCCTCTGCTGTTCACCTAATGTCCATGTATAAAGGTCATACTGTATTTGCATGCATCTTATATGTGACAATGTCCTTTCTTCCTCCTTTTGCCACACCAGTTGAGAGGGAAGGAGGCAAGTCCTTTGATAGTCAGTTGTCCACTACAAATCTCCTCTGAGAGCAGATGCAAGTAATTTCATTTCGTAGTATTCATTTCGTAATTTACTTGCATCTGAAAATGCTCTTCTGTTGATGCCATTTGACCTTACACTTATTGTCCTTTAAAAAACAGCTGAGTTACTTTGTCATTTCTGTACTTTCTGAAATATCTTATCTGACAGTTCAATGCAAACCTTTACTGATTTACTATATTTAAAGCTGTATCTTCTGGTTTCAAGCCAATATGTACTGTATGTAGGAATGGGAATCAAGAACCGGTTCCAGTTGAGAACGGGTTCCAAATTGTCTGATCCATTGGAATCATATGCCTCTGTGCTTAACAGTTCAATGCCAGCATGTTTTTCTGACAGTTGCGCATTGCAAGTCAATGATGTCGACCTCAAGAAAAAACCTCCAAAACATAGCTCCATTTCACAAAGAAAGATGACAAAAGTGGTGCTTTACTGTCTGTAAAATTATTATTTTAAGTCAGGATGAAAACACCAGCCCTTTGCTGGAACATCTGTGTAAGCAACATGTGCTTAAATTTCATCAGTGCCGTGTATTTGACACTACACAAGTGCCACTGCTTCCCATCTGAACAGCATTAACAATGGCAAATATCCTGTTAGAATAACATTGCCACCACAGGGGCAAACTTAGCAGAATTTTTCTTTGGCTAAAAAAGCCTAAATGAACTGGATGCTGCACAAATATTGTCTTGTTTCATCCATTTTAAATGATCATGGATAGACTGTTGCTAACTTATAGGTATCTGTCAGGCTACAGACAGCTCAGGAATCAATAAGGGAATTGATTAAGAATCAGACCAATAAGCAGAATCAATCATGGCATTTGTATCAGTTAAAACATATCAATTTCCATCCCCAACAGTATGTAGGTTATGTGTTTTTTAAAATATTGCAGCACCTTCAATGGATCAGACACCAATAGACAAATTGCATTGCTTCACATTTGCATTGCATTGTTTTACTGTCAACATAAATTAGTTGATTATTTATTAGTGCCTACTGTGAGGAACAGAGAAAAAGTTTTCTTACCATCAATAATGTCGTCTGGCGTCTTGCGTTTCTCATACACAACGATGATGACTACTAGGATTATAATTTCTGCCAGCACACCCAGGAAAGGCCAAAGCGGTGCAAGGTGGCTGCGCACCCGTAGTATAGTGGTCTCAGCAGTGTTTCCAATCACGTTAGTGGCGTTGCATTCGTATCTTCCGGGATCTGTATTTATATCCAGGTTGACTATGTTGAGCTCTGTGTAGTTGTCTCTGTTTGTGATGAAGAAGCGTCCAGTGGAGTTGTCAATGTCCTGGAACACAATAAAGTTAATTACATTGAAAACAAGTTAAATAGGCTTGATTTGGCATAGATAAAGTATACAACTGCCGGTATTTGTATATATGTATATACATATGCGCATGTACCGTGTAAGATGTTCCGTCCACTTTACGCCATGTCCAGGTTGGATGTGGGTAGCCAACAGACTTGCAGTAAAGCATTGCATTTTCCCCCTCATTTTTATTTTCACTTCGCTTGTGGCCAGTGATATCAGGTTTTGCTGGAAAGGTAAAATAAATAAATAAAGTCGATCATTAGCTGTGTTGGCAGAGGTAACACATTCAAAGGAGCGTTTTAACTCCTACCAGATGGCATGAATAAGGAGAGTGTGATTGGCTGTTCTGGCTATGGTAATAATATGTGTAATTCAGATGTCTGTGTAAGAGAGAGGAGTGTAATTAAGAGTCTGTATAGCAGGGTTGATTCACTGAAGCTGCTCAGTTTCTTTTGAAATTTTTGTAATCTCAAGCAGTTGCAGTCAAGAAGCCTAGTTGGCTCTTTAAAGATATTTTCAAAAATCATATGCCTCACTTTGCATCACTCAGTTTATGTCATGCCAGAATTTCATTCAGTATCTCAAGCAGAGGCTAGTGAATTTGTGTCATATCATGTTTCCTACATTTCTAACATCTTTTCCACTTGACTCCATAGTCTGCTCGTAGGGTTTGGGTTTCTTTTTTTTATTCTTTCTACAAATAGCTTAAACACGATACAGGGGTATTGATCTTAAAGATGTATCCACTACTGTGCTTGCTAATATAGTTTGAACACCCAATCATTGTAACATGTAGCGCTTACTATTTTGCAAAAATAAATTGAAAAAAATAAATAAATAAATACAGCTCCAATGTGTCTCTGACAAAGATGTGCTGTCAACATCACAGGGCTCTACACTAACCTTTGATTGCCTACTGACAACCAGGCATCAGCTTTTGGTTGACAAAACTGAAAAAAAAATATGGTTGACATTTTAGTCACCCTATATTTTGAGTAATTAAGATACTATGCATTAATATATGTCAGCTTAATAATAAAAATGTGTCACAAAAGAATATTTATGATGTGTCACTTATTGAGGTGTATGTATTACATGCTTTGCAGTATAATTTTCTGTCCAGATACTTTGCCTCCCAAGACACCATAAATTTTCTTTTTGTTTTTAAATTCAGGTTAATCTTGTTCTTTGTCACTTAAATCAATTTGCGCATTTGTTTGTGATGTTGACTGCCTAGTTGAACTTTTCACGCCAAAGTGCTGTCTTTAAAACAGATACCTGTGTACATGCAAGTAATGCACCAATTCAATTTGTCTGTGAATGTTCTCATTCGTCCAGGTCATTGTAATCTCAAGAAAAGATTAAATCAAAGGCAACTGGACTTATTTGTATATTTATATACATATAAATAAGTCCAGTTGCCTTCGATTTGATCTTTTCTTGAGTTACCAACTCAATACATGTTAAATATTAAAATATCACTAATGCAACAAATATATATGTATATATTTATATGCTTTATTTTGGGGTGCACATTTTTGCTATTCGCTGTTCCTATTTTTATTAGTTAAAAAGTGTTTGCCACTAATGCCAATCAAAGGCTAAGAAGTGGTTGCCAATACCAATCTGGCAACCGTTACTGTTGTGTCTTGGCTCATGGGGGCTGTAATTGTTGAATGCTTACAAGATAACTTTGTCATGACTTGGCTAAAATAAAGAGGTATTCTCTTTTCTTTTCTCTCTTATTTTTTAGTAATAGATACTATTTTTTTTTTTTTTTTTTTTTTTTTTTGCAGTAGATACCTGTTTAGCTGAACATATAGACCAGTGTGACTTTTAAGTGAATCACAAAGACAGATGAAAGAGACCCTACATGTAAAACTATATTGTGTAATAAAGTCTGTTAGAACAAAAGCTAGCGCGGGAGAAGGGTGGACTACTGCTCTCTGTTTTGGGTATGCAGTTATTTTGTGAGCATTTACACCCCCACCACCAAACCCCAGCAATGTGGAATATCACTCTGTAAGAGATAAAAGCATTTCAGTACAATTCATAATGAGGTCATGGAAGACGAGGGATCAGTGTGATATGAGAGCCAGATGTTCCCATTCAAAATAACTCCACAGTGAATTCCACAAAAGAGATTTTGAGCCAAAGGAAAAATGGTGTGAATTGGCCCTGATTAATGAATAAACTGATGATAAAAAATGCAACACAAAAGCTATGAATTTAATAAATTCAGGCATATGTCATAAAGCGCTGCAACAGATGCCAAGTCAGACTGATCAATAGAACAGAGTCTTTCCCAAAGGTGAGACACAGACTCTGCACAGCATCAGGAAGATAACTGTTCCTGCTTTTCCCCTAATCCTCAAAATTACAATAATTCCTTCCATGCAATTAAGCAGGATAAGGGAGAGGCCTGGAGTGAGCATTTTTCAGCTGCGCATGGATAATGGAGCAGGAGGGGTCTGAGCTCTTTGGTGACATCACCCCACTCTAATTATGGTGCACACGTGCTCCCTGAGCAGGGGAGTGGCCAAGCTCATTTGTGCCTTATCCTGACTGTATTATGTCAGTGACTGACAGCGCAGAGACGGCCCCCAGAGTGGCGCTAAAACAGGCAGAAACCCCCATTTCACACTCCTGACTGCGATTACCGTGACTATTAATCTGTGTGTGCTAGACAGAGGTAAAGTGACACATGAGTGCGGGGATGTGGGGATGTGTGAGGAGGAGCAAGGTCAAAGCTGTCAGAAAGAATAGAAAAAAAAGCTGATTAAGATGACATGAGATGTCAAAAAGCCAGTAAATTAAATCATTAGTTGCTTCCTATATTTTATGTTATTGTAGCTGCATGTTTTGATTTAAAGAATTTGTGTAAAATTGTGTACATTTGGGATTTTTTTTATCTTGTAGAAAATGTAAAATTATCAGTATGCAACTTAAAACAATTTCTTAAAAAACGTGCTTATCATTTACTCAGATTTGAGAAATAGGAGGCACCAAATATGTATCTGTGGTAAGCTTAGTATCACAGACAATAAACTCCACTCCTGCCACAGAGATGGCTGGGACCGGATTCAGAGCCTTAATCCTACAACATCACAGAACCCTCCATCTGTTGCCTCTGAGCCGAGTCCTGCAAGGATGAGTGTGCCAAGGACACTGTAGGCGAGGGATCTCAGTGAACTGCTGCCAGAAGCGCAGTGCAAAGCTGGCTAGCATAACAGTGGGCTTGCTACCTGGGTCACAAAAGATCTCAAACACCTCTAGAAAATCACAAGAGCATTTAAGACCTGATGAAAATGTTTAGTTTAGATCCAGCAATTGTACCTACTCTTAACATCGCAACATCCTGTCATTTTAATATTTTTTAGGCACAGGATGTAGGCCTATTTAAAGGGCAAAATCATGCATCATCAGTTTAGTTAAAAGACTGACTCTTTCTCCAGGGGACAGATAGCAAGCCTCAACAGTCACAGGCCTGCAGTCTAGCGATGGCTAGGACACTTCAGTTTGAATGGCGATGAGTCCCATCATCTCACAATCCAGTGAAAGCAGAACACACGGTCATCACCCATGTTACGCAATCAGGCAGCGCTTTAAGACAGCCGCGGAATAGGAGGCAGGGCATGCTCAGTATGCACCATAGCCATGCCACAGCAAATTGGCTTAAGAACTACACACAGGCAAGCTTCTCTTGAACAGGGTTTCACTTGCCCTTTCTCAGAGAAGATTCCTTATTCAAGTTGATGGCTTCGCTGTCAGCTTGAATGAAACCCACACAGTAGTTTTTTGGTTAGGTTTTCAAGCTAGTACTTAGACTGTCCTTGTTTACTTAAACCATTATTAGTTCTATGAAATATAAAGCAATATACAAACGTTAAATCATCACTTTAATTCATTTTTTTTAAAGGCATATAGCTGCTCTTAAGGATGCCTCCTAGTGCACTTTGTGTTTGCACGTTTTGATGAGTATGTGCAGTGCCTGTCCATGTGTCTAGACCGTCGTCTCAGTGAAAGCCAAGAGTGACAACAGCCTCCGGATTCTCCCCTGTCATTACCAGTGCACTGGATGAATTCAAACATCTTTGTCAACAAGGACTCTCACTCTTTCACACAGCTTTAGGTGGTTAACTTTTCTAGGACACGGTTAGCTCTTCATCAGGCACAGTCAGTAGAAAACCACACATGACCTGGTTAAAAGCTCAAATTTAAGCCATGGCTTTTTCAAAAATTTAAATACATCACAGAGGAAAGTAGTTACCAGGCATTTTTTGTGTCATTCATTTAACAAAATGTTCATATCATACCATGTGAATTTATCTTACCTTTTACTTCAATTGTTGCATTTGCATTTGGTGCCATGTCAAATGTGTAAACACACATGTATTCCCCAGAATCATCTGCCCTTGGTTTAACGATTCTACAACAAAAATACAAAACACACTCATTCAGTAACTTTAATTTACCAGTCATTTACACTGTAAGTAGTCAAGTAAATAAAGTCAACTAATTTCAGTTTAACTCTAGTAATTAGTTTGGATTAAAACAGTGAAAGCTTGAGGGGCCTACAAGTCCACGGGAGACAAAATGTTGGCATTATGCTGTTATATTACGGAACAGCAGCTCTGGATTCTGCTGGGAAGGGCACCACAGGCATTTTAGCTGTAATCTTCTGAGTATCACTGATGTAATGTGACAAGGAAGTGACCAATTGGTCTTATCTTGTGGCTAGGGAGAGTCTGTGGTATGTCTATGGGAGCGACAGTAGTTTTGTGCTCCAGTGGTTATACTGTGTGACAGCAGGAACTAACAACTAGTTGGTACTTTAGGCTATGATGTTTTTTTCTCTAGTTAGATGCATAGGTATAGTTATAGTTCTGAAAATCAAATGGGTGAGAAAGCCAGGAATTACCTCAGCTTTGATCTAAATCAATGATGGCCTGGAGATATCAAAACGCATAGGGTGCCAAATTCAGTAGTGTTCTTAGCAAGGTCTGCATGACTTATGATTATTTCAGTATATCACTCTACTTGAAGAAGCAGTTTGGATTTTTATCTTATCCATAGTCAAAGCTAGACTGTCATCTTCAAGCAGTTACTGAGGCAGTCAATAAACAAGGCACTATAACTTAGAAGAGCATACTTTGTAGCTTTTTTTTTGCTGTAAGCAATAAGTAAAATTCTCAGATAATCAAAAGTCATCAGCTCATACATTGTTAAAGAGAGAGCTCAGATTATTTAATCTGGGGTTGTATGAAGTATTTATCAATAGTTAGTGTATTAGCTACAGTAGATGCTGGTCAGCACACACCCAGTTGGGAGATACAGAGAGAAATACCAGCACGGAAGCTATGGAATGTTCTGCTGTGGATGGGTTCAGCAACAAAAAGTATTTAACCACTTTACTTAGCCATCAGACAGCCTTTTCTGATGGGAAACTGCTGTTATAGAAGCCAAACATCCCTCTCTCCAAACCAACCAAACTCCACAGGGGAAATCAGTCATTTTACCTTGCAGAGCACAAGAGTTGCTGGTCTACCGCTGCCTCGATCTGTTAGTTTGTTTGTGTTATTGTGTGACGTGTGAATTTTAACTATCCCTTTAAAACACTGAGGTCGCACAATAACACAAGCAAACCAACACATTGAGGCAGCGGTTAGGCTGGCAAATCCTGTGTTCTGTGACATAAAATTACAGACTTAAACTATGGAGTTTGGTTGGTTTGGAGAGCACAATATTTGGCTCATATAACTTTGGTCTCCCATCAGAAAAGACTGTTTGATGGCAAAGTAAAGTGGTGAAAATATCACTGATTACTTAAAGCAAAAAAAAGCTACAAATCATGCACTTCTACTTCTAAATTACAGAGCTTTTTTAGTGATTGCCTCAGTAGCTGCTTGAAGATATACTTTTAGTCTAGCTTTTGATGAGTTGTTGTCTGCATATTGACTACTTATTGTTGAATGGAAAATATCTGCAACACTGCGGTCTGTGGTCTGACCCATTTACAATTTATTGCCTTTGTCTCCACCAGGTCTTGCTTTTGAATATGCACAATTACCTCAGAGTTGTTTTTTGCTCGCACAGCCACTTCCTTTTTACATGAAACATTTAGATAAATTCTAGATGAATTCTCTTTCACTTTCCATTGCCAGGAGCACTCACAGTCCGCACTGTCCTCCCTCCCAAAATATGTCCTACTTACTACATAGAGGGGAAGCTGTTTAGTCACCTGTATGCTGTGTTCCTCTGCTCTGTCCGTGTATTGGAGATCTCCTGTCCATTCTTCATCCAGAAGCTGTCCGTGTGGGGAGTTTGAGCAGTGGTGAGGTTACACTGCAGGGTAACTGGTTTGCCAGCGCTGTCCGCAGACAGGATGATCTGATCAGAGGCATTGATCTTTGGTTCTGGAACACAGAGACAGTCAAACCTTATCACAGAACTGGGGCTCAGCGCTGTCTTAATGTTTCTTCCCATGCTGTAGTAGCTGTAGGCTGTATGCTGTTTTTATATGATCTGTGTAGGAGGGGGCCTATGAAGTGAAGACAAGAGTGTACATAACATAAACAAAAGACATAACTTGAAACAGCTGGAATGCCTCATATCAACCATTTGTCTTTAGAGTAAAAAAGTAGTAATTTTTGAATGGATTAATGCCCTTAAATGCAACATTAAGAGTGTAAGAGAAACTGCTTACAAAACATCTCTCTAATATTTAGAGAAACATATTAATCAAATGTCATTTTGATTGATTATATCTAATCAAAGCAATGCATTTATGAATGATTTTTGAATTCTCTTAAAGGGATAGTTCAGGTTAGTTGAAGTGGGGTTGCTTATCCATAGTAAGTGTATTACCTACAGTAGATGGCAATTGACCTGCTTCCAGTTTGGAGACGCAGCAGGAATACCAGTGTAGGAAGGTAAACAAAGTCCTGCTGTGGACAGGGGCAGCAGCAAAACTTATTTTAGCCACCTAAAAAGAAGGTTGACCTAAAAAATCAATATCAGTTTAAGTGTGTGCTATATCTACACTCAACAAAAATGCAACACTTATGTTGTTGCTCCAGTTTTTCATGAGTTGAAGTAAAAGTTCCAAGACTTCTTCTACTTCTTCTTCTTCTTCTAAAAAGGTTTATGTCTCTCAAATGTTGCCAAATTTGTCAAGATTCGTGTTAGTGAGCACTTCTCCTTTGCCAAGATAATCCATACACTGGCTTTGGACTGAATAATTAGTCAGGGCTAGGGTAAGAACATCAGGGTGAGCCAATTGGTGACCGAGCAGGGCAGGTCATGACTTTGTCCTCCTGAGGAAAAAATTGTATCCGTAGCTCTGTGTGAACTAGCCATAATTCAGTGCCTAATAAATGTCTTTTTTAAAGTTAAAATTACACATTTTAGAGTGGACTTTTATTGTGAGCAGTCTAAGGCACACCTGTGCAGCAATCATGCTGTTTAATTGGCATCTTCACAAGCCACACCTGTGGCTTCCTGGTGGATGTCTTTTTTTAAGATTCATCAGGTTAATTCAAAATTCGGTTAATTAGCCTGACGAAGGTCACTGCACCAAAAATGTAATTAATAAAATCTTGAATTTGCAAGTGATCTATGGGAGTTGCTGTTTTATCACTGCTTCTGTTGGTTAGTTTGTTATTGTAAGATTTGGCGAATCCAACCTAATGAATTAAAACACCAAAGTCACACAATAGCACAAACTAACTAACCAATCATGGCAGTGGTAGACAAGCAACTCCTGTGATCTGAAAGGTCCAGTGACTGTTTTTGCCAAGGAGTCTGGTTGATTTGGAGAGAGCAATATTTGGCTTACATAACAGTGGTTTCCCACTAGAAAAGGATGTCTAATGGCAAGGTAAAGTAGTGACAATGTTCTAAATATAGCATGCACTTAGACTGATGATGATTGTTTAGGTGGGCCTTTCTTAAGGTTGCTAAAATATGTTTTCCTGCTGACCCTGTTCCCAGCAGAACATTGCTTAGCTTCCAACACCAGTATTCCCACTGCTTCCCCAAACTGGCTGTGTACTGACCACCATGTACTGTAGGTAATACACTGACTATGTATAAGTACTTCATATAGTCCCACTTCAGATAATCCAAACTATCCCTTTAATGTACAGTCACACAGTCTCCAGGAGGATATTTTACAGATAGAAGATATACTGTAGCTGATAACTGAAGTAATTTTAATGTTTCTTTGCTGCAGAGAAAAGATGGGCTCTCAAAGATGGCCTACTCTTGGCAAGGTTACATGTAAATGTCATCAGAATATAAAAGTTAAAAAAAAGCCATGTACTTAGAGATCTAGGCTGAACAGTCTTTTGACATTTTACATTACTGCTGAATGACTACCTAGTACTTCAACCTCTAAATTGCTAAGCACACTGGTTACTACACAATACCAGGGTCCATTTCTCAAGGACGTTCAGGGAAGCAGGAGGTGTCATCTGAGAGCAAGGCGCCCTTTGCTCTGCCTTGAGTAGTGAGCAGGAAGCCTCCTCCGCCCTGCCCCCCTCCTCCTCCTCCTCTTCCTCCTCCTCCCCCTCCTCCTCCTCCAGGGCGGGCCAACCATGGCAACGATGGAGCCCCCGAGGGGAGGAGCAGAGAGGAGAAGCATCATAATCCTACTACTGGCTGCTGCTGCAAGGCCACTAGGAAAGCAAAAAGGAGGAGAGGGGAAAGGAGGGCTACTGAGACTGGCAAGTGACGTCTATTAGCATTCACGGCACCCTCGTCTCACAATTCTGTATACTCAATAACTAAAGGGATATCTCTCCCCTCCCCCCTGACATCTCTCTCACCCCCACCACACAGAACCACATGTACTATTAATAGTATCTTCAAGACATGCATACACACACAACATGAGGTACATAAATTAACATTTAGCAAACACGGCACAGTGGTCCACAGGCAATTTAACCAGAAGGTTGTTTGTAGGACACCTTGTCACAACTTAAAATCTGGTAACTGCTGGATAATGTATCACCATTTCAGAATGTAATCAGATATAAAATGTTGCTCTAAATGAGTCAAGATGCGGTGAAGCCTGATTCCCCTTTCCTCTTTTTGGTATTCTAATATAGTGCTGTATTTAGATTTATATTCAGTCCAATTAACTTACTTAGGAGTAAGTTAATTTAGGAGTGTAACTTGGGAGTGTTACTTTTTTAACATTATTGCATTATCAGCATAAAATATGTTTTCTTCTTGACATCATCTGGTACTTATTAAAGTACCACTTCTGACTGACTCTCAATTAGAGCTGCATTCTGTTATATTTTGCCAAGATGTATTAAATCAGTTCAACTAAATAGCTGAGACACAGTAGCTAACTTGTCAAGAGCTATATTTAGGGGAGCATTATATCATCATAAAAGGCGAGGCAGGCCTCAAATCACGATGTTTTAGCACATTATATTAGAAAAAGTGCACTGCCAGAGAGGTGTCCCAGTAACTGTGCTGGCACAGAGAGAATAGTGGGTCTCCTGAGCACGTGCTTGAGCTAAATGATTTGGACCACTCATTCTTGATAAGAATATGCCATTTTAAAAAGCATTCGTAATGTCTAATTTAGAATGACACACATTCATGTGACTTTGCAACACAAACAGTAGAACTTAACATACCATTAAGGCTGCTTTAAAAAGCACAAGTGTTACAAAAAGTGCATACTTTACATGAGTGTACAGTATGTCTGTACTCAAAATCCATTGAGATCTATGTAATTAGTTCAAGTGATACTACATACAAAATCTATGTGCACGTATTTGAGTATGAAACACCCCTTGTGGGCTTGAAAAAGATTTGAGGTTTTACTTTTTCACAGAGAAGCTAGCTGTGCTCAGTTTGAACTCAATGAATTCCAAAGGTGAAAAGTTTTTCATGTTGGAAAAAAAAAAATCATCCACAGATGCCTCGCAAACCACTCCTGCAACATTATCCACTTCTCAGATGTCCATTTGTTTGTTCAGTTACATTCCAGACGGACATGTCACCAAAATACAGTTAAATAAACTACTTTCATGGAAACATCAAAGTTTCAAGGAGGAGGATAAAAAGGAAGTGCAACACACAAGCACTTTATTTAGCCATATTATTGTGTAACAACGATGATGCAGGAGTGGTTAGAGACGTTTCTACAGACATTTTGTCACCACTGCAATCAGTTGTAATTGAGATGAATTAAAACTAACCACAGCTGCTGTTCTTTGTCAAAGCAATAGTGTTATATTTTGGGTAATATGCTTATTTACTTTCTTGCTGGGAATCAGATGAAGTAGATCAATACCACTCTTATTTCTGTACACTAAATATGAAGCTACAGCCAGCAGCCAAGCAGCTTACTTTAGCATAGAGACTGGAAACAACAGGAAACAGCTAACCTGACTTTAGGAAGTCACTTCTCCAAGCCAAGAAATAGTCTGGCACATAATCCTTAATAAAACCACAACGTGTTATTTTTACACTTTTTTTGTATGGATTTAACAGACATAGCATGTTGATTAACTAGCTTTAGAGGTGGCAGCTTCTAGTGATGCACAGGCTGGTTAATCTGCGGACCAGGCAGGCTGGGTCATAAAAAAATTAAAATTCTTATCAATAGCAGGTGGGTTGCAGTTGGGAAAGAGGGTGTGTTTCTCCATCAAGAGAGACGCTGTGTGCACATTTACACACAAGGCACAGCAGCACAACTTTGTAGATTATTTCTTCAGTTTCCTCTAGAGAGTTTTCTCTGTCCTGCCAACTTTATAACCACAGCTTTTAGTTTTGCTGCTTAAATGCCCCGCAATATTTGCTGCAGAGAAATTACTGAACTCATGGAAACATTTAAATTACTGAAAAAAAGGGCTGTCTAATCATTAAAATAAAATGTTAAAGAAAACACTCAGACATCAATACAGCAAACAATAAAGAAATCACCTGGATGTCTTGTGCTGCTTGACATCATTTAAAAGTCAATAAAACCTACAGGGACTGGTGTGTGGGTGGTGGTTGGACAATTTATGCATACATGTGGATTCAGATGAGCTCAAAGTCCATCTGTGCATCACTAGTAGCTTCATATTTCCCATAAAGACATGAGAGTGGTACTGATGTTCCCATCTAAAAAAAGAGAAAAAAGCAAAGCACATAAGCACATTTCTCAAAATATCAAACTCTTCCTTTAATAAGAAAACAAAAATGTTTTGGAGAGTTTCATACTCAAAAGATCTGGACAGAGTATCACTTACAGCACATGCTGAAAATACATGTTAAAAAAGATGGATCTCCAGTAGATTTTATGCATGCATGCATGGGGGGAATCCTCATTAAAATTGCATACTTGAAAATCCAAATGCCAATGGGAATAAATTACTACATAAATATACTGACTGAGTATTATTGATTTAGAGCGATTCACATTCACAAACTAAATTAAGCAAAAGGCCAAAACAAGACAATCAGACTTCAGCATGTCTCCCCAGCTACAAACTATACATTCATATCAATGGGCTATTATGTATAGCCTGTTATATACATGTAATACCGTGGACATTACATGTATATTCGAAGAACATTTACTCCTCAGTAATGACAGAATATATTTAGTCAGGACTTGAATTGCACATTTGATACATTGTGGCAGGAAAGGTGGAAACAAGTAAAATGTGAGAAGTGAACTGCCGCTGTCCTTTGCACTTCTTGTAATCGTTTAAATTGCATCAGCCCTGCACCTAATCAAATAGTGCTCATACAGAAATCAAAATTTGTCAGTCCAATCACAAGAGCCGGCAAGGATCAAACTCCTTTAAGCTCCTACGAGAGCTTCACTATGACTAACAACATTCCACATCTCCCCGTGCTCCAGTGGGCAGAGCACTGAAGCATGCACAGATTAGAAAGGTCCAGTTGAAATTCAGTTTGTTTGAATGTTTGTGTGCATAGAGCAGAGGGTTAAAGGATATAATGTCATTACTGATTCACACTCACACTTAATGGCTGAGAAGGCACAAGGTTACGCAGTGCGCAGGCAAGTCGAGAGAGACTGCTTTGTAGAAGTGAAATCTGTGTCTCATCTGCGCGAGAAATGAGACACTCGAGGCCCTCACGTGGTCTCATCCTTTATTGGATTACCACACACGAATTTGAAAGCAGAAAATGTTTGCTTTTATCAGGAAAAGAGTTGACAGCAGGAATCACTCTTTTGCACCTTATCAGATCCCTCCTTGTGTCTTCTTACAGTCCCATTTACACTGTGCCCAGAGTGAGAAAGCCGAATCAAAAGCACCATTACTTCAAAGCACCACTAGGTTTTCCGCTGCATTTAGCAGGCAGGACTTTGAAGTAAATAAAACAATCCACGCAACGCAAGGGACACAACATAAATGTTAAGGGAATAAGTATCACAAATAAGCCCAGGAATAGGAAATGGGTGAAATCAGGATACAGAGAAAAAAGATAATGATCAGAATATTATAAAAGGACACATGAGACAGTAAGAACAAAAGTTTGGTGTGGAAGGAAAGAGTGAAATGTAGATAGAGACTGGGTAAAGTTCCTGGGTTTGTGGTCATTTACAACAAGATGCTCAAGGGATTTTGGAAGAGACAGGGAGTTTACCGAGTTCAGTAGAAGAGAACATAAATATTCAAACCAAATTAAGAAACAAAATAAAATGCAACCACTGGCATAAATGATTTAGACAATTAGAATATTTTTCCATGAATACTAAAAAGTAACTTTTAAAAGATGCAGTGAATACATAACAGAATTGGCTTGTTTTATGTTAGTCTGGCCAGTGAGCGCTGTAGTGAGGATGGGCTCTTGAGAGGTTTTTACGGGCTGGAGTGGTTGGGACAGGGAGATTGGTGGTTCGTTCACCATCTAGGTACTACAGGACATAGACCACTCACTCTGTAGCACCGAAATGGTGGCCTGGGCGCGGATCCACGTGATGGCAGGGTTTTGTCGGAGGTCATTGCGCCGGGGGTCGTTGCTCGCCCGGCACTCATAGGTCCCAGAGTCCTCCAGTGTGAGGCGCGTGATGCCGAGCACACTGACCCCATTGGTGCCGTAGGCCGTGTTGATGGATACCCGCCGCTTGCGGGCTCCGTCCCACAGCTGCTTGAAGGAGTCAGCTCGGTTGATCTCGGCATACCACCACTGGATCTCCGGAGTGGGGTTGCCGACCACGTCGCAGTACAGCTCAAAGGTGTCCCCCGTAAGCTTAGTCTCAGACATTGGCGACTTCACAAACCCAGCTGGAGAGGAAAAGCGTATCAGGATGGCAGGGAAGGAAAGGGTAGAAGAGGGTTAGAGCAGCAGGAAGGTGTGGAAAGGTTAAGGGATGGAGAAGAAAATTAAATAGAATCAGATTACGTACAAAGAAAAAAGAGGATGATTAAAGCCAAATGAAAACGAAGCAAGCACCAAATCATTGATAGGTAGGAAAAAAGGTTAATGATTGTCTAAATCCAGTCTGGTAAACGTCAGGGTTCCCTGGCCCACTAAGGCCATACAACTGTCAAAGTCATAGTCAACAGTCCCAAGTCCATGCCAGCAAGTACTGCTGGTATCTTGTGTAGTTTTTCTCTTGTCTGTTTCTCTCTCACACCTTATAAAGATGAGTGCAATGGGATTTTTGTGCAAACATTAGTTACAGTACATTGAATGCAGTACATGTAAAGCAAACCTTGCCATAAATTGCTACAAAATGCTAAAGATAGAATAAACAGAAGCATTATAACTATATACTATAAGTAATTATAAAGTTTAATCTCCATAAAGGTTTGTTTATCACAGCCTTGTTTTACCGAGAAGGCTAGCAATCACACAAGCCTTTTCTACACTCACTGTGTTGCAACATGGCACCACTTCTTCTTGACCCCACTGGCAAAACTGAAAACTTCTTACAAGTGTGGCATGCATTTGTCAGACCTGAATAAGAACGCTGCAAAGAAAATCATGCAATTTGTCAAAATCACTGGCTTGGAAATGTTCCACTTGAGCATTAGTCTCAGAGACAGGCACAATAATGTGGATGTTCAGGTAAAGTGTGTGTTTGTCAGTTGTAAAACTCTCAGGGTATAATTAGGTTATTACCACCACCAAAGATTTTGGAAGATTGTTAGTTAGTTAGAAGAATAAGTCAGCGATAGAGTCTTTGAAAGCTGGGGCACAGGCAAAGGAACAAATAATTTGTTTTTGGGTCTGAAAGTGCTATAATGTTGCCATATGTAAAGTAATAAAGATTTTTTTTGCAACAATTTATATTTTGTCAGTCCTACAAAAATGGACCAAATGTGCTCAATACCGGACTGTATATGAGCTTGTATGAGTTTGTATAAGTTTGCCATTGATGTTTAGATACACTACACCAGTTTCCTATTATCCATCAATCCATTTCCTAAACCTGCTTATCCTGCTCAGGATCACAGGACGCTGGAGCCTATCCCAGCACACGAGTTAAGAGGTAGGGTACGCCCCGGACATGTCGCCAGTCTGTCACAAAGCTAACATACAGACAGACAAACACATTCACACTCACATTCACACCTACGGGCAATTTAGAGTCACCGGTTCACATAACCTGCATGTCATTGGACTGTGGGAGGAAACCAGAGATCTTGGCGGAAACCCACGCAGGCACAAATATAAAACATGCGGCCTTCTGGTGCTACCATCTCTCTGTGATTCTTACAGGTGATATTCTGGCATGTTAAATAACCCTCTTTTTTTTTTAAAAATCATTCCGCCTTAAAAATGCTGACAGTTTTAAAAATCTGTATTCTATGTTGTCATCATACAAATATTTCACTTGCACAATAATAATATGTTTTTAAAACAGATGTCAGTTGTCATGGTTTATCTTTTTCTCAAAGCTTGAAAGGCCTATTAAAAGCAATTCATGGAAATCGCCACAAATAGATGTAACTGTATGGATGTATGTGTAAACCTAATCTCTTCATCCATATCAGCTTCTGCTGGTAACGCCAGAAAATTAGGTCAGCCAGCATTCATTTTGGATAAGCTGGACTTTAAGAGCAGGTTTTCAAAATTGACATGTGGCCGCAATGCAATAAGATAATTCAAACTGCTGTGCCTTAGACACTGAATGACTGACATTTTGGAATCACATACAGCTGATTTGTGTTAATTCAAGTAACATGTGGAACCTGAATATGCATCCATATCCCAAATACATCCTGCCACTAGCATTTAAAGGACCAATATGTAGCAATTGCGATCATCTGTAGTCCAAATAGCAAGTTGGGACCATAGACTGTGTATTAAATACATTGAAATCCTATTTGACATACAGTCTATGGTTGAAACAAGTTGTTTCCCTCTGCCCCCTCCTCCTCAGACCCGAGAAAGCTCAGGCAGGCTTCAGGAAAACTGCAGGAGCACAAGACATTGTAATTTGATAAGAACAAGCCACGACGAGTCCTACACTGTAAGTTGATCAGTTGTTTATAACTGTCAGTTGTCTGTCAATGTTAATTAAGCCTGTTATCCTGAAAACAAAAGCCCACTGACTTCATTGACTGCCTCTCTTTTGCTTTCCATTAACATATAGCTCAATTTAAGAGATATGAACATCTACTCCTTTTAAAAGATTATTAATGATTGCTTACGACTCATAAACAGACACTAAGTCATTCGGGGAACATCTGTCCTTAATTTTAACTCTGATTAACATGAAATGGGCAAACAAAAACACAAGTTACAGGACGGAGTAGAAATTTCAAAGGACACCACAGCTGTAGCATTGTTGTCAGAGACGCCAGTATTTTGGCGTTTACTTAGTCTCTCATGACATATCACGGTCATTTAACGATTTATTACAGTAAATATATTACAGATTTCTCTTTTAATCTTAGGGAGTTGCACCCATTTTTTCTAACTACCTCACTGCCATGTGGAATAGGAAACACATTTCAAACCTGAAATGCAGAGGGATTCATAATAAAATGAGATCCATACACATTATTACCACAATGTGAGTGTGCCATGCTGTGTATGCACCTGATTCATGACCCTGTTTCACATCAGTAGTTAGCCCAACAATACACTGCCAGCCTTAATGAACCCCATCTAATGACAAATCACCTGGACCGCAGACGCTGTTCTCTGCCGCCCCTGCAGCCTGTCAGCTGTAAACCACATGTGCTTGAATAAATCTGAAAAAAAAAAAAAAAAAAAAAAACACACTGCCTTAACTCTGCCCTGAATTGTTGCAGAGGAAATGGGAACAAAGAGCCTGTGGTCTCTTGAGTGTTAGACTGTGTGTTGTGTCTAAATACAACAGCTTACAGGCCCTCCCAGATCTGTCTGCCCTGCTCAAAGTAATGTATCATAAGCACATGAACAGATAAGCCTGTGGAAGCCTGAGGAAGGAGTGTAAACAACTACAGCATTCAGCTCTCCCCCACAATGAAGCCCGTTGCATATCATTGTATTGAAAGTTTAACTGCTAGGTGTAAATAAATACCATTCACAAGGTTTACATGATTTATGTCCTTTTGAGTCCTTTTTCTGTAATGCTATAATACATGCCACAGTGTTTGCAAAGCTTGAGAACATTATTCTCTGTGCACTGGACTCAAACAGGCTGTCAAAGTACAGCCAAAATATTTACATACGTAACAATACATGGATTTTAGTTAGTACCATGGTAACAAGTGTTGTTCAACACCAGTTTATGACTCACAACTACATTTTAAAATAAATTAGATGATGGCAAAGAGAAACTGTGAAAAGAGTTTAGCAAATAAATAAATAAAAATGGCAGTTTTCCTGCAAGGAGAGATGTGTCTGAGGATATGTGGTGCTTACAACTTGTGTTTCTGTGTGCAATGCCTAGAGATATGCAGAGTAATTAGCATTTGTTTCTTTTCTCTGGAAACATCTGGGCCCATCAAGCTCAGCACATAATCCCAGAGGGTGAATCCAAGCCTAACCGCCTACACTGTTAAAGCAATATTTCAATTTGACAGAACATTTACTATAGCATTCTTTACTATGATTATGGGAATGACAGTAAATTGGCTTAGCACATGGCACAGATAGGTATTGTCAGCCATGCATAAGTGCCCATAATCACAGTATAGTATCTGCTTTAAAAAAAAAAACAAAAACATAATGAATGTCCTCCAAGGTGATGGCAAATTAAATCAGAAAAAGGAACAGATGACTTCATTTAAATTCAGGCTCAGGGAGGCTCTGTGGAGAAATACGCACAGAACAAACTTCAGACAACACTCGGCCAATGAGCAGACCAATTTTTGTGTTGTTTAAACAAGGAGCTTATACTGGCAGTGAAAACAAAACACAAAGCAGCCAGCCGGTACTGATTCATTTCAAAGGCATGCTGGGAGACAAGAAGTGACAAAGAGAGGAGCAGTGGATGGTGGACAGATCTCTGTGACTTGGTGACAGAAGAAAGGCGAGCTCTGTTCATCTTTATGAATATTATCATCTGATGCTATGATTATAACAATTCTACTATTGTATGGTGTATTCATATGAACAGTGGGCATCTTGCGGTCCATTTACTGTACATAGACATCAGCAAAAAGCTTTTAGGGCTGCAGCCAACAGTGAAGCTGAAGATATACTTGCTTTTAACTACGTGTTTGCGTCATGGCTGCCTCGTGTACCTGCGTCACCTTAAAGGTCCAGTGTGTCCAGGTTTTAAAGGGATTTATTGGCAGAATACGGCAGAAATGCAGAACAATCTGCATTGTGTTTTGTAAAAAAAAAAAACAACAAAAAAACAACAACAATACAATAATACCAATATCAACTGATACAACTGTACTACACCAATATCGGGTCGATAATATCAGCTGACCAATATATCTGCCTGGCTGTAAATGCAATATTATATGTGATATTTTACACGTCTTTGCACATCTGTAAGACAAACACAATGCTTGTACCAACACAAATGAATCCAAACCAAAATGTTAGCCGAGCTGACCCAGCTGCGGTGGGGGTTTATTGCTAGTTAGTGTCACAGCAAATTGAGGGGTTTTCATCACTAAATGCAGTATTCTCAAAAGAATATTATGGGATAGTTGAAACAAATGAGGGCTTTACAGCAACAAGAGACATGGTGTTTGTCTCTATTTGAATTTTCAATAAGGCTAAAATATACAATTGAATGCGTGCAGAGGTGTAGTTGCTATGGTGGCGTGTATGTAATTGAACCAAGGAGGTCAAATGTTTATGAGTAGATGGTTTAACAGAAATTATTCAGCATAAAATAATGATGTCCTTCACGGTGTCACTCTCTTGCTTACATGCTTCAGCTCACTTTCCTCCCATATGACATGTGAACAATAGTATCACCAAATAACCTGCAGTTTTCTGTGACAAGCTCTGTCTAAGGCTGCTTGGAAGTCACAGTCATTACAGCCTACATACTCCACTGATGTAGGTAGAGAAGAGAGCTCCCCTGAGGACTGACAGCAAGCCACACACCACCACCATGCAGCCTGAGAGTGAGTCAGCTGCCTTCCTACAACCTGGATCCCCATCCGCATCCCACAGCACAGACAGAGAAAGCAGCGAGTAGGAAACCCCCTGGGGCCACTGAACTGGTTATGTGCTAGGCAGTGTTTGAGTTTGTGGTTGCATCTTTGTTGTACCTGCATGGTACTGTGACTGATATGAGTGCCTTTACTGGTCATTTGTACGACACACTACCCAGTTTTGATGATTGTTTATATTTCAATATATTTCAGTCACTGTTGTTAGATGAGGACAGTGGTGGCAGTTGTGGTTTATTGTAGCAGAAATTGCAAATTATTGTTTGATAAGTTTCTTTTTCGACAATTAAAATATGTCTGAAAATACATAATAAATGTGGATCCAACATATTGTTAGCAAAGATAAGTCAGCCTATTCTAAACAAAAACCCAAAACACAACATTTAATTTACACAGCACTGATCAAAGGCTATCCTTCATGCAATCATGCGTCTCAGCTAACCTACTAAATCACAGTGAGGCACCAAGTCATTACAGCAAATTAGCTAGCTACATATTAAAAACATATTGGCCAATTAGTTGTATTATTATCCTAAGTGTACAAACATCCATTTTTAATGGATGATAATGGTATATATCACAGTATATATAAAAATATATACTATTAAATATAATAAAATATACAATAAAAGTGCTTCTGAAGGGGTAAAACACCGGTATGGAAACTGCATGGCAGCTACTACTGTACTCTTATTACTAGAACATATTTCTCATAATACAGAGGTATTTAAAGATTTAATTATGCAAAATGGGAATGATATATAGGCAAAAAATACAAAACCTTTTCTCAAGTATTATACCCCTTGTAACCACTGTCATCCAACATAATTTACAGATTATTGTTTCCTGCTTGTTGTCTCGCTGATGCTTTATTTTGGTCAAGCAAAGTGAGGGCTCTACCGGTCAGCATGGTACAGTTAACAGTCCAGACAAAATTCATACTATAGGGCAAATTCATACCAGTGTACTTTCAATACTATTAATACTGTCCACTGATCATATTGTAACCAAACAAGCAAGAGACTCTGACATGCCACCATCAGAAACCAGCAAAGGTGCAGAGGGTGTGGCTAACGACCTAAAATTAGCCATGCTACAACTGCTGCTAAATTAACAGCTACTAGTAAGAGCAAATAAGAGAAAACCTCAAAATATTCAAAGCAATATATGCAGTAGTGGGTCCCTGCTCCATTTCTCTATCAGCTAAGGGTCTAAAGCAGACATGGGCAACTGGCGGCCCGTGGGCCGCATGGGGCCCCCGTCCTCGTTCACTGTGGCCCTTGAGTCAATTTCCAAATATCAATACATTGTTGGTTCCACAGATGTCGACAGCAAGCAGGCTGTTGGACTACATCTGAACCAGCTGCCAATTGTAATGACACTCTATTAGAGTACATTGTAAGGCAGCAGGAGAGGCCACAAGTAAATGGCCTAACAAAACCATAACAAAACCACCAAACGCGGTTTTGTTCCATCGCGTGTGCGCCACGGTTTTGTTCCATCCTCTGCACAGCTGCAAGCCCCACCAGCAGCATTTCAGAAGCATTTCAGCAGGAGTATTTTGCCCGCCTGATCGTGTTTACTTGCTCAGATTTAGTTGATCAGGCCCTCTTTTATTGCCCTTTGTGCTTCTAGCATGGATAAGCAGACTACTTGGTTAAATAGTGTCTTTTCTGTCTGTCTTTATGATCGTGAGGCTGCACGGGGGCTTTTATTTTGAAAATTAACTGGATTCTCCTCCCTTTTCTGTGTCTGACTTCCTGCCCGTTCGATCTGCCGTGTGCTTATTGACGTAGCATCCATCAAAAATAGACTTGGCGCATATTTGAAGTGCAGCAGACCCCTGAGCTGATCACTGCCTGTCTCCTGTGAATTTTTCTTTTAAAAAAAAATATTTTTATTTGTCTATAATAATGCAAACATGAATGTTAGTTGTTGCACTTAGTATTGGTGTTCTGTTTTTGCCATTATCAAATGGTGATTTCTGAGAGCCCATTCTATTGAAAAAGTGATTTATCACTCAGGAATGTGGATTTTTTTTTTCAAGGTTAAGTTCATTAACGGAATAGAAGTATTACTAAATGTATTTGAATATGAAAAAAATATATAGTGCATGTTTATTTGAAACATCTCATGGAATGGGAGTAGAAATGCACTATAAACATCAAACATGATTATTAGTTGTTGCACATAATGTTGGTGTTCAGTTTCGTTCTATTATTGAATGGAATGGTTTTTGAGAACTAGTTGTAATGAAAAATGTGGTTAATCACTCAGGAATGTGGATATAATGTTTCTGTGTTAAGTTCATTAATGAATAGAAGCATTACTAAATGCATTTGGGTATGAAACATAAAATGCATTACTTATATGTGTGTGTGTGTGTGTGTATATATATATATATACATATACATATATATATACATATATATATATATATATATATATATATATATATATATATATATATATATATATATATATATATATATATATATATATACATACTGTCCTTTTCATTAAATCTTTAGGTATAATTTTCCTGTATCCCACTGGTGGAAGTGCACGGTGAAAATGTGGCCCTCTGGTAGTGAGGATAAAATATTTGTTGCCCTCTCTGTCATCAATGTTGCCCATCCCTGGTTAAGCCTGAAAAACATTGAAGACCTGTGCAGTATACAGTATTGCAAGTCAAATGGTTAAAAGAAAACTCATGTTTGTCACTCTGAATAAAGTTTTGTTTGTTTTAGTCAAACAAGTGAGCTATAGGATTTAACTTAGTGACATATTTGGGGGAAATTTAAAGGCTGTCCATATGACCATACAGGTGTTTTCATTTATTCCAGCTGTTTTTAACCTAATTTTGGGTTAAAGAGGCAGAGCTATCCTTGGAGTGTGTCAAGGTCACCAAATACCTAAAAGAATAACAAAGGTGTAACTTGTCTGTGCTGGAAATACTCAACATGCACACTGAAATAAGCACAAAACACTGTAGAGTTCAAGTAGATTATATTAAATATACTCATAATTAGTATATATTACTATATAGTAATTACAATAGGAGACACACAACCCTTATTATAAGTCTCAATGTCTGAAAGACAAAGCAAGAGACATCAGTTTATATAGTACTAGTAGGACAAAGAACTCTCATACGTTTGTTCATACACTACTAGAGCCATGTAAGTAACTTGTTCCTGTTTGTACAATGACATCACATGTGATGGTCAGTTTCACATGTCCTAAACTCATGAGATAGTCTTGTTTTTCTCAACATTAAACATCTGTTTCTACTAAACATTAGGGAGGCCTCCTCTGCAAGGTCCTTCAAAGTCTCTAAGAATAAAAACATGTCTCATTCTTAAGGCAGAGGTTCATATAGAATAGCAAAAGCACGAAGTGAATACATGTGAGTAAATGACAAAACTAGTGATACAAGTTGGTTTACTTTCACAGTCCGGCCCTACAATTGCAACAAAACAAATAGGGTGAGCGAGGGAGCTGTCAGTCAAGCACAGTCTGTGTACACCCACACAGCTCTGGGAAAAGGTCAAATTAGGCAGCACACCCATCTGAGTGCACTATGGGTGTCAAGATAGATCAGCCACAATATCTTGATATTGTGTTACACTATGTATATATAGGACCTTGTAGTTGTTTTTGCTTGTTTCCCTTTACCTTCCTCCTAATTTTTTATCTAATAGTTCAGACTTCTTGATGCTGCCCAAAGTTAAATATGCACCTTGATATCCTCCTTGATGTGTCAAAAATGTAAACATTATGAAGGTTTTAAGGACCAGTGTGTAGAATTTAGTGGAATCTAGCTTTGAGGTTGCAACTAACTCGCCTCAAACTAAACCTCTAAGTGTGTGGGAGAACCTAAGGTGGGCACAAAACTTGTGAAAAACACAACAGGGAGCCAATGATTGGTTTGTCCATTCTGGGCTACTGTAGAAACATGGTGGTGTAACATGGCTACCTCTGTGGAAGAGGACCCACTCCCTGTGTAGATATAAACCGCTTATTCCAGGGTAACAAAAACACAACAATTATTATTTTCAGATGATGTCACACTAAAAAAACATACTTGAATATTATATTCCAATTCTGCCATATTCTGCCCAGAGTGTACGTACATTGATACATACATACTGAGTATCACAAAATTCTGTTTTGTAGTGTACCAGTTCTCAAAAACACCATTGTGATCATTTTGTGTTGCTTACAGTATCGCAATGTATTGAATTGTGACCCCTGCATCGTGGTACATATTGTATCACCAGATTCTTGCCAATAAACAGCCCTAATTCTGCCAACAGATCCCCCCAAATCTTCACACTGGATATTTAAATTGCTATACTGATGGATTTGCATGTTATAGCAAATTAAAAGCCACATGCTTCACATTTCTACCAACCATTTCTTTAAATTGTACCATTTTATATGATTTAAGTTTTTTAAAGTTATTCCCTACCCACCGAACACACAGTGGTTTCTATTCATTTCTTTTCTACCCAGTATTAAAAACTAACTTTTCCAAACTAGTAACAAGTTTGACATAGGAGATAAATTCAACTGTGCTCCTGTTTTTACAGTCCTTTTACCGTTGTTTTTGTTTGTACACACACAGAGCAGGTTTAAGAGTTGGCTGTTGAGAAAACATGGCATTCACAAGTTTTGTTTTTGGAAAATAAAACCCAGAAGCCAAAGGATACTTCTGTACACTGAGTCTGGGAGACACTTATATTAATTGGTTGCTGTTTGGCAGCAGAAACATACACTGATTGCAACTGAATTGCCAAAACCACTTGGCTGAGAAATGAATAAATAAATAAATAAATAAACTGTTCTAAATGTTTACTATGATGAATTACAGGAGTCAACCAAGTTTCAATTCCCTGTAAGTCGATATTCATGTAGTAAGTGTTGTTTTATTCTGATAAGATGGATAAACTGTGCAGCAACAGCCAGCAGGCTGGAATCAGACCTACAGTCGCTGCACAGGACTGAGTTCTCTGAGTGCCCCTAAAATTAATGTTAAAGGGAAAATTCAGGACTTTTCACATGGGTGTCCAGTCACTGTTGATAATAAATGTAGTAAGCAATAGATTCCTCTGTGCATGTTTAATTAACTAAGACAGCTGAGCTCTCCTGCTGCAAAATCTGTTCTTCTTGCATCCAGTGATGTCACAGTGATGTAGTCGGCGTTAAGGAAGAACTACAGGCTATTTCAGCTTGGATTTATAGTCTTGGCCTCTAGGTAGCCAGGGGGCGTGCTAGATAAGTAGTTTTGTCAACTAACAATATCTTTAGGCTAACAAATAGCTATAGGGTAGGGTGTCGATACAACATGTCAACATGGATGTGGGCGTGGGAAGCTCATGCGCAATGCATCCTGGTACACGTAGGCACTGCCAGCACAGGTCCCCGAACAGGAGAACTCAGCTTTCTTGGTCTATATAGCACGCAGTGAAGAATTTATTGCTTCAACTAACTACATTTACCATCGACACTGACTGAACATCTACAGAAAAATGCTGAATTTTCTCTTCAAACATTGTATGCAATTATATACAATTATAGTTCTTGCTAAATGGTCAGCAGATATGTGAAGTGCATGTCATAACTTTTGGTAAAGAGGATGATAAATGCAAAACACCCAGTGTCTGACCTATAAGGCAGTGTGTAGAAGTCATATTAATATGTTTACAGTTTAGATATAATACTTATCTGCTCATATACTCATACTTAAAAGCAAAAACAGCTTATTTACCAAAAAAAAAAGTCAAATTCATGAAGTATTATATAATATGTAATATGTAATAATAAGTATTCATATAATAACAATTCACTGGGAATACACTTTGTAGATGTGATATGCAGTGTGAAGCTCAACCTGTGTCAGACAGGCTGTGATGATGTATAGCCCCAAACACGCTGATGACAGAGACGGTATAGTTTTCCTCACTGACCTTATCACCTTAGTGATATACCGTATTTGATGCTACTTCAATGGAGCAAAATGTTGCTGTTATTTGCAACGCTGAACCTCCAGAAAAAGGATGCGTTGGGCCAACCATTTCCATTTTACTGGTAATACTTGAGTCTGTCATTCAGATCACAGAAGAGAGGCAACAGTTTAATGAGATTTAAATCCCAATAACCCCTGTCTGGGTAGAAATGCTCTAATCCCATCCTCTAATCACAAGCAGAGAGCACTTCCTAGTTCTCTTTCAGAGGTCAAAACAAGGGAATTCAAATGATTTGATGTAAAACCACAGAAGCATGGAGACAGATGCGTCACGGGACACTGATTCTCATCATCCAAATAACACAATAATTCTAAAATTAGAACAGCCCACACCTCCAGGAGAGTCTCTTCCACTAGTAATTGTTTTCTGCAGGGGTGACGAATCCTATTCCCCAGCTTCCTACATACTTCAAAGTATTATTATTTGTCGACTTAAATGACTCCAGTATTCTGAATATGTACACTTCTGGAGAGGCTTTAGGTAATAAAAGCAACCTTGTATCTGCTAGGTCAATAGTTAACATTCCCGGGCCGCTGGGAAAAATCAGGCCAGGTATAAATGAAAGTAACCTCTTTGAGTATTCCATCTCTGAGCTGCCCTTGTGCAGGAGTTAACATGAGTTGTTCCAGCAGAACAGCCAGTAGTACAGGACTGAGGCTAAATTGGGGAACTTCCAGCTGTGAATGTGTGTAACTGTATGAATGTGAAGCAGAGCTGTGCTGAAGAAACTGCATGCATGCTCAGCAAAAACCCTCCCTGGACAAATCACTATTAAAAAACACATTGCTCACATTACAGTGGTGTATCAGTATATAGCTGCAGTGTGTTTTTCACTGTGTGATGCTATGCTGCTCCTAATCAGTGCAGTCCATATCAGATTTCACAGTGGGCAAGCATGACTCAGTGTAAGTGCTGGCTTCAGTCCTACAGCATATTTTCCAGACTCACAAATGTACTTTTGTCCAGGGCCTGGACAGAAACATGATAATGGACAAGGTCCTGCATCATATACAGTAGGTTTACTGATTCAGTGATATGTAGATGTAAAATTCTTATCTTCAACTGCAGTGTTGGCCTCTGTTGATGATAAGGCAGAGGCAATACAAAAAAGAGTTTAAGGGCCACAGAACTGCTTATTACAATTGCAGTGTATACTGCAATACATTAGGAGTATAAGAAAATATTAATTTACTTGAATATCATGATAGTATGTTTTGTGACACTGTATCTATTCTCAAAAACACAATGTCATGATACTCCATTGTTCTGATTGCATAAAAAGTTACTTTTTCACTCAGATTTTGTGCATACAATGGTGTGTTCTATGATAGATTTCCTGAAATTAGATTAAAAAATAACCATGCTTACAGTATTGCAAAATATCACAATACATGTGGGCATATCTTTCCCCTAACAAGAACTAATCTTTACTGTTGTGTGTGTCAGTCTTAACGGACAAATGTGTAGGATTTAGTGTCAGATAGCGGTGAGCTTGCACCTTGCAAACACCTCATCTAACTCTCCCCTTCCAAGCATGTAAGAGAACTTATGATGGCCGCAAAACTTGTGCAAAATGCAGAAGGCTGTATCTACAGCCAATGTTTAGTTTGGCCATTCTGGGCTACCATAGAAACATGGCAGTGCAATATTGCAGACTCTGTGGAAGAGGACCCGCGTTCTCTGTATGGCTCATTCTAAGGTAATGAAAACACAACAAATCTTATTTGAGGTGATTATACACTAATAAAAACATACTTATGAATGTTATATAGAGTTGTGATACTGGTATACTGCCTAAAATATATCATCAGGTATCGGTGAGTATATGGGTCTACACACCGATCCGATAATACATACTGCATTAGCCTCAAAATGGGACCCAGCTACTACTGCTAGCAATGTCCTGTACGCTATGTTTTATAGTCAGTGGAGGATAGAAACGCCAGCTTTACCTTGGCATCAGACCACATTCTAAAGCCTGCATTTGTGGTGAACATAATGTATCTGGTATCAGGAGGATGAATATCGCAGTGGACTGAGTATTTCCCAGTCTGAGTTTTCGTGTTTTCGTGGTGCTAAGGCCAACTGATTGACTGACTGACCACTGGTACCAAAGTACCTGGTCTATATATTGTACATAATCTCTGTTAATGAACTGCAAATGCAGATGCTGTTATTTCAGTCTCTATTTCCTGACCAGTTTGGTTTTGTGGGGATCCATGGTAAAACCTGGCATGAACATTCTGAGTCGTCTATCTTTAGTGATTGTGAACTGGACTGGACTGAACTGTATTGGATTGGTGCTTGGTATCGGCTGACACACAAAGTTCAGGTATTGGAATCAGTATCAGGAAAAAAAATATATTGAAACGTCTCTAATATTATATTATATTTCTGCCAATAATTCTCTGTTAATCTAACACACTGGACCTTTAAATGCAAGAAAACAAATATAAATAGTAAATATTTGACATGGCAACAATTCTGTCAGCTCATTATTCTAAAGGTTGCCTCGATCTGCATGTTTCTATTTACAAAGGCAGTGATAATACAACAACAAAGTTGGCAGCAGTAGCTGGCTGCATGCTTCATAGGGCGACATTATGTAAGACACAAATGCACTTCCTCAGGTCAGCCCCAGCCACCTTCTCAACAGCCTTTCTTTTCTTTGCATAAAGATCACATCATCCTTCAGCTTAAATAGTTCACAGCCACCTAGCGAGTCTTTAGAAGGCTGTGCAGCTGTGCACAAGGAGGCCGTCCATTAAGAGTTAATGAATTCACTTTCACAAAAGGACCTTAAAGCCACAGTTCTCAGTGCTGTGTCTCGGTGGTAAAAATAGAAACGAGGCAGAATGGACGGATGCTATTTACAGTCCGCCGAATATCTGTCGCTGAAACCGGCCACCTATAGTAGGTCTACTTCTCCCTGAACGCCAGGAAATAATGGCATGAATTCCCTCTGCTTCCCAGATACAGTGATTACATCTCATGCACTTATAATTATTATTCGCCCCACGCTGCTGTCTGAACTCTGTAATATCAGAGGAAAATCTAGGATTGCATAAGAAGCCGTGCACCGGTTGCCCTTAATCTGAACTGTGAGGGAGAAATGAAATGGCTTTTGGATGCATGCGATGTGAGCAAATATCCGAATATTACCAGCGGTGTTCAACACTAACTGTAGCTTATTACTATGAGGATCAAACCTGTCATGAATGTAGGGGGTCTGTAGATTAGCTATAAATTTAGGATTTCTACATGAAACAGATTAAGCACAGACAAATTTAGTGTCTGGGTGCCACCAGTCTGTCTCCCACTGACCCCTGGCTGTATGTCTGTGTGTGTCTCTGTGTGTGTGTGTGTGTGTGTGTGTGTGTGTGTGTGTGTTTCCTCTAGTGTGAACTAGGCCTCAGTGCGTGGGCACTAATGCTGGGCAAAGACCACAGGAAGTGTTTGGAATGCCTTTGCTTGAGCTTTATCAAACAATAGAGGGCTTATTGGATATTTGATTTTCCAGATAGCAAGATCAGAGGAGGCCTCAGTGTGCACGCACACACTTCAAGCACCTTCGAGAAATTAACAAAGAAGAAAGAAAGGAATTCAAGGGATAATATTTTGTTACATAACGCTGTGGTATTTTAGTTTTTTTGTCTCTTCACAAGCTGAAGACGTAGGTTGCTTCTGTGCTTTCTTGTAAAATGATCTAGATTTTACATATTGTGCTTCACTTGTATAACACAAAATATTACAAAGTGGTCCAACGTATTACATTTATTCTTTATTGTTGAACATTTTCCATTTCAAATAATCTGCAAAAATAAATCCTTAAATGGTAGGACAGTGCTAGAGTGAGCTTTTACACAACCTTCTCATCCCGTCATCAAAAAACATGTCTTATTAAGTCTTGCATAGTGGGTGTCCGATTATCCCACAGAAAAGACGAGGTGGACACTAAGCATTAAAATTATAAGTATGCAGAGTAAATCTCCGCCTTATTTCTCTCTGACAGGGGATTAGATCATGTCAGCGATATTGATTTGTCAACACAGGGGCCTTGATGTGTGGGTATGGAAGCGTCTTAGATGATATGAATACGGGCAGTGATTATACTGCTAACAACAACAGAAGTAGATTGATTCCACATGTATAATAAAGCACCAAAATCTTCACAATCATGTCAGGGTTGCTTAGGGACATTTAAAAACTGAAAATTAAAGATTCAAAAGATTCCATCCTTTTATTTTGTGAATGGCTGCTTATTTATGTGGCCCCCTGGGTGCTGTGATTCAACAGAATTTGAAGTGAGGACATGCTGTATCAGAGGACAGCCTGGAACACCCAACAGCATGTTAGTGACATTTATTTTAACCAAGCCATGTCACTTTTATTATGATTAAGGCACAGTGAACTTTTGAAGTTCAAGTCACAAATGAACATTCCTGGCAGCTCCCTAACAATCAGATCTCTTGTTCCTTTGCATATTTGGAGAGAGGAAACAGCTGGCACGCAAACATTCCAAAACATAACGAGAAAAGGAAATATGGATGTTTTTTTTGTGCATGCACAAGTTGCACAAGACAGGAAGATCAAGTTAAGCTGGGTAGGAAATTTATAAAGTGGAATAGTTTTGTCCAGTATGCATGCATAAGGTCGGCAACTGTGCTCCATAGAGGGCCTTGTGTTTACAGTATTTACAGCACGCACTGGGCGAGCCTTTAGCCTGTGTTTGGTGTTGATAATATGTCAGATCAGCATCCAGAGCAGGTTAGTCCTGCTTGACACACTCTGTTTGCCAACCACCTTTTAACCCACTGCACACTGACAGCATAAGGTTACCCACAGGCTACTTCTATGTGTAAATATTCAGAGCTGATTCCATTAAGCTATAAACCTCAGCTAAAGAAATCTCACTTCAGAGTGGCAGTTAATTCCCCTCACAGACACACCTACACTACTTACAGTAAATAACCTTGCAAAATTGTCACAACAACGTCAGTTTTCTGAGTTAAGGAGTTCCGTAGAGGTTACATCATGTGGTCAGTTGTTGAATCAGATATGTTGGTGTCTAACTCTGGCCTTGCTGTCGAGGTGAAACTATAGTGCTGTAGTAGCTTTATCGCAGTCATTCTCAGAATCCTCTGTAGAAACATTTGGCTCGGGCGTCTTCACACAAGTCAAGTCACTAATTTCCCTCTCGATGCGATGTGTTTACAGTTATGCCATGATCACATCTGCTGTCTTTCTTACCGTTCTGAGCCGAGATGAAAGGTAACATCAAGTTCCCCAAAAGGACCACCGCCAGCATCACTGCGTTAGGATGCATCGTCTGGGGCTCGATGAGAGTACCAGGGTCTCGGTCGGACGAATGTGGGAGGAGAGATCGTGTATTAATCACAAGATCTAGAGAGATGGGCCCAGCATAGCACCGGGTGCTTTAAAAAAAAAAAAAAAGAAACAGTCAGCCGACGATGATTTAAAAAAATGTGTGCAGACGTCTCCCCTGAGTCAAAGACGTTCCGAGGACAGCAATGGGTGAAAGGTCCGGACGAGGCCAGCGGCTCACGGATGCCGATGTGCGGCCATAGGCGGCGAAGAAGCCTCGTCGGATTGCGGAGGAGAGGTCTCTGGATGTCAGGGAGATTGTCCACAGTGTAGTTCTGAAGATTCAAAGATGCGCAGAGCGATGCGCATTTGCGCTGCCGCACGGTCACGGTTCGGTGATTAAAATGAAAGTAGCGCACAAACGATTACCGACGGGAAGTGATGTGGCCGAAACATAAGTCTGCTCCGAAAAGAGGGGACAGATGCTGGTAGGACACCAACGGCAGCAACGACAAGCTGCGCCTGCCCTATGCGCTCACGACCGTGGATAAACACGCGCGCACACACACACTCGCACACATTACACGTATGTAACTGATGTTGTTTGTGAGCTCAGGCACTTGTTATGTGCATCCTCAGTCTTCATTTCCTTGTCCGTGGATACGCTTAATTTTATTTATTAATTTATTTTTAAATGAGGCGTAGAGCTGCGACTAACATCGATTAATCTGTCAGTTATTTTCTCAATTAATCAATTAGGTGTTTGGTCTATAAAATGTCAGAAAATGGAGAAAAATATTGTTAAGTGTTTCCTAAATCCCAAGATGACATCCTCAAATGTCTTGTTTTGCTCACAGGCAAAAAGTATTAACTTTCACTGTCAGTGAAGAGTAAAGCAACCAGAAAATATACACATTGAAGAAGCTGGGATCAGTGAATTTAAA
The DNA here is from genome assembly GCA_034769285.1 of Lutjanus argentimaculatus. NCBI lineage: Eukaryota > Metazoa > Chordata > Actinopteri > Lutjaniformes > Lutjanidae > Lutjanus > Lutjanus argentimaculatus. The sequence goes on from JAWZSL010000002.1 coordinate 16,642,472, forward strand.
CTTTTTTTCTTAAAAAATTACGGAAACCAATAGGCTAAATTGTTTATCAGAATAGTTGGCAATAAATTTAAAGCTACTACAACGAGTTTATAACTGATCATGAAACAGTCTCAATTTAATACTGATATCTCTATATAACTCACACAAGCAAATGAGACCATCAGTGAGATGATCAGCTATTTAGTTATTCTTAATTGCTGCCATCAGGTTAGACTTCTTTGAAATACAATGAAACGAGCCTGTGTTTTCATTTTCCCAGGCAAAGTTACAGTGAGTGGTACACCAGCGAGATTTTTATTTAGATAATTTTATTTTTGACGTTATATTTTGTTGTTATCACAGTGGAAACACTGCTGCTTTTCTCCACAGGGGGCTCCAAAATTAACAAAATATGAAAGTTCCTCATCATAGCTTTAATAATCCCTTAATCAGTTCATCATTGCAGCTCTAATGAGGTGACAGGTACTCATTTATTTTAATCATTTGGAGGCTGTTGTTCCTGCTCACACAGTATTAACTGATTACAGTGATAGCCTGGCCTGTATGATTTCCCCACTCTTTCCAAAAGCTCCTGCAATATTAATGTAAATATAAATGGTCAGCTCGTTTATCACCAGTCGTCAAGTCAAATTTGTCACAAACTGTGCGTGCATAACCAATGACAGATATTGCTACAGGCCAGATTTGGCTAGTTACATTTAAAAACTTGCAGTGGTTATAATGTGCAGATGAACTGAGGGCAGTTTTCAGCAGTCACATCTCTCCAAGCCTATTTCACAGCGCCTAAATACTTTCCCATGTCAGGTTTTAATGTGAGGAGATTATGGTGATGCTCTTGAGCTCACTGAGGTCATTTATAAATTATGTCATCACATCAGTGGCCTGGGTGTTCTCAAGCTGTATGTACCACATCCCCCCGTGAAAGTTCAACATGGCTTCCTGTAATCCCCTCTATCCTTAATCTGTCCTGCTGCATGGGCGCCCTCATGTGGCCAGTTGAGGAAAACGTCAAAAGAGTGAGCATGCATCTCATTTTTTAATTGCAACAAATTAACCAAAAACACCTGAGCACTTGATAGATTTAACTAGGCCTGTAGTTTTATGAGATAAATCAGTGACATTTGTTTAGATAAGTGTAACATTTCTCTCTAGGGCTGCACAATTAATCAAAAAATATTAACAAAATAGGGCTGTATCCAAATTGCAGAACCTGCATTTTTATTTGATAAAGGAAACAAACAACAACAGCATTATGATGAAGTGCTGCAGAGATGCCCTGACCTACAAATCTTGTTTCCCAGATGAGAGAAAACATATTGCTTTGGTACAGACCACAACAAATGTCTTATCATCATGATTTTTTTTTTTCAATTAAAATAAAAAATTGTGATGCAAAAATGACCATTCTCACTAATCATGAATCATATTCCAATCGCAATGTCTATCAAAATATGATTTTTTTTATGCAATATGATGATTTCCTGCAGCCCTGTTTCTCTCTTCTGTTTTTTTTCAGTGAAAATATGGGCCTGTAACCTGATTCCTCAATGCAAAGCCTTGCCCTTTGGTGTATGCCTACAAGTCCATGCATGTTTTTTGCCGGACTATTGCAAATGGCCAGCCTTTGCTCAACTGCAGAACAAACTTCCCTCCACTTTACAGCCCTCCCTCCAGTTTGTCCATGGGAGACCACATTTAAAATGTAACCCCACCTGAAACCTCACACAGACCAATCAGCTAGAGCGATGTCAGAGCAGACGGCACACCCTCCTTTGTTCAAAACCAATCAGAGTGGAAGTGTGGCATTTTGCCCGAGGGGAAAACTTACCCCTGGATGCGTTAATTACGCATCACTTAGCTGTTGCCAATGTGTTCACAACGGTGGACCCTCTTTTGGGCTTTTTACAACGATTGTCTTCATTTTTCGGTCAATCTAGTATGGAAAGTAGACAACAATGGCTTACCAGGCTGAAAAATGAACTTAGCAACAGTCCTCTGGTATCAAATGTGGCTTTTGGCTTTATCCTCATGGGACTAGAGAAGCTGGTGGAGCTGGAGTTTGAGTGTCCTTGCAATCCTACATGGAACGGAGTGTTTTCATCAGCATTCTTCATCATTCCTGCTGTCATGGCCTTCACCTTGATGCTGATCATTCAAGGATGCAGATGTGATACGTGGTGCAGGAAAACTGTTTCCCTCTCCAGTTTCGTTCCTGCTATCGTGTGGCTCATTTTGTTGTTCCTCGATGGCCAATACTTTGCTTGTGCTATGACAGACTGGGAGGGTAGATTTGTACTAGTTGACAAGGCAGCTCCGCAGAAGTGGTGCGAGCCAATAAGTGAGGGAGATGTCACCCCACAAGAACTAATGCTCCGCTCGCAGCAGCTGTTTGTTTTTTCTCAGGTGAGTTGAATATTTTCTAGTTTACAGAAGATTATGTAGAGTGATTGGAGTGGAACATCTCCCCTTGTGAGCATGCACTGTAGAGAATATATCCATAATGTAATGCCAGTACCCTGGAAACTATTAATATATCTCTTGCTGATAAACTTTGTGGTTGCACTTTATTTTACAGTTCACTAATAAGACATAACAAGCTGTAGTTGGTATTAAATCAGACAAAAACTAGATATATGCTCTTTATTAGACAGTAGCTACACCCTGATTAGACACTTTGTTAGACGGTAATCGGGGACACATTACAACAGAACTGTACTGTAAACTAAAGTGCATTGTTCCACACTGTCACTGACAGACAAAATATTCTTCCACCTTTATTATTTTGGCCTTTACTTGGTAGATGTGGTTCACATATGTTTTTAAATGTGGAAGTAGCAGTAAATGGTTTACTTTAGTTTACAGCAGAGTACAGTACAGTACTCTTGTAATGTGTCCCTTATTACCCTTTAATAATGTCTAATAAGGGTATAACAGTGGGAAATAATACACTTTAGTTTACTGTACAGTTCGGTTTTAATGTGGCCCTAATTACACTATAATAAAATCTAATAAGGGTCCAAGAGATGGGAAATAATACAGTTTAGTTTTCTGTACAGTTCTGTTGTAATGTGGCTCTTATTACCCTCTAATAAAGCGTAATAAAGCTGTAACAGTAGGAAATAATATCCTTTAGTTTACTGTACAGTTCGGTTTTAATGTGGCCGTTATTACCCCCTGATAAAATCTAATAAGGGTCTAAGAGGTGGGAAATAATACACTGTAGTTTTCTGCACAGTTCTGTTACAATGTGTCCCTTATTATCCTCTAACAAAGCCTAATAGAGGTATAACAGTGGGAAATAATACACTTCAGTTTACAGTACAGTTCTGTTCCAATGTGGCCCTAATTTCCCTCTGATAAAGTATAATAAAGCATACAACAGTGTCCAATAAACAACGTATTTCTAGTTTTTGTCTAATTTGACACAAAGTACGGCTCATTATGTCTTATTAGTGCACTGTTAAATAAAGGGCGAAAAAGCACACCTTATCTGTGGCTGTTTACTAAACAAAGCATTGCTTTACTCTTTTGCACCCCAGGTTATAGGCATAGTCCTCCTCATTTTCATCTGTGTGGGTCTCGTAGTGTATGTCATCAGAGAAAGCTGCCAACAAGAGGTGGAGATGCAGGATTCAGATGTAGCTGAGCTCACGGTGCTCAGGATGAGCTCTCTACGGACCAGGACATCATGAGAGGACTTACACCGCCCACCACACCTGCCCTGCTGGCATGGACATTTTGTAAATACCTTGAACAGACTTTACTATGAGTTTTCATAACTATTGTCAAGAAGTGCCGCTTGGAAGTATTTTCCCTCATACGATTTGGATGTAGGTCTTGAATGGTCAATGATGCTGCCGTATGAAGTTTCCACAAATATGGATATTATGTGTGTTAACAGTGTTTGTTTCTTTTTTCTGTATTATTATCAGTGAATATGTAACCGGTGCTGTGCCTGTATGCATCTTGTACTTCAGTGCACCAACTTATTAGCTTTTACCTATATTTAAAGAAATAGTTTGATATTTGGGATATATGTTTATTCACTTTTGCTAAGAGCTGGATGACAGCATCAACATCACCAGGGCTGACTCTCAGTTTTCAATACCTTTTACACATCAGGAAAAAAACAAAACAAACAGTACCAAGTAGTATTGAAACTTCTCCAGTTAAATAATAACCGCATTTGTTCCTTTTTGTACCCAGATGACTATTTGTATAGGTTTGTGTCTCTACTGCATGCAGAAATGCATGAAATGCATGTGGATTCTCTAAGGGATGCTTAAGGTTTTAGTATTGGCACTGGTATCATAATTTTTAATGATACTCAGCCCTGGATTATCACTTTTGTGTCTGTTTAGTAAATATAAAGCTAGAGCCAGCAGCCGGTTAGCTGAGCTGAGCATAAAGACTTGAAATAGGGGGGAACAGCTAGCCTGTCTCTCTCCACAGGTAACACAATCAGTTTACCACCACCTCTGAAGGTCACTAATTCATCTATTGTATCCTGTTTGTTTGATCTGCAGGAAAAACTCAAGTGTGATAGAGACAGTTATGTGCAAAACTATGTTATGTATGGGAGCAGTAGCAAGCCAACCAGGAAAGAGTCTAGGAAATTAGTGCAAGAGGCAGCCCAGCACATAGACATATAATGCATAGACACCACACCGACCACTTTGATACACCAATGTCGCCGCCATATTGGTCCGTTCAAGACCGATCTGTAAGCAAATACATGTACACGGAGGCGCTGCTGTGTTTCTGGATGAAAAGCAGTATAACGTTTACATTTCTCAACTGAATTTCAATGAGTCATATTCATTCATAATCAAGCTTCTACAATCTACATGGAGTAAGAAAGTAAAGTTTGGGCACCCCAGTAGCTCACGTAGTAGACTGAGGCTATCAGTCCTCTGCAGAGGCCTGGGTTTGATTCCAGCCTGCAGCCCTTTGCTGCGTGTCATACCTGCTCCCTCTACCTCCTTTCCTGTCAATCTTCAGCTCACTCTCTACAAAAGAATACAAAAACAACCAATTGAAATCAATTGAGAAATGTAAATGTTTTTATTATTTTTTAACTAGGGAAAAAACGCAGCTTCCACATTTACTTGTATGTGTTTACAGGGCAGTCAAAATGATGGCAACGTTGACGTACAATCCAAAGGCCAATGGAGGGTCTACATATATATGTCAATGGTGCGAAACATACCCCTTCAAAAAATGGTGAATCCCATTTCTCCACTCTTCATGCTAGGTCAGCTAACTGGCTGCTGACTCCAGCTATACATTCACTGGAGAGACATGAGGGTAGTATTGATCTTCTCATCTACTCTCAGCAAGAAGACAAATAAGCATATTTCCCAAAATGTCATACTCTTACTTTAACGTGATGTTACTTTGGCACATTTCTTGAATTTTTAGTGGACATGAATTGTCAGCCAGCAGCTCTGAAAAGTCAGAACTGCTCTCATACTTGCTCTCAGTTGTTTTTTTTACCTTGAAAATAGTATTCCATTTTTTAACCTGGAAGTTTTTTGTGCCTTTTGTATTAGTTATGTATATTGACACAAGTGGAATCCACCAGGCAGCTAATATCGATCTGACTAATATTAGTTGACTTATTGTTTGAGTTGTGCATGCTAAAAATGAAAATGTTCCATCAAAGTGAAATTTCACTTGAAATATTTTTTGTTTCCCCACCTGTCTCCAGACTTATGTAGGATTTGACCCCAGTGATGTCAAATCCTACCTACAATGAAGATACACACTGAATTGACATTCCTAATGACTTACCTGTTTGACAGCTAGAGATGTAAATCCATGTATGTAATGATTTGTATCATGGCTGCAACCAGCCAATAGTAGGATGTAGACAAAAATTCTATAACAGTATTTACAGCATGTTTTTTAAATTGTTTTGTAATAAAAGAATTTATTTATTGAAGTAAAACCCTCAGGGATTTTGTACAGTCATGTCATAATAACATGTTAGTTTACTTGATCCTCACAAACTGACTTGTCTTGGGACTTTGTCTTAAAGTGATATTCCACCCAAAAATGAAAATTCACTCAATATGTACTCACCCCTATGCTGATGTGAGGATGGGTGAAGATCTTCAGTTCACAAAACAATCCTGGAGTTTGCAGCAGAAAAAGGGTTGCAGCCAAATCCAGTACAATGGCAGTGAATGGTGACCACGGATAAAATGTAAAAAAAAAAGAACACAAAAAAACACAAAATGTCTCCATCCTGCTCATGTGGTGTAATCCAAGTGTCTGTGAGCTGTGACATTCAAATTTGACCTCAAAATACGCCATTTACACCATGTTTTTAGCCGAAAATTTTAGCCAGACTTGGCACATAGAGAATCTCGCAATATTTTTACACATGCATCCATTAAGAGATATACAAAGTCTCACGATACATCGACGCCATGTTTACATGCTACCTGGGAGGCTACAGTTGACATTTCGGCTAAAAACATGGTGTAAATGGTGTCTTTTGTGGTTAAATTTTAATGTTGCGGCTCACTGACACTTGGATTACACCACAAGAGCAGGATGGAGACATTTTGTGTTCTTTTTTTTACATTTTATCCATGGTCACCATTCACTGCCATTGGCTGCAACCCTGTTTTCTGCTGAAACTCCAGGTTTGTTTTGTGAACTGAAGACCTTCGCCCATCCTCACATCGGCATAGGGGTGAGTAGATATTGAGTGAATTTTCATTTTTGGGTGGAATATCACTTTAATGTGTTATCAACTCAGTTGAAAGACAAGGTTTCACTGTAACATCTCTCTAGCAAGTAAATTTTTACAAATACCAATATACTGCTGGACAAAACAGAATGAATTACAAATAGTGCCGCTTTGACATTCACAGCAACACAGGGTGACATTGGGAATATCCTTTCAAGGTTTAGCAGGCTTATATTAAATGCCACACGTTCAGTACCTTAGCACAGCTGAAACAGGGGCCCTTCATGAAAAAAACAGCTGAATAATCAGTGTAACACACACAAACTGCCTGTAGATTTTCTGTGTAATCTGTAGATTTTCAGGTGAGCAGCATCTTTGCGTGTTAGGACTGCGTTTATCCAGAGGAGGCTGCAGTTTGATGAGTTTCTTAGCTGGATCTCTGCAGTCTGGAGGGTCTCAGCAGGTCTGCCAAAATCATGACAGCAGTACTGTGGTTCCGTCTTCTATTTCTTGTTATTCACAGCATTGCCCGATTGCCAGTTAAGCCCATTAAGTGTAGAAATTGGGGCAGACCCTGCATGTTCATCCCGTGGGAGTGCTTATTCAGGACTTCCTGGATGGCCCTGAGGAAGTTGTTGTCTTTATCCACTCAGCTCCCACCACTTTTAGACTCAGCAGGGTGTTGTATTCATCACCAAACAAATGTAGATCCACTGCTGGGACTCAAAGGAATCTTAAAACTATTGTAAGTCGAGTCAATTTTATTTATATACTGCCAAATCATAACAGAAGTTATCTCATGGCCTGTTTAATATAGAACAGGTCTAGGCCACACACTTTATAATATTATTTACAAATACCAAAGAGCTCCCACCAAGAGCAAGCAATGTGGGCACAGTGGTAAGGAAAACTTCGTTTTTGTAAAGGGTTGTCGTAGGCAATTGGACTTGGTAGAGTTCTTGAAGACGTTTCACCTCTTATCCAAGAGGCTTCTTCAGTTCTGACTGACTAGTTGGGAGTTCCAGTGGTCCAAAAGTAGTTATTCACAAATAACATTACACCCATACTGGTTTGTTGCAAACAGCTTAGTCCTTTAGCTATTCACAAGAGTTTTTAAATAGTTTATGCAAGAATCTTGGAAAGTTGAGTTCCTACTTGTACAGAAGCATGCAATTTCTCATACATAATGATACTAAAGGTATATTACTTTACTTTATATATAATATCATACCTACACCCCATACTGGTTTAGTATTGATCAGCATGATCACAGTCCTTTACGCTATTAATAAAGTTGTCTCTAAATGTGTTATAGCTGTTTTGCATATCTTGTGAAATGTTGCAGCCAACATCCTCACTTGTGAAAATCATTGCCTAGATCTTTTTCATACATTATGAGAGGAAAGACAGAGGCAGGAGAAATATGCAAAAAGTAGAATATTTATCCTCTAAAGTGTGCATGACATTTCAGACCATAGCTACAAGCAATTAGAAATAATGTATATAAATAATGTATATACAGTATTCAAAACCATTTGAACATTTTCATTTTTAAAATGCTTATATCCATTTTAGGTCTTCACCTTTCATTATCTCAACATATTGTCAAACACTAAAATATTTTCATTGATCAAGCATTCAATTAGTTTGACTTCAAGAATAAAAGTCATACGATCAGACCAAAATGAGAGACCTCTCATCAACACTGAAATTGATGTAATTTTATGTGTTGTATTAAAAAAAACAAGATTGAGCTAAGGACTGTTTTTTTGTCCATAATATAAAATCCTACAGGTGAAATGCAGGATTCAAGCATATAAGGGCTCAGTATAGCCCTGATGTGTCACTCTAAATCTTTGTGTGTGAAATTGGATATGTTGAAATCCATATAAGCCTACACTTTGCTTGGATGAGATAAGGACATGAATCCTCAATACTGTGCAGCATTACGGAAAAAATGTTGTAATTTAAAAATGTAACACTTAGGTATACAGTGCTACAGTGTATGGGTAAATTCAAAAAGTCTTGAAAATCTGTGGAGCTAAGAGAGACAAAGGCAGATACATATGAAAATGTTATTTCCAATTAGGGCTAATTACAGAAGAACATAATTTGGAAATTTTCAGAATACTTTTATTTCATTTCCTCTAAAGTTACAATGCTCCTGTACATTTTGTTAACCAATTCTAACGGTTAAAGTTCCACCTGTGTGGACTCTTAGTGTATTGAATGTGTGATGTGAAATTGTTCTAAAATAATATACCTGCAAAGAAAAACTGCATGTCAAAGGTATGGCATGTTTGTTTTTCTCCCAGATTATCAGGTTTGTGAAATACCAATAGTGCTGGAATATAAATCAAAAATGAATCAAACACAATCCTCCTTGAGCTTGTGTTCTTCCTTGTTGGTAAAATGCAGAATTACAAAACACACAATGATTTGGTTCGTTGCCTTATTTAATAGAATCAGGCCAAGTTTTTCACCTCATGGACATGTTTTTTTTCTGTTATCCACATCAAATCCATCAAATCAAAATACAAATATTTAACGCTATATAAAAGCATGCACAAATTTAGTGGAATCAACTAATCTTTTCTCATTCACTTAAAGTAAATATACAAGTTGTATTTCTTCAAGGAATTGAACTTAAACTTTCTTGCATTTATTTTCAGAACACTTCAGAACTTATAAAGATGAGTTCCAACTTGAAGTCTCTTGACTTGAAATGATGAGTTGAATGAATGCACTCTACAGAGTTTAATTAACTCATTAAATTGATGATCAGTATATGAGCAGACTTCTGGAGAACTGCCTTCAAAGTGAGAAAATGTAAAAGGAAATCATATTTGTAATGTTCATCAGTGTGACTGAAGAGTAGGTCATCTAAATATTTTAAGCTTATCAAACATGTTGTCTCAAGTACAACTCAATATCAAGTGTACTTGACTAGATACACTTATTCATTTTAAGGCATTACAAAATTACCTCAACTTATCTTTTCAAATATAGTCAGCTTAAGATTTTTAGGCAGCCTGTTCACTAAGTCTGAAGACAAAATTTAAGTTTTTTAGATATTCTAAGCATATTTGTGGCTTCGATTTCATTTTGATTGCTACTTTGATTTTTAATCACGTTTACTTTTTGTTCTCAGACACACTGAGCATAAACACCATATTAAGGCAGCAAAGGTGCCAAGAATAATCAGCACGACTCCAGCTAAGAGGAGCATCACATCCACAGAATGGTAGGAATACCAGGCAGTCTGTAGGACTCTGTTCTCAGGTGAGCTGCACCTTTGTGTCTCATGACAAACTCTATCCAGAAGAGGGCGCTATCCAGCGGCTTCATTGGCTGATCTCTGTGCAGCCTGGACAGTCTCTCCATGTTCATCCTGTAGGAGGGCTCATTCAGGACTTCTTGAATTCCCTGAAAGAAGATGTCTTCATTCATAGTAAAAATATCAATATTCTTCCCTGCTCCTCTCACTTCAATTCTCATCAGATTATCACGTTGATCAAATATCAGTGGAAGTCCTAGGATAGGAACTCCGTGATAGATCGCCTCTTGAACTCCATTTGTTCCTCCATGAGCCACAAATAGTTTTATTTTGGGATGTCCTAAGAGGTCACTCTGTGGCATCCAGTCGACCAGTAAAGTGTTGTTGCCCAGAGTTGCTGGTCTGTCACCTTTATATCTCCAGATGACTTTCTGAGGTAATTTAGCAAAAGCAGCAGCGATTTCATCAGCTAGGTCATGAGGTAGATCTGCAATCATTGACCCCAGAGACATGATGATGACTCCATGCTCTCCAGAACTTTGCACAAAGTCCTCCAAGTGTTGAGGAAGAGGTTTTGCTGGTTTACACTGGAACCCTCCCATGTAGACCACATTAGGCATGGTGGGACGAGGAAACTCAAACACAAAGTCCACTCTCATGAGCCACAGGTCAGCAGTTTGAAACAGGGTGAAGTAGTCAACATCTGGACCTAAATATTTTTCAATTAAGCCAGCATAATGTGGTAACATATACTGTGCTATTTGATATTCAGTGAAGCCAAAAATCATTACATTAAGAAGTCTCTCAAGAAAGCTCATTTTATCTGAGAGCTCGGTCCCTGTTAATGGAACATAAGAAAGTGGAGAAGGGGCAATTGAAAAATGGCCTTCACCCTGACTAGTCCACCTGACATTGAAAACAAGAGGCAACTTGAGGTAGTGGGCAAGTATAACACCCCCTGGTATAGCAGGGTCTGTAAGGACAAGGTCATATTTGGCATCCTGTAGCGACTGTATCATATCTTTGTTTTCAAAAAGCTGTTCAAGCATTTTGCATGTCTTCTCATGCAGCTCAGCAGCCTTTTCTGCTTGTTCCATTTCAAGTTTAAAACGTGTCCAGGCTGACTTCCCCTCCCTCTGGATTTCTAACAGCTCGGCCACAAACTTAGTCATAAAGTCTTCATCAAATCCAGACTCCATGTCAAGTGTAATTGCAGTATAGAGTGGGGAGGTTTCCTTGATGTACCAGCTGTCTGGTGATCGCACAACAGAAACCTGGTGGCCCCTTGAATGTAGTCCCTCAATAATGATTTTCATGTTCACCCCAGTGGCTCCCATCTACAGGAAAAACAAGGACTTTCCCACCATAAAGCGAAGTTGGACAGAGCAAGCAGAGAGTGATCCAAACCCAGGGCCAATTCATTTTGATTCTAAAGTTGGGAAGAAAGCATATTATTTGTTATCAAATGCATAAATTTATCATCACTCACTTCAGATATGTCAAACACAAGGGCTGCTGACCAAATCTGTCCTGGCACCTCATTTTATGTGTAGAGCTTGCAAAGAATAGAATTTGCCCAATACAATTCACCATTGAGTTACGCAAGTATGGTGTCCATAAACTATATCTCCCAGAATATATGCCCATTTTGTTATCCACCCACTGAGGACATCTGTCCATTAGATGTCATTATATGGTGGATAGAATCTTATAATGTATAACAATTGCACACAACAATGTCTGCTTGCTGTTATTTCTACTTGATGTCTTCATTCAGAGGTAGTTTTTACAAACCTCAATTCCAAAAAAATGGGGTCACTGTGTAAAATGTAAATAAAAACAGAATGCAATGATTTGCAAATCCTTTTTGAAATGTATTCAATTGAATGCTGTACAAACACAAGACATTTAATTTTCAAACTAATATACTTTCTTTTCTTTTTTTTTTTTCTTTTTTTTTTTGCCAATATACACTCATTCTGAATTTGTTGCCAGTGGCACATTTCAGAAAAGTTGGAGCAGGGGCAACAAATGACTGGGAAAGTTGTGGAATGCTCAAAAAAACAAACAAACAAACAAAAAAAAAAAACACCTGTTTGGAACGTTTGACAGGTAAACAGGCTATGTGGTAACATAGTATCAGAATTAGGTAAGAAGGGAGCATCCTCAACAGGCTCAGTCATCCACACATCCACAAGCAAGGATGGGGTGGGGTTCACTTCTGTGTCCAGCAGTTTAAGATCAATATATGGAAAAGTTTGCTGTGATCTGACAGTCCACAGAAAGTCCACCTTTCAGACTGTCTCTGAACATCATGGACGTTGTGTCCCCTGGCTAAAGAGGAGAAGGACCATCTAGATTGTTACAAGCACAAAGTTCAAAAACCATCATCTGTGATATTATGGGGGGTGTGTATTGCCCATGAAATGACTAACTACATCTGTGAAGGACTCGTTGATGCTAAAAGGGACATACAGGTTTTGGAGCAACATATGCTGCCATCCAGACAACGTCTTTTTTCAGAAATGTCCCTACTTATTTCAGTCAGACTATGCCAAGACACATTCTGCACATGTTACTACAGTGTGGCTTCACATTAAAAGAGTGTGAGTACAAGACTGGCCTGCCTGCAGTCCAGACCTGTCTCACATTGAAAATGTGTGGAGCATTATGAAGCGCAAAATACAACAACAGAGACACCGTACTATTGAGCAACTGAAGTCTTATTTCAAACAAGAATGGGAAAGAATTTCACTTTCAAAACTTCAACAATTAGTGTACTCAGTTCCCAAACACTTACTGCGTATTATTAAAAGAAAAGATGATGTATCATAGTGATAAACAAGCCTGTCCCAACTTTGCGAAATGTGATGCAGGCATAAAATTCAGAATGGGTATATATTAAAAAAAAACAAACAAACAATAAAGTTAATCAGTTTGAACATTTAATATCTTGTCTATGTACTATATTCAATTGAATATCAGTCAACCAGGATTTGCAAATCATTGCACTATGTTTTTATTTATGTTTTATATTGCATCCTTTCTTTTTTGGAATTGAGGTTTGTAATTATGAAGTCAGTATTACTAAAGCCAGTTATCAAATGCAGGGGCAATTACACAATATTATAACAGTGGAAACATTTATATAATCTTATATTTACAACTGGTCATGTGAGGGCAACCATAATGCTGATGTGGCCCAGGATGACATTGAGTTTGACATCCCTGGTTTACCTCAATGTTAAAGATGCAGTTTGTACGACTGGTCTCTGAAAGGTTTTACAATTATTTATATATTTTGCTTTTAATAACGTTGCAGTAGTATGTGTAGCCTGTTGCAATTAGTTTTATCACAGAAAGTTGAAAAAGTTGAATAAATAATTATGTTTACATTTTGATTTCACGTAATTATTAATGTATGATGACACATATAGTAACGCACTATTTGTCCATATGCAGGCCCTTTTAACATGTTCTGTACAGTAAGAACTAACTACAGAAAAACCTGTATAACATGTAGTAGAATCTACAGCACTGGAACAACAAGAAAATTTATTGCATGACAGTTAAATATTAACTTTTGGAACTATGCAGTATTTCAAACCCTAAGATAGTTCACAGTCATTTATATTGGCAAAATATCAAAAGATGTTAATGTTACCTTTTTTTTTTTTGGCATCCAGTGAATTGTTTTTCAATACTTCTCCTTTGACAGAGAGGGAGAGCAGAACATGTGCTAGTCCTTCAGGTTCCAACCTGGCTGGGACTTTGATACTGCAATTTCAAGTCATAAAGGCACAGGTGATAAGCAAGTACAAAGGGGAGTAAAAATTTCCGGTGTTTACTGTTGAGAAATTAATAACTCTTATCAGTGACAAAAACTAAATGACTCGGAATCTACATCTATTTTGAAAACTGCAGTATTGTTTACTATTTTACAAGGTGTAGTCACATAAAAAGAAAAAACACTGTGATAACTTTTCAGTGAATTTATCGTAATTCCATAATTCAGTCTCCCACATAAAAAGCTATAGCAATATGTCTTGATGGTGTGACCAACTTGTAATATGGCCTAAAATACTGTAAATGGCTGAACAACATCACCTGGTGGCCAGAAAAGGTATCAACAACTCTTTATTTAGAGCTGTGGTTTCCTCTCAGCAGGGAAAACCTATGCCCAAAGGAAAAAGTACGTTATATTCTGCAGTCCTACAGACCACATTGATTTGAGTTTTTATTTTTTTTAGGATCCTTCTTTTAAAAGTGTGCTTTTAACATAATGTAGTACACAGTGACACAGAAAGTGTTTTTCTCAAAAAAAAAAAATAAATAAATAAATAAAATAAAATAAAATGCAATGACTTGCATCAACTAAAATCACAGTTCCAAAGTAAAACATCGACTCATTTTAATATTTGACAACATATTTGATCACAGCCAAAGTGACTGGAATATAACAATACTGATCAATATGAAAATTATCAATCCATCTTTCCTGATTAGTCAGAACAAAATAAAGAATGCAATTGTAAGTAAAATAAAAAAAAGGCATATATGTGGCTTAGCTAGATTTCATTTTGATTGCTACTTTGATTTTTAATCACGTTTACTTTTTGTTTTCAGACACACTGAGCATAAACACCATATTAAGGCAACAGAGGTGCCAAGAATAATCAGCACGACTCCAGCTAAGAAGAGCATCACATCCACAGAGTGGTAGGAATACCAGGGCAGTCTGTAGGACTCTGTTCTCAGGTGAGCTGCACCTTTGTGTCTCATGACAAACTCTATCCAGAAGAGGGCACTGTTCAGCGGCTTCATTGGCTGATCTCTGTGCAGCCTGGACAGTCTCTGCATGTTCATCCTGTAGGAGGGCTCATTCAGGACTTCCTGAATTCCCTGAAAGAAGATGTCTTCATTCATAGTAAAAATATCAATATTCTTCCCTGCTCCTCTCACTTCAATTCTCATCAGATTATCACGTTGATCAAATATCAGTGGAAGTCCTAGGATAGGAACTCCGTGATAGATCGCCTCTTGAACTCCATTTGTTCCTCCATGAGCCACAAATAGTTTTATTTTGGGATGTCCTAAGAGGTCACTCTGTGGCATCCAGTCGAAAATGTCTTCATAGAACAATCATGCTAAATTGAAATACTGGCTCCTCTGACAGCAGCTCCACAACCTCCTATATTCTGGTCTGTAACCTGTGATATTGTTTGGCCGTTTCACGTTAAATAGAATTCATATTGATGCCGAATGGTCGCCGAATTAGTAAGTGTCTGCATATGAGTCGTAAGAATCGTTAATAATCTTTTAGAAGGAACAGATGTTTATAACGGTTAAATTGAGAAATATGTTAATGGAGTCTGGCAGAGGGAAGGCAGGCAGTCCATGAACTCTAATTCCAGTACTTTCGGAGCTTTGTAAGAAACTGCAACATTGAAAGACAAATTCAAACACTGAAAGACAAATCACAATTATAAACAGCAAAACAACATGTGACTTGTGGTCGCTTGTGCTTCTGCAGTGTTTCTACAGCCTACAGTTTCCACATGTCTAGAGAGGAAGGGGCGGGGCTCCAAATCAATATTTGGACTGCTCTTTTGATGCATTAAAGCGATATTCCTCCCCTAGATGATAATCCCCTCAATATGTACTCACCCCTATGCTGACGTGAGGATGGGTGAAGATCTTCAGTTCACAAAACAATCCTGGAGTTTCAGCAGAAAACAGGATTGCAGCCAAATCCAGTACAATGGCAGTGAATGGTGACCACGGATAAAATGTAAAAAAAAGAACACAAAACAAACACAAAATGTCTCCATCCTCACGAGAGTTCATATATCTCTTAATGGATGCACGTGTGAAAATATCGTGCGATATACGAAGTCTGCGATACATCGACGCCATGTTTACATGCTACATGGGAGGCTACAGTTGACATTTCAGCTAAAAACATGGTGTAAATGGTGTCTTTTGTGGTTAAATTCTAATGTTGCGGCTCACGGACACTTGGATTACACCACACGAGCAGGATGGAGACATTTTGTGTTTGTTTTGTGTTCTTTTTTTTACATTTTATCGTGGTCACCATTCATGCCATTGTACTGATTGGCTGCAACCCTGTTTTCTGCTGAAATCCAGGATTGTTTTGTGAACTGAAGATCTTCACCCATCCTCACATCGGCATATGGTGAGTACAATGAGTGGACTATCTTCTAGGAGTGGAATATCACTCTAACTCTTAAGCAAATGTCAGTGACAAACTCAATTACATAGAAACAAAATAATGTTGAAAAATGCAGGATTATTTTCCTGTGTGTATTTAGTCACATAAAAGATTAAGACTGATAACAATTCAGTTTAAATTGCTATTTTTATTGAAATTCCACAATTTAGTCTCCCACAAAAAAATTACAGCAACATGTCATGATAGTATGACCAGCTTTTTTTATATGGCCTAAAAAACTGTAAATGGCCGAACAATATCACCTGCTGGCTGATAAAGGTATCAACAATTCCTCATTTAGATCAGTTAATTTGACTTTATTTTTTAAAAATATATCCTTTGCAACAAACAAATAACAGCACATCTCAGATTAATCACAGTACTGCTGTGCTCCAGTTATGTTATTTACTTTTTTTTTTGTTGTAGTTGTTTTAAATTTCTCTAGATATCAGGCTTCGTATGCATTCAAAGCAATATTTATATTTTTGCAGAAGACTAGATAACTATACTCTTGGTAATTGGATTTTAATTATTTGAATTGAGTGAAAAGTAACTGTACATTTAAATTTAGTTCTCAAACAGACAGTATGTCAACACAGACAAGCAAGGAGATTACACTGGGCCATGAGGCTTGGGGAAATTGCAACACTGTGTTACAACTGTCATAGATCTTGCACCCATGAAAAAAATCGTGCTTGCTGGCAACACTCATTGTTAGCATAGTTTGTTCATGTTGATTTTTAACCAATAACCTTGAGATGAAATTTATGTAAGTTTAAATTTGAGTTGTCTAAACTTTACACAGGAGAAAAATACTGTACATCCAGAAAGTCACTTTTATACCTCAAAATCTTTTTTTTTTTTTTGTTAAAAACTAAAGTGAAATGATCCTGTTCTTGAGAAAGAATTCTACTGAGCATGGACAGAGTGTCATCACTTTAGCTCTGATCAGAGTACTTGAGTGTGTTACAATTGCCCCATTCACCTAGTATACAATAAAATATATAGTATAGAGAGTATAGATTTTTTTTTTTTTTAGAAAAATTGTTAATAACTTGTGTCAACTCAAAGCAATAATAACAATATATTGATCATTTCACAATGATCAATTCATCTTCTAATCAGATTTCACTTTTCTTTTCAAACACAATCGAATGCATGACCATACTAGCCCAGCAAAAAATAACAAAATAAGCAGTGCAATTGTTAGTAAAAATAAATGACATCCACAGAGTGGTAGGAATACCAGGGCAGTCTGTAAGACTCTGTTCTCAGGTGAGCTGCACCTTTGTGTCTCATGACAAACTCTATCCAGAAGAGGGCTCTGTCCAGCGGCTTCATTGGCTGATCTCTGTGCAGCCTGGACAGTCTCTGCATGTTCATCCTGTACGAGGGCTCATTCAGGACTTCCTGTATGGCCTCCTGAAAAACGTTCCTATCCAAGTCAGAAATGTCCATAACCTTTGCAACGCCCTTTGCTCTCAGTCTGGAGAGATTGTCAGCTTGATCGAACACAAAGGGGATTCCTACAATCGGGACTCCATGATATATAGCCTCATATATTCCATTTGTTCCTCCATGACTTACAAATAGTTTAATATTTTGATTTCCTAAAAGGTCATTCTGTGGCATCCAGTCAACCAATAAAGTGTTGTTGCCCAGAGTTGCTGGTCTGTCACCTTTATATCTCCAAATGACCTTCTGAGGTAACTTAGCAAGAGCTGCAGCGATCTCATCAGCTAGGTCATGGGGAAGCTCTCCAATCAAAGTCCCCAGAGACATGATGATGACTCCATGCTCTCCAGAACTTTCCACAAAGTCCTGCAAGTGTTGAGGAAGAGGTTTTGCTGGTTTACACTGGAACCCTCCCATATAGACCACATTGGGCATGGTGGGACGAGGAAACTCAAACACAAAGTCCACTCTCATGAGCCAAAGGTCGGCAGCTTGAAACAGGGAGAAGTAGTCAACATCTGGGCCAAAGTAACGGCTGGACAGTGCAGAATAATGTGGCCCAACCACCTGCTTGTACAGATGCATTCGCATGGTGTAAAAAACCATGTTTTGAACCCTCTCAAAGAAGTCATTTTATCCGTTAATTCTGAAGGTGGGAGTGGGACATAGGACAGCGGAGAGGGTGCAATAGCAAAATGAGCTTCGCCATGAACAGTCCATCGAGTGTTGAACACTAATGGCAGTCCGAGGTAGTGAGCCAATAGTACTCCTCCTCCGTTAGCAGGGTCTGTCAAAATCATGTCATACTTGGCATCTCGGAGGGACTTCATTAATTCTTTATTCTCAAATATATACGTCACTACTTCACACACTTTCCTGTGTAATTCGAAGAACTTGTTTTTCAACTCCATGTCCAAAGCGAAACTGGCCCACACAGAGCCCTTGCTTCGTTTGATTCGAATTACTTCAGAGACAAAGAGACGAAAAAAATCCTCATCTCCACCACCGGCAACATCCACTGTTAATGTTTTGTAATGTGGAGACGTTTCACTGATGTACCAGCTGTCTGCAGCCCGAATGACAGTCACAGCGTGTCCCTTTGAGTGCAGCTCCTCAACAAGCACCCTCATGTTCACCCAGTGGCTGCCGTCATGTGGAAATACCAGAACACTCCCACCGTGGGCTGCTGGAATAATGACAGCCAAGAGAGAGATGATGGTAGACAAAAACATTCTCAAATCTTCTCAAATGTTGCAATCTGAAATACAAGGAGAACAGAAAGTTAGTATTCTAGGAAACGTGCACAAACAAGAATATCAGAATGTCCAAAACAGAGATACAATGATGTCTCTTTCAGTTGTCTCTGTGTGGAAAAAAAAAATCCCTCACGTGGATGAAGCACATGGAGCCTGTCTCAGGAAATTAGCGTGCAGCTCAGTGCCAAGGGCTATTCAGGCATTTTGTGGGGAGCCTGATTCTCCCAGAGTACAAGTGTTTTTACAACCATAACTGTGTTCATACTACATAAAAGGAATATTGAAGAAATTTCATCTAAGAAAATACATAATCCATCTAAGAAAACACATAATCCCTGAGTAAATCCCATGCACCTATTTTCCTATTGATCAAACATCTAATCCTTAAACAATGGACTTGGACCACATGGTAACATTAGCTGGAAAAAAGCTAGAGACAGATGTTCCCTTTTCAGTACTCACCAGCAGCTGCTCACAGTGTAACTCTCTCAACAAAGATCACTTATTCTTTTGTCATAAAGTGAAAACAAAATGTCAAGTTTAAACAGAGGACCTTCTGACGCTGATGTCCACAGATTTTCTCGCCAGATAGACAAAACAGACCAATGAAAAGTTTAAGCCAAACCAGTGTGACTGTCAAACACTTCCTGCTTTCATTTGTCCCACCCTCAAGGCTGTTGTGGCAAGAGATTCTTGTCTCTGCCTGGGAGCCTTAGGCCTCATAGGGCAACGAGCCAGACTTGCAGTGTTAACAGGAAATAGTTACTGTTTAATGGTTATATATTATGGTCTGCTTCAGATTTTTACCTTTCACACAGTCATGTGCACCACATTCCTTACAAATGCAGTGGCACCTTGTGTATTCGACCTGAGATCTTCAATTTTTGAGGTTTTAATTCACGGTCATTCATTGTTTTTACATTTTATCCTTGGTGTTTTATGGTTTTTTATCATCCATTGTTTGTAAGATTCATTCTCTCATTCCTTATGCCTGCCTGTTTATTCATGTATTATTGTGTGTGTGTGTGTGTGTTAAGTGTAGAGCACTTAAACAGACAGAAAAAAAAGTTTCTGTTTAGCTGTGCTGCAAAATTCATGTCACTTTAGTATTTTTTCATTTGCACCACATACAGCGTAATTTGGATGGTAGCCTAGA
The DNA here is from genome assembly GCA_034769285.1 of Lutjanus argentimaculatus. Lineage (NCBI taxonomy): Eukaryota > Metazoa > Chordata > Actinopteri > Lutjaniformes > Lutjanidae > Lutjanus > Lutjanus argentimaculatus. The sequence goes on from JAWZSL010000002.1 coordinate 16,662,551, forward strand.
CTAACTGATTAACAGTTTATCAACATTTGCCAGAGATTAAGTGTGACATTTGTGAAAAAACATTCATGCAAACATTTCACTAAACACAGAGTGGCGCTGTGAGTGTTGTTACTACTAATGAGCACTGTAAATCACATAAATATACTGCAGCCATTATATGTCAACCTGTCACAGCAGAAATTCACAAAAAAAAGAATGCATTTCATAGTTCTACAACAGTTTCCATGTAATTCTCAAATGTGTGGACCTGACTTGGTGAAAAGTTTCAAAAACTATAATGCCAAAGATATTTACATCTGTTTTTAAGTATGACTGTGGTTTTGCTCCATATATCAAAACATTTACAAATACAATGACAAGATGACTAACATGCAACATACTGACGGGAAACAAAAATATAAATAGCAATCTTGTCAAACATCTGCTTTATATTGTTGAGGCAGGAGTGTGCAGGACTGAAAAAAAAAAAACTTCCTCATTTTTTTTTTCTTTTTGCAACATTTGCCTCACCCCTAATGACAGATCTGCTGAACTTTAACCACTAAAAAAATTAAATTAAATTGTTGCCTCTTTGAGGGAAGGTCACTATAGTACAATGAGACAAAACTCCAAAGTTACCATCAGAAAAGTGTTTCTTTATCATGGTCACATAAGACATATTAGAATTGGAGTAATCTAAAACTACAAAACAATATTAACACGCTGTAAAACTAATAAAAATGGATGGAACTCACTCAGCTGAATCTCCAGTCTACAGTCAAAACACTGACTGACACTTGCTGACTTCTTGAGCTTTGAATGTGAAATGAAAGACAGGCACTGATCAAGGCAGTATGATCATTGTACCCACAGATTTGTGCATAGCCTTGAGGTAGAGACTCCACCTCTCAGCAAACATCTCAGCTGTGGTCAAATGAGTCATGTTAAAGGAAGTGAAACATGCCAGTATGAAAACAGGTATAACAGCTTTATCTACTTTTAAAAGGCCAGTGAGAGGCTGTTTGGAAAGACATTTAGTAGTGCCATGCATTTGCACTGAATGCCCAGTTTGTCGGTAAACAGTACGGGTCTTTGCAGCTCACCATTTCCTGTTCCAGTATTGACAAACGGTTCCCCTTTCAGATGATCCACAAAAAGTACAAACCACCAAAATGTGCATTTACAAAGGCTGTGGCTCAGCATGGCACAAGCACATTCAAAAACTGGATTCTTCTTACACGGCACAAAGCAGCAACACCTGAAGCTAATTGCAAGGACCTCCTTAAAGGGATAGTTTGGGTATTTTGAAATTTGGTTTTACATATGAGGTATTTATCAATAGTCAGCGTACCTACAGTAAATAGCAGTCGGCACGCTCCCAGTTTGTGGAGGCATCAGCAGTACCAGGAAGCTAAACCATGTATTGTTGTGAATGGGATGACTTTTGTGTTTTAAAGTGTTCATTTGGAGTCACTATAATCACACAATAGGCTCATTCAGGATGTGCCAGGCCTGCGCAGAATCGATCAGCGGTGTTTGCCACACAATGCATGCTGGTTAGATTTGTGCCTGACTTAATCCAGACTTGCTCTGACGTCATCCACATGTGGGCAACAAAAACCTCACAAGATCAAGCTGGCTGCAGGTTTTAGGTGCTTGCGACAAACACCACCTGTTGTAGAAAATTTATGTCTTATGTTGTGCAATGAAGGTTTAATCTGTTTAAGCATTATGTGATTAATAATAATAGGTTATATCACTTATCAAAACAAGCAGTTACCAAGTGGTTAAAAAGGCAGACATAAAAAGAGCAAAGGATCATGTAACAGCAATCCACAGCACATACTTTATTTCTTCAGCTCTATATTAACATGGCTGCAGACTACAGATGATCTTGCAGGATGTAAATATTTCAGTCACTTCCTGTATATTGTCTAAAGTCTGCTGGAAACTGTCCAACTTGACCCAAGTACCTCATAAACTTAAAAAAAAAATCAGAACTATTCCTTTATGTCCATCTACATCAGTTATGCTAAAAGAAAAAGGCGCCACCTGGTGGTTGGAGGTGAAAATGTAAACAAACATAAATGCAACTGAAAATGGCTTACTACACACAGAATAAAAATTAAACAATGAATGAGTCAGAAAATTATGAATTAGACATAAACAGTCAAAGATTGTCAAATCTCTCCCAATGGCTAAAAAAAATCTTTTTATTTGTTTTTTTTTTTTTTTTTTTTCATTTTTACAACAATTAACTAAATTAAGTAAGGACAACGATAAGGGGTTAGTCTTAAAGCCCAACTGTAGTCTATAATTGTCCCCATCAGCCCCTGCCATCTCATAAAACCTGAAGACATTAGGTATTATGAGCATTCCTGCCATTGCCCTTGAACAAGGGCATGGAGCCAGCCTTATCACAGCATAAATATCCCCACTGGGACAATCATGAATAACTCGATTCCATTTATTCTTAGTATTTTATTTGTAAAGTGTGGAAAAGGTCAGAACATTCACTCAGTTCATACAAATACTTTGCTAAAACACAATCATCAAACAAATTAAACTAATATCCTGCAAAATAATGCTGCATAAAATATATTAATCTCAAAATGATCAAAATGTCTCTGTATTTATGGTGAATTTACTATTAGAATTTAATGTACAAAATGTATATCCCTGCAATGATTAGTCACGTTTGGCTTTCTGTTTGCACATTTTAGAGCACAAACACCGGATGAAAATGAAAAAAGTTAAAAGCACAAGCAACACAGCTCCAGCCAGGAACAAAAACACATCCACAGAGTGGTAGGAATACCAGGGCATTGTGAAGGACGCTGCTTTCAGGTGAGCTGCACCTTTGTGTCTCATGACAAACTCTATCCAGAAGAGGGCGCTGTCCAGCGGCTTCATTGGCTGATCTCTGTGCAGCCTGGACAGTCTCTGCATGTTCATCCTGTAGGAGGGCTCATTCAGGACTTCCTGTATGGTCTCCAGAAAGTTGTTGTCTTTGTCCTACTGTAATAATTGATAGAACCTTAGCTCCTCCTCTGGCTTCCAGACGCAGCATGTTGTCAAATTGGTCAAAAAACAAGGGTAGACCCAGACTGGGACTCCATGGTATATCGCTTCTTGTACTCCATTTGTTCCTCCATGAGCGACAAAGAGTTTTATCTTGGGATGTCCTAAAAGATCATTCTGTGGCATCCAGTCAACTATTAAGGTGTTGTTGCCCAGAGTGGCTGGTTTGTCACCTTTATATCTCCAGATGACTTTCTGAGGTAATTTAGCAAAAGCAGCAGCGATTGGTTTGTTAGATCAGCAGGAAGTTCACTCACAAAAGTCCCCAGAGACATGATGATGACTCCATGCTCTCCAGAACTCTGCACAAACTCCTCCAGATGTTCGGGTAAAGGTTTGGCAGGTCTACATTGGAACCCCCCAATATAGACCACATTAGGCATGGTGGGACGAGGGAACTCAAACACAAAGTCCATCTCTCATCAGCCAAATGTCTGCATCAAGCATTATCTGGTTATAGTCAATACAGGCCCAAGATATTTGTCACATATTTCCTGGTATATTTGCTTTGCCACCAGGTGATTTTGTGTTTGAGACACTAGATGCAAGATCATGTTTTTAACTCTCTGGAAGAAGGTCATCTTGTCAGTGTAGCCAGATCCCGTTATAGGAATGTGCGATATAGGAGAAGGAGCGATAGCAAGATGAGCCTCTACAGCCAGCAGCCAGCGAACATTGTAAACCAAGGGAAGGTTCAGATATTTGGCCAAAATGACTCCACCACCCCAGCAGGGGTCAGTGAGCACCACATCAAACTTGCTGTCTTTCAAGTTTCTCATCAACTCTTGGTCACTTAGCATCGCTGTCACAAATTCAGCAATGACTTTGTGAGCCTCGACAAACGTGCCGAACATCCCTAAAATCATGTGGAGGAAACTGGTCAAGGGAAGAGCCCCCCTCTCAAATTCAATACCCTTAGATATGAGCTCTGACATGAACTTCTGATCCAAGCCTCCTCTCCACTTGTACTGTAATGGTAGTGTAATAAGAGGATTTCTCCTTGATGTACCAGCTTTTGTTGGAACGCACAATAGTTATACTGTGTCCTCTCGAGTGCAGAGCTTGAAGTAGGATGTCCATGTTTATCCAGTGGCTGCCTTCAGTAGGAAAGACCAAGATGTTGCCACCTTGACAGGGTCTGGGGACGAGCACAAGCAGCAGCAAAGCACTGCAGCAGCAGATCAGCCTCATCTGAAATGAAAACAAGGGATAATCAATTCACCAAGGTGTAAAAAAAATCATATTACATTATAATTAATTTCAAACTGACTTTTGAAAACTTTGCCAACACAAAATGTTAAGAAGTTGCAAGCTGTTTATACGAATGAAACATAGGAGTCTCTTAATAGGACAACTGTTATTTCTCATGATCATAATTACTTGCTTTAAGTAGCAAATACTATATGTGTTGTCCCTTCTTAAATAAAACAGCCATAAAAGAAACAGACACAGAAAAAAATATTATTAGTATTATTATTATGTGTATTATTTTAAAATGCATTAATAAAAGTAAAGAAGCCATTCATAAGGTTTTTTGTTTGTTTGTTTTTAACATTTGCCGTAGTGTTGTCAATAGGTTATTAAATACACCTTACAAAGGGAGGGCCCAGCCAAAAGGTAATCCTATACGTGTGTCCCTGGCAAGGAAAAGTTGGGGAACACCTGGTATATATAACATTAGTATGGTATCATCAGCTACAGCAGTGGACATCAGAGTAATGTGATTATGTAATTATTATTGGAGTTCATGCAATGGGTCGTGTGTGTGTCTGTGTGTGTGTGCCTAATTGGACTTGCATTTGTCTGCAGCTAATCGTGCATATTACTGGACCCATCAACCTAAATTTTTTTGTGCATATTTATGACTGTATGCTCAAGGACATTTCCTGGTTGTGGTGATTCAAAAGTTTGCATGGTGGTATAGTAATTAATAATCATGGGAGCATTATCTAGTGCATATACTCTCTCCTTGTTTCACATTTTTCAGAAACCTTGAAAAACCTATTTAAAACCTATATGTAACCTGTGCTGACTGCTGACTACTCAACTACTTAACCAGGCAGGGGCTGCAAATTATCAACAACCGCGAGACTAAAAACAAGGCTTACCTACTAGCAGTGTTGGGGAGTAACTTGTTACATTTAATCAAATTACAAAATAAATGTAATCTGTTACAGTTACTGAGAAAAAATATCATCAAATTACAGTTTAATTAATCAAAATGTTTTGATTCCAAAGGAGTTGAAATATTTTTTCAGGCTGTCTGGTGGAGATTTGCACTCTACTGAGTACACTTTCTAGTCATACTTAGAGTTGCATTAATATCAGCATAATACAGTATACATTATAGCACTGGTTCCAACCTGGGCTCCGGGCCCCCCTTAGGGCTTAGGGGTGCCAGAAATCAGACTTTGTCTGCTCCGAAGTCCTCAAAATTAGATTTACACATGTCCACTATAATCATATTTTTATTTATTTATTTATTTATTATTACAAAATCTTTATAAAGAAATATTTAAAAAGATACATTTATTTGTCCTCAATTAAAAAAAGTAAATTACTTTGTAGGCTTCTTAGCTGGCCACAACTCTGTGAGCTCTCAAGCTCTGTGATAATGAATAATTGTTGCTCTTTTGTTAAGTATGAGTGTGTACAAGCTATTCTGTTGGGTTGTGAAAAGAAAAAAAAATGCTATTCATATACTAGCAAAGATAGAACATTTACCAAAGGTAAAGGTTCTAAGAATGGAAACAGTTTAATTGATGTTTATTTTGGTCAGTAAAGCTGTGGAATGAATCGTTTATTCTTTGAGTGTGTGTTTGTGTGCGTGCGTGTGTGTGTGGGCTGGGGGAGCTCAGCTTTAGATACAAGTAGGGGGGGCTCCAAGTAAAAAAGGTTGGGAACCACTGCATTATAGTACACATATTTTATATAAGCATAAATATTAATTCAACATGATATAGTGAAATATAGTACAGGCTATAAAGCATTATATAAGGTGAAATGTTACATAGTACAACATACAGTAATTAACACTACAGCAAGCTCTGAATAAGATAGTAGTATAGCATGATGTAAAATGAAATTAAAAGTACAACTACAAATAATAATAACAACAACAATAATAATGACGTACAATAGATATTATAGCTTATTGTGTGCAGACCCTTTTTTTTTTTAGTGTTTTGGACCCCAGAGTACCGGTATGAGTCCACCCTCTCCACTTACTCTCCCTGAATGTAAGCAAAGGGGACGTAAAGCTCCATCTTTTCCATTGCAACCTCTTTAAAAAGCTCTTTGTCAGCGAGTTTCAGTTTCATTTCTTGTTCTTGTAAAAGAACGTAGAAATCGTTTAAATAAACTGCACTTATGAGACGTCTGTAGTCTATTAGTCTACACTGGATCTGACTGCTTCTTCACATCTACACTGGTGAAATACAACAGGAACATTCTGCGATGTTCGTCACTGTTCGCTTGACTGAGCAGCAAAGTCGTTGAATTGCGTTACACTACAGACTAGTATTACTGTCAACATGCGTAACACATGGCGTTTGTACTTACTGTTGTCTGTTTCTTTACTCCGCGGAAAGTCACGGTGTTGGAGAAGTGCTTTGTACAGCGCCAGTTTACCTGAAACGACAAGTCCAGACTTTAATCCTGAAGGGAGGAGCAGCTCGGGACTGAGTGGAGCTCTATCACATACAATAACAGGAAATAATGTGTCTACATTCAGCAGCTATAAGCCAGTTACTCATTGACAGGATCAATACTGAGAAGCAACAGAATGTGTTTAAATACACTGAGGGACTATATGTTGCATAAACTAATGAAATCAACTTGTATGCTTTAAAAAGTGACCATTTGGCTACAGAGTTTTACTAATTCATTTATTATCATTTATGCGTGTTTATTTAACCCCAGTCCTGACCTCATTAGACCAGCCAAACACAGATGACAATATGGAGATCTTGTCTGCTCGCTGTAATTTTGTTACTTGGCAATAATTAAAAACAGGCGACACATGAAATGGAATTTAAATTGTGTGCTAATTTCAGTCTGTTGGCTTTGTTCCAGTGCAGTCTTTGTACTGACTGCTATTTTGAGAGCTCAACACAAACTGTCAGTGACCCTGCAGCATTACAATATTTGGATGTTCATCCTTCTTGTCTTCAGTCACTCCTGTGACCAGCTTTCACAGAGTGATGATAGTCATTTATGATTACATTACTGACAAGCACAACTTGTTATCGCTTTGCTGTAGAATTGTGGCCAGAAGGTGTTGCAGAATTAGCATTTAGTATTACATACTTCTTAAGCAGGAGGCGTCATTACACGACTGAGATTATGTGATCCCATCAATACAGAAACTTGCTGTTGGCATCTCATTCTGAGAAAAAGTCAAAATACTTCCCTATTTTTTGCTGACATTTCACTCTTATAGTTGGATTATTCTTAATTATGAAACTAAATTAGATATCAGCAATGCTCTTCTTTAAAAGCTGCATTCTTCACACATCATTGTGTCTTATGATTGTTTGATATATTGAAATTTAATTTAATTTGTATGTTTAAAGTAGATTTTTTCTATATGTCTATGATGGTTTGGATTCATAGAGCTAGACAGATTGGTCGGCTGATATTATCAGCCTGATATCTTTACACAGCATAATACTGATTGTTTTTGTTAATTTATTTATTTTTAGCTCTATAGGCAGCATTTTATGTATATTTCATCCCTTTTCTTAATTTAATTTAATTTAATTTAATTTAATTTAATTAAAAAGACCATATCAGCCAGTATTCTTTATTTATGTGCAATCCAAAATGGCACTGGGGCACTGAAACATTAAACTTTCACTGGCAATTTTTTTTTTTTTTTTTTAAACAACACACACAGAACAACTCAAATTAATAATAAGACCTGCAAGCAGGTTTTAACCGGTCCAAGCAGGTTGCAAAAAAGACATTGTAAGAGCAGAAAACCAGACACTGATGACCTGAAAGATTAAAATTCTGTTTTGGTTCTATGCCCTGGGATAATTGCTAAAACTTTATTTTGTAACATTACCTCAAGGTCAGTGAGGGCCATTACATATACTTGAGTAGCAGGTGAGAATTCACAATCCACTTGCTCCCACCACAGTGTCCACTTGAGGATTTGAACCCATGACCATACAGTTACAGTACATGTCTTTAGACCACTAGATCATGAGGACAACACAGCTGTCTCTGACATCAGCTGACACTAAACGTTAACTTAGTTCTGTATACAGTTAATAAAATACTGTGTTGAAGTCCGTGAGAGCGAATAATTTAATGATCTCTAACACTTAAACGTGATCAAACATTCTGCTGGTGATCACTGCATCATAGTGATTTTTGTAAAATGTTGAGTTACTTCTGCCTTTTATAGCCTGAGGAGAAGAGAAAGAGTTTCACATGGAGGCCACTAAAACGGGCTGAGGCCCAAATGAACCAGGTGCAGATACTTCCCTGATGCATTCTCTGACTCCACCCACTGGCAGCTGAGCCAGGAAGAAGCTCAAAAGCAGAAAATCAGAGAGTGAGATGTCACAAAACTTAAAAAATTCTCAGAAATTTAACTGTTAGGGAAACAATTCTGAAAAAACACATCACACATCAACCTGCTTTTCTTGAGTGTATTGTTGAATATTTTCTAGAAATCTAGATCTGTTGTAATAAGTCACACCCACTCCAATCAATCATCAAAATTCATGTATCAATGGAGTCCTGATCCGAGATCATACAAACTAATTTTCGTGCAAATTCATGCACCCAATTAGGAGATATAAACTTTTAGTGTTTGTGGCGCCCCCAGAGGTGAAATTCAATGAACTTTAATGCATTAGCTTTGTTAATACTCTTGAATACATGTCCACATTTTCAGGTTGATTTCTTAATGCATTCATGATTTATTACAGATTTGATCAAATTAGTTATTTTGATAAAAATTGATTGGCTTTAAAATTCAAACAGATTGATGAATCAAAATTCCTCATTTTCAGGACAATTGCCAATTTTGGGCCACAGCGAGCGACACTGTATGGACCCCTAATAATAATAATTATAACTTGGGGGATGCTAAATAAATAATTTAATAATTTATAATCATTTATAATAATTTGAATAATATTTTAACCCAAAAAATAAAACAGCATAAACAGCTATTTATATAAAATTACTTAATTCTTTGGCCAAATTAAACTGCACCAACTTGGGCATGTGGGCCCCACTTTGGGAAGACCTGATCTAGATTAATTTTGGAGATGAAAAAGTTCAAGTACAGAAAAGGGAGAATACATACTTGACTTTCACTTGGTTTGAAAAGGAGAAACTGCTATTTGATAAAACTGTTATTTTAGAATAAAGGCCAACACTCCAGATTTTTGTCATCCCCGCCAGGTGTAAGCTGGGAGGGGATCATGTGACTGAGCACATGCATGTGTGATCACTGGAACTACATCTTGTCCACAGCTCTCGAATACTACTGGACAGATCAGCTTAATTTTTTGTGCACATTCATGACTGTATGCTGAAGGACCTCTGTGATTCAGAATTCTTGAAAGACCTTTAAAAACATTTTTTTTTTCAATGATTTTTGTACCTTTATGTTTTTATGCCATTATGTTTTCAGGTAATTCCGCTCTTATGAACACAATATCTCAAGAACACCTTGAGGAAATTTGACACAAAGGTTCATTTGGACTCAATGATGAACTGATTAAATTTTAGTGGCCAAAGGTCAAGGTCACAGTGACTTCATTAAACACATTTTTGGCCATAACTCAAGATTTCATATGCTAATTATGACAAAGTTACACACAAATACCAAATAGGATAAAATGATGAGGTGATGACATTTTATACCCAGTAGGTCAAAGGTCAGCTTCACTGTGATGTCATAATGTTCAGCTTTCTTTCAGTCCTCTGTACTCATCTGTAAAAATAGTCTGTAAGAGAAGACAGCATGTTTCTCACTGGAAATCATTTACAGGTCAATATAGTGGTAAGTTCCATATTAAATTCCTTTAAAGTCTTCCCTCCTTATATTATATGAGTCTGGACAGACATGGATGTAAACTGTAACTTGACTGCTTGGTGGAGTCATACAACTATGATACAATAATTTTATGTTTTGGCTGCTCTGTTTTATATGACAATTACCAAGTGGTTAACAAGGCAGACATAAAAAGAGCAAAGGCTCATGTAACAGCAATCAACAGCACATACTTTATTTCTTCAGCTCTATATTAACATGGTCTGCAGACTACAGATGATCTTGCAGGATGTAAATATTTCAGTCACTTCCTGTATATTGTCTAAAGTCTGCTGGAAACTGTCCAACCTGACCCAAGTACTTCATACACTTCAAAAAAATCAGAACTATTCCTTTATGTCCATCTACATCAGTTATGCTAAAAGAAAAATGCGCCACCTGGTGGTTGGAGGTGAAAATGTAAACAAACATTGAAAATGGCTTGCTACACAGAATAAAAATTAAACAATGAATGAGTCAGAAAATTATGAATTAGACATAAACAGTCAAAGATTGTCAAGTTCTCTCCAATGGCTAAAAAAAATTATTTTTTCTTTGTTTTTTTTTTTTCATTTTTACAACAATTAACTAAATTAAGTAAGGACAACGATAAAGGGTTGTTAGTCTTAAAGCCCAACCGTGGTCTGTAATTGTCCCCATAAGCCCCTGCCATCTCATAAAACCTGAAGACATTAGGTATTATGAGCATTCCTGCCATTGCCCTTGAACAAGGGCATGGAGCCAGCCTTATCACAGCATAAATATCCCCACTGGGACAATCATGAATAACTCGATTCCATTTATTCTTAGTATTTTATTTGTAAAGTGTGGAAAAGGTCAGAACATCCACTCAGTTCATACAAATACTTTGCTAAAACACAATCATCAAACAAATTAAACTAATATCCTACAAAATAATGCTGCATAAAATATATTAATCTCAAAATGATCAAAATGTCTCTGTATTTATGGTGAATTTACTTTTAGAATTTAATGTACAAAATGTATATCCCTGCAATGATTAGTCACATTTGGCTTTCTGTTTGCACATTTTAGAGCACAAACACCGGATGAAAATGAAAAAAGTTAAAAGCACAAGCAGCACAGCTCCAGCCAGGAACAAAAACACATCCACAGAGTGGTAGGAATACCAGGGCATTGTGAAGGACGCTGCTTTCAGGTGAGCTGCACCTTTGTGTCTCATGACAAACTCTATCCAGAAGAGGGCGCTGTCCAGCGGCTTCATTGGCTGATCTCTGTGCAGCCTGGACAGTCTCTGCATGTTCATCCTGTAGGAGGGCTCATTCAGGACTTCCTGTATGGTCTCCAGAAAGTTGTTGTCTTTGTCTACTGTAATAATTGATAGAACCTTAGCTCCTCCTCTGGCTTCCAGACGCAGCATGTTGTCAAATTGGTCAAAAAACAAGGGTAGACCCAGGACTGGGACTCCATGGTATATCGCTTCTTGTACTCCATTTGTTCCTCCATGAGCGACAAAGAGTTTTATCTTGGGATGTCCTAAAAGATCATTCTGTGGCATCCAGTCAACTATTAAGGTGTTGTTGCCCAGAGTGGCTGGTTTGTCACCTTTATATCTCCAGATGACTTTCTGAGGTAATTTAGCAAAAGCAGCAGCGATTGCATTTGTTAGATCAGCAGGAAGTTCACTCACAAAAGTCCCCAGAGACATGATGATGACTCCATGCTCTCCAGAACTCTGCACAAACTCCTCCAGATGTTCGGGTAAAGGTTTGGCAGGTCTACATTGGAACCCCCCAATATAGACCACATTAGGCATGGTGGGACGAGGGAACTCAAACACAAAGTCCACTCTCATCAGCCAAATGTCTGCATCAAGCATTATCTGGTTATAGTCAATACCAGGCCCAAGATATTTGTCACATATTTCCTGGTATATTTGCTTTGCCACCAGGTGATTTTGTGTTTGAGACACTAGATGCAAGATCATGTTTTTAACTCTCTGGAAGAAGGTCATCTTGTCAGTGTAGCCAGATCCCGTTATAGGAATGTGCGATATAGGAGAAGGAGCGATAGCAAGATGAGCCTCTACAGCCAGCAGCCAGCGAACATTGTAAACCAAGGGAAGGTTCAGATATTTGGCCAAAATGACTCCACCACCCCAGCAGGGGTCAGTGAGCACCACATCAAACTTGCTGTCTTTCAAGTTTCTCATCAACTCTTGGTCACTTAGCATCGCTGTCACAAATTCAGCAATGACTGTGTGAGCCTCGACAAACGTGCCGAACATCCCTAAAATCATGTGGAGGAAACTGGTCAAGGGAAGAGCCCCCTCTCAAATTCAAAGCCCTTAGATATGATCTCTGACATGAACTTCTGATCCAAGCCCCTCTCCACTTGTACTGTAATGGTAGTGTAATAAGAGGATTTCTCCTTGATGTACCAGCTTTTGTTGGAACGCACAATAGTTATACTGTGTCCTCTCGAGTGCAGAGCTTGAAGTAGGATGTCCATGTTTATCCAGTGGCTGCCTTCAGTAGGAAAGACCAAGATGTTGCCACCTTGACAGGGTCTGGGGACGAGCACAAGCAGCAGCAAAGCACTGCAGCAGCAGATCAGCCTCATCTGAAATGAAAACAAGGGATAATCAATTCACCAAGGTGTAAAAAAAAATCATATTACATTATAATTAATTTCAAACTGACTTTTGAAAACTTTGCCAACACAAAATGTTAAGAAGTTGCAAGCTGTTTATACCGAATGAAACATAGGAGTCTCTTAATAGGACAACTGTTATTTCTCATGATCATAATTACTTGCTTTAAGTAGCAAATACTATATGTGTTGTCCCTTCTTAAATAAAACAGCCATAAAAGAAACAGACACAGAAAAAAATATTATTAGTATTATTATTATGTGTATTATTTTAAAATGCATTAATAAAAGTAAAGAAGCCATTCATAAGGTTTTTTGTTTGTTTGTTTTTAACATTTGCCGTAGTGTTGTCAATAGGTTATTAAATACACCTTACAAAGGGAGGGCCCAGCCAAAAGGTAATCCTATACGTGTGTCCCTGGCAAGGAAAAGTTGGGGAACACCTGGTATATATAACATTAGTATGGTATCATCAGCTACAGCAGTGGACATCAGAGTAATGTGATTATGTAATTATTATTGGAGTTCATGCAATGGGTCGTGTGTGTGTCTGTGTGTGTGTGCCTAATTGGACTTGCATTTGTCTGCAGCTAATCGTGCATATTACTGGACCCATCAACCTAAATTTTTTTGTGCATATTTATGACTGTATGCTCAAGGACATTTCCTGGTTGTGGTGATTCAAAAGTTTGCATGGTGGTATAGTAATTAATAATCATGGGAGCATTATCTAGTGCATATACTCTCTCCTTGTTTCACATTTTTCAGAAACCTTGAAAAACCTATTTAAAACCTATATGTAACCTGTGCTGACTGCTGACTACTCAACTACTTAACCAGGCAGGGGCTGCAAATTATCAACAACCGCGAGACTAAAAACAAGGCTTACCTACTAGCAGTGTTGGGGAGTAACTTGTTACATTTAATCAAATTACAAAATAAATGTAATCTGTTACAGTTACTGAGAAAAATATCATCAAATTACAGTTTAATTAATCAAAATGTTTTGATTCCAAAGGAGTTGAAATATTTTTTCAGGCTGTCTGGTGGAGATTTGCACTCTACTGGTACACTTTTCTAGTCATACTTAGAGTTGCATTAATATCAGCATAATACAGTATACATTATAGCACTGGTTCCCAACCTGGGCTCCGGGCCCCCCTTAGGGCTTAGGGGGTGCCAGAAATCAGACTTTGTCTGCTCCAAAGTCCTCAAAATTAGATTTACACATGTCCACTATAATCATATTTTTATTTATTTATTTATTTACTTATTACAAAATCTTTATAAAGAAATATTTAAAAAGATACATTTATTTGTCCTCAATTAAAAAAAGTAAATTACTTTGTAGGCTTCTTAGCTGGCCACAACTCTGTGAGCTCTCAAGCTCTGTGATAATGAATAATTGTTGCTCTTTTGTTAAGTATGAGTGTGTACAAGCTATTCTGTTGGGTTGTGAAAAGAAAAAAAAAATGCTATTCATATACTAGCAAAGATAGAACATTTACCAAAGGTAAAGGTTCTAAGAATGGAAACAGTTTAATTGATGTTTATTTTGGTCAGTAAAGCTGTGGAATGAATCGTTTATTCTTTGAGTGTGTGTTTGTGTGCGTGCGTGTGTGTGTGGGCTGGGGGAGCTCAGCTTTAGATACAAGTGGGGGGGGCTCCAAGTAAAAAAGGTTGGGAACCACTGCATTATAGTACACATATTTTATATAAGCATAAATATTAATTCAACATGATATAGTGAAATATAGTACAGGCTATAAAGCATTATATAAGGTGAAATGTTACATAGTACAACATACAGTAATTAACACTACAGCAAGCTCTGAATAAGATAGTAGTATAGCATGATGTAAAATGAAATTAAAAGTACAACTACAAATAATAATAACAACAACAATAATAATGACGTACAATAGATATTATAGCTTATTGTGTGCAGACCCTTTTTTTTTTTAGTGTTTTGGACCCCAGGGTACCGGTATGAGTCCACCCTCTCCACTTACTCTCCCTGAATGTAAGCAAAGGGGACGTAAAGCTCCATCTTTTCCATTGCAACCTCTTTAAAAAGCTCTTTGTCAGCGAGTTTCAGTTTCATTTCTTGTTCTTGTAAAAGAACGTAGAAATCGTTTAAATAAACTGCACTTATGAGACGTCTGTAGTCTATTAGTCTACACTGGATCTGACTGCTTCTTCACATCTACACTGGTGAAATACAACAGGAACATTCTGCGATGTTCGTCACTGTTCGCTTGACTGAGCAGCAAAGTCGTTGAATTGCGTTACACTACAGACTAGTATTACTGTCAACATGCGTAACACATGGCGTTTGTACTTACTGTTGTCTGTTTCTTTACTCCGCGGAAAGTCACGGTGTTGGAGAATGCTTTGTACAGCGCCAGTTTACCTGAAACGACAAGTCCAGACTTTAATCCTGAAGGGAGGAGCAGCTCGGGACTGAGTGGAGCTCTATCACATACAATAACAGGAAATAATGTGTCTACATTCAGCAGCAATAAGCCAGTTACTCATTGACAGGATCAATACTGAGAAGCAACAGAATGTGTTTAAATACACTGAGGGACTATATGTTGCATAAACTAATGAAATCAACTTGTATGCTTTAAAAAGTGACCATTTGGCTACAGAGTTTTACTAATTCATTTATTATCATTTATGCGTGTTTATTTAACCCCAGTCCTGACCTCATTAGACCAGCCAAACACAGATGACAATATGGAGATCTTGTCTGCTCGCTGTAATTTTGTTACTTGGCAATAATTAAAAACAGGCGACACATGAAATGGAATTTAAATTGTGTGCTAATTTCAGTCTGTTGGCTTTGTTCCAGTGCAGTCTTTGTACTGACTGCTAATTTGAGAGCTCAACACAAACTGTCAGTGACCCTGCAGCATTACAATATATGGATGTTCATCCTTCTTGTCTTCAGTCACTCCTGTGACAGCTTTCACAGAGTGATGATAGTCATTTATGATTACATTACTGACAAGCACAACTTGTTATCCTTTGCTGTAGAATTGTGGCCAGAAGGTGTTGCAGAATTAGCATTTAGTATTACATACTTCTTAAGCAGGAGGCGTCATTACACGACTGAGATTATGTGATCCCATCAATACAGAAACTTGCTGTGGCATCTCATTCTGAGAAAAAGTCAAAATACTTCCCTATTTTTTGCTGACATTTCACTCTTATAGTTGGATTATTCTTAATTATGAAACTAAATTAGATATCAGCAATGCTCTTCTTTAAAAGCTGCATTCTTCACACATCATTGTGTCTTATGATTGTTTGATATATTGAAATTTAATTTAATTTGTATGTTTAAAGTAGATTTTTTCTATATGTCTATGATGGTTTGGATTCATAGAGCTAGACAGATTGGTCGGCTGATATTATCAGCCTGATATCTTTACACAGCATAATACTGATTGTTTTTGTTAATTTATTTATTTTTAGCTCTATAGGCAGCATTTTATGTATTTCATCCCTTTTCTTAATTTAATTTAATTTAATTTAATTTAATTTAATTTAATTTAATAAAAGACCATATCAGCCAGTAATCTTTATTTATGTGCAATCCAAAATGGCACTGGGGCACTGAAACATTAAACTTTCACTGGCAATTTTTTTTTTTTTTTTTAAACAACACACACAGAACAACTCAAATTAATAATAAGACCTGCAAGCAGGTTTTAACCGGTCCAAGCAGGTTGCAAAAAAGACATTGTAAGAGCAGAAAACCAGACACTGATGACCTGAAAGATTAAAATTCTGTTTTGGTTCTATGCCTCTGGGATAATTGCTAAAACTTTATTTGTAACATTACCTCAAGGTCAGTGAGGGCCATTACATATACTTGAGTAGCAGGTGAGAATTCACAATCCACTTGCTCCCACCACAGTGTCCACTTGAGGATTTGAACCCATGACCATACAGTTACAGTACATGTCTTTAGACCACTAGATCATGAGGACAACACAGCTGTCTCTGACATCAGCTGACACTAAACATTAACTTAGTTCTGTATACAGTTAATAAAATACTGTGTTGAAGTCCGTGAGAGCGAATAATTTAATGATCTCTAACACTTAAACGTGATCAAACATTCTGCTGGTGATCACTGCATCATAGTGATTTTTGTAAAATGTTGAGTTACTTCTGCCTTTTATAGCCTGAGGAGAAGAGAAAGAGTTTCACATGGAGGCCACTAAAACGGGCTGAGGCCCAAATGAACCAGGTGCAGATACTTCCCTGATGCATTCTCTGACTCCACCCACTGGCAGCTGAGCCAGGAAGAAGCTCAAAAGCAGAAAATCAGAGAGTGAGATGTCACAAAACTTAAAAAATTCTCAGAAATTTAACTGTTAGGGAAACAATTCTGAAAAAACACATCACACATCAACCTGCTTTTCTTGAGTGTATTGTTGAATATTTTCTAGAAATCTAGATCTGTTGTAATAAGTCACACCCACTCCAATCAATCATCAAAATTCATGTATCAATGGAGTCCTGATCCGAGATCATGCAAACTAATTTTTGTGCAAATTCATGCAGCCAATTAGGAGATATAAACTTTTAGTGTTTGTGCGCCCCAGAGGTGAAATTCAATGAACTTTAATGCATTAGCTTTGTTAATACTCTTGAATACATGTCTACATTTTCAGGTTGATTTCTTAATGCATTCATGATTTATTACAGATTTGATCAAATTAGCTATTTTGATAAAAATTGATTGGCTTCTAAAATTCAAACAGATTGATGAATCAAAATTCCTCATTTTCAGGACAGTTGCCAATTTTGGTCCACAGCGAGCGACACTGTATCGGACCCCTAATAATAATAATTATAACTGGGGGATGCTAAATAATAATTTAATAATTTATAATTATTTATAATAATTTGAATAATATTTTAACCCAAAAAATAAAACAGCATAAAACACAATTTATATAAAATTACTTAATTTTTTGGCCAAATTAAACTGCACCAACTTGGGCATGTGGGCCCCACTTTCGGGAAAGACCTGATCTAGATTAACTTTGGAGATGAAAAAGTTTCAAAGTTACAAGAAAAGGGAAATACATAACTATGACTGTCACTTGTTTGAAAAAGTAGAACTGCAATTGATAAACTTTATTTAGAAGTAAAGGCCAACACTCCAGATTTTTGTCAGTCCCTGCCAGTGTAAAACTGAGGTCATGTGATGAGCACATGCATGTGTTTCACTGGAACTACATTTCACAGGCTCGAATACTACTGGACAGATTCACTTAAATTTTTTAGTGCCATTCCTGTATTATGCTGAAGGGACCTCGGATTACTGAATTCTTGTGGAACAAACTTTAAAAACATTTATTTTTGTTTTAAGACTTTGAGTACTTTATTTTTTAACGGCACTAGGTTTTCAGTAGTGATACCGCTCTCATTGAAACACATTATTCCAAGAACTGATTTGAGGTATTAATATTTGACACCAAGGTTCATTTGGACTCAGTAGGGATGAAATGATTAACATTTAGTGGCAGAGGTCCAAGGTCACAGTGACTTCATTAAACACATTTTTGGCCAAACTCAAGATTTCATATGCTAATTATGACAAAGTTACACACAAATACCAAATAGGATAAATATGATGAGGTGATGACATTTTATACCCAGTAGGTCAAAGGTCAGCTTCACTGTGATGTCATAATGTTCAGCTTTCTTTCAGTCCTCTGTACTCATCTGTAAAAATAGTCTGTAAGAGAAGACAGCATGTTTCTCACTGGAAATCATTTACAGGTCAATATAGTGGTAAGTTCCATATTAAATTCCTTTAAAGTCTTCCCTGCTTATATTATATGAGTCTGGACAGACATGGATGTAAACTGTAACTTGACTGCTTGGTGGAGTCACACAACTATGATACAATAATTTTATTTTTTGGCTGCTCTGTTTTATACGACAATTGACAGCTGACTTCTCACTCTTCTTAACCGGCCGCTAGGGGCAGCTAGTGATCAACAACTGCTTCAGTTGAAAATCTTGTTTCAGCTAGAGACACTGTATGTTGTGGTCATTTTAATGTTACTTTGCAAATCTCTGGTTGCATCTGGCAGTAGTGGTGGCATAGCAGAAGGTGCTTCACCATCTGTAGCCCGGCAGGGATCTGCACTTCACTGAGTCCACTCTTTTAATTTTAGTTTATTCTTAACAAAAATGGTATCTTATTATCTGCTGATCACCTGTTTTGTATAAGTTTTGTAATCAAAAAATAAAAGCGAAAGATAAGACAATAACCTGAACTAATTATTCAGCAGTGACTGTGAAAATTGATTTTTTCAACAGAAGCTGGATATTGACTTTTTCTCCCCATCCTATATAACAAGATCTCTAGGTCCCACAATAGGCTGTCACCATGGAAGCACACACTCTCACACATACAGAGAGACTGAGAGGAATTGGAGGTACAAAATGTATGTGGCTGTGGACACCAGATAATAACCTGGAAACCGTGAACTGAAAATGTGAAGCAGCAGAATCTCAGTGCCATTCCCTGATGCTGCTGTGGAGAGGCAGTGAGCTGGCTGCGTGGAGGGGGCGACTATCACTGTCTATGATTAGTGACCACGGAAATGCTATAGAAGAATGGGAGGAGGGGGGTGGGTGGTTGGTGTTGGGGGAAACGGGGCGGGCTCTGAAGGAGGAGGAGGATGCTTTGCCTGTGCACAATTGGAGGCAGCAGGGAGGGAAACAGCATCTGTATTAGGCGAGAGAAGAAACCTGCATGGAATGGAGGAGCGCTAGAAACAGCACTGTCGCTGTCGTCAAGACTCCCACCGCCTCCACCAGCACCGCCACTCTGGATTGTGTGTTCATGGAAGAGACTCAGAGCAGGTATTTGCACAGCATTTGCCTGCATACTGTGTGAAATGTATCAGTTGCCTTGGAGAGGGTCAGGTTAGCAAGGTGAGGGAAGGGGAGGGTGCATTCTTGGCTTATGCAGAATGTTGTTTGTGATTAATACAGATTGTTATTTAACATGAATGTCATCAGGATGTTTTTTTCTTTTTTTAGCCATACACAGCTTATTGACTGAAATCTGTTATTGTGATTGCGTGTAGCTTCACCAAAGGGGAGCAGACTGCCTTGGAATTTGAACCCTTAACCCAAAGCACGATAAAGCCATGCTTTAATCGGACAGCTGTTTGCCCAGTGTGCTGTTTTTAATAGCCACTGCTCTTGATATTTGTTTTCCAGTTCTGTGATGCCAGAGAGACCAACTGTGTGTATCCAGTGCCACCTCTGATATGATGCTGAGAGCAGGAGGAGCAGCCACCTCTCTCGCATTGCTGCTGCTGCTGCCACTGCTGTGCTGCTGCCACCTGTGCCACTCGCTGCGTAAGTGTCCCAAGGACCGGGGATGCCTCATCAAATTACCACGGTGGAATGTAATAGCCTCAGTATAACAGATGGCATAGTTGGAGATAAGTTTGACTCTAGTAGATATGAGGAAAGAGGGAAAGAAGAAGTAGAAGTTGGCAGATGGTCAGTGAGGAGTGAGGGGTGCTTGCCAAGTTAGAGCCAAACAGTGTTGGTGTCCGTATGACCGCTTACGTTTGCATATCAAATTTTACAGTTTGGTTTTTATAGTTTTTGGAAATTAATTAATTTAGCTTCATGGAAAATATGATAACTGAGCTCAGAATATTGCTCAGAGCATAAGCTACTGAACAAGCCGCACATTCCAAATAGCTAATTCAAAAGACAGCCTAAAATTGTAATATTTTGGGGGGGCTTTTTATGCCTTTAATTGATAGGACAGCTGAAGATATGTCAGGAAATGGGCAGCGAGAGTGGGGGAATGACACACAGCAAAGGGCTGTGGGCAGGAGTTGAACCCATGGCCACTGCAGAGGACTCACAGCCTCCGTACATGGGGCGCACGCTCTAGCGACTGAGCTATCCAGGCACAACCAATTGCCTAAAATTTTAATTAAATATTCACAGTTTCTCTGAAACCAGACTTACAACCAGAATTACAAGTAGAGAAAAGCTGGACGTCATCCATTGAATATCTATGGATTAACCATTAAAGGTAGAATATGCAGGATTTTTTGTAAATGTTCCATTCAAAGTTTGCCCTCCTCCCTGGCTCAGGGAGCAAGAGAGAGGGAGAGAGACACACACAGTGAATTAAGAGAGCAAGCGCCATTAGCAAGAACAAAGCAGTGAATCAGAGAATTAAAACATTTGTTGAAACGTTAATTGTTTCACACCAGTTACATACTAAAGCACACATAAACATGGCCATACCTCCACACAATGCCAGATTTTGTGTGAATACAGCTGTAACAGCAGTAATCCTCAGTCTGCTCTGCTTGTGTGTGCGTATCTCTCTGTGCAGCTCTCACAGACAAAGAGCAGAAGAAAGAAACACAGACAGCAATGTAAACATTTTTATATAGTCCTGATCTGTGTGTTGTATTGGCTGTATTGGCACGCTCACACCTCTGCACAGTGCCAGATTTTGTATGAATATTTCCGAGGTGATCCTCAGTCTTCTCTGCCTGTGTGTGTGTATCTCTCTCAATAGCTGTCACAGACAGAGAGCAGAGGAAAGAGACAGACACAACAATGTAACTGTTGGTTGCTACATTTTTATAGAGTCCCAACCTGCACATTCTTATTAGCTGGGGGCTACATACCACTGCCGAACAGGCTGAAGCCCAGAAACGGCCCAAACACACCAAAATCTGAGAAAGTAAGAAAATACAGGCAGAGGTCAGGGTCTGTGCTGAAACAGACACCACCACACAGTTCTAGTGGGTCAGAAGTGATGATTTATATATGGGAAAATCCTGCATACTATGCCTTCTTGCTACACTTTGAAAACAGTGGTCTAATGCTGAATCGTTCAGGTCAGGCTGGATGGATGAAACAGATGGTAAAGATTCCCATGGTGTGTTCACTTCACCAGAAAATTCAGGGCAGTTGTTGGAGTTGAAGTGTGCGTATTCCCTAAATTTTGGTTTAATTTCATCGAACAATCCACTTTCGGCTGATTCGAGGCATTGTTTGCTCAGTCTTCAGGCACTTCCATATTATGAAGAGGCAAGTCAGAAAAATCTGACTTTCCCAGTTGTATTTATAACTTGGATGCTGATGTGTAGGCTATCTACAATACCCATCCCAGCCACAGCTTGTTCACCCTGCTGCCGCCTAACAAGCGATACAAAAGGATCTGCTGCTGCACCATCAGACTACAAAGCAGCTTCCTTCCTCAGGCTGTGAGACTCCTCAGTTCATCCTCCACATTCCACCATGAATAGTTTTGTTTTGTGTGCAGCATAAAGGGACTACATCTTCCATTTCGTTGTACAGCCTGGTGTAAATCAAGTGAACCTTGAAACTTTTATTTACGTTAATTCCGTAATGAGGCATCTGATAGCTTTCTTTTATGCTGTATAGACAGAATTGAATCAATTGCAGCTGGTTGACAGGTGAGCGGGTCAGGTGAGGAGCTTAGATGGTAAACTCGGCAACAGCTTGTGGGCAGGTGAAGAATGACAGGAGAGGTTAGTGCAGTTATGTATAAGTTATGTGTATAAGTTATGTATAACTGTAACCACATGCACTGTAGGAGGGGTGCGAAGACATGACAGTGTGCATATATTGTGTGGATGTTTGTATCCATTGTACAGTAAATTTACATGTAGCATGTCCATATGGACAGTATGTTTATGGACACATATATATATTTGTATGTTGTTGTTTTTTTTTTTTTTTGCCTTCTGCTATACATTTTATTGGTTTCTCTATCTCTTTTTCTATCATTGATGTTTTGCATATTTGGCTGGTTGCAGCAACACATAATCTTAGTTTGATCCCACTGTAATCCTCGCCATCTGTATGGCAGCATACCACACATACATTATACATTCCATGTTTAATTTATATTGATTTGCTATTTGTCATGCATGCCACTACTGCAGATAGCAGGAAGCATTGACTCACGTCTCGTAGAAAATGCAGGAATAAGTTAACATTAAATATTAATTCTACTATGAGGTGTAAATGAGCATTATCTTTACCTTATAGCAAATACATCATCTTTCAGGTTTAATATATTCGTTATTCTACACATTACATTCATCATACATGAAACGAATTAATGTAGAATCCGGCAGACTCTGCAGCTTGCTTTTCAGTTGAGCAAGATGCTAGTGATAGCGGGAGACAGGCTGAAGAGATGATGAATTTGTTTATCACACAGGCATTGATTGAGGCTGTTGCAGCCTTGTCTTTATTGATCTGCAAACACTGAGCGGGTGACACCATACATTTTGTGGGAAGTCTCGTAGTAGATTTACAACCACATTCTCCATCCACAAATTGAGTTTATAACCACGTTGGTGAATGATTTAAAGGGGAAGATGAAAGAAATTGTGTATAATTCAAAATGTAATCAATATTTTCTACACTGTAGAGGAGCCCTGCTTCAGCAAAACAACCCACTCTGATTAAAACAGTGTCACTGCTACATATCACTAAGAAAAAGGGGTCAGTTACACTCATTGTGCACCTGCAGTTAATGCCATAACTGCAGTACGTCTTTTTGGCTAGTCAGTGCAAGTAAATACTTTAATGCATATATGGGTAGAAAAAATACTACACATTTTTTACACAATGAAGCTTAAACTGGATTAGAAAGAAATAGTGGTCAAGCACTGGATGCGAGATGGTTGCATAAAGTTTTGTAGGCTTTCTGTCTTTTTTGGCTATGTAAGACTATGTGAGCCGATTAATACCAGTTGACTCTTCCTAAGTCCCACCTTTTTTTTCTCTGTGATCCAATAACAGTTGAGGAAAACTTGGAACCTCGGTCAGCTTTCTCCTTTATCTGTAAAAGTGATATAAGCTGTGTCCCAATTCAGGGTCTGCATCCTTCGAAGGATGCATTTGAAGGCCAGTTACGTCACAACACTGCCGAAGGCCTGTCCCAATTCATCCAAATTCGAAGGATCCTTCAAATTCGCGCTTCAAATGTGTCCTCCTTTTCAGCCGTTGGGTGCCGCTTCGGAGGATGCACCGCTACTATCCTTCGCGGGCTCCCGTATCCCAAGATGCTTTGCGTGCTGCTGCTGCTCAGTCGAAAAAAGTGAACTGAAATGGCGACGGCGGCATCTAGTGGGGATTCAACGCATAAATGTAAGTATTCAGATTTCACATTATAAAATATTCGGTTTTTACTCACATCCATCCATTGAACATCCAACGCCATATATGTTAAACCAAAACCCCAAAATTCAGTTAAAATATGTGACTATTAATGCTGAGTAATGGTTAGCTTGATGCTATAAAAACTTCACTTTCAAATGTTTGAGGTTCAGAGGTTGCTTCGTATAATGTACATAAAAAGACCAATAAATTTATATTATTTTATGTTGATTTAAAATAAAATTTATTTTATTTTTACAGACTATAAATTCTAAAGTCTAGTAAAATGTTTGGAGTGAATAAATAAATAAATAAATAGATAGATAAATCAATCAATCAATCATTATGACTTTTTTTATATTTTAACCCTTTTTCTTTTGTTGTAACACAAAACATGTTTTATTGTGTTTTAGGGAGCAAGGAGCAGACGGAGAAGTTTATTAGGCTGAGAGGAGCGAACCAGAATTTATTTACAGGGGCCAAACATTCGGCGGCAGTAGGGTGGAGGTAAGGCAATAATAAATAGGCCATTTGTCAGTGTCCTGATGTCACTTTTTGTAAATCTTTGCATCCCCGTGTTAATGTGATCTTGTGCTTACCTTTTCTCTTGTTTTTCTGTGTTTAGAATCATACTGGAGAAGATGGGCCTGCTGGGGAGGGTGGAGCCCCAGCAGGCCAAGAAAAAATGGGATAACCTAAAAAAAATATATAAGGTAGGTGCAAATTTGAATGATGATGTGGAAACGAACTTATATTTGTTTTAACCATGCAAATAAATACATACTTTGCTGAAAGTTGCTGACATGAATGATTTCCACTGCCTTAGGATTGCAAATACCCAGGGACAGGAGAGGGGGTCAGCGGGAAGCCCACCGCTGCAACCTGGCCCTGGTTTGAGCTCATGGATGAGGTGTTGGGACAGAGGCCGTCTATCGGCCCCCCGTCCTGATAGCCTCTCTCCCTGAGGACACACCAGGGTCAGCTGCAGCGGTGGGTCAGCAGGAGGAGGAAGATGAAGAGGGACAAGAGGAGGAAGAGGAGGAGCCAGTCCCGGGGCCCCGGAGGAAGAGGAGGAGGGAGAGGGAAGATGAGCTGCTGGACCTCTTGAGGGAGGACATGAGGCAGCAGAGGGAGGCGGAGGAGAGGAGAGAGAGAAAGAGCCGGGAGAGGATGGAGAGGTTCTTCTCTCTCCTCGAGAGTTTTGTTTATATTGTATATAGTGAATTAGTTGTAGTTATTCATTTTAGTTATCTATTTATTTAATTTCAATTTTATATTGTATATAGTTATTTCATTTTATAGTTATGTTGTTGTTCTGAATTCCTGCTGTAAATAAGTTTTTATGTTTTAAAAATTAAATTATTGTTATATTGTCACATGTCATCTTGCATTTCGTACTTACAACTTAAGTACAATTTATAAAAGTGTTAGCAAACATCATCAAGTGCTACTTTTCAGGGACAACAAGGGATTTAATAGAAAACAAATCTTAACATTTACAACTATTTACACAATTACAACAGAACTAACTATTTACAATTTACAGATTATTATTAAAAAATATGTACAATTTATAATTATGAACAAAAACAATTATAATTAAATACATTATTAATAAAATTCCTAATTATTTACAATTACAGGCTGAACAGGAGTCCCTGGCAGTGCTGCTGGGATGGATGGGATGCCACAATAAAGACCCTGGTGTCTTCTGTCAGTCAGTGGGACATCATCTGGAGTGGCATTCAGGGTGTTTGGGGGTCCGGTCTCCACTGTCCACCGCATCGTCCTGGGTTTGCAGGGGTGACTCGATTGACGGCTGCCATGTCACTAAGAATTTTTTAAGAAAGAGGCAAGACTTATTACATAGTTTAATAATAGAAATATAATGATAATAAATTATTACAACAAACAAAGCCATCTACAAAACTCTTCAAGCAGGAATAATGGCTTTAAAGTTATGTTACTTACCAACTAAAGATAGTCGTGATCAGGGTTACCCTCCTCCAGAGCAGACACCTCCGCAGACAGATGGTCCCGCCACGGAGCACCACTGACGGCCTCCAACCCGTTCTCCCCCTCACCCTCCGGCATGACGTCCTGCACCTCATCCTCTGGGGGCATGATGTCACCAGCTCCCAGGCAGATGTTGTGCAGGACGGCACATGCTGTTATGACCTAAAATGAACAAGAATTTTTCATTAATTTTGATTTACTCTGTTTCAGTACTCAAAAATAAGAATCATGTTTTGTGATGACTTACCTGAGGCACAAAGGTGTGGTGCACCTCCAGCGCTTGTAAAAAAATGGCTCTAAACCTGCTCTTCATCATTCCAAAGGCACGCTCAATAATAGAGCGTGCCCTGGAATGATGGGCATTAAAGCACTGGGCTCCCACACCTTGAACTGGCTGTTTGTAGGGAGTGATGACGGGGAGTAGATGCTGGAGGCACGGGTACCCGCCGTCTGCAAGGATGAAGTGCCCTGGAGGAGGGTAAGCAGCCTGTCTGTACAGTGGGCTGTGCCGGACTCTGGCGTCATGCACCGACCCCGGCCAGCCCACGTACGTGTCCAAAAAGCGTCCCTGATGGTCACTGACTGCCTGCAAAATGATGGAGGCAAACAGCTTCCTGTTCATATGGCACTGACCATCAGGGCCGCTCGGTGGCTTTATCCTGACATGGCAGCCGTCGATCGCACCAGCAGCTTTAGAAAAAGCTTGGTGTCTTGCCAGCCCTGCAAACCCCTGAGTTACTGCCGCCAGGTCTTCTGCGATCCTTGGGAAGTGGATGACCTTCTGGCAAATGGCCACCACCTCCTCAGTAACTCAGTGGACGATCTGGTGGACAGTGGAGCGAGGCATCCCAAACACCCTTGAAACCACCCTGTATGATGCCCCACTCGCCAGCCAGAAGAGGAACACCAAGGTCTCTAGTGTGGCACCCCATCCATGCCTCCGATCCTGGTGGAGCAGGTTCAGCAGCACTGCCAGGGACTCTCTGCTCAGCCTGAAGTCCTGCCTGGTATCTCCTCCATTAAAAAACCTGTCCAGGACAGGTACGGCCAGGTTGACCCTGCAGTACATGGGTCTGGTCTGAAGGAGTGAAATAAGAGGAGAAGAAAAATGATTAATTAAACTATAACTACATACTTTTAGTTTATAACATGAATTTTAGAGCTTAAATACATAATGCAAAATCTGTTTATCCACTTATCATTCTATCTAGGCTTCTCAATCTAGTTTGGATGATTCATGACCAAAATATGTAATCTATTTTAAATATTAAATCAAGGTCAGGGTTTTTAATTATTAATCAAGGTGATATGGCATTAACCACGACCCGATCTACAGTTAACCTGTCTAGAATTAACATAATGTAGGCTATTTGTATACCAACTACCCCTAACTGTTAATTAGCTAATAATAATAACATTACTGTGGGCTCAAATAACAAGTTTACCTCTGCATGGTCCTCTCTCAGCCGGAGATATACCAGCCGCCGGCGCTGACGGAGTGAGTGGAAACTCTTCTCCTCTTCCTCCAGAGCGAGGAACAGCAAAAAAAATAAACAAACTTACCTCCGGATCCATTCTCTTTCTTTCTTTCTTTCTTTCTTTCTTTCTCTCTCCTCTTTCTTTTGTTGTCTTTCGCGGGCTTGGCCAACAGTAATGGTGA
This sequence comes from Lutjanus argentimaculatus, assembly GCA_034769285.1. Classification (NCBI taxonomy): domain Eukaryota; kingdom Metazoa; phylum Chordata; class Actinopteri; order Lutjaniformes; family Lutjanidae; genus Lutjanus; species Lutjanus argentimaculatus. The sequence goes on from JAWZSL010000002.1 coordinate 16,690,204, forward strand.
CGTGAGGGGAACGGCGGTGACGCAACCAGGAAATACTCCGAATTGATGTGATGATGATGATGATGTAGATGAGCTACCAAGTTAGCTTGTGTTTAGCTAACTTATGATGTGAATATTTGTTGCTTTTACAGATCTCTCAGCAACATCTTTTAAGCATCTTCAGTATTTGGTTTTCTTTCCAACAAAGACACGCCAAGCCCATATCATATTTACGCACAGGAAACAAGAAAGGATAAAGCTGACTGAGGTACCAAGCTTTCTTCACTGTCATAGGAGCACAAAGAGAAAAGGACAGGACTTAGAAATGGTCAACTGGCAGTTTTGAAAGGTCAAATTTCTATGAAAATTGGCACATTTTTACATACAAGTCCAAGAGGTATTTGCACACATTTTGGGGTCTATATACTACAGTTCCTCTATCGTCATGTATTGACCTGTTGCTCTTGACGTTTTTGTCATATCAGCACACTCCACTGTCCCATTTACAGTATCCTATATTTACGTTTACATTACATTTACATTTACATTTACATTTATCCAGGATCCATTGGTAAGAAGTGATTTCGTAATGATGCCCCTTGAATTGAGAGGAGTGCCTGCATTATTTACAATCACCAACGCATATGAGTCATAGTGCAGAAGAGGTGGATATCAGTTTCTGACTATGGTGAATGAGGGGAGGACATGCAGTAGATAGGAAGCAGGCCAAATCTCTGCTGAGCTTTCTCCAATCATATGAAAAATTGTTTAGTTAGTAAACCTGTGGGCAACGCATTATTTATAGAATAACTGCTTTGCAAGTGACAACAGAAACACGAGACTGGAAAACAGAGCCATGTTGAAATATGTTGGATCTATTTGACAGGCAAGCAGCCAAATGATACAAAAACATACCAGCCTAACACAGAATACACTCCAACACATGACTCCTACATTGAATATTATCCTTTGTATTATTTTAAATGGCTCCATTACTGGTACAAAACTGGATAAAGGTCACCTGCAATCTGTGGCAAACAGGTTTCAAATCCAATCATTTTTGCATTTATTTCAGACTTTAATACATTATAGCCTATGTTTTAAGGATTCATCACAACAGAATATTCAGTGTATGTTTGGGTCAAGGCTTTGGTTTCTCTGTGTCTTGAAACCAGATCTTTATCGCAGAGGTCACACCCAGAAACTCTAGACAAATACTGTAGTAAGGTCAGAGAGGTGACTGCAGTGCTGTTTGAGAGCAACGCTAGTAACCAAGCTTTTATCAAGCATGGAGTCTACATGGGACTACTAAATAAATCAGTGTTGCGGTTGCATTTGCCGAATTATCTACAAGTTAATATAAACTTGAAATGTTTCTCTCTTGTCTTTTCACACCTTTCAGGAGTTCCAAAACTCTCCTCTTATGCAAAAGCAGAGGACAAGCTGTTCAAATACCTCTTTGGAAACTACCAGAAATGGGTTCGTCCAGTGGAATACCTGAACCAGACCATCCGTGTGAAGTTTGGACTGGCCATCTCTCAGCTAGTTGATGTGGTGAGGATAGAAAAGGACAGGTTATTGATATTGTTGGATGAAGTTGTGTCACTGAGGTGTTAACAACAGCATATGAATGTAAAACAAATACAGACTGCTATTCAAATTGTTTGGTTGTTGTTTCACCATTCTAGGATGAGAAAAATCAGCGAATGACAACCAATGTGTGGATGAAACAGGCAAGTAGACGGATACATTAATGCATATGTTTCTCTATCATAGGTAAACATGCTGGTAAAGGCATCAACGTATGGCTGCTAATGTTACTTTATGGCCGTGGAAATATCCTCAAACAACCTCTGGCTTACATGGCATTTAGACAGCCAGTCATCTTTTCCACACCCCTTTTAAATCTGATCTGGTGGCATTTCACCAAGAGTCCTTATCTATATGACCGCCCACGCACCTTTCTCACTTACAAGCTGCCTCCTCCCACTCCTGCTCCTGTCAGCCTTATTCATGGTCTTGGTTGTCCTGCCTGTCATGTCTCTTATGAATTATCCCCACAGACCTGCCTCTGCCATTCAGTTCAGTTGCCCCCTTTCACAATGATGGATTGCATCATGCAAAGAGAGCTGTAGGGCAGTAGCCTCTGCAGAGATGTCCATCTATCATAGATATCATTTGCAAAGTGGAAAGAATGTCAGATGTTGTAAATGTATCTTATGTCCTTCATTTGACGGTCACCTTTTTGATTTTGAAAATTAACTTGAACTGCCGTATTTGCTTGTACCATCCTCTGGAGCCTGGGGCTGGGAGAAATATTGTATGATAGTAAAATAATGTAGCACAGATGCAGTATAACAATTTAAAGGATATGTTTGACATTATGGAAAATGTGTGCATTTGCTTGCTTGCCCTAATGTTAGATGGGAAGATTCATACTACTCTCATGTCTGTACAGAAAATGTGGAGCTACCACCAGCAATTAGCTTAGCACAAAGACTGTAAACAGGGAGAAACAGCTAGCTCTGTCTAAAGGTAATAAAGTCCACCTACCAGAACCTCTAAATGTTATTGATTAACAAATTATATCATTAAACTGGCACATAACCCCCATCAAATTGGGATTTGTTACTTTTACACTATGGTTACATATCGATATAACCAGTGAGATACATGTTACCAAACAGCCAGTCCAGCTGTTTCCACTTGTCTTTTTGTGCTAAGCTAAGTTAGCAAGCTGGCTGTGGCTTATTCACACAGACATGAGTGTTATCAATATTACTGCAAACAAGTGTCCCAAAATGTCAAACATTGCCTTTAAAGTGCCCATGTGTAGATTTTATTGATGAGTTTGTACTAAATTTCCAAATTTTCCTTTATGTAGGAGTGGGTTGACATGAAACTGAGATGGAACCCTGATGACTATCTGGGCATCACAATTATCCGAGTCCCTTCTGACAGGATCTGGCTCCCTGACGTTGTACTGTATGATAAGTATGTGTCATTATTAGGGACATGACTATACCAAAAATCCAAGGTATGATCATACCACGCCAAAGCTTGATACAATACAATATTTATTGCATACAGCATTTTTTGTTTGTATAAAATTTGTTTTTCCTTTTAAAATGCTTCTGCTGTCTTTCTTTAATAAAATAAAATAAATGTAGGCATCCCATTTTTTGCCTGTGCAAAAAAACTTTAGCATGAATTGTCTTTGGCAATGAATGACTGAATTATGTGCGTACAACTGAAAAACAAAAACAATGCAGCAGTCATTTGGTTAAATAATAAAATAAAACTGAACTAAACTAAAATAAACTAAACTAAACTAAACTAAAATAAACTAAAATAAAATAAAATAATTAACCATATAATATGTTGCTAGATATTGTCAAAGTCTTGCATGGTATTGAGACATTTTTATGTTTATGTTATTGCTATATACAGTATTTTGTATGTAACATAATATTGTTACATCCCTAAACATTATTTATGGAGGGAATGTTTTTTAAATTTTATATTTTATATTTATATGTTATATATTATATTTTCCTAAATTTATAGGATTTGTTATGACCATGCTGATATGCTGACAGAAGCTGCTGTATCATGAAAAGTCTTTCAAGGATTTCAAAGGACCTTTACAGAAAAAATAATGTAATATATGTACAATAAAAAGAACATGTTCTAACAGTGTGGTGAACAACTGAATAAAATGCAATCGTTTTAACCTGGAAAGAAACATGCATCAAATCTGAGTGAAATAGAAGCTCTAACAATGACTACAGAATAAACTAATATTGTTTCTTTCAACAGTTCAGATGGGCGTTTTGAGGGCACCGTCACCAAGGCTGTTGTGAAATATGATGGAACCATATCATGGACGCCACCAGCCAATTACAAGTCAGCCTGTACCATCGACGTCACCTTCTTCCCTTTCGACCTCCAGAACTGTTCCATGAAGTTTGGCTCCTGGACATATGATGGCTCCCAGGTGAGTTTCTACTCCACAGTACGTATTCTGCAGCAGTCCTGGCGACTGATTGACATGAGATTTCACTCTGTATTTATCAGGTGGACATAATTCTGGAGGACTTCCATGTGGACAAGCGGGACTATTTTGATAATGGTGAATGGGAGATAGTGAAAGCCACAGGCAGCCGCGGTTTGAGGACAGACGGCAGCTCCTCCTATCCCACCATCACCTACTTCTTCATCATCCGCAGGCTGCCTCTTTTCTACACCCTCTTCCTCATCATCCCCTGCATTGGCCTGTCCTTCCTCACCATCCTCGTCTTCTACCTGCCCTCCAACGGCGGCGAGAAGATCTCCCTCTGCACCTCAGTCCTGGTGTCACTCACAGTGTTCCTTCTGGTCATTGAGGAGATCATACCCTCCTCTTCGAAGGCCATCCCTCTCATCGGGGAGTACCTGGTCTTCACCATGATCTTCGTGACGCTCTCCATCATCATCACCGTCTTTGCCATCAATATCCACCATCGCTCTTCTTCTACACATCACGGCATGGCACCCTGGGTGAGGAGGATTTTCCTGCATCGGCTGCCAAAGCTGCTGTGCATGCGCAGCCATGTGGACCGTTACGCCACAGCTGGAGCTGCCAGAGCGAGAACAGCAGTAGGGTTGGGTCTGATGAAGGACTCAGCACCTGAACTGACACCGCTCCTCTACACCAGACATAACCTACAAGCAGCTTTAGATTCTATTCGCTACATAACCATGCATGTGGTTAAAGAAAATGAGGTCAGAGAGGTGAGTATGTTGGATTTTGGTTATAATAAAATGGTTAACAGGGACATCACATCACATCAAAGAATCACTTTTGGCTCCGTCCTTTCCTCATATATTCAAGGGATAGTTCAGATTATTTGAAGTAGTGTCTGGGTACATATCCACGAAGCAGAAAGATGTACTAGCAAGGAAGCTACACAATGTATGGCTGTGGAAGGGTCAGCAACAAAAGGTATTTTAGCCACTTAAAAATAGGTTCACCTAAAAAGTCAATATCAGTTTAAGTGTAAGCTATTTAGAATGTTTTCACTGTTTTACTTTGCCATCTGACAGCCTTTTCTGACAAGAAACCACTGAAATATCACTCTCTTCAAATCGACCACTCAGCAGGCAAAATCTCTAATTTTACCTCCCAGAATACTGGAACTGCTGATCTGTTTGATCTGAGAAATTGACATTTGGCTTATATAATGGTGGTTTCCCATCAGAAAAGGCTGTCTGACAGCAAAGTAGAGTGGTGAAAATATTTTGAATATAGCGTACACATAAACTGATAATGATTTTTTAAGCAGACCTTTTTAAAGTTGCAAAAATACATTTTGTTGCTAACTCTGCCTACAGCAGAGAATAGATTGCTTAGCTTCCATGCTGGTGCTTATTTACTGCAGGTAATACACTGAGTAACTCACACAACCCCACATCAAATAATCTCTCATTCATCTTGCTTGTCTCTGCAAACATCTATTGCGTAATGCGTACACATCTAGACATGTCTGACGTGCGTCTTTTCTTTCAGGTGGTACAAGATTGGAAGTTTGTAGCCCAGGTCCTGGATCGTATGTTTCTCTGGGTCTTCCTCCTGGTGTCGATCCTGGGCTCTGCTCTCCTCTTCATCCCGGTTATTTATAAATGGGCCAGCATCATCGTCCCTAACCATGCTGGAAGCATGCTCTAAGAACTGCAGCTCAACTAACCACATGTGGAGGCAAAGCACATTAACAGCTCGTTAAGGGTCTTATTTGAGGTTTGACAGACTGAGATACTGAGATTACCACTCAGATATGGTCCTGCTCTGCTTATCCACAGTCACTGTAAACCACAGCTGTGCCAGAGATAAAGCTGAAGATTTGGGACCTTGTTTGCTGAGTATATCTCACAGAGACATGTTTTTTTTTTTGTTTTAGAGAGATTATGAAATCTGCATTTCTGAGTTTAAAGATAAATGACAAGACTCAATTGATGTATTACATATGATGAGAAAATGCATTTTGCCAATCTTGCACAATAGTAAATTTCAATACATTCATTTCACTTACTACAGTACTCTTGTTGCCATCATGGAGCGGAGACTGGGCTGTTCCTGTGACAGAATTTCCCCTGCAGTTAGTTTGCACATGACTTAGATTTTGACAAAGGAAGTCATTTTTGTGCAGTAATGCTACAGTGTAACATTATCTGTGGCTCACTGCCCAGCTAGCTGTTGGACTGTCATAGTTACACAATTTTGCAAATGAATTCATGCAGTTTGACTATTTCGTTTTCACACATAGCTATATCGTTACCTTCAGGACAAAGTAAATTTCAATTCAAATGAGGCTTAACATTCACACAGTTTCTTTTGACTATCCATCGATATTACGATGGTCCAACATGGCCCCAGCCTGTAGTAGTAGCCACATTAGCTGTGCAACATTCTAATGTCAAATTTAACAGGCGAACCTACAAAATAAATAGTAAAGCAACATAAAACACTGCAAAACTTACAGCTGTCAAGTTTGAGGTCAGAACACAGGGATAATGGTCATAGGATGCAGTGATAAATACCCATTCAGTTTAATTCACTTCATTTGAATACTAATTTATTGGCATTTACTGTATTTGTTGATTGGCCAACCAGATCAATAAAATACACACACACACACACACACACACACCACACACACACACACACACACCACAACACAGGAGAAGACCTTCATTCTAATTCTCACAGTCATATTCTCTGTCTGCCTATCTGCTATCTATAGCATTTGGAAAGATGACCACGTTGTGTGTAGGGCATAATTCAAATAAAAGTGATCATTCAACTTTGCTTTTCTGTAATTCTAGTAATTCATATCATGGCCAACGGCTGAGCAGTTCTTAAAGTTTCTGGAGAACATTCCTGTAGGTGAACATATGAAATGTGATAAAGAGCAGGAGAAGAGAACCACATACTCCCTCAGTCAAAAGGTCAGTATATCTCCTGTGTACATTCAGAAGATCACAGTCACTAGAACTCAATCTTGAGATCATAATAAGAGTGCATGCAGGTCAGACACAGACATCGTTCAATATTTTCTCTCTTTATTCTTCTTGACAATGTGTGGGAGGAAGAGGTATACTTTCTATACAGGACTAGAATTTCTTGGTAATACTGGTTTTCAACCTGAGGACAAAGCCTGCATTCTTTATCAGACCTTTAAGATGATCCCTTGATCCTTTCAGATCACTGTGGAGGTAAGGTGGGTCCAGGGTGTTTAAAGCCTGCTGTAGCTTAGCACAAACACCTAGTTCCATCCAAAGTGAAAAACAGGTCTAGTGGCAACTACAAATCTGTCTTCTTATTTGATTAATGTTGCAAGCAGACACCTCAGACGCTGTCATTTGGAGAACAAAAGGCCTCAGGTTCCCTGAACGACTAACAACATCTCATCACATAACAACCAGGAAGGAAGAGCAGCTGAGCAGCACAGGCTCGATCGAACCTGCACTGCCCCTGCATGGCCATGTCTTCACATTACAGATGGAGAAAGCAACAATGGCACCACCTGCATCAGCATGTTGGTGACTAGGGATGAAATCTGACACTCCAGTTCCAGTTCCAGCTACCGAAAATGTAGAGGGTGTAAATAAACAAAGGAAAACAAGCACAGGTTAAGAATGTAAGACATTTTTCTTTTTATTTACACTACACAAAGATGGATGACAAGAATAAAGGGAGAAGAAATCCAGAGTCCAGCAGAAAGTGAAGGCTCATTAGGACGCCTTTCATTTGTGTTTTTTGAGGGTTTTTTTTCCCTCTTTCCTCTTTATCTTTTCATGTCTTGTGTTTTCTTGTTATAAGAGACAATAAAAAGGTTTTGCATGGAAATTCAAAGCAGCAGAAAATTATGACACCACAAGTAGATTGATGAGAGTGTTTTCTTGTAAACAATAAGTATGACTACCAATAGCATCACTTTGTGTTAAAAAGTTAGTCAAGTGGTCGGTTGATCAGTATGAAGTCTAGATAATTACAGTAGGTCAGGAAAAAAATGCATAATGCATCAAAAGGGCATAGCCTTGGCTACTAGAGAGTTGACAATACAAAAATACTCAAAACAACATCGACCGCATAAGTAACTTTTTAAGTTATACTTTTTGGCATTTTTGGCAGGACAGCCAGAGAGCAAACAGGAAAGGGGGCAGAGAGAGGGGACAACATTCAGCAAAGGGCCAAAGGCGGGAGTCAAACCAGTGGCCGCTGCAGAGGACTAACAGCCTCCATACATGGGTCGGACACTCTACCAACTGAGCTAAACGTCCGCCCCTGCATAAGTAACTTTAATCCATCACATCTACAGCTGCAAGACACGTCAATCAGTCGAATAATGTCAATATCACTTCTTTTTTTTTTTTTTTTAAAGTTATTTTTTTGGCCATTTTGCCTTTATTTGATACTACAGCTGAAGTGGAGACAGAGAGAGAGGGGATGACATGCAGCAAAGGGCCGAAGGCGGGAGTCGAACCAGCGGCCGCTGCAGAGGACTAACAGCCTCCATACACGGGTCGGACACTCTACCCACTGAGCTAAACGTCACGCCCTCAATATCACTTCTGCTGTAGAAAGCACCAGTGCATGTCAGTCAGCTCAGCAATAACAATATCCACAATATCACTGTTCTAAAACATGACAAAATTGACAAAATAGAAACAAATGAAGGAATGATGTTATCAATGTTAGCAAAAGATAATAAATCAAGCTTTCTTTTAGAAGTTACATTAAACTGCCTTTTTGTTTTGATGCTGCATACTTTAACAGTAGAGAAACAGAGATCACAAGAGTTCGTCAAGTTCAGCCAATTACAACTCATGATAGAAAATATTACAAGAAAAATATTACAGAAATATTACACAGACTTTGACGTCTAACAATATATGAAACTAAGTAGAAAGGCAGGCCTGGAAAATTGCTATTAGGCTTTATTTTTGGTTTGTCTGGTTGTCTGCTGATTTTGATCTGAGGGACACAATAGTATTTGGACCACCTTGGCTGTTTCACAGAGGATCAAAGGCTTTCAATTTTAATGGTAGTTTTGTATGAGGATACTTTTGTAAACCCTCCTCTAAGAAGAGCATGTTATCAACTATGAATATGAAATGCTGAAGGAGACACGCTTCTTAGAATAAATATACACAATTCACACAAGGAGGTACAAATAAGCAGCTGTAACACATTTCTGCCCACAGCTTTCAACAAAGAGGCCACATTGTTGTCCATTCCTGAGGAAAAGGGCCCCCAAAAGCTAATCTGTAATCCAGTTATGTAAGCTTTCCTGGAATTGGGAGCTATATATTCAGTGGTACCTTTGGTGCTTCACATCGAAGCATATGAATGCCCGGCGCTGCTTCGTGTGAAACAGGTATGTCACAGATCAGTTTTGCATGTCATTTAATATCAAAGCATTATTTAAATTTATTTTCATGGTTTTTATACCTAATTTTCTTATAAAGAGTGATTAACACTAGAATGGACAAGGTGGTCATTTTGACTGTTTTCAAATTTATATTTGCAACAACTTTACTAACTAACTTTAATAACACAGAAGGCAAAGAAAATGTTATCATTTTTATTTATTTTGGCCATACACGGTCATATTCACCACACAACTTGCCACAGTTATATTGTTACTTTTTGCACAGTTGGAGATGCATCTTGGTTGCTTAACAACCATCAATGTCTCTGTTAATAAAACTTAACAAATCGTCTCAATTTCAAATTTCCGAAAATACAATTAATTAATTAATGACACTCAGACAAAAATAAAGTAGGGCAGACCAGTGATGATTGTAACCCTTTTTGTCTCAGCACTTGTAACTCAGTGAATGTCTGTGTTAAAGCTCACAAATTTTGACTTTTGACTTACTCATTACAACTATAAATGTTTCCAACTCTTTGGGGTTTTATTTTTGTACTTGTTTCCAGCCTTTTCCCACAAACTATGATTATTTTTTGTGATAGTTCTAAGTGGAAATGTGTTATGATTAATGTTAAAATGACGTTTATAATTTTATAAAATACATTTAATCGTTTCTCGCTCCGAATAATCCTAGATTAACCTAAAATTTGAATCACTGATTATTGTTATCTTACAGAAAAATACTGCTGTGAATATACACACAATGACATGCATATTGATAAATATATAAATACATTTTACAAAATTAACATTTTGGTGTTATTTTATTTTTTAAACGATAAACAGAATAAATGGATTCATCTCTTAGTCTGGTATTTATAAAGAGAGATAATAGGGTTGAAAGTCAAGGGTAAAAAATGATTTCTTATGGCCATTCTAGTAGCCATGGAAATGCTGGCACTTAGTGTTAAGAACGGTGCTTGACTTGTTTTGTTTTGTTTTCAGGTTAAAGATGCCTCTCCAAGGAAATACACCTTTTCTTCTCTTATTAACTGTCGTGTTCTTCTCATGGAGAATTTGTCATGGAGGGAAGATTCTGATTGTTCCTTTGGAGGGCAGCCACTGGGTGAACATGGACATCATGATCAAAGCTCTCCATTCTCAAGGACACTCTGTCGATGTTTTACGAACCAATCAAAGCTGGTACATCCAGGACGGCTTTCCACACTACAAAACAATCACAGTTCCTGTCACTGAAAGCTTTAATCATGACTTTATTAACCCAATCGTGAAAAAAGTCATTGATATAGAAAGGAGAGGAGGCTCAGTTTTGAGCTTTGCCAGCCTGCAGCTTGAAATGTTCGATGGAATGTTTAACATGCACAGAATAATATGCAAAATGGCTACTACCATGTTTAAAGATAAAGACTTTATGAATAATTTAAAGGAGACCAAGTATGACCTTGTCTTTACTGACCCAGCATGGGGTGCAGGAATAATGTTGGCTCATGCTCTTGAACTACCTCTGGTCTACAATGTGCGCTGGTTAACAAGTGGAGAGGGACATTTGGCAATTGCACCTTCTCCTTTATCTTATATCCCACTGACTGGCTCAGGACTGTCAGACAAAATGACTTTCATAGAAAGAGTCAAAAACTTCTTGTTCTACATCATGTGGCAAGCTCAAGATCGACTGTTAATCAATCCTCAGTATCAAGCCGTTTGTGACGAGTTCTTCGGGCCAGAAGTCAGATTTAGAGAGTTATTACAGGGAGCAGATCTGTGGCTCATGAGAGTGGACTTTGTGTTTGAGTTCCCTCGTCCCACCATGCCCAATGTGGTCTACATGGGAGGGTTCCAGTGTAAACCTGCAAACCTTTACCTGAACATCTGGAGGAGTTTGTGCAGAGTTCTGGAGAGCATGGAGTCATCATCATGTCTCTGGGGACTTTTGTGAGTGAACTTCCTGCTGATCTAACAAACACAATTGCTGCAGTTTTTGCTAAATTACCTCAGAAAGTCATCTGGAGGCATAAAGGTGACAAACCAGCCACTCTGGGCAACAACACCTTAATAGTTGACTGGATGCCACAGAATGATCTTTTAGGACATCCCAAGATAAAACTCTTGTGGCTCATGGAGGAACAAATGGAGTTCAAGAGGCATCTATCACGGAGTTCCAGTTGTAGGTCTACCTGTGTTTTTTGACCAATACGACAACCTGCTGCGTCTGAAGGAGAGAGGAGCAGCTAAGATTCTTACGTTAGCCACAGTGACAAAGACAACAACTTTCTGGAGGCCATACAGGAAGTCCTGAATGAGCCCTCCTACAGGATGAACATGCAGAGACTGTCCAGGCTGCACAGAGATCAGCCAATGAAACCGCTTGACAGCGCCCTCTTCTGGATAGAGTTTGTCATGAGACACAAAGGTGCAGCTCACCTGAGAACAGAGTCCTACAGACTGCCCTGGTATTCCTACCACTCTGTGGATGTGGTTCTGTCTCTTCTGACACTGTTGCAGTGATTACTTTACTCCCTGTTGTGTTATTCAGATGTGTTTGTCTTGAGAAACACTCGAAAATTAAAACAAACAGAAAATAATGAGACTCATAACTCCTGCTCCTGCTCTTTATACAAAAGTATTATACAGAATCATGTTTGGGATTTTAGCTCAATTAACTTATAAGAGAAGTTATTTCACTGTTTAGTGGAATCAGCTAATCTTTTCTAATTAAAGCTGTGGGAGGCAACTTTTATTTGGCATCATTGAACAATAATTCCATAAAGACTATTCAGCATATTGTCAGTCAAGTGTCTCTGTACCTCCTCTTGTCTCTGTTTTCAGGCTGTAGGAAATCTGGCCTGAGATGGTAGACTTAAACCAATCACAGGTCATATGTGAGACCAGGAGTTTCTACTGGCTGTTAACTAGTGCCGCTTCATCTGCACGTTCCTTCAGTGAAACCCTGACTCAATAGTGGAAACTCCTGCAGGAAAAGTCGCTATAGAGAGTCCAGCTAATGAGAAACATGCTCAGCTCAGGAGTTTGTCAGCTCACTTGATTACTTCTGACTTTATGTTCAGTTACGTTCATTTACGTCTATCGTGGGGTTTTGCCGAGGGCTGAGAGGACTGGGTGGAGCTGAGACAGTGAAACAACAGACAGCTGCTCAGAGCCAGGGAGCTCTAGATGACAGGGTCAGTGCCAGACTGGAGCCATTGGAGGAAGAAACACTAGAGTGTCTCCGATGATGACTCCTTTACTGGCAGGAGGGGAGCTCAGAGTGTATGTTTCAAACTTTTGGGATAAAAACAGTGGATTTATTTTCTCTCTTGCTTCTCAACCCCTCTGCAGCAACAATCCAGAAGAAATCACAGACCTGTAGACCATCCAGAAGAGAGCTCAGCATTTGTTTTTTTTAAACTTTTGGGATTAAAGAGTGGATTTATCTTCATGTTTTCTTGTAAACCTGTGTAGAAGAAACCACTGAGGAGCTGTCTGCACTGTTTAGAATAAGATAATTAGTCTCTCTGTCCATGTTGACTGTTGACCAGAGGAGAAATGTATTTGAAAGTCAGTACAGAGAGGAGGGAAGGAAGAAGAAGAAACAGGAAAGATATAAGGGAAAGACACAACTTGTCTGGTACTGTTAGAGGCTGACACACAAAACACACACCGCACAACTGATGTCTGTCGGTCCGTGTTTGCTTGCTGCGATTGTCTCAGTAAACTGTTGCATGTGCACTTGTAGCACGTGCTCCTTGTCTGGTAGGAGGGGTCCAGGATGGAGAAAATGAAACCTAACACGTCCTGGAGATGAGATTCAACAATCAACTGTTTTTAAGCTTTCTAACTAAGACAGCTTTCACATACAGTAAATATAAGAGTTTTATTTGTTTAAAGCTATAGTTGGTAATGTTGGAGAGCTAGCAAGATTTGAAAGTGGCACCTCCTCTAAGCTCCACCACCTTCTCCCCCTCCCGTCAGTGCTCCGTCCAAAGCCACGCCTCACGTCGAGTAAAAACGCTCAATGCTCCATGCAGGAAGCACAGATCCTACAAGTTAGATAAGCAGTATGTACTGACGACTGGCTTACACCAACAGAGAAGCTAATGTTAGCATTGGGCTAATATGAGCTACAAAAGTAGCTAATTTGGCAAACGTTACATATTTCATGAAAATAACAAATACCCCCAAAGCAAAACAAATAATTACCTGTCCAACAGAAAGACAGCAAACCTCTGCATCACTTTTCAGGCCCTTCAGATGCCTCAGTTGACTCCACCAGCTCAAAGGCTGCAGCGATGTTGACTCTGGTTTGTCCTCTAGCTTTATCCAGAGCCTTTTTCATCGCAGCCTTTTCTGCCTCCGGCTTTCTTTTCTTTGCCTGTTTAGCGGGCGAGCCTTTACAAGTAACGCTGGAAGTGGTATTTTTGGCTGCATTTTCTCTGCCATTGTACCCTTATGAACTTATTCTCCTGCTAACTTGGTATTTCTGTTGAGGAGTGTGCTGAATATTTCCGGCAGCGGTGAAACGTGATGAGTGTGCATGTGGGGAGGAGGGAGGGACAGAGGGGGGCGTGGGCAGGAAGAGACATGAAGGCATCTGATTGGTTCTTTCCATTCGGACCGAATGGCAGGGATTGGTCAGAGTTTTTACAGGCCTGCAGCTGACACAGAGGTCTGATTCTTCTCGTTCCTTTTTCTTAATACATAATGTATTGACTGCTCTCAGGATGAAAGGACTATTTCACCCAGTATAACAAAAAGTGTTTCTGAACAGGATTACCAACTATAGCTTTAAGTTAATTAAACTAAAAAATGTTTGTATTTATTTTCAGAACACTTAAGAACTGATTAACATCAGCTCTTTTAAGTTGAAGTCTTTGGACTTGAAATTATGATTTAAATTAATGTACTGTACAGAGCTTAATCAACTCATTAAATTAAGTTTCTAAAGAAACATGATCAGCATGCTCAAAAACTTCCCAGCATGCACTGTTTAAGATTTAAAACTCTCCTGAGACCTTTCTTTTGACGAAAACATATATGATGAAAACTTGCTCTGTGTGTCTAATACTCTTTAAGAAAAGTTGTGGTTGTTTGTTTTCACTATAATGAAAACACAACGAACCACGATGAAGTTTATTATTGAATTCAGTCCCTACCCATCTACACTTAAAATTGAATACATTTACTGGGAGCAGTTTCACATATTGTCTTTGTGCCAATGCTGGAACAAAGCAGCCCCAACAGGAGCAGCTGCAGCTGTAAGTTGTTTGTGTGAGATGAAGAACTGACTTTTCAAACTGAAAAAATGTAAAAGGCAATCAAATTTATTTGTAATGTTCGTAAGTGTCACTGAGGAGATGTTGGTTCTACATAGTCGATGATACAAAAATACTCAAAATAACATCGACTGCATGAGTAACAGTCATCCATCACATCCACACCTGTAACACACATCAATCAATCGAACGATGCCAATATCACTCCTGCTCTAGAAAGCACCAGTGCATGTCAGTCAGCTCAGCAATAATAATATCCAATTTCACTGTCCTCAAATATGACAAAGTAGAAACAACTGACGGAATAATATTAAAAATGTTAGCTAAAGATAATACATCAACCGTACCTTTGGAAGTTTCGATGCTGCATATTTTAACATTAGAGAAACAGAGTTTGCAAGAGTTCATCAAGTTCAGCCAATCATGATTCATTGCATGTTTTCTTATTGTGATCATAAAGATTTCTCAAAGTGCTCTCACCTGTTCATTAACATCTCTTGGTGCAAGCTTGGTGTTCAAAACATTTTTAATTCATTATAGTTTTAAAAAATGATGGGGACAAAATTGTCTATTTCAAAAAAAGTGGCAGGGACATGTCCCAAATGTCCCCAGTGTAAATGACACCTATGATGTTGACCCACAAATTAAATAAGTCTCGAAATAGAATGAGAAATACTACACAGACTTTGACGTCTAACAATATATAAAACTAAGTAGAAAGGCAGCTAGTGCCTAGACACTTTTGGACCACCTTGGCTCTTTCACAGAGGATCAAAGACTTTCAATCCTAATGGTGCTTTTGTACGAAGATATCTTTGAAAATCCTCCTCTAAGAAGAGCGTGTTATCAACTATAAATATGAAATGCTGAAGGAGACATTCTACTTCGAATACATATACAGAATTCACACAAGGAGGTACAAATAAGCAGCTGTGACATGTTTCTGCCCACAGCTTTCAACAAACAGGCCACCTGTTCCCAAAGAAAAAGGCTCTAAAAAAGCTTATCTGTAATCCAATTACGTAAGTTTTCCTGGAATTTGGAGTTGAGTATTCAGTGGTACCTTTGGTGCTTCACTCCAACATTTAAGCGCATGCATGCTCAGAGCTGGTTTGTGTAAAACAGGTATGTCACAGATCAATTTTGCATGTAATATAATATCACCAAGACATTTAAATTTATTTTCATTGCATGTATACCTAGGTTTTCTTATCCAGGATGATAAAGAATAGTGCTTGACTTGTTTTGTTTTCAGGTTAAAGATGCCTCACCAAGGAAATACAAATTTTCTTCTCTTATTAACTGTCGTGTTCTTCTATGGAGAATTTGTCTTGGAGGGAAGATTCTGATTGTTCCTTTGGAGGGCAGCCACTGGGTGAACATGGACATCATGATCAAAGCTCTCCACTCTCGCGGACACTCTGTTGACGTGGTACGAACCAATCAAAGCTGGTACATCCAGGACGGCTTTCCACACTACAAGACAATCACAGTTCCTGTTGCTGAAGGCATTAATCACGATTTTGTTAAGCAGATCGTGACAAAGGTCATTGATATAGAAAGGAG
Source organism: Lutjanus argentimaculatus (assembly GCA_034769285.1). NCBI lineage: Eukaryota > Metazoa > Chordata > Actinopteri > Lutjaniformes > Lutjanidae > Lutjanus > Lutjanus argentimaculatus. The sequence continues at coordinate 16,706,453 of JAWZSL010000002.1, forward strand.
GGGGGGCTCAGTTTTGAGCTTTGCCAGCCTGCAGCTTGAAATGTTTGATGCAATGTTTAATGTGCACAGAATAACATGCAAAATGGCTACTACCATGTTTAAAGATAAAGACTTGATGAATAATTTAAAGGAGACCAAGTATGACCTGGTCCTTACTGACCCAGCATGGGGTGCAGGAGTAATGTTGGCTCATGCTCTTGAACTACCTCTGGTCTACAATGTGCGCTGGATAACAAGCGGAGAGGGACATTTGGCAATTGCACCTTCTCCTTTATCTTATATCCCACTGACTGGCTTAGGACTGTCAGACAAAATGACTTTCATAGAAAAAGTCAAAAACTTCTTGTTCTACATCATGTGGCAAGCTCAAGATGCACTGTTAATCAATCCTCACTATCAAGCCGTTTGTGACGAGTTCTTTGGCCCAGAAGTCAGATTTAGAGAGTTATTACAGGGAGCAGATCTGTGGCTCATGAGAGTGGACTTTGTGTTTGAGTTTCCTCGTCCCACCATGCCCAATGTGGTCTACATGGGAGGGTTCCAGTGTAAACCTGCAAAACCTTTACCTGAACATCTGGAGGACTTTGTGCAGAGTTCTGGAGAGCATGGAGTCATCATCATGTCTCTGGGGACTTTTGTGAGTGAACTTCCTGCTGATCTAACAAACACAATTGCTGCAGTTTTTGCTAAATTACCTCAGAAAGTCATCTGGAGGCATAAAGGTGACAAACCAGCCACTCTGGGCAACAACACCTTAATAGTTGACTGGATGCCACAGAATGATCTTTTAGGACATCCCAAGATAAAACTATTCGTGGCTCATGGAGGAACAAATGGAGTTCAAGAGGCGATCTATCACGGAGTTCCAGTTGTAGGTCTACCTGTGTTTTTCGACCAATATGACAACCTGCTGCGTCTGAAGGAGAGAGGAGCAGCCAAGATTCTTACGTTAGCCACAGTGGACAAAGACAACAACTTTCTGGAGGCCATACAGGAAGTCCTGAATGAGCCCTCCTATGGGATGAACATGGAGAGACTGTCCAGGCTGCACAGAGATCAGCCAATGAAACCGCTGGATAGCGCCCTCTTCTGGATAGAGTTTGTCATGAGACACAAAGGTGCAGCTTACCTGAGAACAGAGTCCTACAGACTGCCCTGGTATTCCTACCACTCTGTGGATGTGGTTCTGTCTCTTCTGACTACTGTTGCAGTGATTACTTTACTCCCTGTTGTGTTATTCAGATGTGTTTGTCTTGAGAAACGCTCAAAAAGCAAAATGAATTAAAAATGACGAGACTCTAAAGTCTGTCATGCTCCTTCTACAAATACAAATGTACACTACACAATCATATTGCTTAGGTGTTTAGCTCAATCAATTCAAAAGAGAGTTTGAAGAAATTATATATGATGAAAAATTCAGTCATAATTTAATAAAACGTAAAGCAGAAAACGTTACCTTAACTTGTCTTTTGAAGTTCAGTCACCTTAAAAATTTTTAAGGCAACCTGGACACCAACTCTTTTAAGTTAAAGCAAATAGTTTTTTATAGGGTTCTAACAGGAAACAGGAAAATAGAATGAGTCTTCAGAAATCAGTTTTCGTGATACAAAAGTGTGATCATAAACCAGATATCCCTATGTCCACTGGCTATAGTCCCCTTTGAGGTGTGGCAGTGGAGGTTGGGTTACACATCTGAGCCTGCAATTAATAACAGGGATTTGTTCTTCTGTTTTTCCAGGCAGAATAATGGTTAGTTGTGTGAACCTTTTTATAAAGCTGTGTAACAATGGGAACAGTCCAACACCCTCCAAGATTCAAGTTTGGCAGGCAGAGCAAGAATTTAGAAATGCTGGTTATAACAGGGAGACCTTTGCTATCTGATTAGATTAGTCTGTTTTAAATGCACCCAGCTAATACTACAGACACTCATTGTAAGACACAATTTATTACAATTTCAAGCTTAATGGCAGGTGTCAGGTGACCTCATTTGTTCAAAGTGGACAATTTCATTGAAATATGTTGAAAGAACATGCTACCAAAAATATTATCATGGCTCACAGTAGAAGCCTCAGTGTAAGAAACTATTTGCAGCATTGCGCACATCTGCTGCCTATTTTTGATGACAAAGTAGTAACTGTGCTCTCTCCATCAGCTCCTTCGCTGTATTTCCCACAGGAGCTGCAGCCGTAATGAGAGAGGGGAGGAAAGCAGCAGCGATGCTCCTCTTGATTGTAGCTCATCAGCTGGAGAACATGGCAAGTCGTTATAGCTAGTGCTACTGATCGAGTGCTTGTCTTTCTTATCAGATAAGGTCATTGAACTCTTTGGTTGAACGTTCATAAGGGTATGTGCGGGTAGTAGTGGGTGCTGGCAGGCAGCTACTGATTAGACAGTGTCTAATCATTACAAAAAGAGAAAATAAAGGCAGAGTTCAGGCCTTTCTTATACTGTTTAATTACCCCTGCACCTCATACACAGGTCCTTATCCCTCTGTAGTATTCCAAAACCCAGAGCCTTAAAAAAATCTCACTCTTTGAAGAAAGGTTTGCTATTGATTTATTACTATAAGCACACATGATAACCCAAACCCAAGACAATATATCACAATAAGTTCAGCACATGAAAACTAACTTCTGATAACGGCAAAGATTTAATATGTAAATTTATGACTCAGAGAGATAAAACAGCATACGCTTAATACAAGTTTTGATGAGCATATAATAAACATGGTTAAAAAGAAACCCATGCCCCGCAGCCTTTTTGGACTGTGACCCTGTACATAAAATGCAGTGTGTATTCAGAGCATCTGTCAACTTTGAGGTGTCTGTGAGCCACTTCCCTTCCAAACTTTTTCATATGGTGTCCTTTTAAGTATTTGAGGTCAAGAGAGGTAAACTTCTCCAATAACAGAAATAAATAAATAAATAAATAATAATAATAATAATAAAAGAATAAGAAGATTTGTATTGTATTTTTTCCAGTTAAATGATGTTTATGCATTGATGCATCTGTATTAACAATCCAGTAGTGAAGTATATAATAATTCATGATTCACAAACAACAAATCCAGTACTTCTGCCCTTTATGCTTCAAGTACATTGTAATGAAAATACTTTGCACCTTTGTCCTGTAGACATAAGTGGTAGTGTTTCCACAATAATGAACACAAAATATAACTTAAAAATAAAATGATTTAAATAATAATCTCCTCCTGCTTCTTTTTACTTTGCCAGGGAAAAGGTAAAAAGAGACTTGCTTCATCTGATTTCAAAGAGACTGTAACCTGCTGGCAGGCATTAAAAATAACTATATAGAAACAGCCGATCTTCTCCTTTGCTTATTTAGGTCGTATTCCTCATATGACCTCAATCATAAGTTGAGACGGTTTCATAACCATTTAAAATCTCCTTGTGGTAGCTTTATGTAGATTTTTTTAATGTAGGATTTCTTCTCAAACTATATGCGTGTTGAAATACAAACCAAAGTGTGATTCAACAAATATAAATCAGTCAAAATCAGTTTTTTATTAAGATCATAATTATATTGTAGCAAATAGGTTACATGTTGGGACAATGGAAACAAAAAGGTGTGTAAGTAATAAGGAAAGATTTTTTTTTTTACACTCTTTAAGACAAAATACAACCAATCAAAAAAAAAATTACAATACCTCAGTATTTGTTATAAACAACAAAATGTACATTTTATAAAGCACCACTCTTTTCATTATATAGGCAAAAGGGAATTTAACCCTTCTGCAATAAAGAAATTATCCTTGCAAAAATTAATTGTATGAGGACAATTTTACCCTCCTCCAACTTTATTTACCCATTTTCGACATTAACATTACCTCACTCTCATCAGATGTGACAGACTGAACAAAACAGGGGTGTATCACAATTATGCATTTAACTGTCATTAAAATCAGGCGAGCGCTGGATCTGTCGTTTTTTTCCGTTTCATGGACATAGTGTACAAACAGGCTAGAGGTCTTGCAGGCAAATCATCTGTGGTTGAGAAGTTCACAGTTAAACAGTGCACTCTGCATGATCTGTTTTTAGACACTCATGTATTTTGTTTTTGGTTGTTTCGACTTTTATTTTTTCCTGTAACCAGTTGTCATGAGAGAATTAGCTGTTGGAGTCAGCGAGCTTGCCACAAAATGCTATTCACATCTGCCCTGCTGTTACAAACGAAGATGTGGTTTTCCTGTAACATTCACTGAACTCACTGTCAGTAAAGCCTGATCAGCTGAAATGACAAGGCGGTATCATACTGTGTTTAAACCTTCTAAGCTGATAAACTTTATGTTTTATCATTTAAAATATTCTCATATCTGTCCATGCTGCCTTGTTATTGATCTTAGTATGCAAAGAAAACATCTAAATAACAAGAACAAATGGTGCATTTGATGAGTGGCTCAACCTGTCATGTTGCCAACTGTGCTTTCCTCTCTGGGTGTAAGAATATTTCATTATAATGACAACTATACATTTTACAGTACCTTTAGCACTCAAAATTTGTCACTTTTGTCAGTTGACACTAATCGGATCAATGTAATCCTAGGCAATCTGACTCTCATCTGCATGTGAGAAATCAAAACAAAGAAACAAACAAAAACCTAATTCTCTAAACACACAAAGTAGTTCATCACTTACCTGCAGTACTGTACAGTCCCTCATTATCGTCCTCAGCAGGAACAGTATACCTGAGAGGAAAAAAACAAAACAAAAGTCAGTTTCATTTCACAAATTCTATAATGTCTCATGTGGTTTAAAAATATACCACGATAAAGCATATTTCCCTCTCCAGGGGTTTAATAGTAACACTGAAGTACTGATTCGTATTAAAATTGATTTATATTCGTACTCATCTTCTTCCTCGTCGTCTTCCTCGTCCTCACTGAAAGACTCTCCTGATAAAAAAGAAAAGATTGTAAAATGTGCAAAAGAGAGAAGAGAGATTTTTTTTTCTATTATCGCTTTACATATTTGTATATGTCAGTCAACAATAATATTTTAATATGGATTTGCTTAACCCACACTGACCACAAGACATGTAGTGATACAAATAGTAAGTAATCAGGTCTGTCAGCTGTATTTTACATTTTAAATGTAGCTGTATATATGACAAGTCTTTTGGGTTATTGTAAATTTTGGAATGACAAGATCAGAATCAGAGTCAGTATCAGAGTTGTTGCGGTCCATTAAAAGAGGCACAGATAGAAATTTCTGTACCCAGTAATTATTACCAAATGTTCCAGTGATACCTCATTTATATCTATAATTCCTTAATCAATAATGGAAATACCCTAAACATTTGTTTTATAGAAAATAAAAACCACATTTACTGGATTTTATTTATTTGAATTATTATATATTCAACTTCATGCTTATGTATCTTTTCAACTATTTTATGCAACTTCCTTGAATTATTTGAATGAGACTGTAATTTTCCAAGAAAACAATTTTTCCAGCAATCCTTTCTTCCTTTGTATTGGACACACCATTTCTCCAAGGTGTAGAAACCACAAAATTTAACATCCTCCCCTCCTGGCAGCCCCACATTCAAGAGTAAATAAAATAAATACAAACTAGGCAGTAGAGTGCAATTTTAATGTCTTGGCACCAAAATTGTTTCCAAAATAATTATTGCTTCTCTAAAAATGCATTAAAATGCATAGATCCACTCTAGCAGGGCTGACTCATGACCTCAGGATTTCTAAAGTTCTGGCTACAGCTCTGGAAGTAACCAAACAGAATTAAAATATAAGGAGCATCTGTTCTTCTTTAGGATTTAGGATGGCTGCATGCACATTAGGAGATAGTTTTGGGGAAAAGATTTTAAGCCATTAAATAAATTAAAAAAAAAAAAAATAGGGAAGTGTCCCTCATGTTTTACACATCTTGGGGGATGAAGTATTATATTATATCAGGTTAGATTATATTTTCTATCTAAGTCATCATAGGTAATTTCATTACAATCTCCCCAGAGTATGCCTTTACTGTAATTCCATTTTCAACATACCATCTTGTGCTTCCGGATCCTCTTCCTCTGCCTGCTCCTGTTGTTCCTCCAACACGACTGCTGTATTTGCCTCCTGACGCTCGGTTCTGTAAGAAAACACATTTCAAGATAATGTAATCCCTTAATCAGCTCAGCGTTGTTTGATTGTTCGGTTGTGCATGCAGTATCCTATTTTACTTCACTGTAACTAAAAATGTCTTTGAGCTCAAATTACTGAGAAAAAAAACAACAAATGGCTCTGTGTTTATGAAGTTATGTTATCTGATTGGTAATGCTCCTAAATTCATCAGACAACATCAGTCAGTTTGGATTAACACTCACCTTGGTTTGCATGAAGCTGAGGTGCCTGTTGAAATAGTAAAAAAAACAACAACATAATTTTGGCATAAAATAAACCATGCATACTGAATGAACAGGTGCCAAATTTGAACTCTAAAGTTGAGCGATTTACCTTTTGATTTGCCTTGACCTTGTTTAATGCACCACAGACACACACCCAGTGCTAACATCACGGCCATCACTCCACAAGTGACAATCACTCTGAGAAAAAAACTCCCTGAAAAGCAAAACAGTCATGTCACTCAAACATGATGAACATTATTGTGTTTCAAGAAGAAAGGGTTGGACTTTTTTTTACAGTATATATTTACACAATATGTAACAAGTCAATCTTTGTATCCAGCTAGAAAAAAACTAGAAATGATATGTTCTTTGTTAGACACTGTTAGACCCTCATTAGACTTTATTAGAGGGTACTTTGGGACACATTATAACAGAACTGTACTATAAACTTATGTAAAATCACATATCTGCTACTTCCCCATTTAAAAACAATATGTGAAGCAGATCTTCCAAGTAAAGACCAAAATTATATGGTGGAGGAAAATTTTGTCGATGCTGTAACTGCAGGCAGATAATGTGATTTGATCTAAGAAGTAGGCATCAGTCTTGTCTACTCTGCCAATAGTATGAGACCTGCCAAAGAAGGTGCGTCTCAAGCAGCAGATATGTGATTTCACTTTAGTTTACAGTACAATTCTGTTGTAATTTGTCTCTGATTACCCTCTAAAAAAGTCTGATAAGCATCTAATATTGTCTAATAAAGAACATTTTATTTCTATTTTTTTCTAATTAGATACAAAATACAGCCTGTTACATCCTATTATTGTGACCAAAATATGCACTTGAAAAGAAAAATTTGAATAATTTCTATTAAAACTTTCCAGATGCCTCAGTTGTAATCATGAGCAGCTCACCTTCATCTTTGACCTTGAGTAACACTGCATTATTTCCATACAGTGTTCTCTCGTGCTCTTCGATGCATTTGGACGGCAGCACCACACAGCTGTAATGACCCGAATCCCTCATGACGGCACCTTCGATGGTGAAAACCGCCTCCATCTGTGTCACATTAAATGCTTGCACTTGGAGGATGCTCTCGTTTCTCATCAGGTAAGAGTGGATGAGTTGACATCCACCGAGTGTTTGCAGGGTGTCAGAAACAGTACATCTCAACTCGACATCGTCTCCCTCGCTGACAGTGGATGGCCCGGCTACTGAGATGTCTGCAGGGAGAAAATTGGCTGTGCAACAGAAGGACAAAATGAGTGGTGGGAAATAACATTGACATAATGCTTTCACAGGAATGAAAATCCTTACCTATAACCAGGATTGGAATGATGTTGTCTCCTCTCTTGGGTACCTGAGAGGGTAACTTATCCGTTAAGGAGTAAACACAGCTGTAATTTCCACTGTAATTAGGATGAACTTTGGGTATGGTGAAGGTGGTATCATTTTGATCGGGCTTCTGTGACTTTCTCTTGATTTCAAGGTCATCTTTACATAAATAAACATGAACCATGGTCTGTGTCTGTTTCTTGAGCCCAAATGTGCTGCAGGTTACATAAAGGTCACTGTTCTCACTTATCGTCCTCTGTTGAGCCAGAATCCTTGCAGGAAAAAAATCTGTAACATTGATTTGTTGAAATAGTGACAGACATTGTATTGATAAATGATACAACACAAAGCAATTACATTGAGAATGCAGCACAGAGATGTCTGTAATATTTTTATTTGAAGGAGTGTGTGTAATTACACTGTCATAACCATGTCATGAGCCCAGTCATGGCCATGAAGGAGTCTTTATGAATGTTATGCCTATTGTCATTAAGTGTCATTTGGTCAGTCATGTCATTTTTAATGCAAAGCTTACATTATTTGAAATGTCTTTGTGTTGACAACTTCACGTTGATCAAGACAAAAATGTCTTTGTTATGACAACTTAGACATTATCAAACTTAAAGAAACTGTTTAGCTTTATGTTTTAACATTACCTTATACTGCCATGTGTTTGGCCCCTGGCCCCACAGGGCTGAGCCAGCTAATTAGGCGGCTAGTTCCACGGCTAACTGAGCTAACTACCTAACACCAGCTACAAATAACAGCAGGCAGTGGTTAGCCTACTTTAGCAATAAGTAAACTTGTTAACAGCTGTCTGTCCATCAGCTTATTCTCGGCTTAATCACTGTGGCATCAAACTGACCACGTAAAAGTCCAAACGGGACCTCTTTAGGCGGGCCATATACCTGCTGTTTAGCCACTAGTTTATGTCAATGTGTTAGTGTTAATTTCTGCAGAAATGCGCAAAACCATCGCTCCAAATGGATGCAGGATACACGAGGCTGCCATGATGTGTAGGGATGCGTAGGTGTGCTATGCAAACGCACAGTTAAAGTAAGTATATCTCGGGTCTTAGCAGAAGTCTAGGAAATTATTCATGACACGGTTACAAAGCATTTGACGGTGTAGTAAAACTTAATGACATCTTTTTGTCATGTACCGCTTCACTTGAAGTTGAGAAAATTTAAGTCATGGTCTCATGACAGCCAGTGTCAAAACCAACCACATGACAAAGAAATTGACAGACTTGGTTAATTTCAGGTTCTCTTAACAAAGACATCTCTGTCAAAAATGTCAAAATTTACTGAATGAAAACAGTTGTAAACATTTCGAAAAAACTCCTGTTCATGACTGTGTAGTGGCAGTCTTATGTACACCCCTTCAAATAAAGTGCTATCCAGATGTCTCCACATGTTTGAAAGCTCACCGTTGGTTTGGCTTGCAACCTGATTTGCGAGAGTACCTTAAAAGAGAAAAAAAGTCAAACTGATTTCATCCTTATACTTGCACCTAAAAATTATAAACACAAACAATTAGTATGACATTGTTAAATATATCAGTTGTCAGTGTACTTACACAGAAGAACGGCGATTACATTCATGATTACAAGCAATGCGACACCCATTGATGGCCTCACAGCACCATGTGAAACCCTGTAGAAGCACCTATTGTATCAAGTTGTTTTCCACACCTACAGCTGACAGTTGAAAGACCAAACACGCAGAAAATATAATGAACCACTTCCTGTGCATTCTGTGCTGCCTTGTGACATTTGTGCACTTAAACATCTTCAGTTCATGAATGCTTTTACTTAGCGATTGCTTGCAAGTCATTTTTGTTCCTTTTGTCCCTTTTCGAGCCACTTTTTACAGGATGAACGCATCTGAAAATATTCACTAATACCTTTAGAAGCTCATGTATTTGGTACATCATACACTATCTGTTCGGGAAATCTCCTGCCCTCCTGCAGATCAGCCACACACGAGTTCTGGGCGAGCTTTAATTAAATTCATTGGCCAGGGGTTTCTTATCAGATGTGACAGAGAGCTAATACAGTATCTGTCTGTGCCTCCCTGCCAGCATCCAATTAATATGGGCTGGATTTTCTTGTAATCACATAGCTTGCCATCTGTTCTGATTGTTCGCTGTATAATAAGAATCAGACGGTGACAAACTGACAGTTAGACCCCATGCAGGATGTTTTAACTCTCTCAGCAAAGATACTCACAGTGCATGTAGAGGTCACACAGGTTTTTAGCATAACAGCTGATGAAATACAAAACCAAATCTTAAAATCCGTCACCCCCTGCATGTATGTTTTCTATTACACAGCTGCATTTTTGGTAGCTTGTGCCAAACATGGAGACTGTGATTTAAATGCATCAGTATCCACAAATGGAGTAAAATAAAACACAACCATGTATTTTTAAGTACATAGGAGGATTTGACCTTTACCCCTGACAGCAGCAGCAGACCTGTGGTGTTAGCGCTGAGCTATTGAGGATGGTTACATGAAGAAAAGAGAAGAATCCAATAAGGTCCTTCATCACTTGCACTCTATATTGATTGTGATCCAATAAGCTGAGTTAGCTCCAAAGGGTGCACACAGGATGTGGAACAGAGTAATAAACAGAGCCTCAGTGGCATCCTTGAAATTCCATCTACATCCCACAGGTTTTGTTTCCAGTCTCAGAAATACTAGCAATTCAGAGAAATCATGTTTATATTAATCATTTCTAAGATTTATTTACAGAAAATTTGAATAAAACAGAACAAAAAATGTTTTTATGGATGTTTTTCCTCTTTGCACATCAAATACTCGCAGGAGACACATTTGTGAACATCCACTGTCATTCCAATGACATTTTCTCAAATCATCCAGTCCAGAGGGTCATGCTATGCAGATCCAACAGCAGCTCTCTTTATGCAATCAAGGCATAAATATCAGTATGACTTTACATCGCATTTTACAAATGGGAATATGATACAACAGAGATTATGACAAACTGGGCGACATATCCCTTTAACTGTCAGAAACCCTTGCTATAATTTGTAGTAGCACAGAATTACCACATGGTGTCACTCTTGGAACACAATCAACAACCTTGCTTGGGTCTCAGCCACATGGAAGACCATGTTGAAAATGTTACAGGTTTGTTCTGTTATCTTCATAAAGACATATATTTGTTTGGCACGGTTCTCCACTATGACTTTCCATTTTTAAAAGGACACACTTGAGATTTTCCTGTAATGGAACAGAACGATAATTCAAATACTGAGCTTTCTAGTAGCAGTTGTGAATGTATATACATACTCTTTAATGTGAAATTAGGTGCTTCAAGTTCAATAAATGTAATCACTGCATCCATTATTTACTCATCAAAACAAAAATTACAGATCTTTGATTGTGTTGCCTTGATGTTATACATTATATTGCCATTACTGCAGAACCATTTTATACACAGTGAAATAACAAACCATCATGGTCTCAACATTGGAGAGTCCTTAAACCACTTCACCAAACAAAAATCATCTGCTCTGTCTGTGAAAAAACAGCAATACACCATTTGCATCAACATTTGGCAGCCACAGCCTCCTTTTCTTCTAGATCCCCTCTGTATTTTCTCTGTCTGAGCCATGGCAGGAATCTTATTTATAACAAATGTTGCACAGTTCAACAGTCTGGAGTATTAGTTTTGTCATACTGATTCAAATGTCCTCCCCAAGTAATAGAGGCTGGAGGAAGAGGCCAGCAGTTCCCAGGATGCACACAAGGACAAAAACCCACAAGAAGATCCTGTCGATAACCATGGCAACGTATTTCCAGTCATCCTGAACCTGTGAGAGGAACACAGCGAAAACATTTTCAGTGATATGGTGATGTTGTGATAGTTTTCTAGACAGCATATTTTTCAATAAAGGTTATTATATTACAGGTTATTATATTTTTATATTTATTATTGTGCTTTTTATTATAATTATGCAGCACTATTGACAAGCCAACCACAGGGGTTGGCAGGAAACCGCAACAGCTGCTATGTTCATGTTTTTTCTTTTCTTCATGAGGTTGGGTCTGTTTTTTTAATTTTAGACTTTAATGCGTTAAATGAATGTATCAATGCTTCAAAAAAGCTTAAAGATGGGTCTATACCAGCTTGGACTTGGAAGCTATAAGTTTTGCCATGTTTTATGTTGTTTTAGTCTTTATTCTGTACATTAAACTGCTGAACTCTGTTTTAGCATGCTATGCGGCTAATGTGGCTACTACCACAGGCTGGGACGATGTTGGGCTAATGTAATGGAGTGGTGTGGTGTGTGTGTGTGTGTGTGTGTGTGTGTGTGTTTGTGTTGCAGCTGTGTGTAAATTCACATGATAGATATGGTAACGACACGGTAACAATATGGCTACGTGTGAAAATAAATGGTAAATTAGCAGAAATTCATTTGCAGCATTGTGTAACTATGACTAGCACCCAGCAGCCAGCAGGCCGTAAAGGTGCCCACTGAGCAGTGAGGTGAGATCCACATGTTGCACTTACTGTTCCTGAACCAAATTACTTCATTTATCATAAATTAAGTAATTTGCAAAAACAAACAAAAGAAGGGTGCTGATACATACATACATGCTGTTGAGTCAACCCAAATAATAGCAGGGGAAATTCCAACACTGCAACACTCCTATGGAGCTTTTCTAATGGCACTGTTTTGACCATGCCAAATCAAACCATGCCACAGTAATTTGCATGTCTAATACCGCTTTTAACATGGCAAGCTGTGTCAAATCACACCCCAGATGGACCATCTCCAGAGTGGGGCTAAGGTGTGCCTGACCTGCCTCCAAGCGGGTTGTGGTGACGTCTCATCCATGCACCCTACCCCATCCACCTCAAACAAAACTCAACTTGTGAGACACAACTTACGTGTGCAGCAGAGAGGAGAGAAAGTGTGTTTGTTCAGCTCTCAGTACTTTTGCAGCTTCTAACTGAATCTTTGTGGTTTGAAGTCTAGTTTTGCTTTCGTATCACTGTCACTGTCACTTTCAGATATCTGCTTTGTTTTACTGTTCATGTTTGTTTTCAGCTGGATAGGAATTGTTAAGTTACTGCTGATGAAACCCAAATATTTCCTGATTTTGCTGCTTCATAATAAAAGCTTTTAAATAGCAAAATAATAGAGGGTTTTTATTGTGAGGAATTTATTGGAAATGAAGCGTTTACTCACTGTTTTACAACCACTCGATTCAAACTAAGCTTCAAACTTCAGGAAACTTCAGGAAACTTCAGGAAACGCAAATTCCAGCTGTGCTGAGCTGACAAGTAAAGCCATGTCAAGCAAAGCCAGCACGTGTGTATGGAAAAGGGGTACTAGTGAGTGCTTACCTCCTTCGCTTCATTCTGTAGTCTCATGTTCTCTGCTATGTATTTGACACTCTCAATGGCCTCCCTGACCTCAGGGGAGAGTGACAACAGGGGCATTTTTCCTCCATCCAGAGACTCAGAGCTGGAGCATTGGCTCCCACCTCCAACCCCAACAGTGCTGCCTCCAGTCAGCGCTCCCAGGCTGCCCAATCCTCCGCTCCCTCCTCCAGAGTCTGAAGGCAGTTTGCTGGATCTCTGGTGCCAGCAGCAGTTGCAACGGCCGTCGCAGCACAAGAATGCAGAACCTGTACCTTTGGCTGGTTCTCCACCTAGGTTATTGAGGTTGGAGAGCTCTGTGTTGTTGAAAATCCGTTGACGGTTTGTCAGGCTGGACACCACGCTGCAGGCCAGGGCTTGAGGTTTGTGCTGTTTCTGCAAAGTACCTGATGAATGAACGGCACAGGGTCTTGAATGAGTGGAATGAACACTGCCCGCCACTGTCACCTGATCGGGGTCCCTCTCTGGCCTAGTCATGAACATCACCCTAGGCAGCAGTCCCAGGAACACAGTCCGCACCCAGCAGGGCATAGTGTGAGTCTTCGGTGTGCGGTAGTGAACGTTCAACACAAAAACAGTGATTACAATAGAGAGGGTGACGAAGATCATGGTGAAGAGGAGGTACTCGCCAATCAGGGGGATGACTAGTGAGGTGGAGGGGATGGTCTCCGTTATGACGAGGAGGAAGACAGTTAAAGACAGCAGGACGGAGATACACAGAGTGACTTTCTCACCACAATCGGATGGCAGGTAGAAGACAAGCACAGTGAGGAAGGAGATAAGGAGGCAGGGGATGATCATGTTGATGGTGTAGAAAAGGGGAAGTCTGCGGATGTACAAAGAGTAAGTGATATCTGTGTAGATCTCCTCGCAGCAGTTGTACTTAATATCGTGTTTGTAACCAGGGGCGTCAATGATCATCCACTCCCCAGTCTCCCAGAAGTCCTTGAGGTTGATGGTTGAGCCAATTAACACCAGATCAATCTTGGCCTTGTCGTATGTCCAGGAGCCGAACTTCATGGTGCAGTTTTGGTAGTCAAAGGGGAAGTAAGTGACGTCGATCTTGCAGGAGCTCTTGAATATGGCTGGAGGGATCCAGGTAACATCACCATTGTAACGAAGCAGGGCCTTTGTTTTGTCATCAACCTGGAAATCTCCCACCGCACTGTAGAGAGAGAAAGAGTGAGAGAACAAAAAGAGGAAGACAGTCCTTGAAGATTAAATTGAAGGATGTAATCAAATGGCCCGTGTGTAATTGAGATATTAATCAAAAAGATGCTTTGTGGTTTCTGTTAATCATACCCTCTGATTCTCCTTATGCACTTGCTTAAGAATATACAACACAAAAATGGCCCATGCAAAATGAGCAATAGAGACTGATGTAGCTTGTCATTGCTCGGCAATCCTTTAGCATAAATGTACCCAATAATCAATGAAAATGTTGAGCCAGGTTTTTAATTTGTTGTTACTCTCACTTGTTGTACAGCACAATGTCTGGCTTCCATATCCTGTTGGATGGGACTCGGATAAACTCTACGCCTCCAAAATCTTTTGGATTCCATCTGAGTTTGTAGTCATTCCAGATCTGAAAAACCAAACAGGGTGATTCATTTACATTAAAAGCAATAAGAGAAATTACAATGTCAGACAAAACTTTGCAACAATAATAGCTAACATTTTAAAGCAAATTTCAGTTTTAATGAAAATTAAACAATTTACACCAAGATTTGTATTGAATGCGGGTCACAAATCAAGTTGTTTAATCGTAACCTTTAACCAGGTTGTGACAGCTTAATGAAGGCACTAAAATCATAGAACACAGCGGCCCCCAAACTGGGGGGCGGAAAAATATAAAGACATTCAACAAAACTGAATGAATGTGATTTATCTAAGAGAAATTAACAAACAACAGTTTGCTGATATAATAATGGCAACTTTTATTTCACAAATCAACTTGAATCCCATTCTTTTATTAGTTGTTTCCCCTATTATTATTAATGATTGATTATAATTGTGGGATGGGGGGGGCGTGAACTTTTTTTTGGCTTCTGAAGGGGGGCATGCCAGAAAACGTTTGGGAACCACTGCATTAACATATCATCCACTGCTGATTCAAAGACTTAAAATATAAGCAATGCAGAATACGATTACTTACATTACAAAATACAATCAGTGGAAGTCCAAAGTATAACAAGACTACAAGTCTAAGACCAGGGCATACTAATGGCTCTGTAAGGCTGCACTGCAGTGCAGAAGTGGATGGAACTTCTAGGTCTGAGAAGTGAAGCCAATGCCAGTGTCTTAAACCTGCATTCTTTCTAATGGCCAGAAGAGGCCAACTCCACTGGTTCCAAAATGCATTTGTTTGTTTGTATTGAGTCTTATAGAAAAATGACTAACTTATTTGATGTATGACCTCAGTAAACAGTTCCCTCTATGAATTTATGGTCTAAATCGCTAGTTTAATCTTTTTCTATATAACATGATGTTCATTCTGTATATTATATTCTCATTTAGAGTAGAATAGGCTATAAAGCTGTGTGACTGACAGGTCATTTTCAGTGAGTCTGTCAAGGGCAACACACAGGGCTCATGGAATTAAGATCACACTGTCAAACTGGACAATATTGATTAAATATGGATCAAGACTCTGTTACTACTTGTGCCCTGATTGCTCAGTTGGCAGAGCATGTGCCCCATGTTACAGATGCTGAGTCCACAACAGCTCAGCCATGGGTTCGATTTCAGCCTGTGGCCCTTTGCCACATTTCCTGTCTATGTAGAACTGATATCTAACAAAGGCTAAAAAAAGCCCCAAAAATAATCTTGAATGAAAAGATTCTGTTGCTACATTGTCCATTTCCTGCTTAAGCACAATTTAGTGTGCTGTTCATCTGTAAAACAAGAAAAATTGCGATCAGGTGGCTGAGTCGTGTTTAGAAGGGAACCCAAGAAATTCAGATCAGTAGTTGTTGAGACATTTCACTCAAAACCACAGACAGTCAGGAGATTACCAAAGTCATTAGGATGCATCCTCCAGGAACCATCAATGTTGGTACAAAATTTCATGGTAATCCAAAGTGGTGGGCTGACAAACAGACACAGCCATTCCTAGAGCAAAATGTTCCTTCCAAGCAAAACAAATAGCAAGGACAACCAGGACGCCACCTCTTTTGGCAAGTGCATTCTTTTAATCCAAGTGGTTTAAACAAACAGGTTACTCATAAACAGCTTTATACAGCTACAAAAAAGATATAAAAGCTAGAGGGTAGCAGTTGTTTCCTCCTGGTGATTATCTTTTATTATTCAAATCTACTCTGATTGATTTTAAATGCATTCTCTTGTGAAATGTCCCTCATAAAAACAATGAGAAGTCATCATCTGAAACTGTGGCATATAAACAGAGCTTATACAATATGTAGGCTGAAAGAAGGAGATATAATGGATGACAGTTTACAGTGTGTTTTATGGACCTTTTGGCAACTGGTCTGACCCCCCTTGAGGATAGCCAGTGATCCTTGTGAGACTCATAAAGCAACAATAGTAAAGACACCTCAGAGAGTTTCACTTAATTAAGAAAAAGAAAGCACCTAGAGTGTATGGTAAACTTTGGATGGCCAGCAGGGGAAATGTGCCTCACGCTGTTGTTTACATTGCTTAGAGAGACTCTCATAAACAGATGACATTGAAATAAGTGGAACAATACCTCAACTTTCAGCACCAAAGAGCAATTACAGCTCAACCCTTTAGCGTGAACATGGCTCCAGCACAAATGAGTATTTGCTCAGCACTTGTAATATGGGACCTGGAGACCTGCCCTGCCTCATTTGATTCAAAACTGGTTCACTGCACTACACAACATGGCAGCAGAGATACCATGTGGGACTAAGTGAATGACGAAACCATCAAGCCATACAGCATGTTTGGACACTACATTAGTTTTGTTGCAGATGTGTTCTATAATATTATGAAATACTGTACAATTGAGGTTAAATCAGTTTAATCTTTCAGGCTCAGTGTACTGCAGATGTTTGGAGGTTTCTGTCACACTATCAAAAGCAATATTATGGACTTTGGCTACTATGATAATGCTGGAACACTGTCAAATTATTTCAAAAACATTATAAAATTGACCATGAAATCTCAGTGCATTTGGTTTATGGGATTTTTTTTTCAAAAAGGAACCAGAAGAATCAATGTGTTTAAAAAGCTTCCTCCCATGAATAATTCAACTTGTCAGTCTAGGTCTGAAGAATCATATATGACAGAAGGCTGGATCCATACTTGATGTCCTTGCTCAAGGTCCATTTGCACAGTCATGCACCATAAACTTACATGTCTTAGCCATAGATTTGTCTCCATGATCTGATTGACTTCATCCTGTAAAGAAGCAGAATTGATAATGGAGACATAAAAGACTAAAACCAATAAATGTGAACATTTTAAAGTTAAAATAGGAGCAACACTGTCACAGGCAATCATCCACTTCACCACTGAGGATTGTTTGTGTGTTGTCTGCAGGGTGAGACCTCTGCGTATCCCAGACAAGAGGATTAAGATAGGCACACCTGAGTCCTCCACGCCTGCAGCGTAACCCACATGACAGCTGGAGCCAGGGGGTCGCAGCACAGCCTCAACTTTTATTCTAACTCAGTGGTAAAGCTGCAGCAGAGGGACTATGAGGGTGGGAGGGGGAGAAACTGTGGGGGTCAGGTTTATGTGTGTGACTTAGACCGTGAATGAACAAATCTCATGACCCAGTGCGTTAACATTAACCATTCATGTTACTATTTAGTATCTAGAAAGGTTCTGCATGGCTGGTAAGCACAGGTGGACAGAAGGCAGCAGGACAACCTCAACCAGATTTAATCTTTGATAGCTAAAACACACATCCTGTAGCCTATCTCACAACCAAATCAGAGTGCAGAGACACAAAGGAAGTACTGATTCAGATCAGATGAAGATATACTTAGAATTCAGTGTGGTTTTTTTGTCACCAGTATGTATGATTCAAGCTTGGACATTTTATCTCTGGCTGCATGACTTTTGGAAAGGCTGAAATGCGAAGGTAGCGCCATTTCACCAGGTACTGTATATTGAGAACATTCACTACAAACATGGCTGACGACATGCTGTAATGTGAAGACTGGGGATTATTCGGATTATTTGATCTGGGGTTGTATGAGATACTCAACAATGGTCAGTGTATTAAAAGCAGTAGATGCCGGTTGGCATGCCCCCAGTTTGGGCAGTAGCACAGAGGCTAAGCAATGTACTGCTGTGGACAGGGTCAGCAACAAAAAGTATTTATCCACTCAGAAAAGATGAGTTTAAGTTCATGCTATATTTAGAATATTTTCACCACTTTACTTTGCTGTCAGACAGCCTTTCGGATGGGAAACCACCGTTAATATAAGCCAAACATTGCTCCGTCCAAACCAACCAAACTCCATGGGCAAAAGCAGTCATTTTACCTTACAGAACACAGGAGTTGCTTGTATTCCTTTGCCTCAATCTGTTAGTTTGTGTTACTGTGTGAATTCAGTGAATCCGACCTATTCTTTTAAAACAGAGATCACACAATAACACAAACTAACTAACAGATCAAGGCAGTGGCAGACCAGCAACTCCTGTGTTCTGCGATGTGAAATTACTGATTTTACCCATGGAGTTTGGTAGCTTTGGAGAGAGCAATAATTGGCTTACGTAATGGAAGTTTCCCATCAAATAGGGCTGTCTGATGGTGGTTAAAAAAACTAAATATAGTGTACACTTAAACTGATAATGATTTTTTTTAGGTGGACTGTTTTTCAAATAGCTAAAATTCCTTTTGTTGCTGACCCTGACCACAGCAGCACATTGCTTAGCTTCTGTGCTGGTGCCCCTCTCTGTGTCTCCTAACTATGGGCGTGTTGACCGATATCTTCTGTAGGTAATACGCTGACTATGAATAAGTACTTTGTACAACCCCTCTTCAAATAATCTAAACTACCTCTGAGGAAGAGTTTGACATTTTGGGAAATACACTTCTTGCTGATAGTTAGATGAAAAGATTGATACCACTCTGATGTTTGTGCTTTGAACATGAAGCTATGCCCCTGATGCTAAATGGATATTGGTTATAGTTTCATATTTAATGGATGGACATGAGATTGGATCAATCTTCTCACTTACCTCTTGCAAGAAAGTGAATAAGCACAAAATGTCAACATATATCTTTAAAGAACAGTCTCTGTCACCACTGTACCATACCACCTACACCTGTTCTGGAACCCTCAAGCAGAGACCCTATCTGTGCTACAATCCCTGATTGTGCGTTGATGAGTTAGCCAGCTCGCCGATGAGCTATCGATGGTCTAAATGAGCTCATATAGCCCTGCTGTAGCCTAATTAGTGTAGGCTGACCAAAACCAATTGCATCTGTGTTGGAGCACCTGGTGTGGGGATGGAATAATACTCATCCATCAGCACAGGAGAGCTCCACAGCCTGCTACATCAACTGAGTTAAGGAGAATCTAACAAAATATCCAGACAGGTCTTCAATACTTATCTTGCTCTTCAGAGAAAGAGAAAAAGATTGCCTGTGCAGGAAAACAGATGAAGATGGGACCCCACATTATCCATTCTGCCTCGACAGTCTAGAGAAAACCTTGTGTGCAGGCTACTGCTGCAAACATGGTGACACATTTATATATTATTGGCTGCTATTGGCTGATAGCGTTTTTTATACAATGTTACAATTTACCAAATACCACTCCTGTGACTCTCTGCTAAATATGAAACTACAGCCAGCGAGCCTGGGTCTTACAGCACCTCTAAAGCTCACTAAAGCCATGTTTCCACCAAAAGTACCCAGAACTTTTAATCCCAGGAACTACTTTTCAAGGAACTAAAAGGAAAGGAAAATGAGTCCACTGACGTATGAAAAGCTACAGCTGATATAATGTTAAATATATGCATCTTTTAACTGAATAAAAATAGCCTGAAGTCATATATTACCTTGATTATGCAGAATGTTTAAGTTACAGTGTGTATCATAGGTACATAATTTTAGTTTGCCACTATACTACAACAATTATTATTTGTGAACTAAATTCCGTTGGAATTTTGTCCTCTGTGTAAATGCTCAATAAGACTTCATCATCAGTCCATCTGTTTTCTTCTGTAAATCCATGTGGATTTTTCGAAAGCATAATGAACAACAAACAAACTAGTTCGCAGCTGCATTTAAAAATTGTGGCTGAAATAAAATACTGAGAGTACTCAACCAATAAGAAATATTCAGTGCTGCAAGCCACACTTCCAAGGTTCCTGTAGTTTGGAAAGTACTACCTCCCTTTTAACTTACAATACATTAAAAATGACTGAATTTAGACCCAGGTCCCTGCAATGGAAACACTCTGAGTTCCTCCAAAGGTTTCTAGTCCCTGGGCTAAGATCATGTGGTGAAAACATGGCTTAATTAACAAATTATATCTCATTTGTTTGATCCATACAAAAAGCTGAATTGTGAAAACAACAGTTTGCTGTTTTAAGGGGGGTTGTGAGATAACTGGATTTATTTGTTGTTATTTGTTGTAGTCTTGTCAATAACATAAACAGAAATAAAAATAAAAGAGCTGATGTGTATCTCCTCTTGCCATTCAACCGCAATGATGTACAATATATCTCAGGCTGTTCATTTTGTGAATGAAGCTGTCCTCCCTGTTCAGTGCAAGCCTTTTTGCTTAATTATCGGCATCCGCCCTAGACCTGTCTGAGTCAAGTGAGAGAGCCGTCTGTCTGCCCCGGACACCAGTCTGCAGCAAAACCTGCCGCTAAATCCAGAGCAGCTCATCTGAAGTGGCAGTGATTGAGGCTGCCTAAACTGAGAGGTACTCAGACAGCTGACATTTCCCATCTTGTCTTGGCCAGACACAGAGCCCCTCTTTTCATCTAGTTCAGGATTATAAACCAGGAGCTATACTGTGCACTGGCAGGGATATTTCAGGTGTCTCCGACTGTAATGTCCCCTTCTTTAAAACTTTGACGACCAAGGTCCACAAATCAACAAACAACCTATGACTTTTCATGCTCAGACACTCCACATTTAGGTGCTGTCTTCCTTGTTTTTCCTCTCAGGTCATGACAGCACATTGAGCAGAGTGATATATGTTTGAATCAAAGAAAGGTAGCATCCCATAACTCACAGCACTTGTCACAGAATCCAAGTAAAAAAAAACTCCTTTTGCTGGTTACTTACCACTTTGACCAGCTGTGACATGGACACCTCAAACTGCACAATGACTGGGTCTGTAACATTTTCCACTGGTCGTATGTACTGGTTGTAGTTGGAGAATATGACAGAGAAGAGCTTGTGCTCTGCTTCTGAGCAGGAGCCTCCTGGATAAGAGCAGAGGGTCAGACATGGATGTGTCACTGCAATGTGCTTAAATTGGTTATACAGTACAGCTTAAGGTGACTATAACAGCAGATGTCAGATTGTTAGTTCTAATCGATCCAAGGGAAACAGTGGATGTTTTCATATTTCACCTACAGAGTTAGCAGTAGTAATAATAACCACTTTTTTTGTAATCCCAGCATTACCTTCTTCACTGTAAGCTGCTTGCTCATTTAGTCAGTGTAAAGAATAATAATTGGCACCAGTATAATATATGCATCCCTATAAACGAATAACAATAACCTAAAACCATAATTTATTTTCTTGATTTCCCAGAATGCTTAAGTTACAGTATGTATAATCTGTATAAATGTAGGTAATGTAATGTGTGTAATTTCAAAATAAAATCCATTAAACAATTTAAAAAATATATATTTTAATTGTTTATTTCGTACATTTAGCCTTGAATAAAAAAAATCATAATTAGACTAACTGTGGCAATATTAAACGCATTTATGTAATGTAAAGCAACAAGTACAAAATGTTATGTTAAAGTAGGTGCTTATTAGGCTGCTCACCTGGCAGAAGAAACAGAAGTAATGAACATGTGGCGAAAACGAAGCAAAAATTGGCTTCCATCCTGTTTTAAATGAAGAATTCCAGATGAATCCAGGGTCAGAGGCAGTGGTGCTCCGCGGAGCAGACAGGAGGAGAAAGTGTGGAGAGGGAAAGCGCGTCCGCAGCTACAGAGAACCAGGGAGCAGAGAGGAGGGGAGGCAGAGCCACGCTGAGACACATAGTCACGGAGGGAGGCAGTCACGCTGCACACTGCAAAAAAAAACAGGCAACCTATAGCGACCTAATCTGATAAAACAAGGGGGAAAAATTGTCTTTGGGGCGAATTTTTCACCTGAAGATCACAACAGGCTTCCATTGGCTACAAATAAGTTCTTTAGTTGACTCTGACTAGTTCCTTTAGTTTTACTAGACAGGATGTGTCAGCACAGTGCACATTATCACCAAGTTTCATCCTTAAACTTACAATATGTAAATTCTGCCGCTAGGGGTCTCTCTCACATTAAAACAATAACAAAAGTCTAGGTTTGATGACGTCATTATCTTAACTTTAAATTGGTGATGTTTTCTCACATTGTGTGTGTCCACATTTTGAAATGAGAGAAATAAATATCTTCACATTAAACAAACACCATGGCTGATGAAAATATTTCTGACATGATTCAGGCAGAAGTCATGTTCGGCGATGAGGTATTATTAAAGTTTTATTCACTTTATGTTTAGTAATCTGTGTAGTCTTCTTTCCTCACTCTCTGACGTATCTGACTATCCCATGTTTTCCAGAAATTACAGGAACTAGCAATTAGCCAGTAGAAGCTACTAGGAAATGTGTTGTTTGGCCGACATTCAGTAAATTACTAATTCCCTGCATTTGAACAAATACAGCTGAGTCTAGCTTTTTTTAAACATTTTAATATGGGCATGTTACATATTATAGCTTTAACTAATAAAAACAAGAAGAAATTGCATAAAAAAGACTACCTATATCAGCCAAAAAGTGGGGGGTTTAAGGCAAAGAAAAAATCCTTTAAAAGACCCTTATATGCCTATTTTGTCGCTTCTTTCAGTGATGGCATATCCAGAACACATGATTTTCAACTAAAGTTACAGAGTGACAATAACAGTTTTTGTTTATTTAAAATTTCTGTAGCTTGCTTTCTTATTGCTGGTGTGAAGTGGGAGGGGCTCCGTTAAAGGAAAGGTTTTGTGTACCAAACAGGATTCAGCAGCATGTTAATCAGAATCTGATGACAGTCAGACGGGACAGCTTCATTAGTGTTTCTCAAATCTAACCAAACGAAGATTTGCTGAGTTTTTCAGTGTTAAACTCTTAATAAATAATGCATATATTTTAACTTTGTTATTTATTTAGGCTAGCTATAAATATATAATGTTAGAAAGAAAGGTTTTCAGGGGCTTTAACTTCAATCCATTTGGATATTGCATGAAGACATTTTGGCACCGAGGTTGTGCAGAGTGAACTCTTCCTCTGGGCAGTGAACATGGACCCAGGTGTTGTTCACACATATTGTCCCCTCACAGTGGAGATAAATCACCAAATAGCCTTCAGTTCATCAAACAAGATCAATAGCCACTGTGTGTCTGGGTTGGGTTGGGTTCCTCTGTGGCAGCTTTTTTTTTTTTTTTTTAAAATTTGAAACCACTGGTTTAATATTTCAAAATGTGTTTTAGTTGATATGTTTTTATGTAAGTCTTTTTCTCAACATTTTCAAAGATTTTTCAACAAATAGGCTTAACAGAGTACACAAAGTATCCTCCTATTACCATCCCTTCCCCCCTCAGTAGCAGCTTAAGAACATAACTTAATTTTTGTTGATTGATTGATTGATTCGTTATTGATTTTGGTTTTCACATAATATCCTGTGGGTTTTTCTTTTCAAAAATATGTCAATGTCTGCTGGTAAGCCCACTTCTAATTGGAATACAGCTCTGTTTTGACTCTGGCTTTCATTTTTCTAACATGATTGTCAGTTCAGAGCAGTATTTTTCTTTCCTTTAGCCAGTGGGGTGGCCCAGTGGTGTGACAGTTGTGTCCTTCAGGTGGATGAAGGAGAGGCCCGAGTGCTTTTCAGCCTTGCTGAAGCGCCCTCAAACGATAAATAAATCCCCACCAGCACCAGAGGTGCTGTTTGGTGTCTGACCCTGCACTCTCAACTCCTTTAAGTGAGACAGGTGAAAAGATAATCGCACCCATGGGGGGATTAATATGAGATTACATCACATGGAAATAGAAAGAAATGTTAATTTGACCTTCAGAAAGTTTTCATTCCCCCTGACAGTACAGAAGACGAAAAACTTGTTTATACTCCTACAAACTGAAGACTTTAGTTGAGGCTTGCATCATTTAATAAGATTATCTTTAGTGACAAACAGCTTCCAAATATCTCATGCTGCAAAGGTTATCCTGATTTAAAAGGACTTGGAGGGAAACATGTAATTTTGACTGAATCCTTTCATATTTTCAAGGACTGTGTTATGGTACATATTTGTTGGTATATGTTGCAAATGCTTGCTTAAAGGGATAGTTTGAATTATCTGATGTGAAGTTGTATGAAATATTTCCTACAGTAGATGCCAGTCAGCACACCCCCCATTTGGAGAAGCAGAAAGGGGCATCAGCACAGAAGCTAAGAAATGAACTGCTGTTGACAGGGTCATTGACAAAAGGTATTTAGACACTTTAAAAATGTCCACCTAAAAAAAAAAAAAAAATCAAAAAATCAATATCTGTTACTTGTTACTGTTACTATCTGTTGCTTGTGTTGTTAGGTGACTTCAGTTAATCCAAACTATCCTTTACAACACCAAAGACACACAATAATACAAACAGACTGCAGCAGTGGTAGACCAGCAACTTTCATGTATTGTGAAGTAAAATGACTGATTAGCTTATAGTAGTAGCTTATACAACCCAACATCAAATAATCCTAACTATCCCTTTAAGTGCCAGACAATGTTTCTATGCATCTTATTAGAGACTAATGACAGTAGGCTGCTGACATCAGGTTTGTGATTTATGGGACCTTCTACTGAGTGTTAAATGAAGCCTCCTCCTGCTTTGTTTGGATGGAAACAGATGACAAACTGATGATGGAAATGCTGTGGCTCAACACTGTCTCTCCTCACTAACGAAAGGAAGGAAACAGGTGAATGAAAAAGCCTTGAATGATCTTGAAAACTGTAAACAGAGATTAAAGTAAAGCAAGTCCGACCATTAACATAGATGCTGATTGCTATCTCTTGATTTAAATGAAGGTCTCACAGAGGGACCAACAGTCTGCAGAATCTCTAACGAGCCCACTCAGCACTGTTTATTGAGCAGTAAATGTTGTATGGGTGAGTGTGTGTGTGTGTGTTAAGGTTCAGTTCAGCATGTGTTTGTGTGTTTTGTGAAACATCATTTGTGTGTGCCTGCACTTGAGGGTCTGTACAAATAGGCATTTAACACTGATCAACTTTGGTGTAAAGGAACAAATGAGGGGCCATAAGATTCCTGGAGTAATAAATTGTTTTCTTTTCTTGACAGGTTTAAAAGTATTTTACTTAAGGGTATATATCAGGTCTATGGCAAAAGTCCTCAAGATCCATCTCCAATGGTTTTGTTGTATCAACATATTTTTTTTTGCCTGGTCACACATTCTCACATTTCAAGTGAACAGCTGTCTTATCTATGTGATGAAATGTTCTAATTGGCACATCTTCAGCTTGCCTTTTGGCTCCGAGGACAAACTTTAGCACCGGCAACACAGATTAACGGAGCACTTTGGCAAGACCCTGACAATTTTAAGACTTTATTGGGGTTTCATACATTTAATCAAACTGAAAGAGGACACGCATTTATTTTTATTATCCATTCTTTAATCACACATCACATTTCCGTGACATGGTAATATAACTTAACAAGTGGAGTGAAACATCTGACAGCAGACAGATGTTCCTCATATCTCTGCCATATAGTGTTTGGGTATATTTCTGTAACAGTTCAGCATATTTCAGTGCAGTGAAAGGTGAACTCAGTCCAGTTCTGCAGCTGTCCTTTGTAGAAGGGAAATGACCTGCAATGATGCCACATTAGGTCCCTTGCAGATGTCCCATTTCCTCGTAATGCTGGAGTTCTATTGCTGTAGACCACATGGCTTTCATCATTAAAAGACATTTGATGTTCTGTCTTGGACAAAGATCCTGTCTGTTACACTAACAATGAGTGGTTGTACCTTTTGTCTGGTTTAACCCTCTCAGTTGCCTTATTGGTGGGGTTTGGCACTGATGGTGTTGTTGGTGCTTTTTAACCCCACCATATGGTACTACAGGCTTGAAATAAACACAAAAACAACTCAATACGTATTCATCCTGACGCCCCTTTTTGAGCAGGTTTGATACCTGGTAGAACCTCAGTCAGCTTTCTCTATTCCTGCGTCCTGTATTTTCCTGTGCTAGGCTTACAGAAAAGAAAACTATATTTTGATGTAGATAGTTAAAAGATGTTGCTGCAGTGCTCGTAAAAGTGACATAGGCTTCAATCACATGTTAAGTTAGCAAATGTTAGCTGGCTAATGTAAGCAAAACGTCAACATCAAGCTAACTCGTTGGCTAGCTAGTTAGCTAGCGTTTTGCTACAAAGCAACACACTTGCTAACTAGCAAGCTAATGATTAATAGATTAGCCTGCTAGTTAGCTAGAGTTTTGCTAACATTAGTTAACTTGAGATGTGGCTATATAGATTACTGTAGGCCTATATGTTGCTTTTACAGGTCCCCTAGCCCATAGCATATCTAGGAAACAGGAAAGGAGAAATTTGACATGGGTTCCAAGAAGTGCAGGACGTAAGAAGTGTCAGTTGCTGAAAAAAAAAAAACAAACAAACAAAAAAAACAAAAAAACAAAACAAAACAAAACAAAAAAACTAAAAGCTGCCCCGTCTTCTTTGTTGCTCATTATATGCGAGGAGTTTCTGAGCTGGGCTCCTGGCTGGGAGGAATCTGACTCTGGAAGAGAGGCTGAAGAAATAAGCCCAGCGTGCCCACCACACACACTATCACAAAGATCCACAGGAACATACGATCCACCACCATAGCCACATACTTCCAATCCTCAATCACCTGCAAATATACAGAAATCAAATTAGTCAGTGGGCATATTTTTGTCACAACAAACTTTACATTTATCATAATAAAGCAGCGGTGTTGAAGAGGGGTGTGATGATCAAATGATCCTGTTTCAATGGGTTGTCTGTGGATGCGGCCATGCCTCTGTGCAGCCACTCGGGGGCAGAGTGAATGAATGAGTAAATGAGTGTGAGAGTGATTCATTTTACGGATATCAAACCTCTTTGCATCCAAACTGTAAAACCTCAATGACACATCTTACTGACATCATGTATACGTCTTGTAGTCTATTGTGTTTGTTTACAGTTGGATTGAATTATAGCATACAGAGTGCTGTAGTATACTTTTACATATGTGTTACATCCAGCCTTACTGATAAAATTGTTTAGTCTCGGTAAGCCTATTCTCAGGACGCTGACTGAGTAATCTTTGAATGGGAACGTAGTAAAGTTATATCCCTGTATGGACTGTTTCCATATTGCTGAGACCTACACTGACATAGCTATTGACCCTTCAAACCCACTGCCCTTGGTAGTTTTTGAAACGAGTCATTCCTCACTCCTGGTTCCCTCCTTATTTTATTGATTTATCTGAGAAAATAACTGATTGCCCAATGTCTGCCTTCAATTTTCTGGGTCACAGCCGCTACTTAGGGTTAGTGGTATTCCATCCTGAACCTCAGGGGTCACAGAATGTACAGTAAATGTTATCAAATCAATACAAGCACCTTTGATCCAGTTCATTGGGATCAAGTGGAGGGCACTGACTGTGGAGCCTGATTGCTAAAATTTTGTGAATGCCTTATTAACTGCAACGTTAATGGCAGAGTTAACTCAGAACTTATCTAGAGTTATTTTAGCCTAAGTTTTAACCTTATTACAGGGTAAACACATAAGAATCTAGTTTCAAATTATATTGTCTAATAATCTGATCAATGTTGGACACACTATATCCATTTTTTCTGTTTATCTCTTGTATCTTTTATCAATGGGAAATTATTCTTGCAGGTTACCATAAAGACTGTGAGCTTGGAGGAAAAAAGTTCAAAAAGTCAACTCTAAAACTCACAAATAAACACATTCTTTTGGTTGTTTCCATAAACAAACAGAAATGTAAAAATGTAATTTAGTGGTTTTAGGATAAGTATGCCTATTTCTTTACAAATTTCTTTGCCTTTTGTCATAGTTGAGTAAGTAGTTGAATAAGTTTAACTAAATTGTCCTGAGAATATGTAGATATATTCATGGATTGTCAATCTCTCTATATATATACTCTAGATAATCTGTTAAACATCTACAGCAAAACAGTTGCATTGTCGAATCTCAGCTTATAGGCTGCTGAAATGTTACAAACACTTGAACTATCTGTAGGCAGACTATCCAAATAAAATGTTACCATCTTCGCCATTCTTCTTTTTTTGAGGAAAATTTAGATGCTAGGTTTTACGCAAACCTGACACCGAAATTATCCACAATGCAACCTAAGCTGCAACTTGTCTATAATTCCACACCCCCAAGATTTCTCCCCTCATCCCATAAAAGGCTTTACACAACTTGCAGTAGTACAGTTCTTCTCAAGGCCTGGAATAAAGACTTTGATATGCAGATTCAGTTCCCCCATTATACACAGAAACACCACAAAAGTGTGCTATCAGTCTTCTCATCTATCTCTTGGAGAGAAAGTGAATATCTTTCCCCCAAATCTTGAACTGTTTCTTTAAATTCCAGTCAAATTCTGAAACATTTTATGACCCTGCCCTGGATATTGGTTGGACTTGATGATCACCATACAACAATGGTTTTATGCATCACACTATAATAAGTGTTGTGCATGACATTACTATCATAAGTCTGTAACAATAATACGTTTTACTTGATCGATCCATCTGAGTAATGACTGAATTCAAGAAAGAAAAAATTAAAAATATAAGCATCTTCTTCCTCAGACAAATCATCCATCCTTCTTCAATTCTTAGATTTTAGATGTGAAATTCTTTAGTTGCATTATTCTATCACTGTATAGATGCAATAAAACATTTGGTTTAAATGTATATACATACACTCTGATCATCATCATCTCCCATCATGTGCTCAGCCACAAAGCGCACCCCGTTCACTGCCTCCTGGACCTCAGCAGTCCAATCTGAGTTGCTTTTCTGCTGGAAGTCCTGGGTAGAAGTCAAACTACTGGGAAGGTAGTCAGTGGAGCGCAAGTCCCCTTTCCTGTTGGAGTGGCTGTAGCTCAAGTAGAGGAGCTACATTTTTGTGTCCCGGAGTGGAGAAAGCAGAGTCGGACGACAGCAGGGCAGAAGATGACATGGTGATACCTGTTTTGGATGTGACTGGGTAACCCAAGCCCAAAATAGCTCTCCTTGCCCGTAGACACCGCTGCTGGCGAAGTCTCTGGCGTGCAGAGTTATTGTGAGGGCGTCTCATGAAGAGTAAGGCTGGGCAGTTTGACGAGAAATATCAGCTTGACCCAGGAAGGCATGGTGTGAGTGCTGGGAGAGCGGTGGTGCACGTTGAGCACACACACACTGGTGATGATGGAGAAGGTCACCAGCACCATGGTGAACATCAGGTACTTGCCGATCAGAGGAACATCCAGCGAGGTGGGAGGAACGATCTTTGAGATCAGAAGCAAGAACACAGTGAGAGCCAGGAGGACGGAGATGCAGAGGGTCATCTTCTCCCACAGTCTGAAGGTAAGTAGAACACCAGGATGGCCAGAGAGGTGATCAGAACCAGGGAATGATGAGGTTTATGGTGTAGAAAAGGGGCTTCCGCTTGATGATGAAGTCATACGTGAGGTCCACATAGGTGGGGTCGAGAGGGTTGACAGTCCGTCTGCCTGGCAGAGCCAAGATATCCCACTCGCCGCTGGGAGTAAAATCATCCATACTAGCCACCTCAGATTTCAAGATCAAGTCGATCTCTGTGTGGTCGTATGTCCATGAGCGGAACTTGAGGGTGCAGTTCTGCTGGTCGAAGGGAAAATGCTTGACTTCAATCTTACAGGCGCTTTTGTAGATGGCTGGAGGGAGCCAGTTGATGCTGCCGTTGTAAAGGACAATGGCATTGGTGAAGACTGTTACCTCATAGGTACCATCAGCACTATGAGGAGAGGAAAAAAGAGAGAGAAAACTTCAGAGAGCCTGGACTCCAA
This sequence comes from Lutjanus argentimaculatus, assembly GCA_034769285.1. NCBI lineage: Eukaryota > Metazoa > Chordata > Actinopteri > Lutjaniformes > Lutjanidae > Lutjanus > Lutjanus argentimaculatus. The sequence continues at coordinate 16,736,818 of JAWZSL010000002.1, forward strand.
GGACACTCAAATCAATATCAAAACCAAAAGTCACAGAAGACAGAGTGAAACCTTCATCCTATATACACTAGACATCCTATATACACATATAAAGGCTTCAGAGAATCAGTTGGGAAAGATATTAATGATGAACAGAAAATAAACCATCTTAATCCATCTTAATTCTCAAATGTCTGACTATAAGAGTTTCCTGTTTCCATCCAAAAATAGAGGTTAAACCACTGGTTCTAAAACAGTGTGCTGAGGCACACTGGTGTGCCATGAGGCAAGTCCAGGTCCTTTGTATACATTCATTTCCCAGTACAGAAGGCAAATTCTATACCCTGACAGCAGTACATTGCTTAGATCGCAACAATAGGCTAGGAAGGAGATGTCAATCAAAACGTGATCTGCTGCGCCTACATAGTCTTGACAAATGGTATAAACAGCGAAATTAGCTGCTTTTGAACTAGGTTTTTTAATAGTAATAAATGCATTTTTACTATTTCAAGCCAAAATTTCAGAGGCTTTATAGGAGTAACTGTGTGTTTTAATCTTTAATACAACATTGCACATATGTAAAATCTCTCTGTATGACAACACTATGATGTTGCCAATGATGCTTACTTGTTGTACAGGACAATATCTGGGAGCCAGATGTGTCTGGAGGGAATACGCAGCTTGTCGATGCCTTCGTACTTTGCAGGGTCCCATGATAACCTGTAATCCACCCAGTGCTGGAGAAACAAAAGAGAGCTGGCCATCAAGTCAGACTTCCACACACTTTCTCACAACCAGCTCATTTCTAATTACATGCTTCATTATCAGTGGAATATGTTTGGGGCACAATTACAAAAGCAGTTTGTTCCACATTGTGAGAAGAAGAATGGATATGGTTTAATTCAAGTTCAGGAGAAAGGACATTTAACAAGACATAGGGTGACTGAAAGTATATGACTCTATGGCTCTATCACACTTACCTGAGTGAGCCAGACATTTGTAGTCATGATCTGTTCTCTTTCATTCTGGAAATGTACAAGTGTGGTGAGCATTAGTTTCAGAACTGTTTCCATGCACAAAATACAGCTAAAATCAGAAAGAGTAATGAAGTGATTATCACATTTTTGCAAATTTTATAAGATAACCCTTTATTAACCCTGCATAGGGATATGTGCATTGTTATAGCAGCAAAAGGGGATAGCATAAAAACAGAAGGATCAATAAAAAGAAGATATTAAGTTAACAGTAACAGCAAGATATAATAAAAAGTTAACGAACAATTAATGTTAATGAATAAACAAGTAAGCTATAATCAAGAGAGAATAAAACAATTGCAATATAAACAAGAAACAGACTCCGCAGTTGAGTTAACACTATTGACCCTGGCTAAGCCCCACCTCCAACAGCAACTGTCCAATCTTTGCTTAGCAACCCTAACTAGAACTGACAAGCTTTCCATTTCTCTACATGTTGACGTGGTGTGCAGGAGGCTCTGAGCGATACTCAGCTTTCCATGAGTCTGGACAGTAACATCTTTTGTGTAGTCTCTCAAACATGTGAAACACAAGAGCACACATGTGGTGAATGGATTAAATTTTGTCTTCATCTGCTCTAACATAAGCTGCAAACATTAGCATGTCCGGCTAAATAATGCTAGCTTACTAGCTGCCGAAACTTTTAACTCCAGTCAAAGTTGTTAGATACCACTGTATCTGCATTTGCTCTGTGGGGGTTTGAGAAGGAGGATGTGGGCTGATACAGAATCAAAGTATCTCACTCTGGCTTTCTGTCTAAGGTCTAAGCTGAGTTATTCTGGCTATCTTCCGCGATCTCGGCCCGGCTCATCTGGCTGGGTGACCTGTCTCAAGGTCCGCTGCACTGAACGAGTCCCTGCGTTTCCTTTTCTCATGTTAATGAGTGCATTTCTGTCATCTATCATGTAGATGTACCTGCTGTATTTCACCATCTGACCAATGTTTGCTGAGACATAAGCTAGTTTTAGCCTCAGTCTTTTAGCATTAATGTGTGCAGCTGTCAGGTAACTTTACATTCACACTTTGACAGTGTTCTTGTTTTGAAACATGTCAGATGGAAACATTAAAATGGACTTGTCGGCCGACTCAAGGAGTTAGCAGTAGTCAGGGTCAGTTGCATATAGTTTTGAAATGTAGATATTGCTCAGTTTGGTATGAACTAATATTGCACCTGAGTGAAAATATTACACAGTGTGGTATACTTTGATATTTTCCTGAGTGGAATATTGATATTTCTCAATGGTTTACATTAATATTCCAGTCACTTAGTTTTGGCGTGTGTGATCTACTAGGAGCAGTGCTGGTTGTAAAGTCTGACAGCTGCAGGGAGAAAGGACCTGTGATATCTCTCCTTAACACACTTTGGGTGAAGCAGTCTGTCACTGAAGGAGCTGCCCAGTGCTGTCAGAGAGTCCGGCATGGAGTGGGACTTGTTTATAACTGTATATCATAGCCCACTCCAAACACTGATTTAAGCCCTGGATTATTCAGGACATGGGGGCATGGAAAGATTGTAGTATCTTAGTACGACTGAATTAAGTACAAAATATTTGTGTGAAGGAAAAAAAAAACAAAAAACAAATAAGACTACACATTGGCGTGATAGTGATCCTATTTTCAAAGACCAGTAAGCTACAAGCAACAATACAGATAAGCTTACTGCACAATACATACCTACCACTAACCTATATCTATCTATCTATCCTCATATGTAAAACCTTAACACTTTTGCCAACAAAAGTGCATGGAAAAAAAGTTAACAAATAAGCAAGTAGAGTAACTGAGATAAAGAAAAATTAAAGCTAAAAGTGACCAATAAACGGTAGATATAGCTACAAGTGTAGTTGAAATAGCTAAAATTGATGGAGTTCGCTAAAAGTAATGGATAAACAATTAAAATGGGCTTAAAATAAGTGATTGACAGCTGTGTAGTTTGATTAAAGGTACTACAAAGAACCCTCATATTGTGTTGAGATTTTGAAGGCCTCTGTGGACAAAAGCAGTAGTGTTTCCACTGCTATAACCACAAATAAAATTACCTAACTAAAAATCTCTTGCTTCCTTTTATCTGGCTAACATACTACAATGGATAAACGGTTTAAATGGTTACTACAAGTTGTATTATGAATGTAAACTTGAGCAATCCAATCTAAACATAAAGGGATAATTCACCCCAAAATCAAAGATACATATTTTATCCCTGGCCTGTTGTGCTATTTATCCATACAGATTTTTTTGGTGTGAGTTGCAAAGTTTTGGAGATATCTGCTATAGAGATTTCTGCTTTTTCTCCAATATAATGGGATTAAATGGCATTAGTCCTGTGTTTCTCCAAGCACCAAAAAATACGTTTGAGAAGTTCAAAACCAGTGACTCTTTCAAAAAAGTCCTAACTCGATTACTCAAGATAATGCACAGACCTTGTTGCGAGCAGTTTCATCTAGGAACTATTTTCTTTCAATGGGAAAGAAAGTAGTTCCGGTAGATTCTACTGCAAAAATTCCAACATAAAACTGCTCACAACAAGGTCTGTGGATTGTTTTGAGCAAGTGGGTCATGAGTGGTTTATAATGTTATAATATAATAACATCCCCTTTAAAATTCATTTAGCTTCACAGCTGACAGAATAACAGTTTTCTAGAAAGAAAAACTTAATCTGCTGTCTGTTACATAACTAACAGCCTCAACTACCTATAATCCTATCTTCCTACATAATACAGATGATAAAGCTGTTTCAAGTTGTTGAACATGTTGAGGACAAAGAGAAGGATGTAGTCTCTGTTGGTGTAGCAAGTACATAAGATGGTTTTACACACAGAATGAATTACATCCTTGAGTGGACAGTGTCAGCATTGTTTCTTTTTTTGGCTCCTGCAACTTTCATTGCAGAGCAAAGGTTATCAGGACTTGAGGCCCATTTTTCTGACAATAAATAACTTCAGATGAACCTATTTACTTACTGTCATATTCATTCTGGTATGATACCTGCATTTTAATCCTTCTCAAAGTGCTTATTAACATGTTTGTTGGTGGCATTATGACATGCACTTCCATTAAAATGATACCAAATGCCAATTACCCCAAAAGGGTACAATGCATACTCATAAAGTGAGGCTGTGAATGAGCCTTGCAGCCTTGGTCTGTAGCTGGGAGGAGCCTCCACTGTAAATCAGAGGAGAGCCTCTATCACTGTGGCTAAAACAGCTTTATGGCCCCTTTTAATCCAATGTGCTGAAGTTTCAATCTGGACATGACAGAGGCAGAGATCACAGCTGACCAGATCTATCCTCCACTTCATCCATCCATTTAGAGCTACGGCCTCTCTGCGCAGGCTGGTTTGTAATTAACTGCTTTCTCAAAGCTTTGTGACCCTTTCTCTGACTTTTCTATCATCCTTTTTCTTTCATTCTGTCTGTCCTTTCCCTGTCTCATTGTTTGTCTGCCCAACAAATATTCTTGTCTTCACACACACAAATAAATAAATACACCACGGCTTCATGGTGGGCAGGAGCATTTGGTGCCTTACCACACTGATAAGCTGAGCCAGAGACACTTGCAGCTTCACCGTGACTCTCTCCGTCCTGTTCACAGCCGGGCGGATGAGCGGATTGTAGCGATTCTTTCCCAGCAACATGTTCATGAGGCGCTCCTCTGAGTCAGCACAGCTGCTACCTGGTGATGCACACATAATATATATACATACAAAATACAAATATTATGACAAAACATTACAGACTATATGCTTGCACAAAGCCTATAAACCCCATTAGGCTGTGGACATGCTGTCAGTTTGTGAAAAGCAGATGCTGCAGGAGGATACTGAGGTGTTAAAATATGGTTTAGACCATACATTCTGGTATTTTCCTTTCAGACTTCAATCCATTAGGACCATCAATTACAGACTGGCTCCACTTATTTGCATAACTGCGTTTCCTAACTGCTGAGTTGGTTGTTTCAAGCTGTCACATTAAACTATTTTTTAAACTGAGGAGCTGCCTGGAAATCATGGAGAGAGATCTCATTGGCTAAGGGTACAGCAGAGGTTTCCCACTATTCAAACAATCCAGATTACTGTTTTGCCATAATGGAGACTCAGACCTGAGAAGTCTTAATAACAACTAAAAAGCAAGGTTTAATCAAGTGTGCAGTAAAAAGTGGCCTGGTAGCTCAGTTGGAGTGTTTGCCCCATGTACTGTGGCTGTGAGTCGTCTGCTGCAGCTGTGAGTTTGACTCCCGCCTGAGGCCCTTTGCTGCATGTCATTCCCTGACTCCCTCTCCCTGTTTCCTTTTCTCATTAAAAAAGTGGCAATAAAAGGTTATTTTAGGGTACTTTCATGCCATAAAGTACAGGCTAAGGTCCAAACCAAGGTTTAATTTTTTGAGACACTGTTTACATTTGGTCTGGATAATTTTGGTTTCACATTGCAATTATTCAAGCACACTAAAGAACTTTACACCTCATACCTACATCCTGTCGTGGGCTGCGTCTCCCTCTATCTGACACTGATTGGTTTGTAAATGGGCACATGTCTGACGTTGGCATGTTTACAATTGGCCAATAGCCTGACTTTAGTGGCCATTTATGAAGAGAGATGAATGAACAGATTGACATTGTTGTCACCATATTATTATTATTATTATGGTTGACAGTTGACTCTTTTTAAAGTCATCAAACCAGATGTCCCCAAAACCTCACGTGCTCCTGTGGCTCATTTTTTTGGTGCGTTGTTCTTCCATCTTCTGGCTCTGATGATATCCTGCTGTAATTTCCTGTGATTGGTCCGAAAGTCTGAACCATCCAAAAAAAACAAAACCATGGTTCAGTTTGATCTAGACCAGAGCATATGAGCGGAGTTGAGCGGTGAGAATCTTAGCTCCTTGCTCACAGAGCTCTTTGACACGCCCCCCCCCCCCTCCCCCCCGCACAAATTGTACCAGGCCGCTCCACTCATTATTGCTCCACGTTCAACTCAAATTTCATCCTGCTCTGCTCCAAAACAGAAAAATCTGCATTGTAATCCAGCTTTAGCTTAAACCATAACCTATAGGCCAAAACGCACTAAAAACAATATACTTTAGGAAAAGGTTGCTATTCATACGTATCTATTCATTTCTTCACTATTATTATTAATAGTAGTTTATTATAAAATATTGTCCTCTGAGGGGAAAAGTCCTCACCTTTATTCAGTTCAGTCTGTATAATGACTAAACGGTGGGCGATATTCGTGTTTTTGTATTGAGGCAGCAGGATCATTTACATCAGTTGTACTCAGTTTATATCAGTGAGGATATTTTAGACCACAGCAGACAGCAAACTGAACACCGACACACACTGAAGAGATGAAGAGGGAGAGACTGTTCTGGACAGTTCATCAACAGGACGGTTCAAAATATTGTGGGTGTCTGTGCAATGGGCACACGTCAGACTGGTGGTGTGAGCGGTACCTGATTGAAATTGGAGCAGGATGGAGCAGTAGATAGTCTTTTTAAAAAAGCCACTCCACACTCCATCCAACCTTCCCCCACTCACGCTCCCCACTCGCTCCCACTCTGCTCCGTCACATGATGTGCTGATCTAGAGTGAGATCCCCTCTTTTCGCAGCACCAAACACCGGCTTTTTGATCCGGACCGTGGTCCGAGGGAGGTTTCACACAGGTTTCAATTTTGGTCCGCATCAAACTGAAAAGTCCAAAAGTCTGGATCAAATGAGGCAGGTGGAAAAATGTTCTTAGTGTACCAATGCAATTGCCAGACAGATGTTGATTTTGGACAATTTAGCAAAACCCCAGTTTGCATACAAGAAAGAAGGTCACTCTTCCGGCAAAAAGTTGAAAACCCTTTATTCAGTAGATGCCTATTAGGAAGAAAAGGATAATAATAAAAAAATGACAACATTCAGTGCTGATGTTTGACAACTACAGTATTACGTAAGTGGTGTGGAGCCCATAGCTAATAACAGTGGAGTCTGTGAGGCCAAAACTCCTTAAAACAAAGTGACCAACAGTCATATCACTCTCTCTCTTCTGCTCTCTGTTTGTGAGAGCTGCAGACAGAGGTACACACAAATGCACACACACAGGCAGAGCAGACTGAGGACAGAGTGACAGGATGAGGGATCAATTTGGCTACAATCGTACAAAATCCAGCATTGACGGAGGTGTGGAAGTGTTTATTTGTGCTGTAGAATGCTTTCCTCTGGGAAACAATCAGGAACTTTTTTATTTCTCTGATTCACTACTTTATTCCCGTTAATGCAGCTGCGCCAAGTTTTAATGTTTGGTTACAAACAGCAACTGACATATCCGGCATATTCTACCTTTAACAACTGACATAAATACACAGAATTAGTGTTTGGAAAGCTCTTGGAAGCTTTTTTTAATTTCACTGTGTCTTTAAAGGACCAGTGGCCTTCCAAGCATGTAGGAGAACCCATATTGGCGCAAACATGTAAAAAACACAAAAGGCCATATCTAGAGCCAATGTTTGTTTTGTCCATTCTGGGCTTCTGTACAAAGATGGCAGTGCAATATGGCAAACTCCATAGAAGAGGACCCATGCTCTCTGTAGATTTAAATGGCACCAACATTAATTGTTGGTCCAATACAGCCAGAGGTGGGAAGTAACAAAGTACAAATACTTTCAGACACTTGAACTGCACTTGAGTATTTATTTTTCTGACAACTTTTTACTTTCACTTCCTACATTTTAAGGCAAATATGTGTACTTTCTACTCCTTAGATTATTAGAAAAACACAAATTAGAATAGAAAATAGAAAAGTTGATTCTTATCTATCAGTGCATATCAAGCACTACATATGTAACAAGAAGAAAAACCATAAAAGCTGTAACAAGATCAAACAGACAGAGAAGGCAACCGCAGAGAAAAGGTGAGGTTCAGTTAGCTTTGCACAGAAACAGTTGCTAAAAATGTGTCTCAGAGGGTGAATTTTTACTTTTATACTTTGAGTACCTTTCAGAGCCTGTAGTTTTTCACTTTTATAAAGCAGTTGAATCAGTACTTTTGCTTTTACTAAAGTCTTTTACATAAGTACTACTAATTTTTCTTTTGCCATCTCTGATTACAACAAGAGCTCATGGTCCACTACATATAAGCTGGACGCCACATGACTATCCACCACACCCTTTCTTTTTCTCTCTCTTACATCTCTCATTATGCACTACTTCCTGCTCTAAATGTCTGGATGACATGATACAGGTCCAATGTCAATGTAATATAGAGATACTGGGCTATATGTGGACAAGGATGGGTCAGCTGCTCTCGTTCATAGTCCTCACATCCATCTCTGATCCAACAAGTATTGCGAGACACAGTGTAATAATGTTTCGTTGGTTTCGTTTATCATCCTGCACCGTAACTCCCTGTTGACAAATTACAGGTGTACTTTCTGCGCCTGCCCCTGAGCAAAAACTCTGAAACTCTTTGAAAACAAAGTGAACAAATCTGTACCTCCTCTATTTCTTCACCAGAATGTGTCAGACTGCTTCATACAAACTGCACGTATTGCTTTACACATCTTAAGGGAAGCAGCAGCTGTCAATTAAGAAAGCCAGAGATGTCTGTGTTGCAGAAATTATATTGAAATGTCTTGAAGACTCCAAAGTCATATCCAAATTTGTAATTACATTTGGTATGAGGGCAGATATTTTCACAGCATTTTTTTATAATTCTGCTGTCGCCTATGGCCAAACCACTGGATGTATCTTTCAAATGAGAATGAGCTGTGAATCCCAACACTTACACTCCACCTCCACCCCTCCACCCCTGATAAATGATGCCCATGTCAGGGGTGAAGACAAGCCTGATTGAAACTGATGATCAGCGCTTCTCATCTGGAGGCAGAATGAATACATGTAGCGCTACCTCTTCCATTTTCTTTAACATGCAGCTGGTTATTAATGCCCCCACATGGTTGGGAGTAGCTGAGTCGACTTACTCGTGAGAAACACGCCAATGAGGTGAGACTCTTACTGATGAGCCTACTGAAGAAGAATCGCTGCTATTGTCGATACTCTGCAGAGTGATATTCATGGCTGCAGAAGCTCAGAGATCCATCTCATGTGCCTTGTGTGAAGCAATGTGATGATGTTGTGTCCTATAAGTAAGAGCAATGTCAGACTCCCAGCTGTAATGCTTCTCCTCTTGCTCAGTATCAAACTGCGTGTGTCATTATCAGCCCGCAGACTCCTGGAGCTTCGCAGGGCGTGGCATGCCAACAGTTGAGCCCCACGGGTCAGCGCATGCTGTCACGACTGTGCCTCTGTCAGTCATTTGGCTCAGGTCCCATCCAACACGCTCGGACCTCCACAGCACTCTTTACCAGATGGTCGTGTGTTGTCAAAGCCCTCAGAGTCCAGAGTCAAACAAGCTCTGCCTTCCTCAGAGGTGAAGGCCACTAACACACCACCTAAACTTGTGATTACCTGCTGTGAATTGCCACTGGTGTGTGTGTGTGTGCGTGTACACATTCAATGTATAAAATGAAAAACGTCTCATAAGTGTTGTGTTGACATTACGTTGATTGAGAGTGAGGTCAGGCGTGTTAATACAATGCTACTCAGCCGTTGTGGAGCTGATAAGGTCACTCTACACACTGAAAAGCATTATTCTACCAAAATGTAATACAGCTGGAGACATGAAAGCATAATCAAGTCTGTGAATGAGCTAAAACAAAGGGCAAAGGTTGAGTGAGGTGTTATGAACATAGTACATATATCTAATAATATATAACATAACACAGGTATTATATTGCGCTAAGTGTTGTCTTTTTTTAAATATTTTGTTACTTTATCAAAAATCTCATGGTTTTAATATTTGGGTTGGGTAGCGAAACCCAGTGCCATAAGCTATACGTCCAGTGCCTACCAGACGGTGCCTCATTTTGGTTCCTTAAGCTATCTATTCACATAGTTGTCCTCTGGTGCAGACGTTACAGACAACATGACCTCTGCTGCTGCTAGCTAATGCTACAGCAGCACTCTCTCCACCTTGTTCTGACAGCAGATAACTTACCATTAGCTAGTAGCTACCTTAAACTACCTTACCTGAACTGTGTTAAGTGTGGATGCATTTCACTTGATAGGATCCCAACAGTGGGTAAGACATGCGACAAATGTTAAAAAGAATTGCGTGTAAAGCACCTGGTGACGCACAGGGTACCATATATTTTAAACTCTTAACAGTTGGCTATATTGTTCAATTTCAAGTCCAAATTAGCTTTAGCAATAAAGAAGCCGAACATGTTGTGCAGTAAGTATTGATATTGTGGTATTTGGTTAAGAATATCAGGACATTATCAAATCTTCTGACTTTTCCTGCTTCCTTTTACATGGAGGTAAAAGTAAAGCGGAAAAAGAGAAAGTAAAAAGCTTCAGGATGCAAAGATTCATCACTTAAATGTCATAACTGACTGACCAAATATACAGGTCGTGTCACCACCGCTTTACTTTATAGACTTATCCTGTGAGACTTCTTGTAAACTTTGAGTCCCACTGATGTCACCAAGTAAACACACGCTGGTCAAGTAAAATAGTGATGTTGAAGAATTTAATAAAAGGATGGTAGGGCACAATGGTTTTCTGAGATTGCTGAAGTAATTTTATAGGTATATAGGAAGCTGTTAGCATTAATATTGTGTACACTTCTCGATGTTGTTGTGACCCAACACTAAATATCTCAAACCTTCACGAGTGCTGATGACAACAGGCCACATTTGATAGCAGGACTGACTCATCAAATTGCCCCTGGTGACACTGTATTAAAATACAGTGGTGTCATATTGCAGCTGAATTTGCAAAAAAAAAAAAAAAAAAAATGTTTTTAATGCTATTAATGTATGTGTTTTTGATTTATATTAACATTTTCAAATTAATTGTATTGGTCAAAAACTAAAGGAAGAAATCTGGGGACACCTGCGTTTTATGTTTATTATTTAAGCTTTGCAAGCTGAGCCCCTGGACTGAAAACTTCGCTGCACTCCAAGTTAAAAGCCGTGATTCCGAGTTTGGGACACTTAAAAGAAAGACACATCACTTCCCAACAAAGAAGCACTTTCAACTTACATAAATTTGGAGCTGACGCACAAATAAAAACACATGCTAAGTCACAGAAGGTAAAGAAAGACACACTTACAGTGGATCAAAGAGAAGAAGTAAGCGAGGATGCAGAGAGCTCGAGTCATTTTTTCGGCACCATCTGCTCTGCGGGAGTTGTCAGTGATGAAGGCTCGAAGCTGCGGTGTTCAGCGCTCTTCCTCTCGGACATGCCGGGCTCCACGGTTTGGACACTTAACCAGCACTGTGCTGATGCCTGCAGTACAGATTATTTACCGAAGATGTGTTGCCTCATCATGGGGTAACTTTGCAACAATCCGCCCCACCAAATTCAATGGGTCTCCTCTCTTCTCTAGGGAAACGACTCTTTACGCCCCGAAAGCGCGCAGCAGCAGCAGCAGCAGCTTGTCCTGACGCGCTCCTGGCTCTCTCCGTCCCCCAGCAAGTCCTGCAGCTCCTGTCCCCGGACTGCGCTCAGCTACTGCAAGTTTACACCAGCTCAGCAGCTGCTCTAGATGGTAGGTTATATGTGCTGTATTTAGCAAAATTGAAAGGGAAAAGGAGGGTTATTCATTTATAAACATTGTTCTTGGATTGAGGAGTGAGGACACGCCTGATGTTACTATGCAGTCATTGCACTTTGTATGACCCATAGTAATTTCAGTGAACTCTCCTGCGCCCACACAAATGATGTATATTGATATGAATGAATTCAGCCACTTACTACAGCCTACAGAAATTACACATAATAATTACAACATGCATACCCTCTAAAATCTTTTTTTAAAAGATCAGATATGAGAATAATATTCATTATTAGGGGAAACTGGGGATGGTAGTAACAGTTTTTGTTTGCGCATCAGTAACTCAGTGGTTGTTCATGCAAAGTCTCTCAACCTTTGATACTTGGTACCCATATTTTTCTACTCTAAATAAACTTGGACATGTACAACACAATCACAGATTATGTGACTTAATGTTAAATACAAAGAGTTCCATTGTTACAACCTACCTCTACTGATGTTTATAATGAAGAATAGGTAGTAATTTTAGATGTAAGATCCACACTATCTTGAAAGAACTCAAACGATCCTGATGGAAGAACTTCATTCAAGAATAAAGAATAAATTGTTCTGAATAAAGTCAACAATTTAAAATGACTTAAATACTTAATGTGTGTGTTTGTGGACTCAATGTCTAGTCCTCAATGTACATGTGTCAGCATCAGTTGTAGAAAATATAGATGGCTGCTCCTGGGCTGCAGGCTTTGTAGGCCCTGAACTGACAATTGAACTGACACACTTGACCCACACTTCTTTTGGCCATGAGTTTACAATATGTTCGATGCACACCGTGCAGTAATCCTCATAATTTTAATGAACTGTAACAACTATCCCCAATCCAAGCAGCTATTACATAGCTAACTGTTTTAGCATGTGGACTCTGTAGCATGAATGCAAAATATCATATTAAACTAGAAAAGCTGCTACTTTAGTTTATGTAAGTCAAACTATTCTATCTACAATACAATGAATGTAAAAATAATCTTGATCAAAAATTTACTTTCCTACTGAAAATCAGTTATATAAAATACACAATGTTGCACATAGAGGCACGTCACTTCTCGTACGAGCTCAAAAAGGAAATGGGAGTGTGCCATATTGATCTTATCGCCACAGCACTTTTCTAATTAGTTAAAACTGACAGTGTTACAACTAACTCAGGGTTACAACACTCCCCAATCTCCCCTTAGCTGTAATGTGTAATGTGTTGCTTGCCAAAAAGTGAAACCTCATTTATCTGCACTGTTAAGCCTCAGAGTTTATTGCTTACTTAGCTTACTTTGTCTTCTCCATCAGCAGCATTTATACCTGTCAGCTTCATCACATATTTTTTATTAAGTTACTAGCATTTAACCACCATCATCATATTTTAATAGTCAAAAAGTTTAATTTGGCATATCAGATTAAAATATCAAATTTCCAGATGATTGGTCTCTTCTTCAGAGCAGAAGTGCAGGTGTGGCACAGTTGGTAATCTTCCTTTACTTGGTATACTGATCATCCAATCTTTGTCATCAATAAAATACTTTACAGTAAAGTTCCCTTTGTCATTTATAAATGTTAGTACCTCATTAGTAAGAGTAATCAGTAGCTAATAAGCAGTAACTAGATCTGTGAGCCCATATCGATGTATGAAAACTATGTGTAGTAACTTTTTAAAATATTTATAAATCATTTGAAAGCATGTTCTTATTGTAAAGTGACAGAAAAGTTTTATGCCATTTCATGTGACTGTCTTGAACCTGCCATAAGGTCACATGTCAGCATAAGACACCGTCAGACACGAGGCAACAACAGGACTGCTGCGCTCTGAAAGCCATTAATTTCACTGCCTTGCACACTGCAGCTGGATGCTGCACCGAGCAGAGTGGTCCAAGCTTGCTCTGAACCCAGTGGCCAGCACAGCTGAAACTGCTTTGTGTCTGAACAGTCGCACAGTCCTGCCCTGTAGAGTCTGTAGAATACTGCAAGAATGAGCCCTAAAACTGAGAATGAGTTAGAATATGAACACTTTTGGTGCCTTAAATAAAGTCTGTGGTTAACGCAAGCTTAAGAGATTTACACATTTTGTTCTGTGACATAAAATATGTCAATAAATACTCCACTTTTCAAGCTTTTACATGTCTTAAAAAAGCCAATCACTAACAAGTGGCTAAATGAGACTACAGGTTGTCAGGGGGCATTAAATGTCATCACACCAAACACTAGTCACTTGAGTCATGCAACCATGGTGCAGTTCATTTATAGCCTAACGTTGGCCTTTTACTTTTGCCGACTGTATGCCGATGGCGTGCTTAAAAAAAAAACATCGAAGTGGCATTTATTTGTAAAGATTATCTTGCTAAATGATATGTGTAAGTATCATTAACTTTAGTTTCTGCACTATTCCAAAATTCAGTGGAAAACCCCATTGGCTTTTTTGTGGAGGGAACCAGTGCGATGTTCATTTCTAGGCTGGCCTACAAAAATATGTCATCCCTGCAGCACCTTATATGACCACCCAGACATTTGAGTACAGATGTTGATATAGGCTACACATGTAGGCCTAATTCTCTTCCCACTAACAAATATTAGCCAACCATTCTAGTCACTTGTGATCATTTGCTGACTTCACACTGCTTTGGCGAGTGTGCTCAGTCAGGAGAGGACAATAAATTATTCTCAGGTCCTGGATGTGAGATTTAGTGAGGTGAGGTCCAGTCAGACCAGCAGCAGTGCAATCTTAGCGTAGCAGATTTACAGTCGCCACACTGCTTAAAGCCTCATTATAAAGGCCAGTAAAGGAAGTGTATCAGGCATGAGGAGCTGCCCCAAGGACTCACCCCTGGGTTATAAATCTGAACTCCAAAGGCTTCTATTCTGGATCATTGAGAGCAGATCAATGAGGGCTGATTAGGTTTTGACCCTCTTTTTTTTTTTTTTAAATCAGGTCGAAGGGGACAGGGCCATGGACCGCTCACTTTGTTCATTTGTTTGCAAAACTGTATTAATGTCACACATATTGTTTACACAGAAAACAAATGTCCTCATAAGTATCAAAGACAGAGACAAAGACAGGTCATGTGATCACTGACCAAATCACACCTAATGAATGAATGACAACAGTCATAAACATTCATAAGCTCCTTCATGTTCATGACAGGTGTCATGACATGGTTACGGCAGTGTAACAACAGTCTTATGCACACCTTTTCAAATAAAGCATTCAAAAGCGAGAAGACTACACTGAAGTTTTTGCTTTTTCTGACCTGTTTGCTACAAATGCTGATAATTCTGCAGAGTATATGAAAGGCTTATAAAAATGTGTCAGTCTCTGGTTTTCATCCATCTCTGTATGATGACTTGACACTTGTTTGAGTTATAGAGGATCCATCACTGTGAACGTTATGTCACTACTTTTCTTTCACTTTCAAGATACCTAATGGTGGTTGAGTGTTATTCAGAGCAGATTTTTCAAGTCAGTCTGAACTTATAATTGATATGGTTGATCCCATAAGCACCAGCCTTGACAGTCTACTTTGAATATACAATGAATTGCTGTGTGAGTGGTGAAACATGACTGCTCAGGACCGAACTATGTGCCAGTTCATTTCGTAAATGGCCGCCTGCTTCATCATATTACACAGTGATGACAATTTGCAGGGACACATTCTGTGAAATACTCAATATCTACAGTATGATTTCTGATTGGAGAGCATGAAGGTTGGTTGGGCTTTGGATTAAAGCCAAGGATCCCATCACTAATACACCTCATTATTAATATCTTAGTAGATAGATGTATAAATACTTGGTACTGAAGTAACTGTTCAGTATACGTTACTCACCTCCCAGCTGTGAATGTGTGTAAATGTCAAACAACAAATTTGAAGAGCTCAGTTGTGCTTGGTCAAACATCCCAGGATAAAAAAGGTTAAAAAATGTACTTCTGTTAATTTGTTTGATCGCATGTGGGATAAACAGATTTTTATGTTTCAATTGCCCAATCCCAAGCTGCTCTCCTCTCTGATAATGTCTTCTAAATGGTTGTTTATGTTCACACACATTACATTTTATGGTATGCGGGAACACAAACTATTTGAGAGAATCAAGTGAGATGTTGGCGGCTCTCTTTTATTAACCTCGGTAACGAGGCTCTGGGGAAAAATTCACTCTGGCCCATCTGAATCATGAACTGTAAGCTCTCCTTTTTCATCAGGAAGGTGCAACATTTTAAAGGCTTAAGTGCCACTAAGTAAAAGCCCAGCTGCAAAAAGCAAAGCTATGTCACACCAAATTCACTGCCTCAGCTTTTAATGCCAATTTTGGTCACATCTTTTTTTTTTTTTTTTTTTTTTTCGGGTCACTTCTTTTTTTCCTCCCTTGGCATGGCTTGATGGATAGCCATGTTTGTCTGTTGGTTGGTCGGCTCCATCACTTTAGCCCAAATATCTCAAAAACCATTTGATGGATTGTCATGAAATTCAGTGCAGACATTAATATCCCCTGCAGGATAAAATGTAATTAATCTGGAGATTTTGACTTTTCATCTAGCACCAACATCAGGTCAAAAAATTACTTTGTTCAATAATTTGGTTTATGACCAGAAACTAATGACACTCCCATCTCCAATCTTCAGCTGTATATTGTGTTTAGTGTTAGTTAGCAAATGTTTGCATGCTAAAATACCAAACTAGGACGATGATCATGGTAAACTGTACACTTGCTAAATATGTTAGCATTGTCACTGCGAGCATAGAGCCACAGAGTCACACAGTTGCTAGCATCGTTGTGAAAAGACCATGAAAAAGAAAATACCAATTGCACAAAATTGGGTCAAATCATCTTAATTACCATATTTTATGCTTTGTATTAACTTGACTATGGTGGATATCCCTGTAAATTATTACAGAATATGTGCAGGAAATGTCAGTCATGATTATGGCAAAAACTAGAAAGACGTCCCCAGTTTGAAAATGTCTTATGACACTCTTATCCTCAGCCATTTATAATAAAAGAAACAAGAGAATAAAATGCAGCAATATTACATTCAGCAATAAGCAGCCAGTAAAAAACTCATATATCCTGCTTTAGAGAGCATATATCATCTAAAGCAAGAGTGCCCAAACCCTTTCTCTTGGAGGGCCAAAACTGAAACTTAATGGTGGGCCATGGGCCAAAAGTAAACACCTATTTGTTAAGATGGTACTATGACCTCAAGTTCCCTTAATCCTCATCCTGCCAACATATTCAACATTCAAGGACTGCCAACTGGAATCCTCTGGAACAAAAACACAGATCATTATTATTATTATTATTTTAGAAATGTTACAGATAATTTGCATATTTGCAAAACAAAAATAGACAGACAACATGAGGAAATACTGTATGTGTCTGCTGCATCTGTGTCTGTCTAGAAAGACAACCCCAGTTTGAAAATGTCTTTTCTGACACTCTACTGCAGAGCCACTGATAATAAGAGCTACAGCAGAATAACATGCAGCAATATGTCCTATGTTCAGCAATATGGTAAGCAGCCATTAAGCAGTTCAAGGGTCACAGCGTATGTCATCTAAGGTCATGCTGACCAGATGTCTCGGCTGGTGTGCTGCATATCGGCAGAGGCCCCGTTGTTTTGTCCTGGATGTGGAGTGTTCTGTTATCAGCCTAAACAGCCTTTTGCTCACGTCTCTGAATCATCTTAATCAAGTTCACTCTAGCAGGAAGCCTGTCTGGACTCTGGATTCTCAGTGGACACAATAAAAGCAGGAAACAGCTCAGAGGGTCCAAACATATCTGGCAGACTGACAACATCTCCATGCTTTAGATTTCAGTGAAGAGTTAAGTTTTTTGTTTTTTTTTTATGCTGTGTACAATGTTTAACTGCTCATTCACTATCATAGATGATTCAGACAGTTTAAGAGTGTCATTACCACTGTTTGCGTAAATATTTGTATCACTGCCTGATGTGGCACTGGTATTATGAAAAGACAACCCCACACCCTAGTTCCACATACACAGCATCATTCTCTGTTTTTAATGATTCATCTGTAATATTTATATTTAATATTTAAATTAAATAGGAAACAAGTTCTTTTAAAACATCCCATGAATGACTAGAATAACCACAACAAGCCAGACTAAGCTCAACATGATAAAACACAATCAAGCTGCATAGCCAAAAGTGGAATACTCTGTAAACTGTCACTATAAATCAGAAATGAAGTGATGCAATACTCTGAAATGCTTTGACTTCTGTCTGTCTCTACATTTAAAAGGTGGTTACTCCAGCAGGAGCCACTTGACGGTTAGACTTCAAACATGTTGACACGTTGACACACACTTAGTGTATGTGTGTGAGAGCTTTCTCTGTGTGCCAGGGAAGCGTGATGGAAGAGAAATGGCTAATCAAAGAATTGCTGCTGTTGCAGTACCATGTTGCACCACTGCAATCCCACACTGTGAGGGATATATATCAAGCAGGCAGTTCATTACCTGGAGTGCTTGGCTCCTGTACCAGAGAGTCGCAGCCTCATGTGAAGATATCGATCTCCCACCATCCACTGAGATCAGCCCATCTCATTGCGTCATGCAAGACTTTTTTTATCTGTTTGTATGCATAAAATGTTTCCTCTGCACATTAGCTTTAAAATGTGTGCAATGTAAAATAACATGAGGCCACTCATATATTTTGGGTGTATATCTTATCATCTTACAGGGTTTGACTTTGATAGCATTTTATGTAACACACAGACCCTCAAAACATGCAGTTCTAGCCAAAACAGAAATCCTGTTAAAGAAAAAAGCAAAAAAATCAACAAACAAATTACTAAGTGAACAAAGTCATAAAAGCATTAGAAAAGTAGCCTGCTAACCTACCTTCTACATTTATTCAAGTACTGTACCTATGGTGTAAATACAGTTCTGAGGTGCAGTACTTGAACTTGGATTATTCTTCTTTGATGGTATGTTATTTATGTTTCAATGATGTATTATGTTATTCCATTGATTGATTGTTGGACCATGTGATGCAATACACATTTCTGTGTGAACAAACATACTCAAGTTTTATCTTGAGTACTACCCAAGTTAATGGTTCTTAGTACTTGTACTACTCCACTACATTATATACATAAGAAATATTGCACTTTCTACCCCAGCATTTTTCACAGCTATAATTGCTTTGCATTGATTAAGATTAAATCAGATCTTAGTGAGTAATTATAATTAGTTCCACCTTGACCTGCTATAAAAGCCACTTACACATTAATGCATCAGTATTACCAGTCCAATAATGCAGTATTTAATAATATAACAATTATAGAGGCCATTTTTATTATCGCTGCCAGGGGATCATGCGATTGTTTCTGTGAGTGCATACATGTGTGCGAGTGTGTGTGTGAGCAACAGACCTGAATCTTGTATGGAGCTACTCTGCCATACTATTGGACCAATCAGCCTGTTTTTGGTGTGTGTTTGTGGACATTCATGACTGTGTGCTGAAGGACCTGTGTGATCCAGAATTTTGAAAAAAAAACTCGAAAAACCTTTTTTATGGCTCCACGCCTGGCCGCAGGCCACTTCATCCCATTCATGTGAACGCGATATCTCAAGAACACCTTGAGGGAATTTCTTCAAACTTGGCACAAATCACCACCTAGACTCAAGGATGAACTGATTTGACTTTGATGGTCAAAGGTCAAAGGTCAGGGTCACAGGGACCTCACTAAACACATTTTTTGCTCAGCTCAAAAATTTGTATGGTAATTATGACAAAATTACATACAAATATTTTATAGGATAAAGCAATGAGGTGATGACAATTTATATTCAAAGGTCAAAGGTCAACTTCACTGTGACATCATAATGTTCAGCTCTATTAGTCCTCTGTATTCCACTGTAATAATAGTCTCACTGGAAATTTATAATTGGAATCACACATGTTCAGTGATAACTTCCATTTTGCCAAAAAAAAAAACTTTGTATCTTTTATAAAATTTCTTCAAAGCTACAGATCAATATAGTGTGAGTTCCATATTAAATTCCTTCAAAGTCTTCACTACATACATTATATGAGTTTGGACATCAACTGATACATACAGTACCTTGATAATACTTATAATCTTATAAACTTATAATAATCTGTTCTTTTACTTGTGTTTCACATGCAAGCATGGAGTGTTTTTACATTATGGTATCACTTCTTTTACCTCTAAGTCAAGAATCTGAATGCATCTTCCACCACTGGTCAGAAACAAGAAAAAGGTGCTTCAAACAGATATCCAAATGTGGTACATAGACCTTTAACACACAAGGTTACTTAAAAATTAATTTAAATATAGCTGTATTTACCATATAAATATACTGTTATCACTCCTATGCTGACAGCACTGACAACTTACAACTTACAATTTACAGTTTCATTTAGCAGACACTTCTCTCCAAAGCAATGTACATCTGAGATCTAAAACAATACAAGCAAGGATTATATTGTGATTGTTTGAGGCCTGTCACTGGAACTGCACTGGCAGGCATCCAATGTTTAGCACTTCCACTTGGCAAAAAGTCATTACTGACCACAAACATGATTACTTATTGTTTATTGATTCATATTCCTGCAAGCAACCCATATGGGCTTATAAAAAAAATAAAAGGCAGTGTTATGGGGCTTCAAAAAGAACTGACATTATGTCAGAGGGTATTATAACTTGAGGTGCCACATGTGCATATATTCACACTAAATAAAAAATATATCTGAGGGATGGGCACTGTTTTTGAGGAATGTGTGGGGAACATGTTTCTTGGCTTGCCTTTCTAAAAAAGAAAAAAGAAAAGAAAAAGTAATTGGAAAGGAAAAAAAAAAAAGAAAGCAGAATGCAACAGTCGACCAGTGGGAGGTTTTATCTCAGCAGTCCATATCTGTTGTGTCAGACTGAGTGGTCAGTAATGGATGGTCTCTGGAGAAGACAGATTAGCCTGTTCATTAATGTATTCAGCTTCTCAGTGATAGACAGGAAGGTGAGACCGCTCCCAAGTGTAGTGTCCAATATGTCATACAGCAAGAGTGAGGAAGATAAATGTTCTTACGTGACACCTGCAGATAGAGCAGGACTTAATGTCACCTCCTGAATGTACCCAGCAGTGCCATTCTTTATAGCTCAGGGAGGGGTATTAAACCACACCTGTCTTGAGGTGCTGCCCCACAAATCCTGAAGGGATTAATTGGTCTGGGCCATCCCTGATCTCCTCTCCGCCCCCCCAGAAGTCTGATTTAGAGTTGGCCTTCTCCTAACGTCCACAGTCAAGGAGCTTGTCTGGTCGTTTTAACCATCAAAGCCTTCAACGGAGCGGATTGAAAGTTGAAAGGCTGGCTTACCAAATTGTACGTCACAGATTAGAAAGTGAGAGACCAACAGAGCAGGAAGTGGAATAAAGAGCTGTCATGCTTTGCAGCTTGTTTTATTGAAAGAAATTGTAGCATTTTAAATGGTGCTCCGGAGATGGAATAAATCAAAATTTAAGAGAGAAGACACAGCAACAGGGTCACAGATCTCACTGTACACTCAAACATCAGAGTATGTGTTTAAGAGCACATGCATACATGAGGAGGAGTTTTAACTCTCACACAATGCATGCTGGGAAGTCTGCTAATATGTTGATCATGTTTCTTTAGAGATTTAATTTAGTGAGTTGACTGAATTCTGTACATTCATTCAACTCATCATTTAAAGTCAAATGACTTCAAGTTAGAAGAACTCATGTTTCTAAGTTCTGAAGTGTTCTTCAAAATGTTAAAAAGTTTAATTTAAATTGAACAAATAAAACCTGTAAATTTGCGTTAAGTTAATGAGAAAAGATTTAGTTGATTCCACTAAATTCCTGCATGATTTTTTACACGACTGCATGCTGCATGTGTGTATTTTAAATGACAAAAACCCACTGTTTTAACTGTAAAGTTGATCCCATTTGTCCACTCTGAGCTCTCTTACTTAGGCACTATTTACTGACATGCATCCCCACAATCACAGCCTAGCCGAATCAATTCTTTCTGCCCTAGATGAGATCTTAATGTGCTTAGAAAGGTGTGTCTAAGAGCTCCGAGACAAGAGTCCGATCGAAGCAAAGCCATGCAAACTGTGTCTATCTGTAAATCTTTTCTTTCTGCTTCTTTGGTCGCAATGAAGAAGAGTTAGATGTCGGTAACAGCAAATGTCGGGAATCACACAGACAAAGGAAGCAAGCAGCAAAAAACAAAGTTTAAAAAGGAACAAAATAAGAATGTAGGTAGGTCAGTTGGTAGATAGATAGACTGTGCTGCTGAAGAACCCAGGTCATCACTGCATGACCTCAGCTGTCTGAGGAACTGAGACTGCCTCATAAAATCCAAATGATTTAAAATCTTTGCCGTCAATGTTCTCAGACGTTGTGAGTTAAAGAGCAAAGAGAATACGTCTGACACCTTGAGAGAGAAAGCTCTCATGATTTTAAAGTAAGGACAAATCTGGGGCACAATTTACTCATCTTTAACAGCTGTGCTTGAAAATATTAAGTGATATATTCTGTGTGCAAGTCGACGTGGGGAAGTGTTAAAGGAGTCAGTTCATTTTCCCATCTTTTGTTACAAAAATGTCAGTTAGCATTTCATTCATGGAAATTTGAGTGAGATACTGATTGATGGTGCAGGTTCAGAATATTGATTGTTTCTCACCATACACACAGAAATTGACAAAACTTTTCAAAAACCTTCACTCCAAATTGTAGAGGTAGTTTATGACTAACTGTAAATATAACCTGTAAACAATATCAGTGAACAGTAGGTGAGATCGGGGGGGGTTTGAAACAACAGGTTAGTTGTAACACTGTCAGTTTGAACAATCAGAAAATTGATGTCTTCAATATTGTTCACTCCCATTACCATCTGAGCTCACAGGAGAAGCAGCACATCTCTGTTAGCAACATTGTGGATTTTACATAACCTAAAGTATCAGTTTCTCGTTTTAATTTGATGCTGCTTTTATGAATTCATGCTACCTTCGAGCCCACGTGTTAACAGAGTGAGCTGCGTGATGGCTGTTTGGAGTCAGGATAGCTGTAACAGTTTATTAAAATGAATGCACTTGCGTGAATGGAACACTTTGCAAACTTAAGGCCAAAAGAAGTGTGGCTCAAACATGTACATTGTCAGTTCTGCTCCCAAAAAGTCTGCAGCTCAGGGGCACACATCTACATTTAAGAAATTTTGTGACAGTGATGCACATTCAGTAATACAGTCCACACACCACACACACACACACACACACACACACACACACACGAGTATTTTGTCACTTTAAATTGTTCACTTTATTCAAAACTGGTTATTCTTTATTCCTCAAAATGTTCTTTCATAAATTGAATAGCGTAGATCTTAAATCAGCAAATTACCTCTAATTGTTACATGTATCCACTGATAGAGTTACATCTCACCCCTGTAGTGGGGTAGGTTGTAAAAATGGAACTCTTTGTATTTGACAGTAACATAATCTGAGATTGTGAAGAAGACATTTATTATTTGTGCACTCGACAAATAATGATACTGTGTATCAAAGTTTGCAAGATCCAGCACGAGCAACCACTGAGTTAGTGATGCTCAAACAGAAAGTGTTACTACCATCCCCAGTCTTCCCTAAAATATTAAATATTCTGCTAACAAGATGAATAATACAATATTCTAACAAAAATTGGAAGTCATCATTTAGATTTTTGGCATTTAGTTTTATCATAAAAATGTATCACTCAGTTCTCCTAAGTTACCATTTCATTATGTAAGACATTTTTCTTAAAGTGCATTCCAGTAATGTATTGCAAACAATCATGATGTTCATTCTGTTCATTTTGGAAATCAAATTTCCTCTGTCTGCCATTGAAACTGCAGCATTAAAAATCCTAATGGTACGTTCAATCCTCTGAACTCATTTGTGTTGAACAGGAAGAACGGGAGACATTGGTCCTGGCTGGACATAATTATGATGGAGTAGGACTGACAGTGCAACTCTGGTGTTATTGGACCTTGGAAGCTGAACTCCTCTCCTGGGGCTCATAGTGGGGTCAGCGCTGTGCAGAATCCAATCAATGCCTATCAACACTGGACATGGAAATGACCCGCCTGGGCCTGACCAGGAGTTTGAGATGGGTATTACACTGCTATGATGGTGGTCCCAGTTGGAGGATGCATCTTTAGCTGAGCAAAATTTAGTTGATGAGGTGGGGAACTCATTATCAATTAGACGTTACTTGACTCTTTGTGGCAACAATGCACTATTGTTGAAGAAAAAGTATTTTCATGTATGAATTTCATGTGTGTTCATTTTCAAAACTTGGATCCATGAGAATCCATTGGTGTGACCACCATAAAACATCACAATCACTAAAACAAGTCTTGAAGTAATAAGGTGTAACTGGAAACTTCATTATAGAATATACAGTAGTGTGATTGCTGTTACTGACCTGTATGTGATCGGAGTTTTTATGACGCAACTGTATCCTCTTAGCTGCTCTCAGTAGATACAGTATCTTGGCTTAATGATGTCTGTACATTTGGCCAGGATTATGTCTCTGTGATTCAATTTGGTATCTGTGTTACCACCAAACCAACTCTCCAGGGAGTGGGAAGGAGAGGATGAAGCCTTTCTGTTATCCATGGTACCCAAGAGACCACAGAGGCCCTCATCATCATCAGGGAGAGCTCATCCGTTGGTGGTGGTGGAGGGGGGTGACTGATTGCTGTGTGTCTGTCTCGACTGGCTGCTAATGATGCAGGGCAGAGATAATCAACTAACCACAGGCAGCGTGGCTGGTAGTTACGCCAAAATAAGTGAAACAGATTGGATGTGAAGGTGCATTTCCCACACGGAAATCCGACCATCCATCAATTAGCCAGGAAGAAAATACCCTCAGGCCGAGGAGGATAGTTTGTTAGCGGTGGAGCTGTTCAAATGTTTACCCACAAAGATTGTGAGTCTGTCTTGCACCAGATACTCTGATCTGGAACTGTTGGGTGATATTTCTGTCAGAAATGAGACAGAGAAAACAACTACAGGTTGTTTCTGCAAATGATGCATACACTGCTCGGCTCCCTAACAAGTAAATAGAGTTGCAATCCGCACCCAGCTATCCAGCCAGTAGGCCAAATTTAAAAATGAAAGACAAGGGCAAAAAAAAAAAAAGAAAACAACCCTACAATATCTTTAAATTTAATCAAAATCCATGCTAAACAAATTCTACCTCATACAGTAAGCTGACTTTTTTGATTAAATGCAAGGTACTACTAAAAACTATTTTTTGGCAGTTGCTTGGCAAACAGCAGAGAGCCAAAGGAAGTTACTGGTCACAACAACTGAGAAATGATCTGACACATAACCCCCATTGTGCTAAGCTAAGTTAACTGGCTGCTGGCTGTAGCTTCATATTTACTTTACTGACATGACAGTGCTGTCAGTCTTCTCATGTGACTCTCTGCTGAAAGTGAATATGCTAAGCATACCTCCTAATATTTGAACTTGTTCATCAATGATGTTTGCAACCTGTGCTAGTTTATCTTAAGCTGCATTAAATTAGTAGATAACCATGAATACAGCAGTGTTTGACTGCTATTGTATCGACGAAAACACATTGTAGTGAGAACAAAAATGAGGGATACATTCACCCTAAGTGGGCTATTGAGATTTCATGCTGATGTTGGCTGGAAGTCAAATTGTATGTCTTCTGTCCTTGAGTGTTAATTATATATTTGAGACATAACTTAATGTAATTTGAGGGTGATTTATGTCTTCATTGTGGCATTTTATTGCTTTCATTTCCTTTTGTTTGTCTAACATAAAGACATTTGTTAAAAGAAAGCAAAATGATTCATTAGAAATCTTCCTGCCATAAAATGTGACTTATGACTTTTCATTCCCAGCTTGACAATCAAGTTATGTGATGGTATGTGAAATGAATGAAAGAGCCTTTACTTGGCATTAGACCAGAGAGAGGTTAGGGGAACGTCCTTGGCTTGATTATATTTCATTGTAACCCTAGCATTGGATAACTGAGTCTGGACTGCTAAATTACATCCCTGTTCATTTACAGTGTGGTAGCTGATGTGGAGGACAATCAAAAAAAAAGTTTGACTGGGCCTCAGGCTAATAGTGCAATGCAGTTTTCTGAATACATCAATTCATTCTGCAATATGAATAGTCAAGAAAAGTAGATGAATGCAAAACTTGCTTGCTGTTTTATTCTAAAAATCTTAAAACTCTGCTCTACTGTAGAGAGAAATTTGACCTGCTCAAAAAGTTTGTCTTGTCAGGTCACACTACATGTAATGTTGGCCTGGTGAGCACTACAGAGAGGTTACTGACTGGTCCACAGGTAGAGGTAAATTGGATGTGTCACAGCTTGCAGGAGTCCAGATGGTATGTTGCTCCCCTTGAGACCCTCTCCTTCTTGAAGTCTCCACTGTGATCAGAATCATGGTGGAAAATGTTATCTGCCACATACAGCTTCTCAGCACAGCCACCATATGTCCCCACCTCTTCTCGTTGTATGAGATCCCTCCCTATTCTCCACACCCACCTTTACTCACAGGACAAGACAGACAGTTAGACAGGTGGAAGACTTAGATCTCAGAAACTTTCCAGATTGTCTCGCTACTCGGTCACGACTCTCCAGTGAAAGAAAGTGAAAGGATCGAGCAGCCCGTCTCACCAAGCAGCATTTCTTGAGTTAGTAGCTAACTTTCGCTCAGTCATCGTCACAAAACTGACGAATTATAGCAAATTGCGATACTATTAAAATTTGCTGAAAAGTCCCCTTGGGGGAGTTTTTGAAGAATCTAACCAGTAACGATAACACCCCTTAACATTAGATTCTATTAACAGTAGTAAACAATACAGTAAGGAGTGTAGCACATAGAATAAGGAGGTTGGGGTGGTGGAAGGTTACATTTACAGATTCTTGCCCACATTCACAAATCATAGTATACATATACAGACTGAGATGAAATTTCATAACTTTCCACAAAAAAATGCAAATTGTATTGCCACAATAATACCCCCACACCCCTGGTGAGATGTTTTGAGTGTCAACTCATTGACATAAGGCCTTAGTACATCATATAAAATATCCTTAAAGGGTAACTTTTTAAACCTGGATTTCCCATGTTTTTCTGTCTAACTGACAAATGAAGACTTTAAGAGAGACTGTTGCAGCTGTCAGTGGGCTGCAACATAATCCTTACAGGCAAACCGTCAAAGAATGTCCATTGACGCTCACCCTCATGCTGATTGATGGTCGGGTTCAGTTTTTTTCTCCACAGCGTTGCAGAATCTCCCAAACAATTTAAGTGAATGGTGACCAGTTTTCATACAGAAAAAACAACCGGAAAAATTCAAGTATCCTAAAGCCCTGACATGCAATTCACTTGTGCTTGCACAGAGTCACACCACACACCACATACACCCAGTTCAGACAGTGTGCAAGTGCATGTGAACGTGGCTCCAAACTAAAGATCTACTGTGAAGATTTAGGTTAAAAACAAGGTGTAAATGATGTCTTTCAAGTCAGTTTGACATGTTGGGGCTTTAGGAGACTTGGGTTACACCAAACAAGCAGTATGGAGGCATTTTATGTTTTTCTTTTATGTTTGAAAACTGGTCACCATTCACTTCCATTCTGCAACGCTTCCGTGTCCTGAGCAGCATTTTGTGGAATAAAATACTAAACTCGACAGCATGAGGGTGAGTAGATAAAGATTTTTGGGTGAACTATCCGTTTAATGACTTATTCAAACTTTGATCTCCAGTTGGACTTCTGGTGCCTGCTCAGTTCTGAGCGAGTTGATTCAGTAAGTGTATGCTTAACTGTCAGCACCTCAATCATAACTCTGGCCAGAACTCAGTAAGTGCTACTCTCTGCCTGCCTGCATGTGCCTTCCATTTCAGGCTTGTTGCCCAGGGCCAGGCAGGGTATGATTTAGATGATATTTGTCCTCTTAGCTAATTGATTTAAGCTGGGACTCCTTCCCCCATTGTCAGCCTGTCAGGGTCTCTCACTGGCCCTGTAAACTGTATTAGCATTAGGACGAATAGATTGGCAATGGTGCACTCGTATACGAGACCCCGTCCACCAGCCCATTTTGCCTCTTGCCAGAGCAGCAGTGCCCCAGAAAGTAAATAGACTTTGGCTTGAATGTGATTAGGCAGCAGTTTACTTGGTTAGGCCACATGAGGAACAACAGATCCCACTGAACAGAGATGCCCCTCAGATAACCTTTATTCAATTAGACTGGCACAACACAGTCCATTTATCCATTACACTGTAAAACTTATGAAATATACATGACTTTACAAAATATTACGAGCACCATAAAGCAATTTTTCTTTGTGTCCTTTCATGTTTTGATTATTGTTTCACATTTAAGTTCTTCTTTTACCTGCATCCTGCTCTATACATCAATATGCACCATGACTTTAACCTGGATTCATGCTTTTATTAAGGAAATAGCAGGGTATGAACACCACCCCATCCTGATATCAACCTGCAAAACCAGCATACAGCATCATTGAGGAGATATGTTGCATTATTAAAGACGATAGCGTTGCAAATATGATGTATCTATCACCGTCATACATTTTCATATAATACACCTTTGAATACAAAGCATTACAATTGTTCGCTTCTCCTTCAGACTCTAACTTTTTTTTTACTGATGAAGTAAATGGGACAGCTGCTGAGACACTTCTGGTGATAGCACTGCAGTTCAAGGTGACATTTGCTCTTCATTCAGTACAATTTCAGAGTAATGGCACTCTGTGGGCTCATTGGAGAAACACTTAAGTTGACTAAGACCCATGAAAATGACAAGTGCCTTTTTAATGTAATAATGTTTTGGAAGACACTGGTGTAAAAAGTGTCTGAAACTGATTTGTACAATACACTGTATACATAATATATAATATACCTAGGCAGCTGAAGATATGACAGGATAGAATGACATGCAGCAAAGGGTCATAGGTGGTAGTCAAACCCACACCCGCTACAGAGGACTTACAGCCTCAGTACATGGGGCGAATGTTCTACCAACTGAGCTACCAGGCCACCTAAACTTTTTATCTAATACCTAATCTTTTAATGTAAAGTTTTCTTCTTTCTCTGGCAAAAGAAAGCCCAAAAAGGTTGGGAGGTTTTTTGTCTTAATGTTCCTGGCAGCAGATGGATTTATACTTTCTGGCCCTCTGCAGTGTTTGGATGTTGTGTTGTCACAGGGTCTTGAAATAACCTTTGTAGGAAAAAAAACCCCCATAAAACTATCATAGTCCTCAGGGGGGCGATTTCCCAAGATGCTTGTCAGTACCAGGTGGACGCCTCCTATTAGATATTGGAAATAAGGTCTGTGCACAGGTGCTGCTCGCTGGCTTAATCACTGCTGCCACAAAGAGTGTACAGACGGAGAAGACTGATGCTATAGGGACTTACTCTATGTGTAAGTTCATGACAACATTTGATGAACTGGTGGTGCAATATTGTTGTGTATACGTTTCTTTTTTACTGACACCCATTCCACACACATGATCAGCTGTTTTGATATAGTCTGCTTATATTTATATATAGATCTAGGGCACAGATTTATTTTTACTTCTTTGACATACTTGTCCAACACCTGTATTTATCATGTTTGGATGTGTGGGCTTTTGTAAACTTTTTGCAAAGCTGCAATCCTGCCATCGCTCCACCACACATAAATATGTCTCTGTTTTTTACATTTTCCTGAGGTGAAAAATGGTTGCTACCTTCACAAAATAAGGCAATTCAGACAGTGCACACTTCAAGGACAGCTGTGAAGAGGTCCAGTGTAGTTGGTTTCAAGGACAGTTCACACAGTATGGTGTATTGTACTACGTGATCACTCCTTGCAAAATAAACATTTAAAACCCAACAGACGAGATCATTTTTGGAAAGGCTTTAGTGATGGGCTGTATATAGTCTAATTCCAAATGAAGGCGTCAGTGGCGATTGTCCTACACCCTAACTGAATTAGCCTAAACATTTAATCAAAATAAAACAGCCAATAAATAGACAAATTCTAAGTAAATACAGATTTAGTGAGCATAAGCTCAGTATTGAAGCTAGTCATCATGAGAGAGAATGGCTAGAAAGAATGAAGAGAATCTGTATCCATTGAGAAACAGGAGAAGTTGAGAAAGTTCCCTAAATTATAATGAAATTAGAGAAGACTTCCTCCCCAAATTTAACCAGAAATGTTAGGGTCCCCTTTTTATTATTCTCTATTTATACTGTATGGTGTATATGTGACTTTTTGCTTTGGCAACATGTTTGATCTAAAACATCATGCCAATAAAGCCAATTAAATTGAAATATTGACATTGAAAATAGAAATACAACAGCCACCTCTGTCAGTTGTGTGGAGTGATGTAAAGACATATGACACACTCACTGTGAGGGCTGTGCATCCTGGATGTGAACTGTCCTCTCTGTCTCTGCCCATGAACCCACTGCTCCCCAGGAGAAAATTGAATATCGCTCTTCCTTGTTGGGAATGGTGCAGTCTCGTCTGACAAACGGCCCTGCTGTATGTGGTGAATCAGCAGCAGGGGCAGTTGAGGAATGGCTTCGGGTATCCAAAGCTAAACATCTGAACACCTCCTGAATACTTAGAACACATGAAGCTATTTTTTTTTTTTTTTTTTTCTTTACATTTCTCCTCACTGACAGTGTTGATAAAGACAGTTTTGGTGGTGGCCTAATGAGCTGAACACTCTTCTGTAAAGTAGAAGTTTTGGGCAGAAAGGGCATGAAGGATCGGGTCAGGTTCAGTTTCATTTCTGCTGTACTATTAAACGCATGACCACAGACAAGCCAGGCAGTGAACGTTTAATTAGGAAAGTGCTGCCTTGTATTCACACGCAACAATTTAGAGAGCATAATAGGCTGACAAAATTAAAACATGTTAGCACTTGTGCATTTACATCTTATAATGAGGTTAAAGTTCAACCAGAAAAAAAGGCATGTAGAGCCACCGTGCTGCCTATTCTGACTTCAGCTCTGGTGTTCATAAAGAAATAATAAAAGGCTGCAAATGGTGGGAGATGATTTGCTCTTGCTGTCTGGAATGGAATGAGGGGACAAGGCAGGGTTTTAATTAACTTTTCGTCTGGTGCAGATGGAGGGCAGAAGAGCAGGATAAATCACAGAGGACAACAGCAAGCTGCCTCTTTATTAGTGCGTACACAGGCACGCCGTGACAAACTACACGTCAGCCGCTCAATCATAAAACAAGGCTGAAGAGACAATCAGGATTCAAGCAAAGGCGTTTGTTTTAGTATGTTCTGACCCTTGACGAGCTTGCCTTTGAGACTTCCCTGAAGATATGCTCTGCCGGGAGTGTTTTATATACGCTCAGCCTAAAATATATGAAGCATAATTCTAGCATTGATGCCTACACTCCATTTCTCCGTGGTCCATCTCCTCTTCTAAATTTGCATGTTCTCGTCATGAGGGAAATGGATGTTATACTGTAGGTGCAATCAATAAGGATCCATATACAATATCTTCTCCCACGCGGTGATATTCAATTTACACATAGAGTATGAAAACAACGTAAAATTGATCATGTTTTTCCATGAGTTTATGATGATATACAAACTTGTCAAATATGATCATGCATCTCTTTCACAGTATGCTCTTGGCAGGATGGTATACAACTGCTGTCTTCTATAACATGACATCACTCACAGTAGACATGTTTGAGGACATGCCCCTAACACAGCCTCCTCGATAACAATCAATGCAGAGTATGACACCACCACCAGAACGCATACTACTGATTAACCGTATGAAAAGTCAAACGCAGGTAACACAGATCACATGGCACTAAATGAAGTGAGGTGGCAAAGTGGAAGAGCTGAAAGCAGGGCTGTCACAATGTCAGATTTTCACTCCACGATTATTGTGGCCAGAAAAGCCACAATGATTATATTATCACAATAGCTATAAAAAATGTTGAAAAACAGAAAAATAATCGTGCCATCAGTCAAAATCACCTTTAACTATGTTTATTGTGTGTTTTCTCTCCTTTTTGGCAAATAAATTACACTCAAAATGTGAGTGTAGGGACGTGGAGACAGAGTCTGTAACCATAACTACACAAAAGTGTATAAAAAGAGCAATTTCACTTGGATACAATGGATTCTGAAAACGTTACCAGACGAACTGATAAACAAAAGAAATGCAGAAATTTAAGAGCATACACAATGTTTAAGAAGCACTGGATTATTTACACAATATTATCATATGTGTATTATCATCATGATATCAATATTTCATTTTTAAAATATCAGGTTATGTCAGTATCAGTATATCGACACCCCTAATTGACAGTATGTGAAAGTAACCCTTAAAACACAACACTTAACGGGACATTTCTCTTAATGATCAGGCCTGTTAGTCATTAGAATTAAATATTATTATTATTTTTTCAATAATAAAGATGTGATCAATTTTACCAAGCTTATTATTACTTTCAGCTCATGTGATGTCTTGCTCATGAGTGATACAGTGAAATGTTGAAAAATTAAAATCCTTATTTTTTGCAACCCATTCAACAAGCCTATTTTCATATCTGTAAGTAGGCGGGGCTATTAGAATTTGAACAGAGAACCAGGGTTCAAAATGAACTTTTTTCGTCCATTGGCTAAATGGATAGTGAATGTTAATATTTTACCAGCAATTTTCTTTTTTTTTTTTTTTTGGCTTGTGAGTGAAGCAAATCTTCTAGCCACTTGCATATTTAACCAGCATTTTGCTGATGGATTTTGCTATTTTGGTCCCTGCAGGTAACTAAAAAATATCCCTCAATAATTACCCAAACCTAGCCTGAATATATAAGTATGATCATAGTCTACCCTGCAGCCAACACACATGCACAGAAGCGCACATGCAGAGACAGCCACCAGCCTCACTCCTTATTACAGATGTGTACATAACCAAAACAACAAAGAGTGGGGTCAAAGAAAGAAAGGTGAGTTGCAATTTGTGTTCTGCACATCTAGTCTTCTTGATTTTTACCCCACCACCTTCACGCTTGCTGCCCAACCCCCCAAACTCCCCCCAAAAATTGAATTAGAGTGTTTGATAGACTGGAACCTTGACCTTTCCTGAGGAACCATTACATTAACAAAGCCCCTGACCTCGCTGCACACTCAGTGACTCCAGGTAGATTGTTAGAGTTTTTATTGCACACAGTTGCAATATTGTACACAGTGATTTCAAGAGTTTGTCAACTCACATTACGCAGATGTTGACAAATGTGGGCGGCAGGGTGGCTTAGAGAGTAAAGGGACAGACCAGCGTTTGACCCATATGAGAATGCGTCAAGGGCAATCCCTGGTCATCACTGCACACACTATAGGCTCTGATCTGCAGCTGTAAGTTCACACCATTTACATAAATAAAAATGGACGATGCGTCTTTTCTTCCTCCCACAGTATGAAAATTAAGCCAGAATATCCTGGATACAAGTGCTGCCATCTTGTGCTGGTGACATCATTTGGAGCCAGAGTCTGTGTAGTATTTACCAGGGTCGGAGCCACGCTTTCAAGTTCCCACCCATGATCAGAAAAATGAACACTTAAACATACAAACCCCAAAAAACAAAACAAAACTTGGATCGTTGTATAAATGTAAATAAAAACAGAATGCAGTGATTCTGCAAATTCTCTTCAACCTATATTCATTTAGGTATTGTACAAAGACAAGGTATGTTCAAATGGCATGGGTAATATGTACATAGGCCCCATTAATACTGAAATGTACGAACAGGTTTTGGAGCAACATATGCTGCCATTTGGACAATGTCTTTTCAGTTAGGTCCCTGCTTATTTCAGCAGGACAATGCCAAGCCACATTCTGCATGTGTTACAACAGCGTAGACTGGCCTGTCTCCCATGAAAATGTGTGTGGTATTATGAAGCACAAAATAAAACAGTGGGGACCCCGAGCAACTGAAGTCATATATCAAGCAAGAATGAGAAAGACTTTCGCTTTCAAAACTTCAGTTCCCAGAGGCCTACTGAGCATTGTTAATAGAAAAGGTGATGTAACGCAGCAGTAAAAACATCCACCAACTTTTTTGGAACATGTTGCAGGCATCAAATTCAGTATGAGTGTATATTTATAAAAAAAAAAAGTTAATCAGTTTGAACATTAAATATATTATCTTTGTACTGTATTCAGTTGAATTTAGATCAAAAAGGATTTGCAAGTCATTGCGCTCTGTTTTTTTTTTTACGTTTTACACAGCATCCAGCATCAACTTTTTTTGGAACTTGGGTTGTACACAGTGTGATAAGAGCTGGCTAAATGACAGAAACCATGTTAGAGAATTTTTTATTTGACATGTACTGTAATGTTTGTTGTTTGGTCCATGTCCTGTCTACTAAAATGAAGGGGGAGGGATTTATGACCTATTCTGCAGCCAGCCACCATGGGGTGATTGAGATGTTTTGGCTCCACTTTTGAGGAGGTGTCACGTTGTCCTTTATATACGTCAATGCTACACACATATCACCGGTGGCGTGCACAGCTTTGGACAACAGGGTCAACCACCCCCGCCCTTTTAGTTTATGGACCATTAAAATGGCAAATCAA
The DNA here is from genome assembly GCA_034769285.1 of Lutjanus argentimaculatus. Classification (NCBI taxonomy): domain Eukaryota; kingdom Metazoa; phylum Chordata; class Actinopteri; order Lutjaniformes; family Lutjanidae; genus Lutjanus; species Lutjanus argentimaculatus. The sequence goes on from JAWZSL010000002.1 coordinate 16,771,128, forward strand.
TATGTTGTTCCTCAACAGTGAAGCCTCAAACTGCAACATATCTCAAGAACTGAAAGTACTGTAGCTAACAACTTCAATGCACTGATAAGGGTTTATTTGCATTCCTCTGCTTAATCCACTGAATGTCAGAGGTACAACAGGTCTGAGGTATAACATATGACTAAATTAGACACTACCCCTGAACTCTTAGCAGCAATGTTTGAGTGACTTGTCTGTGTCCTCCACTATCTATCATGGAATACCAATTGGAGAGGGACAAAATAAAAGAAAGGTTATCCCTGTTGAAAGGGGGACCTCATGATAGTATAATTAGAGTGACAGCACAGCACTATTCTGGGCCAGTCAGTTACTCCCAAATCTCTCCTGATAACAGGCGCACTCACAAAGGGAATGGCCTTTAAAGTTTGCTTTTAAGGTTTGCTCCCAGAAATCTACACTATCTCTCTAATTGGATTAAAGACTAAAAGGACTGCTTCCTAAAGACTTTCTGCCATCTCCCTGGTATTTATTAAACCTGTCTGGCTTATAACCTGAAAGTCAAATACTTCCAAGTTTTAATTTTTATAGAGATAACAATCCAAGAGTTGTTTCCTGACAAACATGCAAATAATCTAGACATGTTTGCCACTCATTCAATCATCAACATGATGGCTAAATTTGCAATTCAAACACAAACAGAATACACATTCATGTGTCCTGAAACACAGTAAGCACCACTAAGTAAAGAGAGGGACCAAATACAGTGTTTTCATAAGCTTGTGCTACTCTGACCCTAACCCTTGTTATTTAAATCTTGAGAAAACACTACCCCCTAGTGGACAATAGATACTATTACAGAAATTATTTGATAAACAGGTACACTGTTGTGGTTTCTATTGGGGGAAGTTTCAGAGAGTATGAAGACTATGACATGTCATGTTATTTTACTGGATCCTTGAGAGCATAATAGATTTTTTTTTTACAAGCCATTATGCATCAGGCAGTGGGGAAATAACACCTGGCATGAGAAGCCATTAAAATGCATATCTATAAGGTCAATATTTTATCGTATGATATTATATTTTATGCTTATTCAAATGCAATATTTTACCCCCCAAAAAAAAAATCTGTAAATTGTGATCCATCCTGGATAGTTTTGATACTTACACACATTAGATGGCTGAGGCTCATTATGCTGGTCAAACTGAAATGTTGTATATATTTACATAAACACATATATGACACATAACATGTATACGCTCATGAATTCTTAGACTTTTTAATAACCTATTTAGTCCAGATAACCAATTGCAGGATTTCTGCAGGTTTCAACAAGTTAAATTTAAGACTTTTAAAGACTTTTTGAAAACCATCACAAATGCAATTTAAGACCTATTTCACATTCATACTGGGAAAAGTACATGCACAGTTTGCACTAGTAGTTAGTGGTTCAATGTTAGTTTCGTTTGTAGTTGTTACAGCATGATTAATATGTTTTTCCAAAAACACATTTAGAAGTGAGACAGAAATTCATGCAACTTTATAAAAGTAACGTTAACATCATGATCAACTGATTTCTAAGACAGGACAAAATTATATTTAAGGACTAAAATTCTGATAATTGGAGCTTACACTTTTTAAGAAGAAACCCTGTACTGAAAACAAAATGATACTGACACATTTCTTGTGACCACAGTAAAGCACGCACATATTAGACTTGAGCTCATGTGTGAGCGATACTGATTTTCTGTCTTTCAGAATCCTGATTTGTTACAATTTTTCTTATGTATTTTCTGGTTTGTTTATGGTACTGACCTGGGCAAGATGAATTTCCCTTTGAGGACAACAAAAGACATCTAAATATGCTGATGTGCAAACTCTTGGTAAACAATCTACATAGCAACAGCCTGTTTTTGTACGTGTCTCTGAGTAAACACAAAATATAAAATGAGTCTGGTGTGTCTGTGCCTTATACCAAGTCAAGTACAACTTTGTGATTGACAAGGCAACAAACATAATTTCCATGGAAACTGATTTTAAATAATTTCAGCAATCTTTGTGGTTCCAAAGCAAAATGATTCAACAGAAAGGGCCAATTTTGTGCAAGTTCTGTGCACCAGTGTGCCTCTGTAACATGCATTATAGAGGCGGGACAGTCGTTCTTTTCTCTTATAAATAAATTAAAATAAAGTTGAGGTAATTTCCCCGCATATATATATATAAATATATGTCTAAATAATCCAGTGCTGTAAACTTTGCTATATTTTCTAACCCTCAAGTAAACTGAGGACGCGCTGAATGCTGGGATTCTGCGGGAACGGGCAGATTGCAGAACGCCATCTTTAAACCCCACAAGAGGCCAGCTACACACACACCGGGATGAAAAACACCGTCCCTTCAGCGGGATATAAGTTAAGATCGTGGGGGTGGCATGATTGTCCCCCGCTGAAATAACCAATAAAGAACTGTCCGGTGGGACTGTGAGGAGACGGTCGCGGGCAGCGGGAGAGCCTTAAACTGTTGTTATCACAGGCAGACAACAACAATAGACGGAAAGACAACAACAACGGACTAGCTCGCTAACTCGCTAGCTAGCATCTCGCCAGTCGCTGCGCTGTTTTCAGATGCTAACTGAACGCTAGCCGCCGTTAGCTACTTCATCAGCAGATCCGTCCGGCTGCGCTGAAATTTGACCGGACTGGCACCGGACACCCAGCTACATTTACCGGGGTACACCCTCACCTCTTGGCCACTTCCTCGAACCGTTTTTTTTTCCCCCTGAAATTCGTGTTGTGGCTTTAGCTAGCTAAAAGCTAAGTCCCGACTTCTCCCCCTCCCCAGCGGCCCGGCCGGAGATGCGTGGAAGATGTCGGTGTCGGGGCTGAAGGCCGAACTGAAGTTTTTGGAGTCCATTTTTGATCCAAACCACGAACGCTTCAGGATCATTGACTGGAAGCCCGACGAGCTAAGCTGCCAGTTTAATGTTACTGGGGAAAAACTGTTAATAATCCACTGTAACATAACGGTAAGATTTATACACTTCCCTTGTTGGCCGTTAGCGAGCTAAAGTTAGCTGGTTAACTTGCTAGCCAGGTAGCAGGCTACCTCCACAACTGTTCAATCTGATGCTATGCGGGACAGGTTTTGCGTAGTTTCCTAAACCACTGCCACTGGGAACTACGCAGTCTTGTTGGGGGGTTTATTGGTCTGATCGTCCAACATTACACAGTGTTTAAAAAGCAGCCCTAGCTGTTAGCTAACGCTGCACTCTGAATGCTAATGTCGTCAACCCAGATTCTACCTTATTTACTGACTCTGTTTAACCCTGCGACACGCAGTATTTAGGTCAAACGTGTTGATGTAACCGTCTTGTTTTTGTTGTCCTCCACTTCCTTCAGGAATCTTATCCATCTACGCCGCCGATATGGTTTGTGGACTCTGATGACCCGAGCTTGGCGCAAGTTTTGGAGAGGTTGGAAGATGTGAGAAAAGGCAGCACCCTGGTAGTTATCCCAACTTCCTTTTTTTTACTGTCACTGAGTGAAACTGAGAATTTGCTGACATATATATATTAATCATAGTGAAGGTTAACCTTAAAACACAGTTTGTACCGTTTTCCGTCAGAAAACAATGCATGGACTCATATAAAATAGTCCGTGCCAGTCATTACTTATGATCCACTAGAAGTGTGTATTTGTAGCTGCTGTATCTGCAGAGACCCTGACCTCTGCCTGTATTTCCTCATTTTCCTCATCATCTCACTGTGATTGGGACCCTTTACCAACCCAAGACCTCTGTATTTGATGTCCTGGGAATGAGACTTGACAGTTAACTATCTTTCTGGTGTGTTTATGAATAGCTTGGACAAATCCTACTGATTATATTTTTAAAAAAAAGTTGTCGTCCAAAATATTGCCTTTAACTCATACACAAAAATTTGTGGAACTGTGAGTGTTCGTTACAAGACAGATTGTCTTGTGATGCAGCAGTCAAGTTAACAAAAGTGAGCACTGATCAGATCATGCTTGTGCCCAGCTGACCTCTTTTTTTTGAGTATGTTAAAACAGAGTTGATGTAGCTGCAGCAATAATGCTTTCGTAGTATGTTTGAGAGATATTCATATGACTAAATGAAAAGACTAAAATCTGTTTGACCCAACTGAATTACTTGGCTGAACAAATATTGGCCAGGCTGCCTCTCAGCAGGAGCATTTTCTTTGCATTATTGTGACATAATGCCATCCTGCTGTGTTGGGCTTCATCAGAGGGGAGGCAGATAATTGTGGTGCAAAATCATCGTTTGGCCCTTCTCCTTTACTTTGGACTTTGATTTATTTTGCCAGTTAATATTAAGATGTGTTAAATACTATGTTTATTTAGTATTGGATTGTGTATTTGTATTTTAGACCACATTCCATTAAGTGTTTGTCTTAAAACACTTTGTCATCATTGAGGCAAGATTTTTACCAACTTGAATCAGTTAATAAGGGAAAATCATCAATACACTTGAATCACAGCATCATGTTTTGTGATACTAGATTGATTCTCAAAAATTCTCATGCTACATGCAAAGACTTGTGACAGTGGTTCATCTTGTGTTGTGTTTAAACCCCTGACCAGCACTTTTGGTATGCACCTTCACTGTTCTGCTAGCATAAATCAAAAGTAAACTTTTAACTCAGAATTTATGCATATGGTGGTTAGTTCTGTATACTATAACAAAATTGGATAAAAAGAAAATGTGCAGTAACCCCTGTTTTGTGATATGCATTGTATTGCCAGATTCTTGCTAATATATAGCTCTACCAATTAGAGTGTTTTTGCCATTTTAGTGTGAAATGGGCTGTAGGTGTCTTACAGGCTTTCAAGCATAAACAAACAGCTTGCATATGCTGCATAAACGTGTGTGACTTGCTACTTAGGGAATTGAATGAACATGTATAGCTGGCAAGTACAGACATGCAGGTTTGCAGCAGGCCAAATGGTCATGTCATTAGATCATTGGGACAACCTTTGAGGGCAAAATGTCTGTGACTGGCAGATTCTTATGTAATCCTACGTGTGGTGTGACATCCTGAGCTTAGTTAGCCTACTTATTCATGCTGCTCTGTTTGTAGGACACAAAATATGCTTTTTATAGAAGTGCTGTCAGCTTTTTTGGACAGAAGATTTTTTTGTTTGCAGTTTGCACCATAACTTTGTCTATATTCGGATAAGGAATGCAATGGGGACAAACATTGCTTTCATGCAGATAGATAAGATCAATCTCCTTTTTTACTGTTGCACAGATGTTTTAGCGGTATCCTATATTTGAATTGCACCAAATATGCAAAAGCGGAATGCAGTAGCTGGTGGCAGCTTAATGATTATGCTGCGTAACTGTTTTTGCATGGGCGCTCTTGTTGTATGTGTTTTTGCATTTTTTTGCAGTGCTACTTTAATGTAGTGTCTTATGTTTAAATCCTCACTATGAAGTCATATGTGAGTAACTAGCCCTGACTTTATTGCTACACTTACAGTTTTCACATGATTCCGCAGTTGCAGAATGCCCTGCATCACACTGCTTGGTAAATAATGTATTACTAATCCTTTGTCTCATTCCATTATGAAGTGCTAGTTTTTCATTTGGGAATCTGTAATGTAAGAAAATCTCTATTTTAACGACGCACACTCGTATTTAATATAAAATCTACTATTGCTCATGCCTCCCACCATGCTTCTGCCACGTCTGTGACAGGTCTGCCACGTGGCATTGCTGTGTATCTGCGTTTGCAGTGTTGAATGGTTTATCTAACTCTGTATCCCCTTTTATTTGTGGTTTGTTTTTTCTAGCTGTTGCAGCAGTTGAAGAAACTCATTTGTGACCTTTGTCGGCTGTATAACCTTCCCCAACATCCAGATGTGGAGATGCTGGACCAGCCCCTGCCTGCAGGCCCTGTGGGACAAGACCGAAAGGCAAGGCTGCCTAGTTAGCTCTTGTCAGATATCTCCCTATGGCACAGATGGAGCATGGCCAGTATTTGATTACTTTTTAAGTAATATGCCATGCATATTTAAATTAGGGTGTTCAATTATGCACTTCCAAACCACTTTTGCTCAGTAATGAAATAGCAGCCTACATTACACAGGGCCTTGGTGATTTGTATAAAGTTGTTCTCTAAGCAGATCAATAGACTCTTCCTGTGGTCATGGTCAGTAAAAGGTGGTTGTATGTAAAATAAAAAGAGCTTGGTGAGTCTCTTTCAGACTGCTTCATGCAGCTTGACCTAATGCCTTCTTTGTGGTGTTTGTGTGTGTGTAGCATGGGACAGAGGAGGTCACATCTGAAGAAGAAGAGGAGGAGGAGATGGGAGAAGTGAGTTCTCATCTTATCTAAACACCTAATGTATTGCTCTTAGGAGACTGTGCCAGATGCTCAGTAATGAAACACACCCTAGTATGATATGTGGCTTGGGAAAGCGTATCATTTCATAAAGATGCCAGTGTTACACATGATTGAACATACACGTGATTATTGTCTTTAGGTTTGAGTAGATTTTTTGTGGATATTTGCATCGATAGTGTTTTCTTTGTTACAATGTTAGTCTACTTTTGGCACATCTCTTGATTATTTTTTTTATGTGACATGTATTGCTTCAGAGCCAGACAGTATTTTTAAAATATCAAATCACAACTAATAGGACATAGAGGATCTGGACCACTATGAAATGAAAGAGGAGGAGCCTGTGGATGGGAAGAAATCTGAGGATGACGGCATAGAGAAGGAGAATCTGGCCATCCTGGAGAAGATCAGAAAGAACCAGAGGCAGGACCACTTGAATGTAAGTCATATTTTGATTTGCCGAGGGGCTTGTGGTTGATAACACATTTTATCTAGGACCTTACTTTACATCTTGGTAGATGATGTTGAAACTAACATTTAATGTATAATGTATATTTTTGTATACTCATTCTCAGTCAGCAGTAATGTCTTTTTTGAATCACAAATGGGGAAATCTTTGAATAAGAAAGTTCAGAAACAAGGCAGACACTGACATTTGTGACAGTAGGGAATTTGATCTATTTCTCAGTGTGCTCCCACAATGCATATACATCTCATCTTCAGGTTTCTCTTCGCGTCTGCCCCTCAAGGCAGCATAAACTTTTATATAAAGATTTGTTTTACGTCTTAGAAGGGCTCTCAGCTTGCTCATCATCCTGTTCAATGGCTTAGCTGTGGGGCTGTTTTGGTATCTGAAATGTGTCGAATACAATTTCATTCTAACTACGGAACCAATTCTGCATGCTTTTCATGCCCTTATTTTACTTCTTTATATTTTGAGGATCGGTGAAATGTTCTCTCAAGGGGAGCACTGATATAAATATTGACGTCTAGTAGGATAAAGCTTTCTCTTTGATGTTTGCCCACATTAAGCACAGATGATAGGTTTACCCTCACTGTGAAGGTGTTTTCTTTGTCTTTATTGCTACAGTTGTTGTTTTGTATTTTGCAGGGTGCTGTGTCTGGCTCGGTTCAAGCCTCTGACCGCCTGATGAAGGAGCTTAGAGAGATCTACAGGTCTCAGAGTTACAAGACAGGTATGCACACTGCACGAAGGTCTGTTCTTTGTTACAGATCTGAGTGAAGTAAACACTTGCAAATAACTACCTGGGAACTAGAACATACCTGTAAACCCTCACACATAATAATCATCAATTCTATCCTCTTGATGTTATAGATGAGTAATGGTGAACATAAAGCTTTGCAAAACATGAGCCGTGACGGTCACATAATCTGAGATAAACATTTGAGAGTGAGTTTAGTTGTGCAGAATTCAAAAGGTACCCAGTTCTTTGTGACTTGAGCTTATGGGGTCAGCACCACCCTCAAGTGGGTGTGGTGGCACTTCTATAGGTTACTACACCCTTTGCTGTTATGTAAAGCACATTGACAAGCTTTCCATATCAGCTGTTCAAAGAAAAATATATTCTTGGAAAAATGCACAAACCAAATTTTAGAAAATTATGCAGAAACTAATTTAAAAATGTTTCATTTTGTAGAGATTCCTTACCTTTTGAATAAATGAGATTAGATAATTATAGTTTTTACTTGACTTTGCATTAGGAGACATTGATGATTCTTATTTAATCACTTTGTTTTGTTAGGTATCTACTCTGTCGAGCTTGTTAACGACAGCCTGTATGAATGGCACGTCAAACTAAGAACGTAAGTAACTTCAGGATCATGTGTCACATAATATTTTCGTTTTCTTTATGTTAGCATAAACACAGACTGATTGCATAATTTAATGACCAACAGGGTGGATCCAGATAGCCCCTTACACAGTGACTTACAGGTCCTAAAGGAAAAAGAAGGAATGGATTACATTTTACTAAACTTCTCGTATAAAGTAAGTAAAACTGACTGTGCATTCATGAAAATGAAACACCATTTAGGAGTCTTTTGAAGTCTGCAAATTAACAATTTTTGCTGCTCGTCTCTGCAGGATAATTTCCCCTTTGATCCACCGTTTGTCCGGGTGGTTTCGCCTGTGCTTTCTGGAGGGTGAGTTTGTTTAGCTGATGCACTTTTTTCCACTTTTTTTCCATCCCGGTTGATCATTTTCAAGCTGAGGCTGAGTGAAAAACTGTGAAATGAAAGAGTGTCTCTTTCTTCTGGGCCAGGACTTCACTGTGTGGTTGTGATAGCCCTTTGTCTTATAAGGTTTTTTCTGTTTGTTAGTTATGTTCTCGGAGGAGGTGCCCTGTGCATGGAACTTCTCACCAAACAGGTATGACAAACGCATTTTTTAAAAATCTTAAAGGGAAAATTCTGCACTTTCTATTTGGATGTCCAGTCAGTTTTGATGGTAAACTGAGGTCCACTGCTCACAGAGCTGTGCCGGCAGTACCTACATGGAAGCAGTGGATGCCCCCATTGCCATGTATCACCATGCTAGCTTACAGCTATTACTTTGTTGGCTAAAACAGGGTGTTAGGTAATACTGACTGGACATCCACATGAAAAGTGCCAAATCTTATGTGTAAATGAATGTGAATCTGTGCTGCATAATATTAAATATTACTTTGAAGTGTATTTGCATCTGTTTTTAAAACCTACCCTCATTGACATTGGGTTTCCTGATTGCAGGGTTGGAGCAGTGCCTATTCCATTGAGTCTGTCATCATGCAGATCAATGCCACTTTAGTCAAAGGAAAAGCCAGAGTGCAGTTTGGAGCCAATAAAGTAAGTGAGGAAGCACTAGAGGTTTCATTTCAAGTCAGGAAATGTCCTGTGATAATGTTGAGCTCCCATTATGAATGATGTGGGCCAGGATGACAGTGCTTTGACACAGAGGCCAGGTTCCCTGGCTCTTACTGGTAGCTTGTTGTGCTGTGGTATTTTTTAATCCAGTTGGAGTGGGATGAGAGGTGCAGGATGTCACCACTGACCAATGTAGATGCTTATCCTTCTGTTCCACAGTTTGCGTTTGGTGTCACTTGCACTTGTCATGTTCTTGGTATGACATCTATAGGCTTTTCTCTGAGTTTGATTAGTTGAGTACCAAGGAAACAGATTTTTTTAAGTCTCTCTCAGAAGCTTTGATCTATAGATGCAGATCCCATTTTGGTGTGCCATACGTTTTGATTTATGTGTTTTGCTTTCATTTATTCCCAATCCATTAAATGCTGAGTAAGTATAATGTGCACCTGGGATAAAGTTCATTTGGAAAATGTGCATGTTTTTTTCTTTACATTTAAACCTCTGCATCTTTTTGATATAAGAGGTATTTTAACCAGCTGACTGAGTGCTTCTCACAACAGCTACTAAAATTCTCTTATTTTAGCTGTTTATTCATGTACAAATGGTTCATAACTTTCTTTATGCTCTTATTGCAAAATCTCAGCATTATAATGAGCATTTTTTATTAGGGAACAATCTTTTGTTTTTTTTCAATTCGTCAGCTATCTTAAAATTGGAGTCTGAGCAGTTATTACTTGGGCCTAATAGAAGTTGGGTGTTGGGTGATTTAGCCATACAGCCTAATTTGCATCTGCAGTCCCTGGCAGGTTGATGGTGTGTACATACATACATACATACACACATACACTCATACATGTATGAATTGTACACACACCACTTTCAGATTTCCACAGTGACCTGGGATAAATTGGTTTGTTATCTGTCAGTGTCAATAGGTCAACACATGTTTGACAACCCGGCATCATTTCCTGTGTCACCAGGGTTAAGCACTTAATCTGAAAATCTTCACTTAAGTATGACATGGTGAACAGGCAGCTTCTTTGAAAACTGTAGAGTCACTATAGAATTGCTACAGTCTTGCACAGTGTCTACACAACCCATGTGGCAAAAGCAACACATAAAAAGAACAGCTTCAGTCCTCATCCTGTGTCATGACAGGAAACGCCCAGGCAAAGCATTGAGTGTAGGTCAAAAAGAGTTATGGCAGCCTAGAGTCCAACACTCAAGCACTTAAGTTGCATGTGTAAACAAAAGAAAATAGACTTGATGTGGAAAATTGTGTATTGGTTTGTAGTTTCACATATATAGTGTTGGCCTATGTATAGACAGCTGTATTTATTAAAATAGAGGTGGGTTTGTTTCAGATACGTGAGGGCGGCTTAAAAAAAACGTGACTTGACGCCTCCTGAGTAGACAAGCCATTACTGTAAATTTGTCTGCAATTTTTAGCCCTCTCGGCTATGAATTATATTTTACTTGATTACTTAAGGCCAGTTTCACAAAGATTTTAGACTGATCTGTAGTGTAAGTTAGAAAGTTTCACAAAAATAAAAACTGACTTATTGTAAGCCTAAAAATGTAGCCTACTGACCTGAACTAAGAGCCACGTTTCCATGGAAACAATTAATCACTTTTGTTGAAAAATGGCACCAAATGTTTAAAAAGAGGAAAGTATATGTCATAATTGTGGTTTGGTAGTGATTTTGTTTAGTGAGTAATAAGTTGGAAATTTACATGAATATACTGTACATTGTGAGTCATTTTCGCCTCAGGAAACCAACCTGAACCGGAGGAGTAAGCAGAAGTATTAGGTGCTTCCACATTAAGAAGCCACATCACTTCTGCTCTGCCACAGTTGAGATTTTATTTTACTACTGTCTTTTATTGTTACACTCTTAGCTGAATTTTGTCTCTGTAACTGAATTTTGCCAGAAGTGCAAACATTTTTTTTTTTTTTTTGCTAGAGTGAAGGGACTTGAGCGATTTGAGCAGTCAGCCATGCTTGGCAAATTAATGGCAAATGATTGGTACCTAACATAGCCAAGAACTAGACAGCATTGTGCAATGAATGAATTTAGGTGTGTGATGGTGACTTTGATCAAACTGATAGTGGGACAGCATACAAAATCCATCTTTGTGATACCGACCCAGGTATGTAACTATCAGTAAACCTCTAACATATAGATTTGTACAAGGTCTTGTATAATTTGGTGGTTTAGCAGTCGTGTGTGGTACTACAAGTGCAGAGTCAGGTCCTCAATGAATGCTGATGGCCAGGTGTGCGTGAAAGCAGTGTGGCATGAATGGTCAGACGAGGGGAGAACGTGTGTTCATTATCCTGCACCACACACTGGGTTTTGTTCTTGAAACTGGAGATAGTGAGAGAAGCTTTTCTTTTTTTTTTTTTTCCTTGTAGAAAACAGCTGTCATTGCCGTTTCCTGTTCTGTACTGTCATCATAAACCCAGTGCACGCTCTAAGGTTGACTTCATTTTCATCTTTTAATGCAGAACCAGTACAATCTTGCCAGAGCACAGCAGTCCTACAAATCCCTGGTTCAGATCCATGAAAAGAACGGTGAGTGTTTTTGTCTCCAGTTTCACACAGAGTGCATTGCTGACCTTGTTTACTGAAACCAAATCCCTCCCATGCATCAAAGCTGAGCAAAATTAGTGCTCGTAGTGATGTGTATGCAGCAAACATGGACAGCATTTACATGCATGTAGTCCACATTATTACCCTCGATTTGTGTGATTAATATAGTGGTTTTAGGGATTTATATTAGGAGCATATAGATAACAGTAATACACATACAAACTTAAAGTACAACATGCTTGTGATTAAACAATATTCAGTCATTCTAGATTCATACTTCAACGATAACCATGTCATGCTGGCTGTGCTGTCAGCATGACTGTTAAAGTCTGTTACTGACGACACAGTTTCACAGCTCACATTTACCGTTATTTATACTTAGGACACTAAGATCTTTGATCTTAAATGTAGCTCACAGCTTTTTAGAGGTTTATTGGAGCCAATAAGGGAAAAAACACCCCTGGTGTCAAGCAAGTTTTTGTCACGTTTCTACTGTAAACGTCTTCCAAAACAGTTGGAAAGATCTAGCCGAAGGTATTTCTTCTTGTTTAAGACAAATGCTTTTGTACAGGATCCTTGACAAGTAGATTTTAATAAAATGAACAGTGATTAAAAAACCAAAAGTAAACACTGGATTATTCAGAGCTTTTGCCTTCAGCTAAGCCTGAAGTGTTTCCAGAGTGTGAAGCCTATCAAGAAAGGAGTTTGGAAGCAAAACAAATTGGCAATCACAAAATAAACTGTACTGTATGTGTATTTTAAACTTAACATTGAATATGCACCAAACTCCATAATGAAAAAGACAAGCAGTTTAACAATTGATATTATATAGTGCTTGTATTATTTAAAATACATACATAACAAATTGCTTCAGAGAAGCTTAATCGACATCAGTGAACTGACATAAAGGTGTAGAAGTGTTGGCGATACAGTATGTCAGGAAAGTAGTGCATTAGTACCTTCTATTGTGGAAGACAAATGTCCAAAATAATAGTCTTAACAACTATCAAATTTATTTATTTAGCTTGCAGAATTTGTTTACCAAATGCCTGTTATTCAGAATTTAATGTTCAGGCCCAGTAATGGATTTTATATCATTATTTCACTTTGCACATTTCTATGTATGAACTGAATGCTTCATGACTTTGATCATTATAAATGATTTATTTACAAGCATGCTGGAAGAAGTCAAATTCAACTGATATGCAGTTTGATATAAAATTGACAATAGAATCAACAGGATGAAAAAGAAAATTCACATGTGAAAGTTACTTTTATTGGAGAAATGGCACTGGTGAGTTAGCTGCTCAAAGATAACCATTGATGCAGATTTTGGTTGTTGTCCTTGACCTCTGTGAAAACACCACACTGCATTTTAAAAACCAGAAGCACAGGTGAAAATATGTAAATTACTTTCAGTCTGTCAGGCTACATTGAGCTATATTTGTAGAAGAATATAAAACTTGAGAGCTTAAAGCCTGACTGAATCTTTTTTAAAATTCTGAACCATATGTGCCCCTGGCTCTGTCCACAAAACTTTGTCTGGTGTTTGGTTCTTGCACTAACCAGACATGGCTGGAAATGCTGGTACAACCCACTGAGGCAGATAAAATGCAAAAATCATCAGTATGATATTATTGGCGGTGGATACCTGGGGCCTGTACTACGAAGCAGGGTTTGGGTTTAGTGAGGTTTTCAGTCCTTCGCTCCGCTCCGAAGCAGGGTATGGTTGAGCTAAGAGATCAACATGACCAATCAATTCAAATCTTATTAAACAGTGCTGGGCATTAGGAGTGTAATGATACATTGATCTGGATCAGAGATTCAGTGTTCCCATATGATTGAGTGCGACGTGAAAATGTCAATTTATGTTGCCCTATATAAGATATGCTTTTATTGTGAAAATTCCAACTTATCTGTGTCACAGTTGTCTGAAAGAGTTCGGTCATGAAACTGTCAAACCACAGTAAAGAAACGAGTGTTAAATGAACAGTTTATCGATTGCAGACACCTGAATTGAACTGAATTGAAACCGAATCATGGCAGACTTTGTGAGCTCTGCAAATATCATGTCATAGTCTAAAGAATCGCTATAATATCGTATCATGACGAAACTTATGAATCACACCCCTTCTGGGCATCACCATTTGTAGAAGGAAGATGATCTCAGAGCTTGTTTTACAGATCATGAGAGTGAGGAAGTAAAGTGTTCAGAGACTAGTGAAGCTAATTCATTGTGCTTTTGTAGAGTGTTAACCGAGAATGAATACATGAAGCTGAATACATGCTGTACTTTTAAGATATGAAAGTAAGGTGATTTAATACTTACTTTGAATTTATATGATTATTTCCTTCCAAGTCCATTTTGTTCTGGGTTACCACTGCACTCTGACGTACTGGTATGTGATCCTAAATGAAGAGAGGGTGGCACTCAGAAATATATCACTTAATATATTTACTTGATTATCTGTCTGGCAGCTCAGATGACAAGACAGTTGATCATAAAAACATATTAAACGATATATTTCTGACTGAGTCCCTCTCTCTAAACTCCACTTGACCCTGCTGGGGTTGCAGCCGAAAAAATAAAGCTAGAATTGTCATAGATGCCATAAAAGTACAATCAGGCAACACAATTTAATGGGATACACAAATGTTATTATAATCAGATCTGCTCCTAATGATGGAGCAGTGATACTATAATCATATTAATTTATGTCTTGAACTGCTTAAATCTGTGATTAATGTTGTTATATATTAAGTGTGTTCACTGTGTATGTTCGCTATGATCATTTTAATTTAGGTAAAATGACTTGGAGTATCCTAAAAACCGTTCTGAAAAAATAAATGTTATTATTCACATAGTTGGTGATTTTATGCCAGCTGTTCTTCCCATATTTGGCAGCTGTAACTGTGTTGCTTTTAGCCTGGATTATGATTATGTTATAATATTTCCTCGTACTCGTCTAATACTGTAGTTTGCTATTTGTTTGCAAAAATACCACTCTGCTTTCAGTAGAGCTGTCATTGTTTGCAATTTGTCATATGTCGCACACACTGCCCACTTTTTGTGAACATGTTTATGGCTAGGAAACCCTGGGTTGATTGACCGTGTTGATAACCACCCGTATGTGACCGCTTGGCATGATTGCTTTTGTTAGGTTTAGTGGTGCCAGATGACAAAAAGATACCCTGGGTATGAGGAACTTGCTTTGTAATACAGACTTCTGTTGATTGTGGATTATTGTTTTTGTTTACTTTCTAGTCATTCTTTATTGTGTTTTTCTCCCCCCTAGGCTGGTACACACCCCCTAAGGAGGACGGCTAAAAGAGATCTTGCCTTTCCTGCACTGGGACCACATGTCTTCGATTTTTTTTTTCTTTTTCCCTCTTGAGACCAATATTTTTTTTTTATCCTGCAAATCATTCTGTTCTCTTCATGAGAGTTTGAACTCCAAACCAAATCCCTCATTCAGCGATCACCCAGATACTAGCACATGAACACACAGACACACACGCCCCCATCTGAAATTTAAATCCAAACTCATGAGCTACTCACGAGGTCAGTCCTCCCTTCAGATATTTATCTCTCTGTACATCTGTTGTCTTATACAATCTAATTTTTCCATCGCGACATTCATCCCATACTCCAGGAAAACTCCAGGTGGACTAAATATTGCGTTAAGTCACCCTTTGGTTTTGGCGTTGAGCATGCCAAGGTTACTTGCTGGCTGTGAGTTGAAAGGTGCGGCATGGCTTTATACAACAGCGTGACGCTCCAGTCGCCGGACACTGCCTCTCTGGCCACAGACTGGATCTGAGAATGGCATGCGACATTTCCCAATACGATGCAGTTTTGGCTGGGAAGGACATTTTAAATGCTGGCGGTGGGACATACCACTGCCTTTTCTCTCCATGGACGGCCTCTGTAATATTGTGCTCATGTATTATCTTTGTGATGCCAAGATCCCTCCTCTGGAATAACACGCTTCTGAGGCCAGCTTGCTTTCAAACCTCTTATCTTTTAAAGCTTGAAGCCCTGAGGTTGGGGAGGAAAAGACTTTTGCAGCCTGGGGGATGGGACAGCCCATAATGAAGAACAGCATCCTGCTGAAGTTGGAGACCACTGTCGTCGTCATCATCACAACCAGCAAATGGACACCTCCCTGCAGGAGAGGTTTGGTGTGTGGCTGGGCTGGCAACACAAGAAACATGACCAGGCAAAGCAGGGGCGTGTTTGGATTTGATCACACTGTAATGTAGTTGATTTTAACTCCACGTGTAAACATGTAAATTTGTATTTCTGCAAAAGGATTTAATTGTTTATAATGTAACCTTGTCTGGGTCTTTGGCTGGGCAGAGACTGTATTACTATATACCCTTGACTATTAACAGCAGGGGCACTGCAAGACCCATTTAGAATAAGAAAACGATGCTTCATGGATACTCTTGCAGAAGGAAACAAAAGTACGCCATGTTCTTATGTAAGCTTAATGACTACTGCGGTTTTGTTCTTTTTTTTTTATATTGATTTGTAATCCTCATGTTATTGGCAACATTGACAGTACCATTCCCCTTATTTGATGGCACTTCTTACCTACAATGGCCGTAACAATAATGGCATAGACACAGCTGTTTTCCAGCATTCCAGAGGTTTGGCTTTTCATATCTAATCACTCAAACCGGATGAACCTCAGTAAGGCTATGCAGCGAAGACACAGTCTTGTGGAGTTTTGTTGTACTGAAGAAAAATTAGTCTTAACAGCTTAACCGTGTAGTCACCTGCTTAGTTCTTGTAGCTGGTTCACATCCACAGCACTTTGCCAATCCTGCAGTCGTAACAGTCTGGGGGAAACAAAAAAAAAAAAAAAGTGACCTTTACCTTCTGACTTTTCCTTGACCTCGTGGCTGCTTTTAAACCGCAGCCAGGAGTTTCAAATTCACAGCAATAGTCTCGACCACATACCTTCTGGCTTCACACCTGGGAAGATTGACTGGAGTCTGTTCCGTTTTCCAGAATATTTGTGTAAGGTTTGATAAATATTTGTTCAGATTTGCCACAGGAAGGACCCAGCTCTTCCCATTTTACCACCTCTCTGGTTACTATTCATAACCACTCTCAGCACTGCTGTACCCCTCAGCGTGCCGGGTCTTTGATGTAATGTGAATAATATGCAGAAAAACTGTGTGGAGCATTCCAGTTAATGCAGTTACACGTTTGTTGTGGGTGTTCTATTGTGTGGTTAACTTGCATTGTTTTAAGTATATTGTCCTGAAAAAAACCAGCATAGAAAGCTTAGTTATGCTAATTCATACAGTCATTCCTCATTTTTTGAGTTGATTTTAGAATTTTCTCAGTGATATTAACCTCAGTCACAACACCAGAATCTCCAAAACAGGTAGAGATGGGTAGAAAACGTACCGCTTGTTCACGTTCAGCCCACGTCTGACATTGACAAGCATCACCCTCCTTTCTTGTTTCACCACAAGCAAAAATCTCAACATAACTATGATTCATCGGCATGGTTGTTAGCTGTTGTGATGCCATTGGTAACGTACTAATCACTTCATTCTGGTCACATTTGTCGAGCCCACCCCTGCATTCTCTGGAGAAGCAAACTCAGGAATACATACTGCACACTCGACTTTGTAAAGGATTGCTTCAGAATATCGTCATGAAACGCAAGACTGAATGTGTCGATCATTTTTTTGGGCCATTTTAAAACGAACTCCCTGTTTTACCGGTTAGGCATCGCAGTGTGTTTTTGCCGTCTACTTGCACACACGTAGATTTTCTGAATGCCGTTGAGGTTGATTAAATAATTACTAAGCAAGTTTTTTGGAATGATCGGATGCGTGGAGCAGGGATTCGCTCCCACCCTCAAATTATCCTGCGCTTGATGAGGGGTTCAGAACACGTCTACCCTGTCTCTTTGATATTGCTGTATTTTGCATGTCAATATATCAATGGGTGTTTTTTTCCCAAGCTGCTGAAGGCAAAGAGTGTTTGGGTAGGGTGGTTTAAAAAGACTAGATGTATCCATTTTTCATGATTTGTTTACTTAACTTCCTACATCAGCACACAGGATAATTTCTTTCTGTGTGCTGCTTATTGAACCAGGTCAGATACTATATGAGACACATGGACTTACAAGACATCCTACCTGCTTGGATTACCTTTTTAAAAGATGCCAGGACTCCCAACTAAAGTAGCAGTTCAGATTTGTGTGCCATCAGAACAATCGTAAGCCCACTTTTAACCTGACCTTTGGAATATAACGGTGTACTCAAAGTCTGTTGTGCACTGAATAACAGCTTCTCTTACACAAACTCGTGTTGTCTGACTAACAAAAACCTTCTCTGCTTTGGCAAAGCAACATATTTGGGTCTGAGGTCTGAATTAGCCTGATTCTGGGTTCTTTACCTTGCTTCATTAACTGCAGTGGCCGGGTTATAAAGTTATGCACTGTTAGCATGCTTTGGTTTGGTTTCATTTTTTTCCATTGCAAGGGTGATTTTGACCATGTAAAATAATTTGTAAACTTGCATCAAGTTTATGAATAAAGAATTTTATGAAATATCTCTTTTATTCTGTTCTAATGAAAAATGTGAGCCAGTAGCAAATGAAAAATTTTGTTTCCTGGAAGAGTAATCTACCCAAAATCTCTCTGGCACTGAATGAAAATGTATTACCTGTAAGCAGTAACAGTTAGAAGTATTGCAGTTCATGGCAGCTGTATTGATATAAAATTAAGGGTAAACAGGTGTCATGAATGATACTAATTACATTCTAAAACACTCAATCGAAACAACACTTTTGTTGTTGCTCCCATTTCTCATGAGTTGAGGTAAAAGATCTAAGATGACTTCTATGCACACAAAAGGTTTACTTCTCCCAATTTTGTTCACAAAATTGTTAAAATGTGCGTTAGTGAGCACTTCTTTGCCAAGGTAATCCATCCACCTGACAGGTGTGACCTATGGAGATGCTGATTAAACAGCACAATTATTGCACCAGTATACTTTGGACTGGTCACAACAAAAGGGCCACCTTAAAATGTGCAGTTTCAACTTAAATAAGACATTTATTACACACTGAACTATCGCTATTTCCCAGAGGGCTGCAGATAGTTTTTTTTTTCCAGTAGGGCAAAGTCATGACCTGCTCTACTTGGTCAAGGAGAAGTGCTCACTAACATGAATTCTAACAAATTTGTGAAGCAAATCTGAGAGAAATAACCCTTTTGTGTGCATAGAGGAAGTCTTAGATTTTAACTCGAGCTCTATACAGGTCTTTACAGTGAAATACAGCTCATACATGCTTTAATTTAGCAGATTCTTTTCCTTCCAAATGAGAAGCAACTTGAAGTTCATGTCTTCCTCAGGGACACGTCAGCATGTGGGTGGGAGGCACCATAGGATTGAACCACCTGCAAGCTATGTGCACAGCCTGAACATGTATACTGGCTTTCTAGACAACCTATTTCTTGTGTTTTCCAGTAGATGGTGTTCTTTGCCAAAAGATTCAGATTCAGTTTTTGCCAGTGCTGCTGTCAACACCCAGGGGGACAGCTGTCCTTTTTGTCACAGGAACTGAGTTAGTGCACTTGAGGCCTGTGTTGCTCACATTATACGAGCTACAGACCTTTTCCACAGCAGCCATTTTGACATGGAACAGTAGTGTAAACAGGCACTAATTAAGATTCTGTTACATTGAGTCAGGGTGCTGCTATTGTGCATGTTGGCTCATTGGAAAGGCTCTGCTACTCTAAATGGCACAGGAGCTTAATTAGTATCATTGATGACACCTGTTTTTACTCTGTACTATTTCATGTAAAACAACAACAAAAAAAAAGCTCCTGTGAAAAAGATCTACTAAAAACCAAAGTGTTCTAACTCAGCAGAGTTCAGGCAACTACCTAAGAACTGTAGTTTGCCAAACTCACAATTAAAGCATTTAAGCTACTTCGTAATTACTCTCAAAAAAGTTTGGCTTGTCAAACTAAAACTATTGTAACCCTTGTTTTTCTTGGTTGCAGCAGTTTTCCAGTTCTTACACTTCACCCAGTTGTGGGTGAACTGAACAGGCTACAACTTCTCTTTTCTGTTATTCCTCCTTAAATCAGCACCAATACGGCCACAGTGCAGTTCACAGCATGGTTCTCACCACACATGGCATTCTACATTGTTACACTCATACTTGTCCCTACAAAAAAAATGGCAGATAGGAACTAATAAACTCATAGGCAAGGGGACATGAAGAACTTAAATACTACACATGAAAATATGTAAATGAAATAATATTTAAAGTGCTATAAATGATAATGAAATAATCATGGTATTTAACAGTAAAATTAATTCTGTCAATGTATAATAATACTATGGAAATATTCCTACTAGAAAAAAATATATATTGAAGAATTGGTTCATTTACAATCAAAGTACATTAGAGGAAATTAGAATCTTGTGTTGTTACACAACAACTGAAGTGACACGAGGTAAACTGCGGGCCAATCCTCACATACACAACCTGGGGATGTGTTTTAATGAGAGAATAGAAAGCAGTTGTTGAGTTGAATTCAGGAAAATGCAAAAATTTCTTGGGAAATTCATAATATTCGATCACAGACATGTTGATCGCAAACCGCAGGTGAGTTTAATCAAATAGCCCATGGCCCATGAGCTGTGGCATTGTTCTGTATTGTGTAGTAAAAAACATCATGAGGATACTGCGAACAACACTGCAAATCAGGTATGATCACTGAGAACAAGTGCCCACATTACGCAGCTTAAATTCAATTCATTTAAATGTCCCACAGACAGACAAGAGGACAGAGCTGGTGCAGTTTGCCCCAGAGGGCAGTGAATGGGGTAAACCTGAGGGGTTCAGGATCTATATTGCAGTGACCAGTTTGTCTTGGTGGGTGGTGATTTATAGCAGCTTCCTGAGGGTAATGGCTGGAACAGGTGGTGTGCTGGCCGGATGAGTGGGATGAACTGATTTTATCCTCCCTAGTTTTTGTACAAATAGATTTCCTTTTGTCATTTCCCAACACTTACTCAAGGTTTGTTGGCCTTCCACTTTGTGTGTGTGTGTGTGTGTACGTGTATTACTATCGTTGTGGGGACACAAATCTGTTTACACACTCACATTGAGGGGTCTCGCCTGCTTTATGGGGATAAATTGCAGGTCCCCATTATGTAAATCATTAAATTTTAGGGTGAAGACTTGAGTCAGGGTTAGGGTAAGGTTAGGTTTAGGATAAGGTCAGGGTTAGGGTTAGGTTTAGGCAGGGACTTGTGATGGGTAGGGTCAGGATAAGTCTGCAGGAAATGAATGTAAGTCAATGCAATGTCCCCAGAAGTGATGAAAACTCTACGTGTGTGTGTGTGTGTGTGTGTGTGTGTGTGTGCTTGAAGTCACCACTAGATGGTATTGGAGCACTCTTGTAACTCCAGGCTATTGTTTTTTTTTAGTCACTGGTGACAGTCAAGAACTCCTCTCTGCCCGTAACATCAGTCAGCAGTTGGTTGCTCCATTATTACACTCATCCCTGCTCTTACCATCTCATTTCCTTCAAGGTTGAATGAATGAATAATAAGGTCATTTATTTCCGAGGACTACTATTGATGGGACACAGTCTGATATGGACATGCTCATATTCTCCCATCAGTGTGTTCAAGTCAGATATTGTTATGGTGGGTTGGCAAGCCACTGCTATCATAGATGTCGGGTTGGTGATAAATAGCTGAATCAATTCCCATCAGTTCATATAAGAAGCTGGAGGGCCATGGTAGATAACAGGGTGACCTATTGAGCCTGTGGTCGATCATGTTGATGTAGCTGGGATAGTTATGGATGTTAGAAATCACTCAAACTGAGACCCAGAATGTACTTTTTCATGATATCAGGAATCAAACCAAAGGGCAGATTGTAGTAAGAAGGAGGAGAGCAAGAAGTGGAAGTCAGCAGTTCGCCAATGAAAAGCTAATTGCCTATTATTGCAGCCCTTTTTGTTTTTGTTTGTGTGTGGGTTTGGCTGGCTGGCCTTTTGGCTGGAGAGGAGCAGGCCTCATTATCCAGCTCCAGCCAATCTGTTTGTCCAGCCTGTCGCTCGTCTCAGACGCAACGCTGTGAGGAGACCATCGAGGCTCCGGGCCCTGAGGAAGGAGGCTGTGCATCTCTGTGATTAACTTGCTGGTGCCCACACTGAGACAGCAAGAAATAGCTGACTTTTTCTCCTTCTCCACCCTGGGCCACAGCACAGCGCACGGTGGGGCCGCATTCAGAATCAGCTGGAGTTGATTGATAGCCTGCGGCTCAACGGCTGCGTCCATCAGAGCCTGACTTCCACTGCTTTGCTTTCCATGACTAACATATTCAAGTGTACACTCAGAATCAGAGAAGCCATGAGGATTTTAGCCTTTTGGTTTGCTGATCATTGTCCTCTCACTGACCAGTGTGATGGGTCAGGTGCTTTATTATAGATAAATGAGCTAATACATGTGTAACTGACAGCTGTTGTTGTTAGTTGTTTTTATTTGCTGCATACAAAATGGATTTGATTCAGACAGATTTCCGACCATCAGCAAATTTAGCAGTTAGCTTACATTGAAGGAAGTGTCAGCATTTTGGGAAATTGGTCATTTACCTTCATGCTGTGAGTTAGATGAAGACTGATGCCATACTGGTGTCTATTTGTCCACTCTTTAGATCCCATTCCAAGTTATATTGTGCACATATTTAATAATGTATGACAAAAAATAGTACAAATAATCAATTTCTTTGTATTTTTATATCAAAATCGTGAAAAATTTGTTCATTCTTTTCTTGCCATAAAACAAAATATGAGCTAGAACCAACCTATTTCAACCAATCATAATCATGCCGTCCACCTGTCAATCAATCTTCAACTTTTAGAGGTAGAGTGCGAAGACATTTTATTTATTAGCTTGCTATCAACAGTGTGGTATGTTGGTGTGTCTTCTAAGATGTACACCACCTCAAACCTTGTTCTGTTTTCCCAGAATACCATGGTCACCGACTAGCTGGCTATAATTTATTGAGAAAATTAAATGTTTTCTGGTTGATGTCCTCCAGCTGCTCAGCTTCAACTCTGGCTTGGAGTTTCTGCTAACTTAGCTGCTGTTAGTAGGCAACAGCACTAGCTCAGCATCCTCCCAGCAAACACGGCTGGACCAGGACCAAACACATCCTCCAGGACCAACATGGAATACAGTACTGAGGTCATTTTGTGAGTTTCCTGATGGACAGATAGCTTAACTTGTTTCTAAAGTAGCTAAACGCTAACTGGTGTTAGCTTATTTAGCCATGCAGCTAAGTTTGCTGACTCTAACCCAGGATGCCAGGAAGCAAAACCCATTAAGAAAACAACCTTTGTACTGTTTTCCCTCTTGTCATCCCTCCGCCAGGCTTGGAGGCTGTGCTCAGTCTTCGTCTTGCTGTGTTCACTGAGAGTTCCCAGTCCAGGAGGAGTCCACCAAGACTGTCTTGTCTGTGGACTTTGAATATAAGGCTACAGCCAGCAGTTGGTTCGCTTAGCTTAGCATACAGGCTGGAAACTGGAAAACAGCTAGCCTGGAAAAGTAACCACATCTACCCAGCATCCGCAAACTCATAACACAATATATTTGTTTAATTGAAGAAAAAAAATTCTATTTCAAGGGCTGTTTCATCTCATTATTTCTTGGCGGGAGCAGTGGGCTACACTTCTTTTTTTTTTTTTTTTTACATAACATGCTAATTAGTGAGCTTTAGAGGTGTTGATCTTGGTTAGCTTTCTCCCCCATTTCCAGTTTTTGTGCTAAGCTAAGCTTACCAGCTGGTAAAAGGTTTATAAAAAGGAGCCTGAAATCCAAAACCATTAATGTTGTATCCATCCAACAATAATTAGGGAAATGGTGACAAGAAAAAGCCTTCTTGACTTTTCTAGCAATTATAATACTGTATACTGTGGGCTGTGTTTCATTTATAGCTTTGTTGTTATCTTAAACTTTGTTTTAGTCATTATCTTGCTATCAGAAAGTTTGTTGCCTCTTCAAGGACGCTTGGAGTAAGAAGAAATCTACACAATAGAGTCTCATTAGTAGGTAACAAACTGCAAGAGCCTGCAGTTATCTTTTTTTTCTCCCAGATTCATTTAATTAATGTAATCTGTTCCTGCCAACTCCTCCGGTCAGTGTCCCAAAGATGCTTTAAACACAGTTGCTGCAGCACAGAAACAAAACCAGATGCTTTTACAGACAGCAGGTGATTCCTGATATTAATAGACAGCCAACACTTTTATAGTCTGTGTCTGTGTGAGCCTTGTTAGAGTAAATGGAGAACACAGGCACAGAGCTGCAGTAATGACTTCTGGCTTAGAAAGACAAGACAGAACGAGTGGCTGAAGAAGAACCAATCCCATTGAGACTCTGAATGACCTGATGTTAGAGCCGAGCATCTGGAGAGCAATAAGACAGGTGTCATCGCCCACAGACTGTTACCATACAGCCATAAAAGTCTCCACAGCTCACACTTTGTTACTGTTACTGTTGGATCAAAACAGTCCATCTTCTTCTTTTCTTCTTACAGCCAACCAGCCAGCCAGCTTTTTTTAAATTTAAATTTGAGATAATATTTTCCACAAACAGTGAGATTTGTATTCAACCAAAAAAGGAGAAAAAGAAAATATTTGAATTATTCTGAATAACTTAACCCACAATACCAGAGGTATAAAGCTTTTCAAAAACAGGTTATAGTGCTGGAGAAATGGGTAATCAGAACGGATAGCGAATGAAGAAAGTGTAATATATTCAGATTATCAGTTGGTGGTGAATGCCAATGTGTGGTATTCTAATTTTTATGGGGAAAGCACTGTGAATGGCTACAGAATAAAATATGCTGTATACTGAGAGTGGGGAACTCTATGTTTATCCTTCAAGTATTTCAGGGTGAATTTTTGCTGGATGGACTTGGAGGAGCTTTCAGGGGGGGCGTGCTCAAAAAAAGCACTTTATTTACGACTCACAGCTTCATCAGGTAGAATTCATATGAAAAGCAGCAGTATCTGTCTGTCTGTCTGTCTATCTGTCTGTTTATCTATCTATCTATCTATCTATCTATCTATCTATCTATCTATCTATCTATCTATCTATCTATCTATCTATCTATCTATCTATCTATCTGTCTGCCTGCCTGCCTGCCTGTCTGTCTGTCTGTCTGTCTGTCTGTCTGTCTGTCTAACTATCTATCTATCTATCTATCTATCTATCTATCTATCTATCTATCTATCTATCTATCTATCTGTCTGCCTGTCTGTCTAACTATCTGTCTATCTATCTATCTATCTGTCTATCTGTCTGTCTGTCTGTCTGTCTATCTGTTTTATCTCTAATTGACACTCTATCCCTGCCCTGGATGTGAATGTCTCAGTGCACATGAGTCAGTGACAGATTTACCTTCAAGGACTTGAAAATAAATTGCTGGCTGAGATTGGGCACAGAATTGCAAATGAATTATAAAGTATTTTCACACACGCGCACACACACACACACAAAACACACACACACACACACACACACACACACACACACACACACACAAAGCAATAAGATGATAAAAGTTGAAGAGAGGGATGAACAAAGAGATGAAAAAGTGATAGAGCTCATTACTCATTCATCAGTTGTGTTGTCACTGTAATAGGGACACTAACACCACCTCTGCTGGAGAAAATAGAATATCAAGACGATAGCTTACATCACCTTGTAACTTGACTTTTGGTGTTATACTTGATTGATTTTATGTGTTGGCGAATGAGTTTCATAAATCTAGGTTAGTGAAATCATAAGTGTTAAAACACTTTTTCATTCCTGAAAAGAGCATTTAGAGATTCTGTACTTTTATCCAGCTGCAGCAATGCTACATTGCAAAAATGATCAACACTGAGCTTCATATTTCCAGTGGTAAAGGAGAAAACAGCACAATTTAGTCAATACATTACAGTACTTCCACTGCGGAAGGGAAGCCAATCTTATTTAATTCTGAGTAACCCAAACACTTTAGAAGAGCACAATCGCTCGCAGCACCACGGAGAGACTGACCTTCACAGGCCTTCTTTCATGTCTCCATTAAAAGATTCACTTCAAATGTATTCAGTTTGCCTCTCAGGCTGCAGCAACGTCACAATCAAGAGCCAGAACGCATATATTACACTAAAAGGCCAGCCTCAAAATCCAATTCTCCCTGGCTTGAAGTATATGTAAATATTAATGATCCATGGATCTGTATTTTGCCTCATATTCTGGAGCTTTCATGGCTCTTCTCATTCAGATCAGATAATTCTTTCAGAGAGGATACTCAGTTTTCAATCACCCAAGGCTCCTGCTGCTTACCAATGACTGCATATGAATACCATCATCAGCTCTCTCCTGTGAGAAAATTGTTAAAACTAAACAATAATTTGATAAAGATGCAATCAAGCTGCAAAATATCTACCATTTTTTCTTTCCTTGGTCTCAGAATGACCAAATAATACCTTTTCTTTGTTGATTGTTTCGGTCTTTTCACCTTGAATGTTGCCTGCTTGTCCTCCCCCTGCTGAAAGATAGCCAGGGGTTCAGTTCGGCGTGACGATATGCTTCCCTGCGCAGACTTATACTTCAGACCAAGCTAAATGGATTTCCATTAGAGGGGCTATGACTCATTCCAGATGCTTACTCAATACTGTGAGGGCACTGTAGCAGAAAGTTTCCTCCAGACAGAACAAAAAGGACAACAAAACCAAACATTCTTGTATGAGATAGTGTCCACAGAGCACTGTGCCTCGTGCCTTTTGCATAACTCATGTGCCAATTATGACGGCAAAGAGGGTTGTCACTGATCATGTGATGGAATGTGTGAGTGAGTGTGTGACCTGCTGTCCATTCTGTTTGTAGTTAATCTCATATACTACTGGATCCAT
This sequence comes from Lutjanus argentimaculatus, assembly GCA_034769285.1. Classification (NCBI taxonomy): domain Eukaryota; kingdom Metazoa; phylum Chordata; class Actinopteri; order Lutjaniformes; family Lutjanidae; genus Lutjanus; species Lutjanus argentimaculatus. Next base: position 16,797,907 of record JAWZSL010000002.1, read on the forward strand.
CAGCCTATAATTTTTTGTGGGCATTTAACGCTGTATTCTCAAAAACATTGACTGCTCTGTTTTATACAGTCTGCAGATTCCTCACTCCTCGTAACAGCTGCAGGTCATCAACATCTGCTAGGCTAAAGGCAAGGCTTACCTAGTCTGCTAAGGGCCACATTTTGACCTTTGTCGTGGCTCAAAAATACACAGCTATTAATTAGTTTCATCTCATCTGCAGAGTAATTCCATATCTGATTATGTTATAATCCACTAAAGTTAGGCATGAGATGCATGAATCCATTTTATTAACTTTGCCACAATTGTGACTGTTCAAGGTCTGGTAGTAAGTAAATACAATGTATATGAGAGATTCAGATTTCGCTACATTATTGACTATGACTTCCTTAAAGGAGAAATCTGTAATATATTTACTGTAATAAATCATAAAATGACCATGATATGTAATCAGAAATTAAGAAAACATGCTTAATTGAAATACTTTCTACAGCTGCAGTGTCCTGCTTTGAAATGTCTATTCCAGTCTGTAACTTGTGTTATTGTTGGGCCTTTTCATGTTAATTAGAGTTCATATTAATAATAAATGTTCACCAAATGAGTCGGTGTCTGTTTATGAGTCATCATTATTAATCTTTCAGGAGGAATAGATGTTTATAATGGTTAAACTGAGCAATATGTTATTGGAGTCTGGCAGGCAGTGGCCAAACTCACACTTCAGAGAAGCTGGCTTTTGTTTTCTGGATAACAGGCTTAGCCTTACATTGAGAGACAATTAACAGTTATAAACAGCTGATCAACTTACAGTGTAGAACTCATCATAGTTCATTATGGTCAAATGTTGCGCTTGTCTTGCACTCCTGCAGCCTGCCTGAGCTTCCTCGGGAGAGGGGCAGGGAAAACCACTCCTCTCAACCATACACTGTATAGACTTGGATTTAACCTATTTAATGTACCATCTTTGGCTCCAACTCACTATTTGGACCACTGTACTGATTCTTGAATGCGCAGGTGCTACATGTTACTCCTTTAATACTGAACCGATTTTGATCAAATCTGGTATGTTATAAACGGTATGTTATGTACTGGTTAATTGGTTACTTGACGATCTAATCAGCTCTATGCCAAAACAAAAACCTTCTGAATAGTCATTATTTCCACTGAGACGTCTGGGCTCAGAACTATGGCAACATAAAGTGTAAATTATTCAGAATTTCTTTATGAGTTTCTCCAAAAATATAGATGTCTATATCAATCATATTGTTGTAAAGCCCCCTGGTTGTTTGCAATGTTGTAAATAAATGTTTTAAATATCAGCGTTTAAATGGACAAGTCTGGACTTATTGTCCCACACAAGAAAACAGGACAGATTGCAAACTAGCTCCACACAGAACAGCTAGACAGTCTTAATGGGAATTAGTTCAGTTAATATACATTTTTGACCGTTGAGCTGAAACTACCCATTATATCAGCATCTGTTTGCGTGTGTGTGTGTGGGAGAAAGCTCGGGGCAGTGAGTGCATGTTATGTTCCTCGACTCCTTTGTATATATCTCCTCAGCACCGTGTCTGGACTCGGGCTAGACCTGCATGGGCCGATCAATAGGAAAAGCAATGATCTCAGTGAAATGGACCATCCATCTTATTGTGATTCCCTTATGCCCCCCACCCCCACCGACTAGACAAGAGATGGAACTGAATTATTGTCTGAGCATTGATTTAAATCTGTCTACAGAAGCAGCACTCTGTTCTCTCGTTAAAGTTCTGTGGGATCTTATAGCTAATTTGCCAAAGATAAGTAGATACAAATTCTCTTTGTGATGAATTACAGCTGCTAAACAACCTGCAACTCACTCTGCAGGTCAAAATATATGATGGAAGGATGAACATCATATTCATTCATTAATAATTCAATTGTTTTTTTGTTGTCAGCTGTGTTAAGCTGAGGACATTACAAATCTCCAATATAGTTGGAGCTCCACCACTTTTTACAGCTGTCTACAGCTAACAAGCTCCACTACCCCTGTGATGAGTGCATACTGTGACGTGTGTCTGAGAAACACCCTGCTGTAAGGCCAAATACTTCACTTTCTGCAGGGATGAAGAGATCTAAACCGAAGCAGAAAACCAGATTTTTTGAAGAAAACTAGTCTAGACTTCCTAACTAGATCCAGTATCACATTTCCGTGTCTTGTGCGCTTGTTTTGCAGGGCACAGACTGATTAATGCAAAGTCTAGTTAGTTCATTATTGTTTCATGATATTACGTTAAGCAGGATAATCTTTTGTTTGTTCTTTGTTGCTGTAGATACCGCCACAACAGTTATTATCATGCACTGCCTTGTAGCTCTGTGCAGTATTAGTAGTATTCTTGCAGCATGAGTGCCTCTGCAGGGCAGAAAGTGAGGCAACACTCCTTGAGCCAAAGATTATCCAAGAAGTCACCTTCATTTCACCTTACCTTTCTTGTGAAGAGGAATAAAGACACAATTTTACACACAATGCCATGTGTAAGAACAATGAGGATGCTTTTGCTCTTCTGTGCAGTGTGATTTGTGCTCATAATATTCCTGCTCCAGGTCAAATTTATGCAATCAATAATTAGATATAATATATAACATTATATTGACAGTAATATTCTAAAAAGTAAAAAGTAGATTGCAGGTTTCTTTTTGTTTGTCTTTTTCAGGTAATTAAAGTTTGCATCAAATTAGTTACCGTTACATAAAAACAATTAATGCCACAACAGCCAAAACAATAAAAAAACAAAACAATTATCTGCTTTAGCTTTTTGCACAATTATCCTTTACCTATCAAACCAAACCGATTATAGTCACAAGTATGCCATCACAAAATATTGCTAAATATGCACGCTGAGAGTCTGAAATGCAATTCTAACTTTTCAGAAAAGCTGAAAGGAAGGTCACCCCCTCTATCTCTGTGGGTATTTTTCACTTTAGCTTTAGCTCAGTGCAGACTGAATGACTGGCATTTAATGTGATAAACCCATTAAACTTTATAGCCACATTTAAGTATTTTGTGGATCTAAATGTACTGTTTTAAGAATGCACTTACTAGTGGAGTCATCAGCATCACATGAGCACTTCAAAACAGATGTGATCCTCTGACATTTATTTAGAGCAGCTGTGATGACTCCCTCTGTGAATAACTGTGGTATGATGCAAAATGAATGGATCTGATTTTTAAGATGTAACATAATCTGACATTAACAATGAAATTAAGTAGGAAAAAGGTCGTACAAAAATATAATCTCTTGCACTTACACTGCATTTGTGGGGGCTAAGAAGTACACGAGGTGATGCTTTTTTTCTGACTGAGCAGCTCTTTAACTTTGTTCCATTGTTGTTGGTTACACAAATAACTATGCTGCAAGACCTTCAGCTAAGTCTCACTGTCGCTGTCTTTACCTACAGTTTAATTCTGTTGCATTCATTTAGAACTGCAAACAAATACCTGCCTCATGGGCTCACATTAAATTCTCTGAGCCTTTGTTAAAATGTTCAGTCATGACAGTAAGCATTACAATAGTCATGTTTCCATACAAGTTGAGCTTTTTCAAGAATTAGTCTTTTCACCATAAAAATACCTTAGCTGTGTAGTTTTTCAATCTGGCTGGTTAATACTTTAATAATTTTGGCAACACTCTACAGGCTGCTATTAATATGATGTAAAATGACTCTAATACAGGGCTGTTCACTGTAAAATCAGTTGCATGTTCAACAGCACCACAAACATGGCCTATGGTCATTTTGGATACTGAGTGTATATGGTCATCCTTTACTGTATAAATATAACTTTGTGTATTGTTTATATACTTGATCCAACAATTTAACAAAAAACAATAAACCTCTGTTTACATTACTATCTGCACATCATTTATTTCCAGTGTTCTTTGTGTGGTCATGCACTAGTGCAGCACATGAGCACCTTATTTAACAACTTGCCACTGTATGTTGGTTTCCACCTTAACGACCAGACTGAAAAATGCATGAAATTGTGATCCACAAATGAGCAAATTTGGACTCACAATGCCTGGTTTGTACTTGAGACAACCAACAGTGTGAATTTGTGCACAGAAATGTGTAAAATGTGATTTTAGTTTGTTGTGTTTTTTTTAAGATTCAAATATTCAATGTATAATAGTGTTTTTTTTTTTACTTCACTAAACATTATTTACATTTGTAAATCTTATGGAACACACGTAAATAATTGCACTGTTTTCACTCTATTGCAGCACTTTAATGAATTTTAAGCATGGATATAACTTGTTACACACCTGCATTCAATAAGGCACTAATTAAGACGTCCAGTCTAGACCTGCCACCTTGTTGAATATTTGTCCTGCCATCAGTGTTAATATAATTTGGCCACTTCTTGACCGTCAATACTCTCAACACAATGTCAGTTTCTCATAGCAGACGTTTTGACCGACGTGATAACAGGACACACAGGTGTAATTAGTAACATTAATTGTCCCTGCATGCCATTTAGGGGGGTTGTCTTATTGTGTATCCTGCCTCACTGACATGACTGACTCTCAACTGAACAGAGACACTGCTAATGTTATAATTACACCTGTGCCTTTCTTGCTATGACAAGTGAAAATGTCTGCTGTGAAAAAGGTGCTAGTCTGAGTGGATTAATGCTGTCTTAAAGGCAGAGTTTATTATCTGCTTTGCTGAAAGTTGTGAGCAATTTGTAAGCAGATTTTTAAAAGTCCTCAGGAGACTTGTTAGAACTCTTAGAATAGTCATTAATACAAAAAAATTCAGTTTGATTGGAATTCTAAGTTACAGTAATTAGTGATAAACTGTGCTATACAAGAATGGCCAAGAGTGCTGAAGGTCTATTCCCTTTTTTTGTCATTTCAGAGCCTTTGCAATGAATTCACATTTACACTGCTTAATATTTTACTAGTAATGCTAAAATTTACTCCGAAACTTTTGATTGGCAGTGTATTTTGTTCTGCAGCTAGTCAATATTTATCCCTCTGTCCCACCAGTGTGTGTCCGTGTCTCAACTACTGTGTCTGGCCGTGACTGATGGCGTCCCTCCGAAGCGCACAGCACATCTTTTGGACAATGATTTCCCTTGATGGCTCCATCAGGTGAAGATGCTGGAGGAAACAGGGAAGAGAGGGTGGAAGAGGAGGAGGAGGGGAAGAAAGGGTGGATGTTAAAAGGAGGTACTTGGCAAGAGGGGGTGGAGGGTGGGCTGGTTTGAAGGAGGGATGGAGGGGGATGACGGACCTCCTGGGACTTAGCTAAAATGCTCCTCTCTTCCTAATCTCCTGCTCTATTTTGAGAAGCAGCAGGAGGTATGTCGAAGACGCAAGGAAGCTGGTGACGGATGATCAGACATGAGGGCACTCACGGACCTGATGAATGGGATCTCTGCATTGGCTAAATGGCTACACCACCATGGAAGAGACGGGGGCCAACAGAAAAGACAAAGGACTCTCCATTATTGGGGGACAATTGCATTAACAAAATGGGCTTTTTGCCATGGAGTAATATTTGAATTGCTATTTGCACAAAAGCGTAGTGCATCTTAAGGATTAATGCTGGTGTTAATCATGACCAAGAACACAGAAAAAAACACTGCTCCCTGCAGACATAAGTAAAAACAGAACTTAGAGGCATTTTTTGTTTTGTTTTTTGTTGTTTTTTTTTTGACAATTAAAAGACTACACTTCCTGACCTAAATGTTCACAATTTCACATTAAAGGACTAGCATGTAGAATTTAGAACATTTTTTAATTCAGTGTATAGGCTCCACTTTTTTACAGTTGGTGAATTCAAGAATCACTTAAGACCTACAATAAAAATTAAAATGTTTAATAAATAAATATTTCCATTTCTTTTGTCAAAGCCACAGGGAGCCACTAGAGGGGGGCAAAAAAAAATCACATGTGGCTCCAGAACCATAGGCTGCTGATCCCTGGCAAACAGTAGCAGAGATCAGTTATGTGACAAAGCTAGAGATTTCACTGCGTACTCTGTGACATTTGACGAAAGCACAGACGAGACAGTGCTCAGTTAGCCATTTTCATCAGGAGTATTAATGACCAATTCAAAGTGACAGAAGAGTTGCTGAGTTTGTGTCAAATGCATGCAGTAATGCAAAAAATACTTCTTATATTCGATTCCTGACATTTTCTCCTAATAAATTCCTGTAAATCTTACAGACTGGACCTTCAATTAACAATCTGTTTGTTCTTCCACCTCTTCTTTGACATATATGAAGTAACAGCAGAACTACAGACAGTTTCCAGGTTACAGAAAACTGACAAAAAAAAAAAATCAAGAAAACAAATTGTTTCCTCCACACAGAGCTTAAATTCCTGCTGAGAATGGATCATTGTCTGCGAGTGTGTGAGAGCCAAAAGGTAAGAGCCTCTATAAGGGAGAGATAAGGCTGTGGAGCCTCAGCGGTGATAAGTATCTTATCAGCCTGTCGTCTGCCTCCTGAACTCTCGGAGGATACCTGTTGTATTACAGAATGTAGACAGCCACTGCTACCTGCACACAAAGAAAGGACTCTTCTGTTTTTGTTCCTTTGTACAGCATATGTTCAGGGAAAAAAGAATCCTTTTGACAGTATATCAATTAACTTCTCTCAGGCAGAAAGTGGGTCATGCTAAAAGTATATGCAGTGCCATTTATTATTGTACCATTACATAACCATTTTTCATCTTTTCCCACTGTTCTACAGTCTATGTTATGGTATATTCAGAAGAATATAATGCACAGCACAGACACAAAGCCATACGTTATGTTGTGTTTTCCATTGGCAATTACATGGAGGATCTCCAGGCTGTTTCACTTGAGTGTGACATATGTTGGCATTACATTGCTTTTCCAACACCCCAGTGGAGGCATTTCATTTTCACATACATATGAATTATGCCCCCTAAATAGACATCCTTTGGAGCCTTCGAGCTAGATAGGAGATGGGGCTGGGCCGATTTCACGCAGCCAAGCCTCATCAATCTCCCAGTTCATTCGGTTCACAAAGGGGGTCCTCTTTCACTGGTGAGAGCAGTCGATAGACCACCGCTACCCGGATGAGAGCAGTTCCATTAAGAGGGCCCTCCACCTTGGGCCTCAGAAAGAGGGCTTATCAGACGCCAGCAGCAAGGGGCGTGTTGCAGCCATCCATCGTCACAGAGAGAGGAGGGGATGAACTGCTGACAGTCTCTCCACCCTCTCTCCTTTCACCTGTCGTCCTCATCAAGGTCCAGCCAGCAGCTGGTTAGCTTAGCTTAGCCTGAAACAAGGTGGAAACAGTTAATGTGACTCTGTGTTTGTATGGATTAAACAAACATGTTAAAACCAAACAGCCATGATGGTCATTTTGACTGATTTCAAATTTATATGTGCAGTTACGAGTATTGTCCTGATCAGATAATTGGAAGAATTTGAGGAACATACCAGGGACCAGGGATGGTAGTGGCACTTCACATTAGGTATCCTTACTTACTAGAAATAACAGTGTTTCCAACTTTTTCTGTTTTATTTTTTGCAAAAAATACAGAAAAAAAGACAAATATAACAAACAGCAGAAGCAACCACTGCAGTTGCATACGCCAAAACTGAGGGCAGGTTTGGAGAAAATGTAAGCAGAACAAACCCCACTGACACCTCCTGGAAACATCATATTATTATATTATTATATGTTATACATATTACATACTGTTGTATGCTTCATTATGCTTTTATGTTTTAGATCAGCTTATTTCCAGTCTTTTCCCATAGGCTATAACTGTTTTCTCTTCTAATTCTTTACTTTCAACAACAGAATATGTGAGAACAACATAGACACACTTGGCTTCACTCGGAGCATTGAATATGTCATGTGATGTCAAATTTGATATTTATTAACATCAACATTGTCACGCAATTCCCATCAACCTAAGATCAAATTTGCATGCCACACATTATAAATAAAGGAGACATGTTCACATGTCACACACACCGCGCGCACACACACACACACACACACACACACACACACACACACACACATCCATACACGAATGTGATGAATGAACAATAACCTGGCAGTGTCATGTCACGTCTCTGGGTGAGACTGTATCTAAGGTCTCGATATAGATTATTTTTTGTCTTAATGTGTTATTTTCACAGCCTGACGTCTCACTCTCACCCTGGCATGCACGACTGGCAGCCTTGAGCAGACCTTTGGAGAGCAGCAGTCACTCTCATGAGTAATGCACTGGGGCTCTGTCATGTCCTTGAATCAATTTTCACTTTTTAAATCAATGGAATGCAGCACCAACATACCAACCATGCTATCACAGTGATGTCTTGTGGATAAACTTCTGAGGGATTTTCCACTGCTCTACACGCTTAAAAATGAAGACACTAATCAGAATCATAAAGGCTAGTCCTCATGGGAGAACCTTTCTATATTCCAAGGGCTTCATCTAGAACCCATCCAGGGGTTCTACCAAGAATCCTTTTATAAGATGGTACAAAGAACTCTTGAGGAACTTCTTCAAGGATTTCAACAATTTCGTTTGATGAAAAGGATTCTTAATGGAAACCTTAGTCTTACAAAGAACCCTTGAAAAAAAAGGGTTCTGCAAAAGCAAATGGGGGTGAGCAAATGCTGCAAGTGTCCCATGAAAATTTATTGGAAAAATATTAATATTTACACATTTTTAATTCAAGTTCTGGCTCAAATATACCAGTGCAATAATTTGTTGACAGAGTCCACTTCTTTCTTTGTTTCAGATTAATGAGACAGTAGCCTAAAGGCCAGTGAGAAAATATAGGCACAGCATTTTTCTCTTTAGCTAATGACCCGAAGAACACCTGCAGGTTTTTTTGTGGTTATGGGAATCCGGGGAAAATGTGTTATTTTGCAACTGCCATCCAAAGTTATGAAAAATGTTGTGATATAATAGGAGTGGTATCTCCAGCTGTTTAAATATCACTTGTCACTGCAGGCGGTGCCCTTAAGAAAGTTTCATGCATCATAATAATAATGCCTCAGCAGATTTATGGCATGTACTGTATTCCTTAATTTGCAGCGTCATCCAAACTTAAGCCAGGCTTGATTAGCTATTAGTCATTTTGTTGTTTTTCTATGCGTGTTACAGTAACTGGCGAGAAAAAGAAATGAGAGTCATATGTTAGTAGGAGCGTGTAATAAAACACCAGGTTTTAGAGCATTAACATCCCTAACAAGCCAGAGTTTCCATAACAACTAAGGTTGTTAATGCCAGTGAGAGGCTTTTGACAGCAGGAAACAGCAGATTGGAGAGGTTATGAGGGAAACAGTTGCATGCATATTTAAAAATCGCTATCATGCTGCCAACATTAATTACACAATAGGCTATGTTTTCAGTCTACAACTCTGAAACTCAGTCCAACTCATCAGCATATTCCCCCTCCAACCCTCGCCGCTTCATATAAATAGTGCTGCTCTGATTGATGTGCATGAGATCCATCCTGCCGAAGGGAGTAAAGACAGGATGTTTGATGGATGGGGTCTAAATCCTGATGATATTTAATATATCCTGTATTTAATGACCTGTTCACCAGAGATTTGTATAATTAGGTGAGTGCTGGCAGGGCTCTAGCAGGGATAAGCACTCCATCTATCAGGTTAGGATTTGTAGGTCCACAGGTGGTGAGAGTCCCAAGTACAGGAGCCCATGGGTGGACATGAAACTGTCACAGCTACCATCTAATCACTTTGTCATACCTTTTTTACATGCAGGTTAAGGATTAGGGTGAATGTTCTGCTGAAAATCAAACCAGAGGGGCACCTGGGCCGACTGGATGGGCACTTGAGCCTGGCCAGAGGTGTCATAGGGAGGATGACTCTCAGTACATCTAACTTCTCTACTTCTCTAATCTCTACTGAAAGAATTCCTAACCCAGAGCTGTCTGGGTTAGGAATTCTTTCATTTCTCTACATTTATCATGTAGTCTGCAGGCCATAAACCAGTACCAGAGAACTACCAGAACCACTGCTGACACTTTATTTCAAGGGTTGTGCATAAGACTGACATAACACCATCATAACCAAGATATGACACCTGTCATGAACATAAAGGAGTCCTCATAAATGTTTATGATTGTTGTCATTAAGTGTCATTCAGTCAATTATGTAATTTTTAATGCAGATTTGGCATTGTTTGCGTTAACATTACATTATACTATCATATATGTGGCTGTTTTAGACATTGGCTGACATAAGATATCATACTACATGAATGTAGGATCTCAGCTACAGTGATACATTTTGGACTTGTCTTAAAGATGTCAGTAAGTGTTATTACACTGTCAAATGCTTTTATAATTGCATCATGAACAATTCCCTTGACTTCAATTAAAGTGGTATCATTTCTTGTCATAAAGATGTCATTGAATGTTATAACATTTAACAGTCTTCAAGACTCCTCCTGTTAATGACAGGTGTTATGTCATGGTGTGAGTCTTATGCGCACCACTTCAAATAAAGTCTTACCAAACTACCTCATAAACAGTGTAGATCTATGAAGTGATAAATGTGTACCTAAGAAACCATGAAAATATTCTGCAATCAAATGTTGCCCTCTTGTCTTACATATATACATATATTTCTTTAGTTTAAAGACTGGTTTACATAATGAGCAGGTCTGCAGTCTTTCAGAGGTCCCTCCACTTTGTAGAGTTTGGTAACTGTTAGATGAACCACAGTCTTGAGGGAAGTGTGTCCTCCTTCTGTCACCATGGCCTCTCTATTAGTCACAGAGGGAAGGAAAGAAGGAGAGCCACTCTAATTATCCAACACTCCCCGCAAGTTATGTTAATGGTCGCTTCCGGCTTAAGTAGGCTATCTATATGCAAAGTCTCTTCTGATGAGTTTCTTCATTATTTATTGTTAATGTATTACTGTATCGCCACGATGAGGAGAGAAGGCTGTTGGTTCTATGCCATATTGCCCTGTGAGACAGTGAGCGCTGGCTTGTCAGGTTGAACAGAGAAAGAATGAACTACAAGGCAGCTTTAGACTGTGACGCAGATGTGAAGCAGTATTTTGGGGTAAATAATTATGATAGGCAATTAGGCCTTATTCAGCAGAAATTATCCTGTTGTTATAATGACATTTCTGAAGATATGATGCTATTATGTTGTGATTCAAACTACAGAAATACCCTGTAATTGAATAAATAGTAACTAATCCTGTATAAACAAGTACAAGCAAAAATATTTCAGGAACAATAACATTTTGAATTTCTAATAAAGTGTATTTTTTTGTAATACAGAGAACACAGCCAAAGCATGTGTAGTATGTAAGAGTTATTCACAATATTTAGGGTAAAATTAATCAGTACAAATGTTGATGTGGGAAAAACATTCTGTTTGGCATCTCATATGAAAAACAGGGGGGCATGGATATTTCTGTGCAATTGTATTTTATCAGGATAATTGAACTCCTCATGGCTCACCATGTTCTGCAGATTGATTCTGACCCATTTGCCAGCTTCCATCCAAGCTTGGGGATTAAATATTGGCTGCATTATTCACATAGATCACTGACTAAGTATGTTGATTCAAAAGTTTCAAGAAGTCTGACTGACAAATAAACAGAAAAGAGATCACAAGAAGAGAAAGGCACAAGGTGAATTTGTCATTTTTCAACACAGGGTACAATGGGATTAAGCTGTAGATTCCTTCTTTATGCTACTTGCAAAAACAGTGCTGTATATAAAATCACAACTATATGGTTGAGTAAGTAATAAGTCCTAGAAATCAAAATAAAACAGATTATTTTGTGTGGTGAAGTGCTGAGGATGAATTAAGCCATCTCACAGCCTGAGGGTACAAGCTACTCTGTAATCTGGTGATACAGCAGCGGATACTCCTGTATCTCTTTCCTGATGGCGTAGAATGAACAGGCTGGGGCTGGGGTGGGTATTTTCTTTCAGTATCCCTGGGCTCTGCACAGGCACCTCCTCTCACCAATATTACTGATGCTCGGATGTTCTGGGTGGTTTTTATCACCCATTTCAGAGTCTTCCTGTCCTGGGTCATTTACATCTCATGCCAGTTTGTGGTGTTTCCCTTCAGGATGCTTTCGATGGCTCAACTTAACATGAACTTTGACTCAATGCTTAAAGTAAATGAGTTACAATACTGCTAAATAGCTTACTGCTATTCCCAAATTCACTTGAATGAGCTTTTCAGACATGTCACAAATTGTCAGTGGCTATTTCAATCAGGAGAGCCTTAATTAAAAAAAGAGATTTAAAGAGTAATTAAATTGATTTAATTGACTTTTTGCCTATAGGTGGTGAAGGGGTGAAGAGCAATGGCTGAAGATCTACATGGATGAGATGTGGAGCGGGACTCCTGATGAGCTCAGAAGAAGAATCCATGGATGTGATGAAAACTGGAGGTGGATAGGGTGGAGGAGGGTTGCACCAAATTTATACAGAAATCCACTTTTACTATTTTTTTTTTTTTTCATTTATTTTTGCATGTTTTAATCAAGGATGTAGGACATTTCCCTGTCAATATCCAGGGATTACTGAATATTTCCCTGCAATAATTTGATTAAAAAATTAAAATATAACCACTGTTGTTTGTCAGTGCCTATAATGTCACATAGCACCTGCGCTAATTATTAATGCAAAATACTTTGAAAGACTGCATGCTCTCCCTCATTATGCCTCACAGTTGTTTGGTCCATAGCTACCTACAGCCAGGGGTCTTCTTTTACTGCCACAGTGTTTAATATATGAATTAAGTGACTAGTGACAAATCTTGTGAGTTTTTCAGACCATCAAGGAGAAAGTGAGAAACAGGGGAGGATTTAGTCATTTTGGGGCCTAAGGCAAACACAGGAATGGGGCCGTTCACATCCCTTGTTTGCCCCCTTTTTCAACCCTTAAAATATAATTAAAAATAAACTTTTACTTATTGTGGAGTGTTGAGGATGAATTGAGGAGTCTCACAGCTTCAGGAAAAAAGCTATTCTGATCTGGTGGTATGGATATTTCTGTATCTCTTGCCAGATGGCAGCAGAGTGAACAGGCTGCAGCTGGGGTGGGTATTGTATTTTAGTATCTCCCAGCTTCTGCTTCTTACTTTTTTTCAGCACCACTGGGGTTGCTTCGCTTCATTTTTCGTCAGTCTGCACACCAAGCTGAGCGGTTCGTTTACACGAGTTGGACACTGTCTTCCTGAATCATCTCTGCAGATGTGCAGTAACATCTTTGAATTGTCTAAGTTAGTGGGGAGTCCCTGAGACACTCATGAATTAAGCATTCTGAAACCATTTTAGCGTATTTGTTAGAAAGACATTTCCAGAAACACGTTGGTGAGTAATATACACAAATAGACTATTTTAAAATTTATTCACATGACTGCTGTAATCTCAGTCAGCACTCTTCGAACCGTGCACCTCAGGCAGGAGACTGACAGCATATGGGGGCACTTGGCGACAACAGATAACAGAAAAACAGGACAAAAAAGGGAAACAAGGTAGGATGGTAGAGAACATAGTTGCAGCAGACTTTAAAATGATGAGAAAAAGTAACCGGGTTTGTTTCACCTGCCACAAGCAAACAGTTGTCAATAAACATGTCCAGTTGGGACATGTTTATTGATGTTTACTGGCCCCGTGATTTTAATCATGATGAAAAGGCAACTGTTTGCCTGTTATTCCCTCTTTTTGAACTGAGTAGCATGTCTCACTTTGAGAACAGCTCTAAGATACAAACCCCTTCAATCTACTTTAATACAAAGCATTTCTACTCTTAGCAACTTTATTTGCAAAGTCTGTCAGCATCTCTCAGAAACCTCAGTCCTCTGACTCAACAGAAACAATCCACATCTTTAATGTGGACACAGCATCAGTCCTCCACTACTCCCCAACACTTATCATGTCTTTCACCTTGAGGTTGCCCTCTGAGGTCTGCCCATTTCCCCTGAAACAGGAGCTGGACTGCGGTGAGCCCAGCACCACTAAGCCTCTGCTCTCAGGAACACTGACCTCAATCAAAGCGAGAACTTGATCCACTGGCCGTGCACTCTGTAGCCCAGCAGGAGCTGTTTGAGCCATCAGTGGATGGACGTGTGGCTCAATATGTGTGTGTGTGTGTGTGTGTGTGTGTGTGTGTTTCTAAGTGACTGTGCAAGCGACACAAATATGTGAAACACTAGAATACAAAGCCTGTATTAGGTGATAAGAGTTTCTCTACATTTTCTGTATTTCCACACTGTTCTAGCTACTGGGGTATCAAAGGAACAGATTTTGGCCTGTAGTGATGTTTATCCATCTAGATTGCTTTGGTGAGTCCCTGAGTTTTGGAGATGTCAGATGTAGAGTTGTCTGCCTTCTCCTGGATATAATGGGGTGTAAAAGGCACTCAGCCTGTGGTGCTTTAAGTGCCAAAAAATACATTTGAAAAACTCAAAAGCAATGTCCCTTTCTAGAAATCAACCCAGTCAGTCAATATGATCCACAGACCTTGTTGTGAGCAGTTTTGTGAAAGAACTACTTTTTTTCTGCAGTAGAATCTACCAAAACTAACTTTCTTTCAACATTGGAACTACTCTCTTTCTGCAGTAGAATTTAGCTGAACTACTTTCCTTTCTACAGTAGAATCCACCAGAACTACTTTCTTTCTGCAGTGGAATCTACTGGAACTACTTTCTTTTTACAGTAGAATCGACCCAAACAACTTTCTTTCTAGTCGAAAGAAAGTGGTAACCAGGTCATGATTTTTGGAAAGAGACACTGATGTTGAATTTTCCTAATTAATTTTTGGCATTTTGAGCATCATAACCTCAGTGCCATTTAGTTGCAGTGTATTCAAGAGAAGGTCAATATCTCCAAAATTTGTCAACTCACATCACAGCAATCTAGATGAATAACTGCCTCACTGTCTCTTTAAAACCCTGTACTTTTAATAGGTTCACTTTTCTAAATATTAAGATTCCCTGCTGTGCATTAGTGAAATTCTATTATGGGTCACATGTGCCTGAAGGTCATTGAACACGTTCAGCCCATAAACCACCATGTCATCCCACCATTCAAGTAAAATCATGAAGACTGCTGACACTGGACTTACCATAAAAGGTTTTTCCACCACAGTAGCGATATGCAGGAAGGTGGTGATTGGTGACACACTTATCTTGTTCCAGGTTCGATTACAGTCGTAATGTTTCCTCTCTCCATTAAGTGTATTTGATTTCCTGCCGAGGGGGTAGCTGGCAGGGCAGAGATATGACAGCAGCACCAGGGCCAAGAGGGCAGCTCTTGCAAGCATCACTTCCACTGATGTGCCTGGAAGCGGACAAAAAGTGGCAATGCTTATACAATTAGAGCGGAGACTTTGTCAGACCTCATTTTTGAGAGAGGTTTGAGCCGCAGCCTTCAGAGAGTGTTATTAATTCACTGCCCCGGCCCGCTCCATGGAGATATAGAAGGATTATACAATGGTGGATGACAAAATGACATGCTAAGAGGAGCTTGGAAGTGCCTTTGCTCTGATTACAAGAATAATTTTTCCCATCGATTACCAGAGAATTAACTTAAAAGTTGAGGTCAAAGGGGTAAACATTAATATGGTAAAGGGATAGTTCAGATTATTTAGCATATGGTGGTAAGAGGTACTCACTGGTGGTGATAGCAATGCATGAACATTAGCTCAGGATTCAGTAACAGTAGTTGAAAAAGTAGTCAGATCCTTAAAAGTGATTAAACCACAATTTAAAAATACTCTGTTTCAAATGGAAGTCCTGTATTCAAAGTTTTATTTGCCTTTTATAGGGGCAGAATGTCCCCCATTAGTTTTTTGTCCAAACTGTAATTTTCTTAAAAATTGTACTGTAATTTTCTTAAAAATTATAATAATGGGCAGACGTTTAGCTGTAGTTTAGTCCTCTGCAGCAGCTGCTGGTTCAACTTCCGCCTTTGGCCCTTTGTTGCGTGTCATTCCCCCTCTCTCTGCCCCGTTTACTGTCTACTCTCTGGCTGTCCTGTCCAATAAAGGCAAAAATGCCAAAAAAATAACTTTAAGAAAAAAAAATTGCAATAATGATTATAACTAAATAAATAAAATCTACCAGTGTGGTAAGATAAATGTTTCAAGAATGTTTTATCTTGTGTGAAAATGTTTTGTTTCTTGTCTTAAGAAAAAAGAAAACTTTTGAGGCTCCATAATAAACGTACTTGATAAAATGGAGATATGTTTTGTTTGGTTTTGTTGAACTGGTTCCTCTCACTCTGAGGAGGAGCCTCTTGGCTGTCCCTGATTTTTGCGCTCCTGTTCAATCATACACTTCTAGCACAGGGATCTGTCTTTTTGGATACTTCTCTGCAAAGTATTCTGTTTCTCCCAATCCAAAGCTCTTGATTTACAGTAAATATGGGAACATTGATGAACACTAAGTAATAATTTGTTTTTTGCTTTTGGATAAGTCCTTACATAAGAGGGAGGAATCATACAGAAAATATTTTGTCAAGCCGCTGATAATTTTTGACTCTTTTCTCCCTGACAACAAGAAATATGTTACTTCGATAAATGTCTCTGCAAGAAAGACAACAGCATCAGTTGTTTCAACAAATGCAAGATTATAAAATAAATAAAATCTTCTAGTGGCAGTGTGAACATTGCAAATGACATATTTTGACATATTACATGTAATTTGGGGTACCCATTGCTGATGAAGGCTCTTTGATGGTTGGAGATATTGTTGGCTTCTATTTACTGTATTATCTGTTGCAGTGTCATCAGTCTGAGACAATTACTCTTCTGCACACTGCAACAAGAATGCTGTAACATTTACAGTAACGTACTGGCAGCAATTAGCTGGTAAGCCGCTGTAAATGCATTTCACAGTGTGATTGCTGTAAATCTAATCACAGCACCAAAATACTGTATTTTATTTCATCAGTTCATTGAACTTTTAAATAAAGTGTTTTAGTTTGGGATTTCACAGCAATCAGAGTTCAAATTAATGCTGAATGGTCTCTGAATGAGTAAGTGTCTGTTTATGAGTCATACAGCTTGGTATAGTCTGAAAAAAAAAAGTATTTTGACAGAAAGAAGCAGCCATGATCAAAGTTTTCCACTGGTGGCAGAGATGTTGGAGCATGCAAACTAAGCCTCCCTCTTTCATTCATTTAATCATCTTCTTGAAAAGTATTGTGAGGGTGGGCGCCAAACAGCTGCCGGCTGGCCACAGGGGGCACCAAGGATGGGCACCCAACAGCCGCGGCTGGCCGCAGGGGGCATAGAGGGAGTTGATGTGTGCAAAACACCAAAATTGACGAAATTCAAACTGGCTGACTTTCTGTTGGGTTTAGCTTATATATCCAAGAGACTTTTGTACATCTGGTCTGGTCATGATACATGTGCATACTAATTTTGGTTCATATCCGTGAAACATGCCACCGTGGCTGGACCATAGAGGGCGTGACCAAGCCATTTGGCCACTCCCATTGACAAAACTTATATCATATGTTCAGGCCTGGACTGCAATTGAACATGTGAAGTTTGAGGCAGATTCGACCAAGCAAACAGAAGTTAACGCAACTTCCTGTGTTTCGTGTTTCATGGTGAGACATCAAAATTCCACACCATGCCACGCTCTCCAAAAACGTTGTGGCGAGGCCGGGCACCGATCAGATGCCAACCGGCCACAGGAGGAGCTGGCCAAGCCGTGACCGTTGCGGCAAGGCTGGGTACACTTGACGCTACACTTGACAATAGTTCAGTTCAGTTCCCTCTCAAACAGAAAATCAAACCCCAAAGGTTTGTGAAAGAAGAAAATAAATGGAAAGAAAGGGAAGAATGAAGACCTGACTTTTGCCGACTCACCAAGCCATGAAGGGAGATTATTGATGGGCTGGTTCTGGAGATATTTGGACTTTTCGGAGGACTGATTTGGCTTTTCTTTCAAACGCCTGCATTCAAGACATAATCATGTGAGTTTTACCTCTCATTTTAAAGGAAGTTTCGTGGGCTGACTACTCAAAAACTGGTAAGCGATTGGTTGTCAGGATGGACAAGTGACAGGGGTGTGGGGTTAATTAGTTAATTTCCCGGGTATTGCGCATATTAATAAACGTTACTGTAAATATGCCAGAATTAGCCAAAAGGCTAGTTTTTATTTTATTAATAAAATTAATAAACAAATCTTCCTGAATTTGTGCAAAAGGCGAGGGCTTTTGGGCACCCAAAAGCCCTCGCCTTTAGCCTTCGCCTTTGCTCTCACTTTTTCCCTCGCCTCTGCACACCAACCTCATTATTTTTTAAGTGTAAGTTAGTTTAGCACAGCTCTCATAATGTCATCAGGTTCGTGTTGGAGTAACATCACTGGATTAAAGAATCCTGTATGTGTGCTTGCGTGTAGGTGTGTGTGTTGGTGCGCTAGCTTGCTCCATTTGGCGGTGTGTCTAACAATATATCCATGTGTGTGACTCGTTTTTTCCTACTTTTTGAAGTAAACTGGTACATTTAGCTGTTCTTGCTCAACAAGTTAGTGCCATAAGAAAATCGTATAGAAAACAGAAAAATAAAAAAATATGTGTATGCTGCCCCTCAAATCTCCACCTTGTATTTAAGGCCAGTTTTGAACCTTTAAGGCTGCTGTAGCTGATCAGTGTGGAGTGTTGAAGCCAGAATAACAGACTGAGTTTAAAGTCAACAGCTATTAGTTTGTTTCCACAGAGGAAATGTGTGGCTGAAAGTATGAGCACACATGTTGTTTTATGTTTATCATGTGAAGTCAAATAGATCCATTTGTTTGGAGAATAATTACTGTGATTGTGACCTGATTCAATTAGCATGTGAATAGTAAGCTAAACACACAAAACACATTGAAAACACAGTGTGGCGCCAGTTGGATGTTGTTATATTCAGACTTTCATTCCATATAGTTTTTGCAATGATCCCTCAAAAGTGGTCAACATTTGTGACAAGTAATGGAGGCATTATATTTTACTTTATTGCCCCAACGATATCAGGGCAATGAAACCACAAACTTTAAAAAGTATTTTTATGCATTAAAAACTGCAAATAAAGAAAAAGACATGTATATAATAAACATGAATTAATCTGTTTTTTTTTTTTTTTTTGCCAAAAAAGTTCAAATACCTTTCCTTGCCTTACCTTCATTTAATATTCAAGAGTTCATGAATATGTAAATAGTCCCCACCCTCTATACACACCTCACACTCCCACCCCTACCTCGACGTAGCTGCACCTGGTTTCTCTGTTTTGCTGGGTCATTACAGTAATTAGCTACATCCAGCTTCTCGTCTGGGCTGAGCATCGCCACTAATGATTTCTATAGTGCCACCCCCTTGATTAAGATTGATTTACAGCAATGCATCATGGTCTATAAGATCATCAAATGTCTGTAGCGTCACTGTCCTGTGAGAACCACGTATCTCGAAAAAGTCTGAGTCAAAGTTTGATAAACTGGAACTCAAGTATAAAGTAAGTACAGTACCTGATATACACTCACTGGCCACTTCATTCGGTACACCTGTTCAACTGCTCATCAACGCAAATATTTAATCAACTAATCACATGGCAGTAACTCAATGCATTTAGGCATGTAGACATGGTCAAAACAACCTGCTGAAGTTCAAACCGAGCATCAGAATGGGGACGAAAGGTGGTTTAAGTGACTTTGAACGTGGCATGCTTGTTGGTGCCAGACAGGCTGGTCTGAGTATTGATCTACTGCTGATCTGCTGGGATTTTCACATACAACCATCTCTAGGGTTTCCAGAGAATGGTCCAAAAAAGAGAAAATATCCAGTGAGCAGCAGTTCTCTGGAAGAAAATGCCTTCTTGATCCCAGAGGTCAGAGCAGAATGGCCAGACTGGTTTGAGATGGTAGAAAGGCAACGGTAACTCAAATAACCACTCGTTACAACCATGGTATGCAGAAAACCACACAACAAAAAGCACAACATGTCAAACCTTGAAGCAGATGGGCTACAGCAGCAAAAGACCACACGGGGTGCCACTCCTGTCAGCCAAGAACAGGAAACTGAGGCTACAATTTGCACAGGCTCACCAAAATTGGACAATAGAAGATTGTAAAAACGTTTCCTGGTCTGATGAGTCTCAGTTTCTGCTGCGACATTCAAATGGTAGGGTCAGAATTTGGTGTAAACAACATGAAAGCATGGATCCATCCTGCCTTGTATCAACGGTTCAGGCTGGTGGTGGTGGTGTAATGGTGTGGGGGATATTCTCTTTGCACACTTTGGGCCCCTTAGTGCCAGCTGAGCATGGTTGAAATACCACAGCCTACCTGAGTATTGTTGCTGACCATGTCCATCCCTTTATGACCACACTGTACCCATCTTCTGATGGCTACTTCCAGCAGGAAAATGCGACATGTCAAAAAACTTAAATCATCTCAAACTGGTTTCTTGAACATGACAGTGAGTTCACTGTACTCCAATGGCCCCCACAGTCACCAGATCTCAATCCAATAGCACACCTTTGGAATGTGGTGGAACGGGAGATTCACATCACAGATGTGCAGCCGACAAATCTGCAGCAACTGTGTGATGCTATCATGTCAATATGGATCAGAATTTCTGGGGAATGTTTCCAGCACCTTGTTGAATCTGTGCCATGAAGAATTAAGGCAGTTCTGAAGGCAAAAGGGGGTCCACAAATCAAAATACCTGCACTCCTTCACTTATTTGGTGTCTTTGACCACTAGTAGTGCTATGGAGAAATGATTTTATGAATGAATCACTGTTTTGTTTATTCTCTGGTACATGCAGATGCACTTGAAGGAGCACTTTGGTGACACAATACACGTTTCTGACAATGTTTTCTCACAATTCCACAACAGATGGTGGTAACATCAAAAAAGTGCAGCAAGCAAACAGCTAGTAAACATAAACGTAAACAATGCAGGTTTCAAAATGTTCAGAAACTCTGCTGCTTTGCAACTGTTTTCTGAGGAGGGAATTGCATTCAACAGGTTTAGACCTCAAGGAAACACACAATGTGCTTTGATGAGTAACACTAAAGAGTGACACTAAATGTTACCAAAAAAACGTGTTTGTTTATATAAAAAAAAAACTTCACAGGGCACCTTTAAGGTTGCTGTTCTCTCTGTTCCAAAAGATAGAGTTTGCAACACAACAACATATGGGAAAAGTACACACAGGGAGTCAACACTTTCAGTATAACCACAAATAAAATGGTTTATTTTTACTCTACCCACGTCAATAAAAAAGTTACTCTGGGCCATCTGTCACACATGTCAAATTCAATGTGGTCTGAGTCTCAAAAACACTGTAGGAAATAAACTGTCATTCTCCTTTTGAAAAAGGAAGCTCATGACTCACTTATGATTGATCTTTACAATACCTCAAGCAACAAGTCTGTTTCTGAGTTGATGAATGTTGCATAGCGAGGGGGGAAGGGAGAAATGGATTTTTTGTCAGATGGAATTAAGTAGCGCCAGACCCCCCAATTAGCTTTATTTCACATGTCAGTTTACATCAGTGAGGCTGTGCGATAACACTGATGGAGGGAAAAACAAAGAGACAGAAAGAGAGAAAGAGCAAAAGGGTGGAGAGAAAAGAGAAAAAAAGAAGAAAAAAAAGAGAAAGGGTGACAAAGAGTAAGGTGGAGAGACAGATGAGTCAGCTAAAAGAGACATGAGATAAATAGAGAGGGAAAGGCTGGGGCAGAGAGGATGATAGGGGCATGGGAATAGGAGCAGAAATTGAAAAAGAAGAGTAAGAGATAGATAAATCACAAACTGATTACAAAATATTTTTCTGTCTATGGTTTGTCATTAAGGAGCTGTGGCTATGAGATAGGAAATGCAGAATATCAGTTTGGTAAGATGATGCCTTACTTTACTTGAGAAGACATAAAAATGGTAATGTAATCAAGAGGTGACGAAGCAACATTACCTACTCACTACGATGCACTGTTGTACAAAATTAGGAGTGCGAGTTTGTGGCCACTCAGCCGCTGATTCAGAGTTATTCAGCAATCAATAGCTAAATGATTCACAGTATCTAATCATTACATAATGTTTTAGTATCTCACACCTCTCAAGTAACTTATGGTCTAGTCCTTGATTCAGAGTTCAGGAGCCTCTTATTTGTGATTCCTTAAAGGATAGGTCTGAATTTTGTCAAGTTTGTTTTAATACGACACTCACATGCCATACAGCCAGACATATTTATAAGCATTATTACCGTAAGCTTGTCATTCCTCTTCTCCATACTGGCCGTGAAGAGATTCTTTCCTAATCCATCCAAGATATTGTGACATCACCCATTCGTTTGTGGACTTCCATTTTGAGGCCTTGAGTTTGGCAACATGGGAAATACCGACTAGAGCACAGAGATGAGGGGTGATGTACTGCGACTTGGGCAGTGCTTGGTTTTGGCTTGTCCATTCAGCAGGAAATAATGGTGACCTGCCTGGTCACAAAGTTTCACCAGCTTGCCCAACTCAGACTGTTGAAGCCTCCCTCATATTAGCAATTTCTAACTTTAAAAGTGTATATTTGACAAAGATATGGATAGGCCTCTTTAAGGCCAGTATGGAGAGGATGGAAATTATTACAACCACCAATAACTCTTTCTATGTATACATGAGACGTGAGTATATTATAATAATCCCCTTGAAAAAAATCTGTGCCTACCCTTTGATTATCATTTACTGCCTGATTTGCTCTGTACAATCTTTGGAAACTCTCTGTATCATATTCTGCAGTGTAACCGAAGATTTGAAATAAAGGAAACAAGTTAGCAGGAAAAAAAATATGACGACAGCCAGGCAAAAATATGATTAAATAAAGAGGACAGGAATGACAAATTCTCTGGGCTGGAGCTGCCGATGGAGGCTTTGGTTTTCTCTGACTACACCACAACACAGTGGTTCATAGGAGGCAAGAGACTGTGAAGCTGCATAGTTTGACAGAGAGGAATGACTGAATGCTGTTCCATCAGCACTGAGGAAACAGATGGTGTAAAAGATGACTGTCGTGCCTCATTAATAACTGTGTTTGGAGCAAAGGGACAATCAGAGTCTCTCTCAGTACATATCACACATACACACACACACATGCTGAGAGCTGTCATCATTTGCAGGTTGTGGAACATATCCAGATAATATGCAGAATCAAACAGCAAGCCAACAGTTTGTACATTAGCCATGCATCCATTTGATATGAATCACAAAGTAGATGACAGGAAGAGGAGACCAGCACTTTGAACAGGTGTGCGTGGGCCTGAGTGGTGCACCGAGCGTGGAGGCTGCTGAATGAAGGAAAAGTCCAGCTTTTTCTCTGGGTGATTTGAAGAGGCGGATTTTGGCCAGACCGGTCAATTTCAACAGGTGTACTTTGGTTTGCTGGCATGGATTTGCATGTTTTACAACAGCTCTGAAAAGGTGGAGTAGCAGAGGTCTTGAAATTGACTGAGGTTGCTGCTTTGAAGCACATTATTGTTATATAATATAAATGTTATATAATGATGTAAGTGCACTGGGTAAATAAATACAGATTAGATTTAGGTAAATGCTATTAATTGTAATTTTTTATTTTGATTAATGTACTCTTTCAGTAACACATTAAAGTTTCAACCATTTAAAGGAAGGCTGTGCAGTTTTCATCTACTAGTTTTATGCATGAAGCAGCACTTTTACAACTGGGTTCCTCTTGTGCACAAACAGGAGGACGCACACACCAGTTTCACAGTATTTTGATCAATAGTGATGGTGGTAATGTGCCGAAAAACGTAGCAATGCCCCAATAAAGGCAGCAAGCAAGAAGAGGACTGAATGTAAACAATACGGAATTTAAAAATATAAAAAACTGAAAAAAGATATTTCAACTAGAAGAGTACATACAGCAGAGCGCAGATCTCCACCAGACAACCTGAAAATACTATTCAGTATAACCCCTTTGTAATCAACATTTTTTCTCAATAACTGCAACAAATTACTTTTTTTTTATTTGCTCCCCAACATTGTTAGTAGGTCAGCCTTGTTTCAGCCTAGCAGTTGTTGATTACTTGTGGCCCCAAATGGCCGGAAGCATGTATCAATATTTGCAAAAGAATGCATGTGTGCAAGCATATGCATAAACCAAACACAAGCTCTCTAATCAGTAATGTATATTACATAATATGGAAAGCAATGGTAAGAATGACAAGACATTTTATTGTACTATAACGTACTGTAGTTGTTCCCTCAATGCACACAAGTGCTGTCTATTTTCGTGTGCAACTTTTTTGAAGCATAAATATGACTAAAAATAAATGATATATAAATGCACATTGTCTGCCACTGCGAACATATTTGGGGTGAGGCATATTAATGTGTGTGCTTGTGTGTAAATACACAATCCCAATGTTTTGCTGTTCGACACAATGACTTCTGGAGTTCTGCTTCATTTTGACAAGGAACAGAGTGGACATGATGGATCTACAGATCTGCATTGACCTTCACTGAGAAAACTACAATGCTGAAACAGATCTGATTACATAAGTTTTGACATTTAGTATTAGTTGATGTCCTTTTATTTCATGCTGCATTAGTGATTAACTTGATTTGCTCTGTTAATTGTCGAATTTAATGGAGCCGAGCATACAGTAAACATCTACTCCCTCTAAAAGATAATTTATGATTTCTTACAACTCATAGACACACACTAATCCATTCTGAGAACATTTAACATCATTTGGTATTAATTTTAGCAATATCATGTTTCCCAGATGATGCTCGTCTGCCCCAGCTATGCAATTTACACATTCTTATAAATGTTTATAGATTAAATTGGAGTTCTACTGAGTGAAACATGATGCTGAATTAAGAATAAGATGTGAGTAACATATGAAAATGTCTGTTTTGTCAGGTAATGAACATTATCATGGTTTGAAAACCAATAATGGGGCAATGTCAAAATTTAGGTGTCCTGTTCAGACTATACTATTTACACCACACATTTACTTAATATGTGGTGTGGCAATGCTGTTATTGACAGTTGTCTGCGCTGTCATTGACTAAAATCAGACTAAAAATCTGATTAAATCTTGTCTAAAACAAAATAAAAGACTGACATGACATTAAACCAACTGCAATTTCCAGCAAGCGACTTAAAACTCCATCAGTTCTGATACACTGCTTCAGTGGTGGATCAAGGCTGTGTGTAATGTGGATCGGAGGTGTTTTGAGGAGGCTGGGAGCACAGACATGTTACACAGACACTGTACTGACCGCTTTGGCCTGTTGCTGCGTTATGTCAACATCACAGCCATAGAGGAAAGGTCAAGACTGTCCTGTGGATATAATATTTATTTCTCAACCAGTCTTAGTGAGTGGTATTATAGTCAAGGGTTTATGATCTACATGGAGTAAGAAAATTGTTGTTTTTCTCTAACTAATGTCGGTTGAGAAATGTGATAGTGCCTTTTATCATGAAAAACCACAGTGCCCCCATTTATGTATAAGTTACCATCTCAGTCTTGACCTAATGAAACTTAATGTAAGATCCTAAGGCCAATGTGGCATCTATGGGTGCTTTTCATTCGGTAAATTGATCTCATTGTCTCCTCCACTCGCTTCCTCTCCTCGCGTCTTAGCTCCACCCAGCGAGGACATGAAACAGGGATGCGAGGGAGAGATGCAAGGACGGAGGAGACAAAACTCGAAATGAAAAAATCCTTGGTTCCTTTTAGAATCAGTCTGAAGCGACGTCAATTACTGGTGGCGAGCTGATAACAGCTTATCAGCTGTCAAACTGACTGGTGCGAATGTCCACAGAAACACTTATTTACGAACTATTCCAACAAATGACAGTTTTCAATTAGATCTGTATACTGTTTAAAATAGATGATTAATAGTAGTATTTTTCCTGATGTTGATTTTAATCATCATTTAATAATTTATAAATTATATCGGATACGGATAAGTGTTATTTGTTTACTTAGACTTAAAAAAGAAAACAGACAAACTGCTGCTTTGTGTGATGCCACAACTCTCTGCAATGAAATAACTCATAGTGTTAGATGCCAGCACATGACAACACATTATATAGCATCTCATCATGTAACTGTGTTTTCTTTAATTATCTGTAGATCCAGTACATGGCATTACAAAGTTAGCACACTGTCGCAGGTACTTTCCTGATTAGTCCATTAAAAAGTGTGTGACAGTGATTCCACAGTAATAATCTCTGAATCATCACTGTAGCAGATGACTTTTCATCCTGTTTGTGTCATTTTTCAGAATATGTGGCGATTTGCAGTCTAATAATACTAATAATGCTTATAATCAGTTATTTCTTCATGAGCTCTTTGTGACGTCAAATGACATAAATATTCACATCAGAATCATTGAAGTGCTGCAGAAACTTCTGTCAGTCAGATTTGATTTCCTTGCGTGTGTCCTGATGATGCAGGGTGACAGTCACTGAAACTGTCCAATCAACATCACTCCTCTTGGTGAAAGACTTCCACGTAGAATACACCGGTGTATCCTCGCTCTGAGCTCCTCCAGAAGCCTCCTCTCTCCTCACTACTCGTCTCCTCCAGGTGCATTTAAGCAGTTGGAAGATCCTTCATCATGGCGGAGGGGAAACGACTTCCAGGTCAACGGAGGAGAGAGGAGACGAGGAGGCAAAATTCAACGTAATGAAAAGCACCTGTCAGGAGTAGAAACTATCTGTATTGACCTATGTCCCACATGGACTGAAAAAACAAGTATTAAACTTTTAAACTCTCTGAGGAAGCATTAGTCTTGCAACACATAGCTACATCCTTAGTGACAGACTTATTAACCACCGAAACTGCCAAGGTGAACTCCAGATCACGCTTGTCCTCAGTGATGAACTTACGACCTAATGAAACTCCACAGATACTCGAGACGAACCCCAGATCACACTTCCCCCTTTTTCGCAACATTATAGAAGTAAATGGACAATTGGGCAATAGGCCAGTCAAATTTGGCATTAAGACTAGGATATGAAACTCTACAGACAGTCACGTACAGAATATCAAATTTAGGCAAAACATTAGGCACCTAGCTGTTTTACATTTCAGGGCGCTGTCACCCTGGATTGGAAGAAACAAGTGTCAAGAAACTCGGACCAGGCCATGGACCAACGAAGGGAGAGCTAAGTCTAAACTGCGGCTCCTCCCCATCACTATAGACCAATTAGATAATCGCACATTTTCATTTAAAATACTGTGTAACGTTAAGTTAGACACTCTTTCTTTGTGAGGTGGCTACAGCTAACTGCTAACGCGGACTGTTGGTTTCTGAACAAAGAAAGATCCATGTACAT
Source organism: Lutjanus argentimaculatus (assembly GCA_034769285.1). Taxonomy (NCBI): domain Eukaryota; kingdom Metazoa; phylum Chordata; class Actinopteri; order Lutjaniformes; family Lutjanidae; genus Lutjanus; species Lutjanus argentimaculatus. The sequence continues at coordinate 16,825,243 of JAWZSL010000002.1, forward strand.
GTATTTCTATTCTGCCAATGTCAATTAAATACTTTGAATCAGAAAGAGATCGTCTCCTGGTTCCTTGCAACAAAAGAACACGACTCAACACACCCTATGTATCTGTTTTTGCCCAGGAGCACTCTACTGAAACTACCCTGATTTTTTTTTTTTTTTTTTTAAAGAAGGCGACCCTTTTTTAAATAGTGGGGGCAGCGCAGAGGCTCACAGGTAGAGGGATTTAAGATTGGATCTGTGTTCTCGGCCTTTCCTCTGTGGCATTGTTCTCCTCGTTCTGTTGTGGGTTTACTTCAGGTGCTCCAGTTTCCTCCCACTTCAAAAGACATGCAGCTCAATTAGAAACTCTGAATGATCTCATCTGCTGGTTATTAGATGCAATTGATGGTTGTGCATCCCTTTTGTCATCATTTGCTATCAGAGGTAGAACAACAAAACACTGTCTCTAGAAACGTTTGTTAAATTGAAGGTAAAACATGGCATGGTGAGCGTCTGAGAGAACTGGGATCCAGAGCAGCAGGGTGGAAGCAGAACAGCAAACTTGACCAAACGAGGTGGATGAAGCACTGAGAGCTTAGCTGGTCATCAAACAACAAAAGCTAAAACTTAAAGAAGCAACACTTGCACAAGGGCTCAAAACATAGCAAAAACTAACTGGTTACGTAATCTTCAATCTGGCACAAGAGGTTTGCATTGTCGGGGTGGAAATACTGCAAGCTAACGAGCTGACAAGTGGCAGGTGAGCAGACTGGGAGTGATGATGAGCTGATTGCAGACAGGTGTGCAGAGGACCAGAGCAGGGAGTCTGGGAAACCACAGCTACAGACCTCAAGGATACACACGTTTGTGCATATTGTTAGAAACACTGAATATAGGGAACCTTTCAGTTTGATTTAACACCCAGTGTAAGCCAGGGAAGAAACACGTGCTGCACAGTCATATATTGATCAGCAAACATATCCACATGTGCATCCCATGGGTCAGTGGTTTGGGGCCAATTTAGGCAACCAAAAAAATTTGACCATCAGCTCCGTATAGCCCCCACGTGTGTCTAATGTGGATCACAGGTAACTGTAGTGGCCTCCATGAGGAATCATCCTCAGGCCCCAGATGGGCTCCTTACTGTGAGAATAAGGAAGGAGGACTACATATTCATATTACCCATGAGGAATAACCTTCAGGCCCCAAATAGGTATTTTTTGTGCCCTTCTTGAGTCCATGCTCGAATCTACCTTGGTCCCTTTAGTGATCAACCTGGGCAGACAGATATAAAGCCATGATGGCCTGATGGACAGATTTATGGACCCCATTTGGGTTCCCAGTTAGGACTAAGTCTGTAGTCCTTGTGGGGCTTTGTGAGGTCCTTGAAACCTGTAAAACCTCTGCCGCAGTAAGTTACCAAATACACAGTCGACAGTCTAAAAATAACTTCCTAAAGTCACAAGCTCTTAGAGAAACAAAGATTTTACCCAACAAAGGTGATATTTGTCCTCATCTCTATGGATGAGATATAGCTCAGCAATGATTCCCAGAAAATTTTGTCCTCGTTAATCTATATAAAACATGAGAGAAGTAATTACACAGTTCTTAAAGGGGGAAAGGCGACGATGTCCTCCACAGTTCCTTATCGTGCCAACTGATTCATGGATTTTAATGGGCTTTTAAGCCAGATTAAAAACCTGATGCCCGCACTGTTAAAGCAGCCTACAGTTTCAGAAAATCACATTTATGAGATTGCCAATAAAACCAGAGGAGGACCTGAAAGGAATACAAATGACTTTGATGAATCTACATCAAATTGGCACATCCTGTTAAAGCACATAACTTTATTGGAAAGGGTGGATGTTGCTCAGAAATGCATCGCTGCATAGAGGATAAATGATCTTTTTCTGTTTCCTGAGTGCATTTGTAATTTCGAAACATGGTCCTTTGAGTTTACCTGCCAACATCATCTCCAAAATAACATGAATAATTTGCTTGTACCTTATATGATTTGATTCCCTGGTAAGTCATAAAAGCATTGATTCCTTATTTATTTCACTTCCAAATCCAACATAATATAAAGGAACACATCAAAAAGGGTTCTTTAAGACAACTGTGACATAGTTTTAGAAGATATATCTTAAAGGGATAGTTCAGATTATTTGATGCAGGATTCTGAGGTACTTATTAATAGCCAGTGTGTTAGCTATAGTAAGTGCCAGTCGGAGAAGCAGAGAGAGGCACGAGCACTGATGCTAAGCAGTGAACAGCTGTAGACATGGCCAGCAACAAAAGGTATTTTAGCCACCCAAAAAAAGGCCCACAAAAAATATCGATATCAGTTTAAGGCAATGCTATATTTAGAATATTTTCACTTCTTTAAGTTGCTGTCAGATAGCCTATTTTGACAGGAAAACACACAACAAAGGAACAGATCAAGGTGGTGGTAGTTGAGCAGCTCCCGTGTTCTGTGAGATAAAATAACTGATTTCACAGATGGAATTTGATTGCTTTGCTGAGAGCGATTTTTGGTTTGTATAACAGTGGTTTCCTGCCAGGAAAGGTTGTCTGATGGCAAAGTTAAGTGGTGAAAATATTCTAAATAAAGTGTTCACTTAAACTGATAGATATTTTTACATGGGCCTTTTGTTCCTGACCCTGTCCACACCAGTACATTGCTTGAATTCCATGCTGGTTCCCCTCTCTTCTTCTCCAAACTATTGACAAGTTCCTCATATGGCCCCAATATGTAGTGCTAGGGAACTCTTATTTGTATTTTTTACCACCAATGAATATTAATTTTCTCAACAGGAGAGCATTGGTATAAATGGAGTAAATGCAGTTGGATCATCATATGATTTAATAGCTACCTCAACAATGTGTCCTCACTGAGGCAGAAAAACGGTGTGAAGCCAAAATGGAGATCTGCATGAGGACAGGCAGAACTAAGTGCAGCCCGCTCTGCGGGAACACAAGGAAACTGTCGCTCTCTGCCTGAACTCATATTTTTCACAACAGCCAGCTCTCCAGTGGTCGGACTGGTGAAATTGATTGCACTGCTTGCACTATTTGAGCAACAGTCACTTTGGGATTTACTTTGCAGTAAGGAACATCAACCCACTCCACCCCCAAGTCCAAATTGATTATAAAACTGCATTCTGCTGACACTAACACATCTGTGAGTTTGAATATGTGTGTGTGTGTGTGCGTGCGTGTGTGTGTGTGTGTGTTGTTGTGTTGTTGGGTCTGTGTGCACGTGTGCATGTTTGAGAGAGAGTTGGAAGCTGCTGGAAGCTTTAACTGAAATTGCTTTAACACTGGACCAGCATCAAGCCATTGCTCACTGGCATCCAGTTTTATTTTCTTTATGTTAATGCAATTCTGTGTGCAGGAATATTGTGGAAAGTACTGTTTAATAATACATCATCCTGAATTATGATTTCAACATAATTTCATACCTTTTCACTTCTACAAATACTGTATTTTTTTTTTTTCACAAGTAATATAAGATTTCAGTCCTGGTTGATCTGGATTTCTTTAGATCTGCACAGAAGAGGCAGACTCCACCACTAACAAAGAAAGCTACAATATAGAGAGGTAATTAAAAACTGGAAATACACTGAGTGGGTATTGCTGAAAGAACGTCAAGCATAAATGGTATAAAAAACTGCGTTCAATGCGAATCTTATAAATTTAAAGGAGGAAGATAATTTTTTGAGTGATTTAACTGCCTTGCCACAGTCAGTCATGTTGCTGAATGTACTTTGAGGCAATGATAACGATATTTATCTCAACTTAAATCTCAATTTATCTCAACTTCAGACATCTAGAGTTAGTTATTCAGTAGAAGTTTCTCTCAAAAGTGGAGAAATAATGTTCAGCTCAATAAATATAGTTAAATATTTGCATTTTATATTCATATTTTACTGTGGGTTTTTTTTCCCCACTACACATTTATATTTATCTGTCTTGCAGTGAGTCAACCAGATGTTTTGAGAAGATTATTATTTGTATTTTTTACATTTCTTAAATATGTATATTCTTATCTATAGCTTTGTTAATCTCCCTAATATAGTGACAAACTGCTTTATCTGCTTACAACCTCTGTAGATAAATCTTGAAACTTGCACTTTGTTTTCTGATGGATTGTCATAACAAGAAAGCCAATAAACTCAACAACTTCAAACATGGATAAGTAACTAATGGTTACTGGTGACTGGCAGGCAAGCATCTGCTTTTAGCCAAGCTGAACTACAACCACCCCTTACCATGTGACTACTGTGGCTGAGTAAGCTCAGACTTACTGTTTGTCATCGACCTCCCATTGCCAATAATCAGATGGTCAATGGAGGGTGTTACCAACAAAATTACATCATATATCTTATCCACATCAGAGAGGGAAAGCAGGGAAACAGTGTGAACTAAGAGGGCCTCCAGGTAAACCAAGAAATTGACAGCAAAGTTAGGTAGTGAAACCATTTATAAAAGAAACTGATACTAATACATAATTAAAATTCAAGGTCAAATGAGTCCAAAACATACACTTTGAAAATTAAAAAAAAGCACAATAAGCCCCTGAAGGAAAAACACACAGTGCCTTCTTTTCTTGTGAAGTCACGAATATCACAGTTTTTCTCTAAACATGTACATGGTTGGTGTGACCTTTGCAAAAAATTACATCAGCTCAAAGCTCGGGGAGAAGTTCCTTGTTAACATGCACCAGTAAAACTGTCGCAATGACAGCAACAAGACTAACATGCACCACTGAGGCTCCTCTCAGTTTTGGAGTTTGAGGTTCAGCTAATCCAGCTGTCACTCTCTGCAGGAGTGGGGCATGTTTTCATTCACTTCTTAGAGTTTTCCAGACATTCAGTCTGTAAGTATAGCAAATGAAAAATATGTCTTAAATTGATACTTAATGATGGAATAGATACGATTTTATTGATACCAGTGCCATTATCAATTCTGCGTATCAGTCAGATTCTTTATCAATTCCCTTATTGATTCCTGATCAATTTTCTCTGTGGAGCAAAAGTAGGCTTACACAGGCTTGTCCTGAGTCCTAAACAAAGTGTAGAACTAGCAATGCTGTCATTTGTCTTTGTGAAATGAAGCCACGCTTCAGACCGTTTCTTCCTCTCCACCATGACTCATTTTTGTTGCAAATTTCTAGCAGTGTAGATAAAATTCATGTCATTGTTTTGTGATGCTAAAAGCATACTAGCATCAATAGAAGGAACTGATTCACTCCGTGGCATACAATTCTAATGGATGAGATCATTTTGAGCCGGTTCTCAACTGGAACCAGTTTTCGATATCCATCCTTTCCTATACCAGTACATATGCCATCCAAAGGCTAACTGCAGTAACAACATTTTGTGTCAAAATTGAATTAAACTAAACATGACCTTCTTGATATTTGTTTTATTTTATGACGAAGGTTTAGTGTTCAGTTTGGTCATGGGTAACCATTCCCATACAGTTTTTTGTTTTGTTTTTTGAGAAAAAGTCATTTAAAAATTGCAGTAGCTACAAAATCTGGCCAGAGAAAAAACTTTACAGCCATTTTTTACACTTTGCGTAGTCATTGCAGTTAGGCTTTGTAGGGTAGCATAGTTTAGGTGAATATTATAGGGGTCTAAATAAAAGTTAGTTTTTGTATTCAGATGGAAGCAGCAAAAATTGGACTACTGGCCACAGCAATAGTTTCTCAACTTAAACCACTGACAAACCTCTAACTGAGCAGTTTCACCCATTTGAACAAAAAAAAAAAAAAAAGTGATCGGATAGTGTTTGGTGTTTGAAGAGCTGAATTACAGTAAGGACTGGCTGAAGTTGAGGCAAACTGCTTTTGTCTGTGTGCGTCTGTGTGGGAGTGTGGTGCCCTTGTCAGCAGGTCTGACTACAGTCTACTCACTGTTTTCAGACTGGAGGCACTGTGAGGAGCTTATTTGATAAAAGGGCTTTATTGCAACTTCAATATGTGGGTTTTCTGCTTGCAGTTATCAAGTGCGTGAAAACACTGTAACAGCAAAGAGAACATCCTGCTCCATTTAGACAGACATTCATATCTGTTCAGAGTGCATGCTGTCTATATCTGAAGAATCTGTCTGTGTTTAGTTATATTGCTTGTGTTTAAATGCAAGAGAGAGGAAATAAGGAAAGGAAGGAAGTGTGAAAATGGTTGCAAGTTTGCACACATGCAAAAGACTTACTCCTGCACAAAAATGAAATGCCTCCTGTACACAATCAACAAAAGACCAGAATAACTGGCATATGGAGACAAACTATCAGATACACATGCAGGTAAACACAAACTGGATATTTGTAGTCTTTACACCCACTGAGTGAACCAGTGAGTATTGTCCCTGTAAAGCAGGTCAGTAGCTCTTTCCTCACTGCACATTCTGTTTCCTACTTTACCAGCCTTCCCTGTGTCCACCACCTGCCAGTTTCATCACCTTGCCCAAGGGTGAATCCTGGTCTGTGACTCTGATAGTAATTTTGTTTGACTTTTTTGTAGTTTCCACTGCTCCATAATTCTATTTTCCAAATGACAAGGAAGATAGAAAATTATATTCACAACTTGCATCTTGTGGTTAATATTCACAAAAAGCAAAGAATGATTACAGATGATGAAAGAAAATCCGTATTTGTTATTTTCTTTCTCCAAACTTTAAATTGTTTTTTTTTTCCCTTGCTAAAACCGTGTCTTTTCATAAATGAGATCCATTATCTGTTTTTCTTGTCTGGTTTGTGTTTTTTGTATTACTCAACGGACCTTTTCTTCAGTTGGTGGAAGCAGGAGCGCACAAATAAATCTTATATAAACAAAACCACCCATTGAGCCAGCTGGGGAAATGTTACAAACAACGACACAGTGAGAATGCAGAAGGAGGGAGCGAGATGGGAGGAGAAGAGAGGAGGGGTGTCTGCTGAGAAGGTCACGCTATAAAAGATGTCTCCTTGCATTTAGGCCTCGTTCCGCACAAATGCCACAGACCTGAATGCTATAGGCTTAACAATTTAACTATTTGACAGGGAGCCATCCGATCACACAGCCTTGGGTGAGCTTCCACCTCACCCAGTCAACACAAAAGCTTTGGTAGTGGTTTGGAGGAGCGCTTAGTTTTTCTCTGAATGTTTTTCAGAATGATAAAATACAATTTAGAGTGGCGTTCCGTATCATCCACACTTCTTATGTGATTTTGATGGATGAAGCCAGGTGTCTAAGCTATGGAGCCAAGATGATGTTGACATTTTTAATCCTGCCAACAAAACTCTGATTGGTCAGCTGTTTCTCCAACTGATGGAGATGGCAAGGGCCAAGTCGAGGGTCTGTGATTCAGAGGTGTGGAACTGTTAATAGTTAACAGCAACATATACAAAAGTATCAGTTTTTTCTTCCTACCTGTAGTGCTGTTTATCCATCTAGATTGTTTGGGTGTGAGTTGCTGAGTTTTGGAGATGTCAGCCATAAAGATGTCTGCCTTCTCTTGAATAATGACCACTCAGTTTGTGGTGTTCAAGCATCAAAAAATACATGTGAAAAAACTCATTAGTAATGTATCTTTCTAGAAATCATGACCCAGTTACTCAAGATAATTCACAGATCTTGTTGTGAGCAGCTTCATGTAGGGACCATTTTATTTCTACTGAACAACACCCGCAAACGGTATCACCGGTGGCTATTGTGTTTGAATTAAGTGTGCTAGCTCAGCTTGCTAGCTACAGCTCAGTCGAGCAGGACACCACTAATGCTTACATACTACACTGTCACTAGAGTTTAGATTCTCGGCCCATACTCGAGCCCGGCCCGAACCCGACCCGATAGCGGGCCGGGTCGGGCCGACATTTCACACCAATATCCGCGGGCCGGGCTGGGCTGGGCCGGGCCAGGCCGGGCTGAAAAGCCATAATCAGCAATATTTTATTTATTTATTTTTCGTTAAGTAAGGCAACGAGTGTTGAAAAAAAAGCATCACGTCTCGTTCACGTGCACAGGGCGCGCCGTGCGCACAGCTGCACACACTGCAAGCATCACCGGTCTACTCGAGCTCGTACCTGGAGCAGCTGAGCAGCATGGAGTTGGAAAATATAAAGAAAAAAATTAAGTCAGGAGAGCTGAGTTTGAGCACAGTGGATGGAAAGTCGGAGGTATGGAGTAGAGGTTGCTGCAGAGATGCAGGAGAGTCAGGACCCTGAACAGCGCCGCTGCCGAATTTAAACAGCCCACGGCACGGATTAAAAAAAAAAAAAAAAAAAAAAAAGTCGGGTTTTAATCGGGCTCGGGCTCATAATTACAGTTAATATGTCGGGCCGGGCCGGGCTTGGACACGACGTGCACGGGCTCGGTATATGGTCGGGCCAGATTTTTTGGGCCCAATCTAAGCTCTAACTGTCACAAGCATGAGCCTCCTGTCCATGAATAGACGCTCTATGGTGATATGGTTTACAAGTGTGGTTCAGGAGAAAGCAAATAGTCCCACGAAACTGCTAACCACAAGGTCTGTGGATTGTCTTGAGTAACTGGGTCGTGATTTCTAGAAACAGACTTTGCTGTTGAGTTGAGTCAAATGTCATTTTTGGTCCTCTGAGCACCACAAGCCAAGTGCCATCAAGTTACATTATACTGGAGAGAAGACAGACAAGTTCCCAAACTCTGCAACTCACACCAAAACAATCTACATGGATAAATAGCACTACAGGCCAGAGGGAAAATATGTATTTTTTTATTTTATTTTGGGGTGAGTTGTCCCCTTAAATTGCTGTTAAAAAGGCTGAGAAGTGACTTGCTTACAATGTAATTTATGTAAAAACATAATCTGCACAGTAGCTAGTAACTACAGCAGTTGGAACAAGACGTTGTGAACAAAAAAGTTCAACATTAATGGAATTTAATAAAAAGTAGTGAGCTGTATCCACTACTATTTTCCAGTAAAGTACAGGAAGGTACTTAAATAAGGTACTGTGCCTTTAGAGGTATGTCAACTCTCATTTTCCATCTTAGACCGTAACTACATTCAGTATGTATGTATTTTACAATACCAAACAATAGCAAATGTTTAACTTTTTATTACTGCAATCATTGCATGATCCTGAGATACTGTAGGCTTATATGAGATACTCTGGGAGAGGACTAAAAACAGTGCAGTAGGTGTATACTGACGTATATATATTTGGCCAGAGGTTATTACACTGTCAACAACAGTGCACAGAAAGGGCCTTAATAAACAACAGATCACTCCACAGAGCAGTCAGTTTTGCCCCTGGCTTGACACTTAGAGGATGAGTTCTACATCCTGCAACAACTTCTACAATACAGACACAAACAATCTTTTTTGGAGTGGAGGCTTTTGAAAGAGCTGTCCCTCTGCCTTTCCAACTGCTGCCTGGCAGTTTTCTTGATGAAATAGTGTACCATGGATGTTGCTTTAACTCATATTTCAACAATATCACAGATGGTGTCAGTGCCTGTATATTTGCCACTGAACAGACAAATGCCAATTGTGCTTTCTTTTCTTGCCCAGGACAAATGATTGTTGTAGATCCTGTACCTTTTGAAAGAGAGGTTTGATGCAGGAAATAGGAAGTTGGCAAGTTTTCCACTTTCACTGGACCTCCCATGGCACCAACATGTACAACCAAGAAACATCTACAACTGCCAAAAAATGTACCCTATAAAGAACGTGAAGGGTACACACTGTAGATCAGGGTTGATCTAGTCCAGGCGCATCCTTTAACCTGGAACTGCTTCAGTGAAACGCTCAGCAGCCAAATGTGGGAGAGAGTGGGAGGACTGGGCAGCTTCCAGTTGCTGTGCTCTGTTGGCAGTCTGTCACCCAGACAATATTTGTAACATTAAATCACAGATCTAGTGCCCAAAAGCACACTCAGGAGGAGGCAGTACAGGTGGGGTAAAAAGAGTCTTTACTAGGTCGGAAAGCAGGCTGATTGTTGGTAATATGAATGCAGGCCACTTTGGTCAAAACAAAAGTAAATCAATATCGCTGCACGTTTAAAAAAAAAAAAAATCCAAAGTAACTTTTGAATTTATTGCACAATTGTGCATCCAGCCTGCCAAAGCTTCCCATCTGGCCCACTGAATGGGCACTGATAAGTACTTCAATATTTAAATATTTGCAGTATTATGAACTGAATGACTGTGTCAAAATTCCAGGAAAAAATTCTGTGTTAAGTTGCTGCTACTGCGAAGCAAACATTTCCTACTGCTGCAGCTTCAGTTAAAAGTATTTAACTTGTGAAACACAAGTTGACATTTATTGTGAAGTACTGTAGTCACAGGGAATGTAAAGTACTTGTCAGTGAAATAAGCACTCACCACTATTGTTCATAAAAAAATGTGTCTACAAAACAACCCTCATTATCTGCAGTTATTTATATTTGCAGGGGGTAATGGAACATTCAGGAGCAGCCACAGTGAGCTGTTATATAAAGAGCTGCAGGCGACAGGCTGCACACCTCCAACTTCTTAGCGAGGTAACCAACTCGTTCATTTTCACTGTTTGCAGACTCATGCCATGTACAGCATAAAAGCAGATCACAGTTTCTCAAAGAAGGATGGAAAACGACCAATTATTCACCTGACTTCTTTATTAAAATGACAACAGCTTGTTTTGCTGCAGCCACATTCTGTGACTTGTAGTATTAGACTTAATTTGCTGTTACCACCATTAACTACAACCAGTTAAAGCTGATTAATATTTCCTGCTAATCAGGACTGCACTCTGCAATTATGTTTATGGAATTACAGATTTAATCCATCACTCCTTAGTGAGAGCATTTTACAATTAAGTAGACCATCTAGTTATCATCATGGATTTGCCAAATAGCATTAATTTGTCAGAAACTGGAAATTTTAAACAATAACAGTCAAATTGGTATTTTTCTAAAGGGCTACTTGTCATTCAACCTTATTGAATCTGAGAAGGTTGTATACTGTCCCTGTACCTGGCTGTGAATGTGGTCCTCCTGGTGTCGGTTAGAGGAGGAGGGAGGAGGCTGTGTCTAAGAAAAGGGGACTCAGGGAGGTTCTGTCTAGTCCACTTACCTCTCATTTTCTGTCTGGGTAATTACACCTGAAATTGGGGGAGCCAAGAACACCTCCCATCTCACACTCTCCAATTTCTCTACAGGCCTTTCATGTGGACGCACGCACAGCATACACATACACACGCACTGATACACTCTGTCATGTGCGCACACAAGCACACACCAACATAAACTAAATGGGCCTTTTTTCTTTACATTTTGTCTCCCCCTCCCTCCTCCTCCTGCTCTCCTTTCCTATTTCCTCTGCACAGCTCTGTATCTATTAGGTGTGACATTCCATTCTGCTTTTTAATCACCTCTCTCTGCTTTGTCCTTCTGGAGCCAAATAACTTCATAGGTGATGGTCATAAAACTCACACATTCCCTGTCAAGAACTGCATGCCGTCACAAATACAAATTCATGGTCTTGAAGTTCACATGTCACCTGCTGCATCTTTAACCATGTTTCTACCTTTCAGAGCTGCAGGTTTTAAGTGCAAAATTCTGATTAATTGATTAGTTAGAAGAAATCAATGCATAATTGATTCATTCAGCAAGATAAATGGCAAGAAGCTCTGATTTATTTCTACTGTTGTATCCTTGAATTGTTTTGAGAGACAGGAATAAAATATTTACCAATACCCTTAGCAGCATGAGCATCAAAAACATAATCGACCCATCCTAAGTTCCCCCTTTTTGCTCTGTGCTCCAATTATAGTTGAGCAAGCTTGATACCTGATGGAACCTCGATCGGCTTTCTCCTTTGCTGTTTCCTGCACTATGCTATAATAGGCTTTGTTGAAAAGAAAACCAGATTTTGAAGATGGTTCAAAGATGTTGCTGAGGGACCTGTAAAAGCAACAAGCCACATATTTATATGTAACATTTCAGCATAAAAATATCTCAAAACGCCAGACATACGCTATATATTTAGTTGAGTTGTGTGCTTACATTTTCCCAAATGTTTCCAAGAATATTCAAATGCAGAGAAATACATAATTCTTCAAGGTAATGGTGTGTTTCCTGCTTGCCATTGCAAGCTAGTTACTAGTTGCTATAACTTCCGGGAGAATACAGGATACATCGGATATGTCAAAGAGTGAGGAAGAAAGTCAATGAACATGACTAAAAGTAACATGAATAAAACATTAATATTACTGCATTCATGCACTTGATTTGTGCCTGAGTCACGTCAGATAGATTTTCATCAGCTATGGTGGTTGTTAAATGGTGAAGATAACAACTCCCATGATCCCACATCACTTCACAACCAGTGTTGGGCAACTCAGGAAACATAATACGTCACTTTTTAGTTATTAGTCCTTTAAGAATAATAATATTACCTTACTTATTACCAGGGGTGCACATAACTGGTACGCAGGTGCGCATGCGACAAAAATCAGGAATGCGTAATGCCACTTGTGTTACTACGCGCCTTTGCGTACTTGACCGATCATCTCATCTAACGTTATACATGTTGCTTGTCAACTACTGTCAGAGATGTCCAAAAAGCAACAGACATTAAGCAGCTTCTTTGGCGTTTCACCACCTATAAAGAAACGCCAACTGGAGCCAGAGCTGAAGAAAAAACTTTTTTCAGAAAAGTGGCTCCAAGATGTGCAGTGGCTTGAAGCTAACAATGAGCGCACTGAAATGTGGTGCAGGATTTGCTGCTCACATCCACATCTAACAGACAAAACAGGTGCGTTTTATAAAGGCTCAAAGAATTTCAACCATCCTTTATTTGACAAACATGAAAAGAGCAAGAAGCACACGGATGTGGCGCAAGCCATTGCTAATAAACAAGCTAGCCGAGAAGAAATGTCCAGTCGCCCACTTACCAGATGGCGAGAAAAGCTGAATGAAGATCAGCAGCAAGCTCTGTTTAATATTTTTCTCCTTGCTTTCCATAAAGCTAAACACGCACATCCCATGTCTTCCTATTCTGAGGATGTTCCTTTACTGAAGCGGCTAGGAGTAAATGTCGGAGGTGCATATCATTCACGTGAAGGGGGCACACGGATCAAGCAGAGCATCGCTCACACCATCAGTGGGGCGTTATGAGCCAAGTTGCAGTCTGTTGAATTTTGGGGGCTGATTTTTGATGGATCTGAGGACATCACAAAAACTGAGCAGGAAATCGTTTACACTGTGTCTGTGTCCAGCAACGGAGAGTTTACCTCGGACTTTCTTGGCTGATTGAACTGGGTGCTGACTAAACCATGCAGGCCATAACAGACGGACTTGTGAGACTTTTCCAGGACACAGGCTTGGATGACTGGACAACAAAGTTGGTCGCTGTGTGCACAGACGGGGCTGCTGTCAACGTTGGTATGTACAACGGCATTGTACCAACAACAACTTGCTGCAGTTGGAGACTCCCTTGTGCACATTCTGTGCACCGCACACACACTGGAGAATTGCGCAAAATCAAGATCACAAGATCACAACGTTCCTCACTGTGAGACATTTAATCGCTCTGTGGTCAAGCTGCTGCAGTTTTATTTACAAAAAGGTGGAGCAAAAAAACTGCTGCACTGAAGAAGCTGTGTGAAGAAAATGGGATCTCCTTTGTGAAACTGGGTAAGTTTCATAATATCAGATGGTCTGCATGGAGGCATGAAACACTGTTAAAAATATCAAGACTATTGCCAGCCATTAAAATGCAACTGGCTACGAGTGATAACAGTAGGGCTGTTTTCGACTAAGGATTTTCATAGTCGAATCTGATTCGTCAGATTTTGCCGTAGTCGACGAATAGTCGAGCCCCCCCCCCCCGTGACTTTTTCTTAGGGATGTTCCTGGCGACTAATTTCCCTGTCTATTAAACGCAAAATTTAATTTAGACTAGTCGACTAGTCTAACACTAAGAAAACAGTCAGAAAGCAGTTAAAATTGAGCAGAATTTATTAATTTATAATGTTAAACACTGTCGGAAAAAATACTGTGCGTATTAAGAGCCATTTGAAGCCGTTAATCACAGTCAACAATCTCCAAATCGCACTTTAAATGCCGCTGAAATGTGCGCTATGCACGCTAAATATGCAATACAAACCAAACACATTAACGTACAAAACATTAGAGCAACTCACAAAATGCTTCAACTTTTCAGACCGAAGAGGATCACGGAGTCTGCAGGTAAACTAGACCTGACGTTTGCAGCTGACAGCAGCAGCTCCGCCTGCAGATTTCCGTGTCTGTGTTTAATGTGTGCACATTTCTCCAGTCGAGTGATATATATCAGCTTATTCTGTCACAGTCTACATTCAACATTATTTCCATTTTCTAGATTAAAACACTGCCAAACCGCACTGGTTTTCATCTGTCCGACTTTGACATAAACATCCGGGGTTGCCTAGGTGATCAGGGCGTACACGCTGGGCGAGAGGCTGCCGTCTGAGGGCCGCGGCCCCGACTAGTGGCGGGCGGCTGCATGCGGCGACAGATAACTGACATCGTGCATGATTGAAATATTGATTAATAGTATAAACGACTAGTGAGGGAGACATGGAGATGATTTTATATCAAAAATAGGCTTTTATATATTGAAAAAAAGACATTCTATGTATCAATTTCTTTCTCGTGGGCACCCTGCCTAGTCAGAATGGTATGATCTAGTTACATAACAACATTTTCCGACGATTCGACTGCGAGGTTCATAGTCGAATCAGACCTCTCTGAATCGAATCGTCGAATATTCGACTATTGAAAGTCAGCCCTAGATAACAGTGACTTGCAGCATATTTGCACAGAGCGTTTTCAGTGCTTTCTGTCAAACATGCTTGACGTTGGCAACATTTTGAAGACCACTTCCATTAGGTTTCAGAAGGAAAAGCTGACCACTGGAGAATGTAAGGATGAACTCATGGTGGCCATTGGACAGTTCACACTTCTGCTTGATGGTGAAGGCCACAGGCCACAGGGCACACACTGTTTCTAATGCTGATGCTGACAAAGACAAGACAAACTTACTCAGGGGGTTAATTGAAGAGTTTGAAATCAGATATGACTCCCTCAAGTCATGTGATCATTTCTTAGTATTTGATCCTTCAACATGGCCTCAGGAAATGCAAGTGCTCCACAGTTTTGAAAACACAACGGTTCTCAAGAAATATGAGGCCACCTTGCAACTTGACAAAGACACCACTGTGACAGAATGGATGCGCTTAAAGCAGGCAGGAAAACGCCTGGGAGCCTCTTCTGTGTATGACTTGGTCCAAATAGTAAATACAAGTAACCCAGATGCTTACTCCAACATCAACAAGGTGGTTAAGCTGTCTCTTACACTGCTTTTAAGCAGTGCAGCTTGTGAGAGGGGATTCTCACATCTCAACATAATAAAAACCAATAAACCAACCAATAAAAACCTGTCACATGCTCGTCTCTCAGTCCTGATGCACATTCACCTGTCAAAGCAGACCACAGAGACATTTGACCCAAAGCAAGCTGTTGACCTGTGGATGGAGACAGCTAATCGGAGGCTCAACCAAGGACAGGGAGGTGCATCTGCAGCATCTTCATCATCTACCATGCAGGAAGCTGAAGGAGAGGACAGTGGGGGCGACACTGAGGAGGACAGTGAGGAAGACTGCACTTATTTAAACCACGCTACATATGGAGTGAGTGCCAAACACCATCTCCTGGTACTCACCTGAGTAACTCACTGAAAAAGTTATGTGCACCCCTGCTTATTACTTGGTATTAAAAGTAAGTTACATTACTCGTTACTATTACTACTACATTACTATATTACTTTTGTACCATGTTGTGCCCTAAAGTTGAACTGCTCATCCACTGGATACCCAGAAAGCTTTTCAGTTTTCCAGATGTCAGCTGTGGTGGAAACAAAGTCTAAATCTCTACCTAGCATGGCTTTCAAATTAGATTCTATCACCACATATTCTCTCTCAAGGAGCCAAACAAACTCAAAATATTGACAGAACTTGCATCTGAGGAAAGAATGCCTCTCTCACTCATCCTCCATTCCTCATTTAGCTTTTTGGCAAGCAGCTGATGAGGCCTTCCCTAACCTGCCGCATGTACATGTCATCAAAAGATAGCCTTCCTAGGTCAAAAGTAACTCAGTAACCCAGAGCTGCTTGAAATAGTACCTGTGATGTAATTACTGTTTTGGAAATTGTAATCCCTTACACTACTTGCTGCAGGAAAAAATGATAGTGTACAGTAATCTATTACTGAGTAATATATTACTGTCCAACACTGTTCACATTATCAGTCTACATCTTTTGTTATTGCCTTACTTACAAGAGACCCCTAGCAGCAGAATTTACATATTGTGCATTTAAGTTGGGAAATTTGAGCAAAATGTTAGGAAACTAGCTAGCTAATCAATCTTTAGTTAGCTAGTCGCATGTGATGCTAATGTTAACAATCACTGGCTAACTAGCAAACTAATACATCAATGGTTGGCTAGTTAGTTACATCTGAGAGCTAATGTTAGCTAGCTAGTTACATAGTGTACATTAGGTAACTTCAGATGTGACTATATACAGTATATGTCACTTTTACAGGTGCTTCAGGAACAACTTTCAACCATCTACAAATGTGGTTTTCGTTTCAAGCCAAGCACAGAGAATAGCACATGAAACAGAAAAGGAGAAAGTTAACCGGGGAGCCAAGCTTTCTCAACTGTTACTGGAGCACAAAGAAAAACAGGTTGGACTAAAGAAAGGTCAGTTTATTGGTTTTTTGTGTTTCAAATGAAAACAAAGAATAGAGGCCTTCTGTGCACAAGCATCAAGTGATTAATCATGTGAAAGACTGAACATTGATGTGTTATAGGGTAAAAGGCAAAAAAGAGAAGACTCTCACACACAACATGCATCACACTGTATCTTTGCAGACAAATGAGAATAGGTCCCATTCATTCCCTTGGCTTTTTAACATGGGTCACATGTAATACTGTATGTATCTGTAACATGACAAGCACCTCACACTTTGAAACTCTGTGCTCCTCACATGTTGCTGCCTCTGCCTGTCACTGATGAAGAAAGACAAATATGGATGGGTTTTCCAGCGTGACACATCACTGGTGCTGCGACAGCAAGTCAAACATATGCATTCAAAGCCTCAATCTCAGTGTGGCTCCACCAGTAACACCCGCAGGGCGGCCGCGCAAACGCTGCCATGTTGTGTCGGCTGAAATCACTCTTATCTCACTCAGGAGAATGTCTTTGGCTGTCCTTGGAGGAGAGCAGTCAGGGATGGAAGGAGGCAGGCGGAGGGTGGTGTAGATGTGGGAGAAGGGATACAGCAGTGGAAGGAGGGGGAGGAGAAGGTGGGAGGGGGGTGCTGGGCCTCAGGGACTGCAGGCATTTGTATTCCTCTCTCATCTGTGACGGGGTGGGAAAAGGTGGGGAGACACGGGAGCAAAGCACAGCGGGGGCTTTGGCAGGACTGTGGCAGAGGTTCAGGAATCAAAGATGCAATGTTACAAGATCTTACCATCACTCCTCCCTGCTTGGCCTCTGTGGGCAGGCATAGCGATACTGAAATAAACAATGGGATGTGTCAGATTCAAAGAGAAGCACTATTGAAAAGGAAGGAGCAGTAAACACACACTGGAGAGCTTGATCCCTCTCAGATTGCTTTGCAACACAGATATTTTTAGCAGGCCTCTGAAAAAAACATCTGCCAAACATTGGATTTTTATACAGCCTATCTGTTAGATTGCCAACATGTTAATGCAGATGCTATTTGCACCCAGGGTGGAATGGCAAATGTGGCTATTTGTACCCAGGTGTATATAGCCTAGCCAAGCAGAGACAAGCACTCAGGTGTCCATAGCCATCAATGTGATTTGCACCCGGGGTGTAACTGTTTACAACATGCACCTTTCCCAGTTATAACAAAGTAGTTATGTTGTTGAAACCTAACCAAGCATTTTTTTTGCCTACACTAAATATGTAATTTGGTTAAAAATAACCACGTTGTAACTAAAACCTGAAATTTCACACTTGACTAAAATCCAACTCTTCTAGGTCAGGACTTGAACCCCGATTTCATGTGTTGAACCCATTCATCCACTGCAGCCACTTCACCCAGCAAATTTCTCACTATTTTTAGCTAGACAGAGGGAATCAGGTGTGAATAGCAGAATAGCCGCCATGTGCCTATTCTCAGCATGGTGCAAATAGAAACTCAAAAATGGGAATTACATCTTTCTGCTGTCTTATTTGTAATCCTGTCTGTTGAAGCTGTAACATTATAAAGAATCAATAACTCACAACAAAGTAGCTCATTGCTTCACCGTGATGCACTCGTATGACCTGCATTCATCTATATCAGATCATAATTTTTCCAAATTTCCTCTCAGCTAAATTCTGGTGTCTTTAACAATGTGTGTGTTTGTTGTTTCCTCTGGATTCTTTCAAGGAAATATGATCAGTGTAAATAATCCACATTGACCTCAGCGAGCTCTAACAGAACGGTGCTCTAAATGTGAGCACGCACTTCTCATTCTCTTCCGTGGTCAATAAATTCCCCACAGATTCAGGTCCAGGTCCAGTTCTATGTGTCACCCCACTTAGCTGATGATCTCAACCAGAATGACTCAAAAATCAATACTCTAATAGACACCCACTATAGCTAATCAGGTCCATCCAAATGGCTGTTTGACCCAAACAACTGCTCTATTCAGCTGCCTGCTACAGAAACATACATTTATCTGTGAGTGATGAACAAGACGCAGCCCTAAATTGAGATGAGGACAGTGTAAATAATCCCAAAGCTGCACTATTGATCTGGATGCAGAGCTAAGTGGCTCAAAAAGCCTATCTGACATCATTTTACCATTAGAAAACATAATGGCTTTTCCTGAGTGTGCACTTTTCATCATACAAACACATGTGTTGCTGCACAGACACATGTATGCACGCACACTGATCCAAACACACACACATGTATAGACAGAGATATATAGACTCCTTTAAACATGTGTCGCTGTAGGAGTTATTAGCTAAGGAGGAACTGGTAATATGATGAAAGATGCTGTCTGTAATTGTATGGGATTTATGGATATGATGATTAGGAAATTAGTCAAGTAATCCATCAATAGAATTCATTTTTTAATATTTGATTGATTCTTTAATCCATTTATTGTGTCAGAAAGTCTAAACATTTGCTGCTTTTGACTGTTGAAGCAAAAAAGAAAAACATTAACACTTCATTTATCTTTCATAATTGCGGTGGGAATTTGCCATTATGTTTACAGTTTAATGCTTCATTGATGAATTAACAGACTAAAGACTAAAACTTGTGCTTTCACGTTTGCGAAACTGTAACCTAACATGCTCCCAGTGACAATGCTATCATGCTCGTGTTAAGTGGGTATGACCAAGCTGGAAATTGTATGTTCCCAGGAATGTTCTCAGAACATCTCAACTGGTGTAAAGGACGTCATGTTGTAACGCCCCCAGATCATTTCTGGACACAATGTGGAGTTCTTTAAAGGGTAGGGTGACGTTATTTGGCAACTTTCAGGGAACATTCAGGATGTGGGGGATTCTGGTGACATTTTGGGGAACCATTAATATAGGACACTCCCTCTAGGTCTCTACACTTCGCTACACTACACTATTCCCCATAATATCTGCAAAACCATTAAAGGAATCTTTAGGGGACCAAATTATAATGTTCTTTTTTGGTCCTATTAGGACCTTCCATCACATTCCAAGAACATTTTCACAACCTTTAATAAAATGGCAGGAACTTTAGCAGAACCTTAGTGGGACATGTAACATATTCTACATTTTAAGAGAATGTTGTATTGTGATGAACAGGGAACCATGTGGGAATGTTCTCTTAGTGTCCTCTTTATTGCGATGTGTCCATAAATAACTGAAATGGAGTGCCCTAAAGTCAAGTAGGGAAACTTATTATATGACCAACAGGGGAGCATTATAAGAATGTTCTATTTACATCCCAAATGTCCTGTTTGTAACATTATTCTGTGATAATTTGAGTTTAACGCACTCCTAAAGTCATACAGGGAACTTTCAAAACCAAAGAAGTATGTTTGAGGAACGTGAGCAATGTTCTGAATAATTCTGTGCAATTAAAACAAAGTACAACTGGGGATGATGGGAATATCAGGTGTGCAGGTATTTGTAAACCAAAGTACTGGACAAACTGATAGCAGTAGCCCACATGAAAAGTCAGGGGATCACCAAAGTCATGCAAATCATCCTGTGTAAAACACATGTCTGGTAAACATTTCACCAAAATCCATCCAGAAGTCTTCAGGATATTAACAAAAAATCAGTAATCAAGTTGCCACTGTAGATGATGACAGTCACCGTATATGCACTATATAAAACACAGTAATCAATTATATACTACACTGCTTTCAAGAATGACATATAAAAGTGAGTAGGTGAAGGGCCAATGGCGTGTTAAAGGCCACTTTGACACGTGGCTCCAATCTTTCATTGTGACCTTTTGATGACAGTCAAGCCTGTCTATGGTTGAAGCCTCCCTCTTGCCTAGAAGAACTCTGTAGTACAGTAGTCTTCAACATCCTGCTGTGCGATAATATCGTCACTATAGGGCATAACAGCAGGTTTCTTTAAATGCAGCTGAAATCCACATTATAATGAACTCCCACAGTGCACTTAAATCAGTCAGATAATATTCCTTTAATGAAGCTTTTGGAAGATTTTTTTTCTTTCACATTTGCCCTTTTGTTCTTCTACTACTGAGTCTCTACCTGCTGTCAGTCTTCATTCATAAATGTGTCCCCACCACTCTGCTCCTCTCATTCACAAATCTCCTTTGTTATCATATCAACCAATACATTTTCTGTCCACGTTCTTTTCTGTGAACCAGGAGGTAGCTGACTGCATATCTTAAAATATAATTAACATTTAATTCTCTTTCAGACTGAGTAATGTGCTGCACAGCACCTCTCCCATCTCCATTGTGATTTTCAAATTATCCTGAAAATTTAACCGAAGAAGTCCAACCATGCACGGTAACCACTGTCTGCTCTAGACATCAGGCGGGACCCTGTTCTACACTAACTCCTTACTCCTCGTATCTTCATGGGCCTGCATTCTGTGAACATGAAAACATTTATACAGAAATGTGGTCCACAGTCGGATTTACACCTAAATGTCCAGTTCCAGAATCAAACCAATGTGAGGCTGATACATTGTTTAAATTTTCCAACCAGTACAGTCTGCATGTACAAAGACAAAATTCAGACAGTCCAGAAATTGTAGAGAGAAGCTGTGTGGTGGAAATGTTGCTTGATTATTGGTCATACAGTCTGCAGTAAAGAAACAACAAACAGCCCAGTGTGTTCCTGAATATTTTAGAGGACCTCACATATGAACATCTCATAAGGCAGCAGGTATTAAGTAATTTAATTATGCAAACGTTTCTCACTTTGTCATGAGTTCAGTGCACATTTTGGTAGAAAACGTGCTACTAGTCCACCAGTTACCAAAACAGAAAGGGGAGGAAATGTTTTTAACTATGACACATACAATGGTATGCCTCCGTGACTGGTGCGAATAGTGATCACACCAAAAATGAAGTGCTCCAGAGTTCACTTGACAGCTGTCTGTGAGCACCCTGTCAAGATGGGCCAGAGAGCGGTTGTTTGGTCGGCACCAGAGTTTGAGTTCACCATGAGTTCGAGTCCGCCGTTCCCACCAACTCAAAAGAACCGCACCAAGGGGGTAAACGCTCCAGGGTTCCGTTCAACCGGACTAAACAAGGCTGGTGTAAACCGGCCCTAACTGCATGTAGTCCAGTTAAAAACCTTATTTCAAGTTGTTCCCTATTTTAACTGACATTAAACAGGCTGTGTTGGGGAGCTGATACAAGTTGTTGAAGGCCAGGGAAAGCATTTGGGATGTGTGTTTTAACACTGCTTTGTTTTGTCACTGTGATTTCTGACAAAAACACATTCACCTGGTATTAAAATGCAATCTGTGTCTGAATATGTTACCTGGAGAAGGAAAATGTTTGTTATAGCTAAGAAGATGTAAATGTGTTATATCTTCAAAACTCTTCCCTGCATTGAAATTGGACTGTTTGAGTGTGTGTTCATGCATGCATTTGTTTGGTGAATATGATACGTCAATCACCTTCACTTTCTTCTATTATGTGTGGCTCTGCAAGTGTGTGTGTATGCGTGTGTGGAAACCGTTCACTTGAATTTGCATGCATTTGTGTGCGTGTGTGCATGCTGATGAAGTCAGTGGATCAGAGAGCCAGCGGCCTGTCTGGAGAGGCTCTGACCTCTGCGATGATCTGTCAGAGGTCTAAACAGAACCAGGGCAGAAAGGTGAGTGCAGACCCTCAGAAGTGGCTTATTAGCATGAAGAAATGCGCACACACACACACACAAATCAACCCATAGGCAGATACTATGCACAGACAGTACACACATTTATACCCACACACATTATTGTTGGGAAAGGAGGCAGAGTTAGATGGGATGAGTGAGCACCACTGTCCGAATCATTGCCTGATTTTCACTGCCTGGAACCATTTTATTTAATGAACGCTCCAAAGAAAATGACTGTGCCTTGTATAATAGTTTATGGTTGAACCCTTTGGTCAAGGCAGCTCGATATGACTCACAATTTATCCTTTTATATCATTTACTTCAATTAAATATATTGTGAGTGGACAGCTCCCCCGGGGCTCGGTTTTATCACCGGGTGTTAATTATGCCTACTCAGATGGGACATGGCTTGAATCCATCCGAGCGAATGATAAAACAGAGCTCTGCATGGGAAGAATAGGCTGTTTCTTGTAACGCCTAATGTATGCATTGGTTGTTGGATTGCTCCGGTGCTGTAATATAGGTTATTGTCTGGTCACATGTCTGTCTGCAGGGCTTCATCTCTTCAGGGAAAATGTGTCACTGATTTACAACTTAACTATGAAAGAACAAAGGATGAAATAAGCAGTTCCCATGAAACAAAAGGAAACTCCTTTGTACAACTGTGCATTCAGGTTTTCTTAACACAGATAAAAATTTCTGCCATAGTTTTAAAGGAGCAATGTGTAAAATTTCCCGTCTGTCAAAGGTAACGCCAAGCGCATAGAGGGCAGCAACTGCTAGCTGATGCTTACTATACTCTCTACTGCAACTATCTTTGGCTGTGGCTGGCTTACTAGCTGTCGTTAGCCCACTTAGCCACACAGCTAAAGGCCCGATTATGACTCGAGTCTGACCAGACCTGCAGCTCGGATCACCGGTGGAGTATTTGTGTTTACAATTCCGGCAATGCAACCAGGCTCAGCATCCGAACCGTGACACACCCTCTGAGACTGATGGGAGCCAGTTTGACAACAGGGAGTACTGTACCAAAGTGAGACTCCAACTGGGACTCTGACTCCAGGAATGATGAGGACGGCAAGTGAGGAGAGGAGTGGTGTGTCGTGGAGAGCAGTGAGAGGGAAGTCAGGCATCAGAGAAGCAGTGAAGGGCCACAATATTTTCACATCTAACTCACTGAATTAAGGATTAATTTACAACCAAACCAGAGTTGGTGATTCTGAACAGTTGAAAGACAAACTGTCTTTATGAAGTTTTGTTTCTGTTGAGATTTAAGTGTGTTTTATGAATGAGCTCATCTTGGTTTAGTAAAGAGAGAAACTGGAATTCAAAAGGTGTATGGTTTATTACATACAATAAAGTAGTCAAATATTTCCTTTCTTGACATTTTGCAAGTTTGCTTGTCTATTTATTAGAGTAAAAAAGCTAAACCATACATAACCATACATACATCTCCCAGCTCAAATACTGTGTGTGAACCTTTTGAGGCAAAAAGTGGTATTACTAGATTGGATGGGCCAGGGCTAGCGGGTTAGCATGCTAACTTCAGTAGGTATCTCCGCAACACAATACACAGATGTCTGTGGCATAACATCATAACTGTTTCTTCTTCACATTCTGTTGAAAACATTGGTTCATTTTTTAACAGTTTAAATTTAACTTCTGCCCATATTTTTCACCATGCTCCTTTTTTCACGTCATGAAAGAAGCGCAAAGGTCATGACCACGTCATCATATAGTGGATTACCTTGGTGCATATGGATATTCTTAGTGCAGTAAACCTAGTTTTCTCACTGTCTCGCTCGCTGTCTGCCTCTCAGTTGTTCCCAGAACTTTGTCACTGTGAAGATACAGACTGTTCTCTCAGGGGAGGAGCTGTCACAGGAATTGTATCCTGAGGGAAACAGAAAAGGTGTGCACCGCTCCATTTAGAACTCAATTTCTGTCGTGCTAAACCTAGTCAGCACACATGCAAAATAACTCCCAGGGTTTTTTTTGTCCACTTAGCACTGGTGGATTAAATGATTTTCCTAATTCATTCTAGACGGTCCTTTAGTGTTGGGATGATGTTGTTTCTTACATACCCCTGCAAGTTATGTCATAGCAAGGGCCAAAGGTCATAAATGTCTGGTACACATCATTTATATTCAAAAGCAGCCAGCTTTAAAAGGATATTCCACTTTACATGATAACCCACTCAGTATGTTGCTTTAATATATTCAAGACACAGAGATGGTTTTTCATCAGAAATGTCCTCACACTCAAACAACTGGAAGTCTTTTGTTTTGACCTTGACATTTTTTCTTCAGTTCTCATTCACTTTACCATTCAGCCTTGGTTTGGTGAACCTCTTGTTGCAAAACTCAATTGTCTTACCGTCAGCCTATTACCGCCACTGTGAATCTGATTAAAGCCCCAATCTGAGATTGGTGTGCAGCCATGTACACGGCTGGATGTGGACAGTTGGGAATTTAAGTTATTCCTTCACAGGCAGGAAACAGCTTTTCAAATGTCATTAACTGGACACTGTAGACTGTACTTTTTGCCCCAAGGAGAGCAGACATTTTGGTGCAAATCATTAACTCCAAGTCTATTCTGTACATCTATCTTAAGGTATTCAAAATGGCAATATACAATATTTCTAAGTATTTATTTAACTATAAAGTTAATAAAATGTGACAAGTTTACCAAACTATTCTAAGAGCACAGGAGGGTTGGTTGCATCAAAATTATCATGACCATTTTAGCTGTGTCTTGTGTAAAAGGACTTTTCATCCCAGAAGTAAAAATACATAATTTCCCTCTGGCCTGTAATGCTATTTATCCATCTAGATTGTTTTGGTGTGAGTTGCTGCGTTTTGGAGATATCGGCCATAGAGATGTCTGCATTCTCTCCAATATAATGGAACTAGATGGCACTTGGTTTGTGGTGCCCAAAATGGCAGAGAAAAAAAAAACCTCAACAGCATGTCTCCTTCAAGAAATCATGACCTGAAGCAGTTTCATCTAAGAACTATTTCCTTTCTACCATCCATCAACTATAGGCCTATTACTGTGTAGAAGGAAGCATGCATCTATTCAAGGATGAGAGGCTCATGCTTGTAGTGTGAGATGAAAACAATTAATAGCGTCTTTCTCAGCTGAGCTGTAACCTATCTTGTCCATGAGTAGATGCACACTTCCTTCCTTTGTCTTTAGTAACTGGGTCATGATTATTACTGCTGAGTTTTTCAAAAGAATTTTTTGGTGCTTTGTGCATCACAAGTCAAGTACTATCTACTTCGATAGTCTTAGAAAGAAGGCAGACATCTTTACAGCAGAGATTTCTATTGACACCATAACAACGTAGATGGATTTATAGCACTATGGGTAAGGGGAAAAATAAGTATTTTTGATTTTGTGGTGAACTGTCCCTTTAACCATCCCAGCCCATCACTCAAAGCCATGTTGCATGGCCAAGCTTTGTTCAAATCTGCAGAAACTCATTTTAAATTCTAGTCAAGGTTCCAAGGTTTTCAAAGATAGCACACACGTCATGCTGAATTACACAGAAATGTGTCTGAAAGGATTCCATGTAATGGACCTAAAAATGGCACCTTGGCTTTGAATCCTTCACACAATACTGTATATACCATCTGAAACAAAGCAGATCTGTGTGATACTGTTGTGAAATGTTGGATTCAAAGTGCTGCAGGAGAACTGATTTGCAACATCAAGTTACAACAATTGACTGCACACAAGGATGTATGAGCTACCAGACCCATTCATAATGTACAAGAGCATCATCACTGGTGATGTTCAGCTCATGATCACTCCACCTGTCAGAAATTACACTGGTGAAATTGTACTCTCCTTCTACATTACTCAGACTCATGTGGAAAATGTGAGCTGCTATCAGCCTGTAACAGACCTAGAATTACAGCTGCTCTGAGACAATAGACAGAGAGAAAAAGAAAGGTAAGACAACTACCTGGAGCTCTCCCAGCTTTCACAGCACATAAAGATACATCTAATAAACTACTGTTGGTTATTGTCAAGGTGGCTGTTTCCCAGAGAAAACAAGTCTGGGTCTTTCAATGGGAAATATATGTTTGTCTGGTGTGTGCTTTGCTGTGAGGTTAACAGACTCACTGATTTAATCAGTGGAGAGGTGGTCACTGGGGAGGTGAGCTGTCATACTGGATATATTTTTCCAAACAGATAACAGTATCTACAAGTCTGCATATTAGAGTAAGACCCCCAAGAGAGAAACAAACCCAGAAGCCCTCTGTTGTCAGTATAATTTCTCTACCCTTTGACCACAATAGATGACAGTATTAAGTAAGGATTAATGTAAGTCAGCAAGTACACCAAGAGGTGTGGATGCCCCACATGACTGCAAATTGAGCATGTTTTGTACTTCAACATTCATCCATACAAGTGGTATGTCTCCGTGGATGACAATGACATTCAATCCATCCAACACTTTGGTCAAACCTGAAATCTTGACAATTATTGATGGATTGCCATGAATTTTGTTGAGGCATTATGTCTGCTTCATGATGAATTGACTCTTCTTAAGTCCCCCCCTTTTTTCTCTGTGTTCCAATAACAGTTGAACAACTTGCTACTCAGCGGCACCTCTGACAACTTCTTCCTTTCCTGTTTCCTGTGCTACATGTTTGGCTTGTTTAATCAAAAAGAAAAATTAATTTTGAAAATTGGTAAAATGTTGCTGGTGGACCAGTAAAATCGACATATAGCCATATCTAGAGCTAAGCAATGTTAGAAAAGCACTAGCTAACTAGATAGCTAACAATTTATGTAGACTAGCTAGTTAGCGTTTTCCTACATAGCAAAACACCACCCACTTGATTTATTTCAATTAGCTAGCTAGTTTGGTAGCATTTTGCTGACATTAGCTACCTTAAACGTCTTCATATTTTGGTTTTCTTTTCAATATAGAGTAGCCTAGCACATATATATGTACAGAAAACAGAAAAAGAAAGTTGACAGACGTTCCAAAATGGACAGAAACTGTAATAACTTTGGTAATGCCCTGACTTTTTATATATTATCACCGTCAGGTCAAACTTTTATTTTGTCCGTTACTTTGATTGATGACCAAATTTTTGCAAAACCAATGCCACTCTCATCAGCCTCAGTTGTATTTTGCATTTTGTGCAATTTAACTAATGCCAGCATGCTATACTAATATAGCAAACATGGTAAATAGTAAACAAGCTAAGCATGAGCTTTAGTTAACATTGTCACTGTGAGTATGTTAGCATACTTCACAGTAGCCTGATGTAGCTGCTAGCATTGCTGTAGACTCTTGTCCTTCCAAAAGCTCCATGTTTTTCCTCAGATTGCTTGCTCTGTCCAGATCTGCAGAATGGTATAAAACATGGAAACGCTTGCCTGATCATATATTAGAATATCTGAATTGTCAGCTCATTCCACTCTGTTTCCATCTTCAGCCTGACTTCAGCCTCCACTCTAACCAATTTCTGTGGGGTATGGGGATTTGATTTTCCCTAACCAATCAGACCATAATTTCTGCCTGAATCAAACTAATAATCAATATCATTTTAAATCAACACTGATGTGTAGCCATGCCAACTTACTGGTTTTGCTGGGATTTTCAGAATGGAGCAAAGCTAAGTAATAACAAACTAGGGTGCCAGGCAATATTGAGAAGACATGCCATCTAGAACCGCCTCAGTAGACCCTTTTTGAGGCAACCATTTTGAAATGAAAAAGTGGGGCAAACAGATATCACCAATAATACAAATTAAGGCTCCGTTCCATTCAGATCAAGCAGAGTCAGGGTGCTGCTATTGTGCATGTCAGCTCACTGGAAAGGCTCTGCAACACTAAAAGGAATCAGTCAGATTCAAAGGTCTGGACCCAGGCAAGGAAAAAGTTTTTTTTATTGTTGTTGTTGCTGCTGTTAACTAGAAAAAAAATGCTCATATTGGCTAATTTATTAATCAGCTAATCAGCACTGGTCAACCACACTTCATCCAGCAGGCTATATTTACACTCCTTTCCTCTCTGCTCAATAGTAACTTTTTACTTATTTGGACATTTTTGTTTTTACAGGTTTTCTCTGATGTGATACTCAAACTGTCTTCTTCATCCTGTCACTGGACCGTAGCAGCTGAGGAAATGTGCTCTGGATTGTTTGGGTCATCAGCTTGAGATGGGTCAGCGCATCTGGATAACAGGGTTCGACGCCGCCTGCTCCATTCCAACATTATATGCAAATAAGACCTTTGTAAGCTCACTCCAGGGATGAGCTGCAGTAAAATATCCCCCAAAGTAAGACGAGTCTCACTTTCGGATGTGTTGAATATCATTACACCATTTTGACATTTCCCAGGTGAGAAATTCATCTTTTTGTGCCTGTGCACCTCAGGGCGTGGGGTTAGCTGCAGCCTTTGCAATAGATTCAGGCACTTCTTTTTTATAATTTCCTCCTTTATAGTTTAGAAGTCTTTAACAGACTCCCACCTAAAAAGACATGGGTGTGAATCCTGGTGCTTAATTGAGCAAGATTATTGAGATCACCTGTCTACTGTTCATGCCACAGGATAAAGAGTTTAGCTCATGCTTTGTGTGAAATGAGGCTGTGGTTATGGCTGCCAGTGGCAAGTCATCAGCCACTGAGCAGCCTGGACATCCTCCTGTCTCCCACATTCCCCAGCACACATCCATCATCTTCAGGATGTAATCATCCCTCTGAAAACAACACTTCTATGGAGTCTCAGGGATGCGCTCCTGTGCATTGACAAACCCGCGAGGAAATTACTTATCATTCACAGCTGTGTGATTGTCGAATACTGCCAGTCTCTCCTGTTTTTTAAAGGGAAGTCTCAAAACTCTTTTTTTCTCTCCCTATCCATTTTCCTCCTCAGAACATAAAACGAAGATGAGAAGCCCATTGTCTTGTGATAATTTCCCAAGGGTGAAGCCCATTGAGTGCTACTGAGCTGTGTCTAATTTGTCTGGGAAGGTGTTAGAGAGGTACTCAAGAATGCTGGATGTTCATGTTTAGTGGCATGTGAAATCTCACGGCAGATTCATTCAGCAGCTGCATCTCTCCACAACTGTGGCGTTGTTTTTGCATGTAAACGGTAAACTGTCCGTGTCTCCCAGTGCTCGACAAATTCCAAAGGTATGCTAATGATGGTTATAATGCAGCTGGATGACGAATAAATGTTTTTGTACACCTCTAAAAAGAAAATTAAGATTGTATCAAGCTGCTGAGATTTGGTTTGGCTTCGAGGGAATTTACCCACAAAAAAAAAAAGTTACACTAACGTTCACATTGAATTTGCTGAATCAATATGTAATTACAAGACAAACAAGTTATTGATATACTAAAGATTCAGGAGAGCAAGCCAACCACAACATTAAAACACAAGCCAGAGATCAATATATCATTTATACACTCATAGTTGCGATGCAATTTTTAAGATTTCAGACAGTCACATATGAAGTTCTGTGAACTTATATCATATAACAATAATAATAAACTTCATTTATAAAGCACTTCACAAAAAACAGGTTCATAAAGTGCCTCATAGACATAAAAATAGTAAATACATAATGCAATTACAAATTTGACAATGGATAACTTAATGAATCCCTTGTCTGATTCTAAATGGATGGTTATTCTCAAGTTTTGGAGCCCTTACAGCATAACCCCCAACCACCTTCTGCGTCAAGTCTTACCCTGGGACCAAGAACAACAGCTGGTTAGCACGTCTGAGAATAAGAGCTGAGATGTAAGGATTGAGAAGGTCAGTTAAGTAAGACAAGTTTAAAATTTTAAAATCAACACTAAACACCACAGATAACCAGTGCAATGAGGCAAGAATATGTGTTCATGTTTCCAAGTTCTTGTAAAAACCCTAAATGCTGTGTTTTACACAAGATGGAGGTAGTTGATTGATTTCTGGGGGATTCTGGCAAATCATGCACTGCAGTAACCTATATGACTGGAGACAGAAGTGTGAATGAGAATTTGTGCATTTCTGAATGAAAGGAATAATCTAATCTTGGCAATGTTCTTGATTTGACCAATAGCTGATTTAGTGATATTGCTGAAATGTCTATGGAAGGTCAGAACAGAATCAAAGATTACTCCAACATGTCTAGCCTAATGGGTGCACTGCAGTCCCTGGGAAGCTAATGTCTGACTTACAGAATTACTGTACGCTTTGGATCTGAACACCATTACTTCAGTTTTGTCAGTGTTTAGCATGCAGAACATCCAGGACTTTATGGGTGTGAGACAGGTTGCAAATGAGGTAACTAGGCGAGATCTGATGGATTTACGGACAAATAGATTTGTGTATCATCAGCATAAAAACTGAAAGAAATATTGGAGTTGCAGATAACTTGACCCAGTGGTAACATGTAAATAGCAGCAAAAGTTCAACAATAGAGCCTTGAGGAACACCACAAATGATATTTGCTAGCTATAGGAGACATTCCCAACTGATACAGAACCAAACCAGTCTAGAGCAGTCTCAATCATGCCCACCCAAGTTTATAGTTAATCAATTAATATTCTATGATCAACTGTATCAAATGCAGCAGAGAGGTCTAGAAGTCCCAAAACAGTGCTCAAAAGAGCATATCATGCTATAATCTTGGCAGTAGTCCTGATTTCAGTGTTAGCTGATTTAGTGATATTGCTGAAATTTCTATGGAAGGTCAGATCAGAATCAAAGATTACTCTCATTTTTCTGGACTCATGGGTGCACAGCAGGCCAATGTCTGACTTATAAAATCCCTGCCTGCTTTGGGTCCAAACACCATCATTTCAGTATTAGCACTGTTTAGCATAAGAAAGTTGCTGGATATCCTGAACTTTCTGGCTGTAAGACAGGTTGTGAAAGAGGTAACTGAGGCAAGGTCTGAAGGATTTATGGATAAACAGATTTGTGTATCAGCACAGAAATGCAAAGAAACATTGGAGTTATGGATAACTTGACCCATTAGTAACATGTTGATAGAAAACACTAAAGGGGCGAGAATAGACCCTTGAGGAATGCCACAGGTAATATATGGTAGCTAAAGTAGACATCTGACACAGGGAAGGTTCTACCACTCAAGTAAGTTTTAATCCAGGCTAGAGCAGTCCTACTTGCGCCCACTCATCATTTAGTTTGTTATGATCAACTGTATCAAACACAGCAGTATCATACTGTCCCAGTTTTACAAATTTTATAATGCAAAAAATGTGCTCACAACCTCACAAGCTTGTTTTCATTATGAAAACAGCCTTAGCTCTGAGCCACACCCTAAAACAGTGCAGAAATCTGAGTATCGGCGTAGCAATTAATTATCAAGTAGGCCCGTCAATGCTCTTTGTTTTCAGTTGCTTCCCGGCAGCCTGCATCCATATACAGGGAGAGCAAAAGGAGGGGCACATATCGCCTTTACTGTTGAGCTCTCTGTGTAGAGCTGTGCACTTTACCACATAGAGAAGAAAATGAAATAGGCAGCTATTAGGGTGAAAAGATGTCAGTCAAGGCAGAATTGAGGGCACACTTATCATCCATTTTGACTCTGACATGGCATGGAAACCCCAATCAGCCTGTTATTGGTTATGACACATGCACAGCCAGTCATTGCTGATGCATTAGCATGACAATGGCAGTAATGCAAGAAGCCGCTGGGTAACATTTCTCATCTTTTATAGCCCCCCAAAATTGCAGCACAGAGTATTTCAGTGAGAAACACCCCAGAGACTCTCTATGGCTCTTTACAGCTCTCTGCAGCTCTGTCATTAAGCAAAATTCCCCCACTACAGTATATATGCCTCGAGCCCGGGAGCCTGTTTCACCATCAACCACAAGACTGGCACTAATAGGTTGCTATGAGACCAGCTTTTAAGATCGCCAAAATCACCTTATCGTACACCAGCCACAGTTTACCTGCACAGTTGGAGACTTTCTTTGACGGTGAAATACATTTGAAATTAAAATTAAAATGAAAAAGAAAATGAGGATGGCTGCAATGGGGGGTGGGGGGTGGGTGGGGGGTATCCAATCACTGTACCCTCCAGCAAGGCAATCAATATGAGTTTAACTGTTGGCAATTCTCACTTTGGTAATTGTGCTTTGGAATAATGAAATCGTATTCAAGGTGAAGCATGACCGACATAATAATCATTTTGTTGATGCAAGACCCAGAGGGAAAATGAGGGGAAGATACGCAGATGATTATTACTACTAAATCTCACATTTTAGAAATATTACATTTCACTTTCAAAAATTTTAAAAACAACCTCAATGCAAGGTGTGCAAACCATGGGGTTTTAAGATTATATGATGCGTTTTGAAAGAACCTTACAATGCCAATTACACTTTACATTTAATAAAACAGATTCTTTGACTGGCAAGAACTTCACCTCACTAAAGCATTATCCAAATCCTTTCTTTCTCTGCTTCTGAGGATATCTTGACCCTCCCATGTGGTGTTTAAATATGGTGTTGCATACCGGTACTGCATTATAAAGGGACAGTGAGGAGGGACGAGCGCTAGCAGTAAATTTTCATTCGTCAGAGGCCACTGACTGTGTCACACTGAGTGAAGAGGCAGGCTTGTGAACCGTGCTGCTCTGATCCATCAAAGACACATGCAATACACTTAAAGGAGTTTATTCTCAGCCACTGAGGATGGCACTTGATATTAAGGTAATTGCTTTATGTGAAAATATCTTCATTAGAATGTAGCTTTCATATTGGCTGAAGTGAAGACTGTGGGTTGATAGATTAGGAATTACTTTATTGTGGTGTTGTGTAGTGGCAATTATACAGGCTCCAACAAAGACCACAAACCTGGCTACATTACAAATGTCAGAGAAAATGGATCCTTTACCAAAATGGAGCCCTTAACAAGAGGGATCATTGTTAAATGATTTGGTATTGTGACTGTGAGAATGACTGTGAGATGACAAACCATGGGTCTGCAGAGATGTCTTTTGACTAAGCATAGAAATTGCAGTCATGTTTTTGTAAAAGTTGTTGATCTGTTGTCTGTTGGAAAGCAACATGCATATGACATGACAAATGGTTGAAATCTTGGTTTGAATTCCCTAAAGTAAGGTACAGTCAAACAAGCATAAAGCTTGTCAAGGTCATGTATATAGCTCAGCACTTAAAAAAGGGGAGTGGATGTTAGTTGCCTATTCATGACTCAGTACTAGGGATGGAAGTAACAAATTCATTAAATTTACTCTATTACCTGTAACAAAATCTTTTTTTTTCTAGTAGGTCAAAAAAATCACATGTATATCTAGACATTCTTATTGCCGGTTTATGAAGTACACCTGTCGCTAAAAGTTGTGCAGTCACAGGTCCTGCAATAAAAGCTACCTGCATGAAGGTTATAATGTTCAGTTTTTATTGAAACTGCCTTAGAGAGGCATTTATTCAACTAAATCATGCTTGTGTTACAGTATTTAGCCTATGCTCACCACCACAAACTACAGCCTCCAAAATGAGAGCTGAATCAATGTAATGATGATGAAAAAGTTTGGGGAGGATTTTTTAAAATTGTTGAATTATGTATGTGGAATTTGCCCAGCAACACAAACAAATGAACCATTTTTGGAACAGGAGGATTGCAATCAGAGTATAAATGTGTTTTTAAGATGAAGATTGTTTTAAACATGTGAGTTTGTGTTTCTACCATCATTATGATCTTCATACACAGCTTCATACACAAATGGTTAATCTGTAAGTACACGATATAATTAGGGCCCGAGCACCAACAGTGCGAGGACCCTCTTGAAATTGCGCTGTTTATTATTTATTATTCTTTACACAAGACCTGTATCATCCTGATGGGATTATTTTCACAATAATGACCTGCTCACTGTACATTATCCCTCACCGATAATACTCAGAACAGTCAGACAACAACATGAAGAATACTTGACAAAGTTCTACTGAAATACAACTCGACAGACAGTGTGTTGTTTTTTTCAATAATGCAATAATTTATTTATTTACAGTTTACCAAGAGAAACACCAGGCAGACACAGAGGAAAAGTCCTGACAGAAAGAGACCAGCGGAAGTGAGACTTCCAGACAACCAGACTTCTTTTGGTTCAAAGTGTACTACTCCAAACTACCCCAAAAAATACTTAATTACTGTAATTTGAGTATTTGTAATCAGTTACGGGTTAGGGGTTAGACAGGCATGTCCAAACTATTCCACAAAGGGCCTAGTGGCTGCAGCCACATGGCCCCTCATGGAATAGTTTGTACATGCCTGGGTTAGGGTAACTGTAGGGTCGGGGTAATTTGGAGTAGTGTTTGGCCATTTTTGGTTGTCTTGGTCTCTGTTCTTCTGTCTCACTCCTGGACCTGCCTCTGCCTCCTGTCTTTGTACTGCCGGCGATGTTTAGGAGTGAGCGCCTTTTTGAAACGTCTCCACAGAGACACTTTTGGCGCTTGTTCCACGACTTTGTCTGCTGGTTCTTGGATGGTGTCCTCCTGGATTTTATCTGGAGTCTCCTGGTTGCTGTTCAGAGTCTCCGGATCATCATTTGATCTTTGCTGGTCAGATGTCTCTTGAACGTCATCTGACCTTTCAGGAGTGGCAACTCGTGTGTCCTCAGTGTTCTCGGTGGTCTCCTGATGATTGTCTGATGATTCCTGCACGATGTCCGGTGTCTCCTGGACCATATCAGGAGCATCCGTCTCTGGAGTCTGCTCACACATGTAGAATTGTGTCAGCACCTCCAGAGTCCTCCGCAGCTCCCGATTGGCCAGTTCCTGAGCTCTGAGCTGGTAGGCCAGCTCGAGGTTGGAGATGGTCTTCTCCTCGAGCTGCCTCTTGATGTCCTCCAACACTTTTCTGCTCTCCACTTTTTCCCTCTCCTTGTCCTGCTCCAGGGCTGTCTTTTCAGCCTGCAGCTGATGCAGGAGTCGCTCGAGTCTCTCCACCTTCTGCTCAAGCTGCATCGTTTGGTTCTCCTCCTGCAGTTTGTCTTCTGAGGGTTAGTCAAATCTTCCTGAATCTTAATATGTTTGTCACTGGTCCTGCCCTGAGCATATGATATTAATTTCATGAGTGGGCCTGGCTAAAGAAACTCTTCCTCCACAACTGATCCGACTGACTTCAAAACTGGTGTGTACCATAGAGACAAGTGTCTGATCAAAAGTTATTAACAGAAGTGGTCAGCATTGAACGGTGTGGCCGTGGCATGGCGTCTACTTTTGATGTCTCACCATGAAACACGAAATTGCTATAACATGAGATTAAATGGTCAAATCTGCTCCAAACTTCACAAGTATGATAAAAGTCCCGGCCTGAACACATCTGCATGACGCTCACGAGTCAGAGTCATTGTGCTAGTGGAGACAGGATGTGACATCACATTCCTCCTGTGATGTCTGAAGGCCTTAAAAATTCTGAGCTTCTTTGACTGGGACGAATCAGGCCACGAGGCCGCGGCCACAAGCACCCCGAGTGGTGCGGGGGTGCGAGGGCCCGTTCAACGCTGCTTGCAGCTTTAATTTCATTTGTTTTACACAATTGGTTTTTAATATACAAGTAGAAATGACTGTATGAAAAGTCAGGATTTTTGTGTGTGGATCAGTACCCGAAGAAGGGCCTTTTATGAATCATTTTATGCACTCTTTCACAAAGTTCTTACAAATTGTAAGAAGAAAATTAGATTTTTTTTCTTTTAAAAAACACTCTTCCGTAGTATGTCTCCTGTTAAGCTGTTGGAAAATGTTACTTGTGAGCCTCCATTCTGTCTCTTTGCAACAACAGGTGTTCTAGTTTATGCAGTTACAAGTTAATGGGGCAAACTTAGTATTCATAATTTTGAAGCTGAAAAATTTCCAGTTTCAGTGTGCAGAACTCAAAAAGGTACTGCTGCAAAACAACTTAAAGAAGGCTTTCTATAAGTCACACTATGGATGTGATTCTCTCAAGCATGTAGCAATTGATTTAGGTAAAAAAAACCAAAAAAAACAAGACCTTCTTTCTTACAGTCAATTAACTCAACCAAAGCAACATGTAGATGACATGATGAATAGATTAAAACTTACAAGGGCTATGGGCACAAAAAGTTACAATGATAACTTAAGTCCTGCAATAAATTTCCATGTATCCTTATTTTAAGCTCTGCCTCACGCCAAAGCATGTAATAGACCCGCTGAAGGATACCGTCTCAGTGTCACACACACAGGATTTTTACACAGCAGACCGTTTTCCCAAACCTAACCAAGAAGTTTTGGTGCCTAAACCCAACCAAACTGCAACTGTCACCTGAAATGTTTTACTTTGATTTAAAAATCTGACTGGATGTTGCATATGTATGTATGTCCTGTATGTATGTATGCATGTATCTATTATTGCTAACTTGTCCCCAGAATGAGTAAGTGTGTACTTTTCATACCTAGACAAGGAAAAAACATGAAACTGTCACAGTGGACCAGTGAGTCTGAAAGTCTGCCTTCTCCGACACAGGGAGCATGTTTAAATTTGCTTGAAGATGAAACTACCTCATGAGTATGAGCTATTATTATATTCAGATCTGACATATTTATAAAGTGAACTGTGAAACAAGTTGTTCAATCTTCTTTTAATGATGCTAATTACATACATAAAGGTCCAGTGTGTAAGATTTATGGGGAAGTATGTTTTCATGAAGATATAATTACTGAAAACAATAATCTGTACCTTTGAATGACCCGTTTATATCCACAGAGGGTGCAGGTCCTCTTCCACAGAGGCTGCCATGTTGCACCACCACCTTTCTACAACAAACACTGGCTCCAGATCTGGCTTTTCATGTTTTTCAGGAGTTTCACAGCCACTGTAGAGTCTACTACATGCTTGGAAGGGAAAGGAAAGATGAGGTGTCACTACATCCTACACACTGGTCCTTTTAGTACTCCAGTTAACTTTCATGTGTTTTTGTTTATTGTAGAATAAGTCAGACTTCTCTGACCCAGGATCTAATTACCTACTTAGACTACTCAAGCATCCCTAACTATGGTAAAGATCT
Organism: Lutjanus argentimaculatus; assembly: GCA_034769285.1. Lineage (NCBI taxonomy): Eukaryota > Metazoa > Chordata > Actinopteri > Lutjaniformes > Lutjanidae > Lutjanus > Lutjanus argentimaculatus. The sequence goes on from JAWZSL010000002.1 coordinate 16,862,622, forward strand.
GTCATTCTCGCCCCCACATAGAGTTAAGAAGACAACATAGAGAGAGAAAGCTGAAAATACATTTTGTTCTCCACTTCAACTTCAGAATTGTTTCTGATATATTTTATATTTATTTAGCGCAAACACAATGTAGTCCATCTTTAGAAATTGCACATCAGCATTTCACTTGTGCCCTATACTTTCCCATTCTTTGCCATGGCCATAAATCACCAAGGATATATGCCAGATACTCTGCTTCAATATCAGGAAGGGTTTGCAGCATCTTTAGCATTTCAGCAACACCCTTGGATCCCACTTAATAAGCAGTAAATCCTTATTTTGCACAGTTTGACAGCATGAATTCTATCAAACTGGGTGACTTACTTAGTTGGGTTCAAAAGGTAATGTGTCGACTGGAGTGCTTCTCTCACCAACGAATTTTAAGCTTTCACTGGCGAGTGAGAGAAGAATCATTAAACTAAGACCAGCGGAAAATGTTTAGGAGGATGCATACCCTAAATAACTGACAAGGTGGCAAGTTTCACTGTTGCATGCTGTTAGATCTGCAAAAAGCCTACAAGAGGAGGAGTCCAGTGAGACAAGATTTGATCAGAAGACTGCCCAGAGCTGGGACTCCCAAAAGGGAGAGAAGCTGTCACTGAGGACGGGTCACACTCCGCCACTACGCCAACATCAAACACCTGAGATTAGATCTGTTCCCTCACCGAGTCAGTCTGCTGATACTCTGTTTACTCTGCAATAACAGCATTTCATGATTGCTGCGAGAGTGTGAGGGATGTTCTTTTTGGAGTCCCAGAGAAATGCCTTGAATAATTCCATAAGAGAAAGTAGGCCATCTCAGCCTGGATCTATGCTATAGGTCTGACATAAATCAAAAAGTAAATATCCTTGTGATTTCAGCTTGCAGTGGCTCCAGTCTAACTGAGTATGCAAACCAGGAGGAGAAAAATCTCCCACAGTTTCTGATTTCATACATAGAGGACATTATCAGACTCTATACATGAAAGCTCAGACAGGCACAGGAATATGATTAATTACCACAACCACTGCAGAGTTTCAATATAAACTTCAGCTGAGTTGCATACACTAATGCTTGGTAGGAAAATAAGGGCAGAGAATGTCTGGAAGATCAGGGTGTGATCTTTGTCATACTTAACAGAATTACTCTTTCCACACACACATTAGTGTGAAAACCAACAATTTACTGTAGCATCTAACAAAAGAAAATGTTTTCCTTTCCATCCTCCGTCTTAGCAAAATGGACAAAACGCATCCCATTGTTAACCTGCCATCGCACCCTCTCCATCTCCCAGCGGTGAGTCAGCTGCCTGACTTACTGCTTCTTTATCTGACTGAGGTTTGTGCAAGTTAGAGTCTGTGGCCCCGTCCACAGCTCTGAAATATCAGTAGTTTGACTTTGCTGTGTACTGCTAAGTCCATGGCACTGTCCATGGTGCTGAAGTAGCAGAGAAAAAAAATAATAAAAACCAATCCAGATACTAAAGAGTTTTTTCTCCCACCCCTAGCCCCTAAGTTAAGAAGAGTGAGAGGTCAGCTGTCAATGGTCATATAAAGCTGAGAAGTCAAAAATAGCTACTCAAGATGAACTGTCTTTCAATAAAATCCACCACCTGCAAATGATCACGACATGGTCTGTGGATTATCTTGAGTAACCGGGTCATGATTTCTGGAAAGAGACACTAGTGTGTTTTCAAATGTATTTTTGGCACTTTGAGCACCACAGGCCGAGTGGCATCTAGTTCCATTATAGTCAAGGGAAGGCAGACAAAACAATCTAATTGGATAAATAGCACCAAAGGTTAGAGGAAAAATAGGTATTTTTGATTCTGGGATGAACTGTCCCTTTTAGCTAAAGCTTCTCCATTTGCTCTACTATATTTTAATCTTATAATAATGACTTTTTATCTCATCATAATGAATTTTTATCTCATAATTATGATTTTTTAAATCTCATGATTAGGATTTGTATCTCATAATAATGACTTTTTATCTCATACGTTTGACCTTCTATCTCCCAATAATGATTTTTTTAATCTCATAATTGTGATTTTTTAAAAATCTCATAACGTTGACATTTTATCTCATTTTAATAATGATTTACCATGGAGATACATTTTTTCTTTTACTGGCAGTAATGCGCCTCCATATTTGAATGTTTTGCACAGTATGTTTAAGAGGTGCTGGATTAATTACATGATGTTATCATGTATTATTAAGGAGAAGAGGCTTTAGAATAAGGTTAGAAAATAGAAACCAAACATTTAAACCCAACACATGGCTCAACATTGGTGCCTGGGGCAAGTAAACTCTGAGTTTGTGCAAGTGGAAGGCCTCATGCAGTTGTCTGAAAAATAAATGTGAAGATGTCTTTATCTTTTTGTCTTTTTGTCTGGTTGTTTGGCAGCTCTGATCTTGAATGCACTGCATAATGGAATGATGAGCGACTTTCTTGTTTTTGGCTTACAATACTATTATCTGACTGAGACAATTTATCTAAAGTTTAGGTACCAGTAATATCTTTTGACATTAGGTACAACAGGATACATTTCCTATTGTAGCTTCCTGAAATGATAATGCTAATGTCTAGCCCATCTCCATGAAGCTTGGTGCTCTCTTCTGCTCTCTTTTGTTGGGGTAAATAAAGCCCCTTTACACCCTTTTATGCTCTTTGATAATTCATTGTTGTTAAATAACTAGTGTACTGCAGATTACTTCACCACATAATCCATCTTCTCTTCACTAGCCTTGTTCAAGCCTTTTTATATTTGCTGAACAGTAGGAACTTAGCCTTAACTATTCAGAGCAGTTAATAAGGATTTGACTCGATCTGTACATAACCAAATAAACCAAATAAACACTACAATTCCACACCAACACTACACTGAAAAACAACACCAAAGAGACATTCTGGTGTAGCCTAATAAGTGTACTTTATGCCCATTTTACTCCAAACTTGTGGAGACTGCATATTTCCAAATTACAGTTTTTCTCCTTCACTTTGGGTCAATTCTTCAATAAGGACGAAGTTTAGAACTTGGTTTTGATGTTTACAACAGATTTGAATTTCTCATTCATTCAAGCAAATTTCACATGCTTTGTCACATGTGTGCAAAATAGTAAGCACAGTTGTCTACAATTTGAACAATAAGCACTTGCACATGGCTCACTGATCAGAACTGATGTGTTGATTCTTAGTGAACTGTCTTCAATGTCTGGAACATATTCAGCTATCCATGGAAAATAATATGCACATACATCCCTTCACCAAGGCATTTTTTTTCCTGTGAGCTCGAAGACAAATAACTGGTACTGAGAGGTGTCTCTGACCATGTCCGAGATTTTGCTTTGAGAGATCCATTATTGATATATTTGAGATCAGGGTTGACTCTGTGTTGGGGAAAAAACACTGAACTAACAGCTGAAACCTGGCCAAAGATCTCTAATTCACTTTGCTGGGGATGTGATTCAATCTGTGTGGTGAAAGCCAAACCAAACAACTGAAACTTTGCTAGGATCTTAATTTGATTTGTTTCAGGGAAGAGGGATTGCTCTGGATTAATTTTGAGATACTGAACTGAACAAACTTTTCAATTTTTGTTGTTTATTGCTGAAACCTTGAAAAGTGTTGTTTTTTCTGTTAAACTCTCTAGCTTTGGGGCATTTTTTCTTTTGGACTTTCATTTGAATCATTCTGACTTTTCTGAAAAGGACTTTTTCTTCATTATCCTGCCAGTACAATGATTTATACCGAACTGACTTATGCTTCATTGTCACCCTAATTATTGCTGTGTATGCTGTGCTGGTGCTCTAGTGTCTTGTGCTTCAAATTTATGAAATTTGTACACACACACACACACACACACACACACACACAACACACACACAAACACACTAAATACCAGTTATTCCACTGACTTGTCACCAAGGTGCAAATAGTACAAGTAGTGTTGTTTTAATGAATTCCTTGGCCAAATAGAACTTCTATTTTAAGTAGAGGACACATTAAGACAGAGGTCAGGCTTCACTACTGTGCAATATACTGCACCTGTTTCCACTGTTGCCATCAAAGTCAGTAATAAAACGGTGAATGTGTGTTCAGCTGATATCTATGCGCACCTGCATCCGGGCAGACCACACACATAAATCAGATTAGTAATCTGTCCTTGTCCTCCTTCACAGTGGAGGCACCCATTAATACTTCATTTCATCTCTGCAGTGGCAAGCTTTTCTGGAACAAGCAAAGGTGACAGCCACACAGTCGCTGGATGAGAAGTTAAAGGAGTTAGCTTTCAAGATCCCAGCCTGCACGTTGATTGACAGGCATGGGAAAGCAAACAAAGCTGTGCAGTCAAACTAAAGAAATGAGGAGGATTGATCCACACACAGGCTCAAACACAAGGGACGAAACCCCACAGGGTAACATGGCTTTATTAGCGAACAGCAGGCAAAATATTACATAGTGCTCTAACCTCTACCATTTGTGTGTTTTGTGCTGATACCATATATGGCAATTTTACACTGACTTCCTCTGTTTGCTTGGGTGTGTGTGTCTGGAATGTCAGTCACTCACCTTCAATGAAACAGAGTGACTGGATTATCAAAGTAAATGCATTAAAAACAATTAATTCTTTACATACATACATAATACCCATGCTTAGAAGACAGGCTAATGGGGGTTTTCAAGTCATTAGACATTTTGGACCAGTGATGGACTCAGGCTGTCTTTTTTATCCCCTGAATGTCACCCTCAAGGGCACTCTATCATGATTTATCTACTATAGGAGCATCTAAGAGGGCACTTTTGCTGCATTTCTCGAACATGGGGGAGACCCATGTTATAGAAATCTTAGACTTGGCCCATTCAACAAGCGGCCTGCAGCCCAGATATGACCCTTTTGAATTTTCCTATGGCCTGCAAGAGGCTGTCTGCAAATCAGGCTGCCATGTGTTTTGTAAACCACCTGTGTGCTGTTAGGCTGCCACAGCATTCGCTTAGTCAAGCCTTACATTGCACTCTTTCCACTCAAACTATGTTGAAACAGCAACCAACGGTAGTGTAATTTCTCTCAGTGGCTCAAAAAGGCTGAAAATGACAGAAGTCAGATATGTATCATAATGTGATAGTAGTGAATAACCTGACTGATTTATGACAATTAGCGAAAATGCAAAGACAACAGCTTTCTTTTATGATGATTCAAGCAGCCCTACTTATTGTCAGTCTGGGTACTTCTTTACTGTTTTCACCTTTAACAAATATTATGGATGTGGACTTGTCTGATGGATACTTTTTTTCATATTCACCTTGCTTTCTATATTTATAGATATGGACCTGACAGAACAACACCTCCTGTCACCTTATTTTTGTTTAGATATAACACTGTATTCTGTGTGGCCCATGACCCCGCAGTGATTTTCCAGTTTGTCTAACTTGCCAACTTGACATCTTTGCAATGATCAATTGTTGTGTCTCCTCAAATGTGTTAATGTATGTCATGTTCATGTTTAGTGTTTCATGTTTTATGCATAGACTGTATATAGAAGTGGACGGAGCTTCCGGCTCTGAAAAATGAAGCCAATGCGGAAGTGCAGTAACGCTGTATTCTCACCGAAATCCAGCAGGGGGCGCGCGAGCTGGCTGCAAAAAGAAGCCCGGTTCCATTGACACCCGTTCTAAAATGCTGAACTTTACAGCTGAAATAAACATATTTATAGCCCGTGTCAAAAAAACGATTTTGGTCTCTATCGCTAATATCCCCCACCATGTTCACTGAACCAGACTTAAATTTTCATATAAGTCATTCGTTGATTTTATATTAAGGCTTAAAGTTCTGTATAATTAGGGGCGTGGTTTCGTGATTGACAGGCGTAGTGCCCTATGGTAGTGCCACTCACTCGCTCCCTTAGACTATACCGTCTATGGTCCCACCCTGCTCCACCGTCTCAACCAATCATATTCACATCCGGTTTCAAAACTGTCAAAATGGCGCTGGCCAAATCTGAAACTCGAGGCTTCAAAACGGGTGTTCAGAAACCAATGGGTGACGTCACGAAGGCTCCGTCCACTTCTATATACAGTCTATGGTTTTATGTCATGTCTGAGTTCATTTCATGTTTAGTCCTTGTGGTCTTGTATGTTTATGTCTAGTCTCATCATGCACTTCCTGTTTTATTTTGGTACTCACCTTTTCCCTCTCGTTTCAGATCCTGATTTCCTCCCGTTGTGTTATTTTCCCTCCACTGTGATTGTCAACCCCGCCCCTGATTGGTTCCACCTGTGTTCCCCTACCTCATGTATTAATAGTCTGTGTCTCCCTTAGTCTTGTTGCCAGTTTGTTGTCTCTTGTTGTGAGTATTGTCAAGTGTCGTCACTTCTCCAAGTTAAGTTGTAGTTTAGTTTTTTGTCAAGTTTGATCCTCCCAGAGAGCGTTTTGTGTTCACTCATTGTTTTTCCTCCTTGAGAGTGTTTTCTGTTATTGAAACCTTTTTTGAACCGTTTTTTGAATAAATATCCTTTTGTTTCCTGGAGTCGTGCATTTGAGTCCTTTCGAGTCGAGGTTCTTACATCAATATGTGATAAAATAACATAACTACCAAAAGGGATGTGGACATGTTCATTCTTTTTTACATCAGCTCAACTGACTAAATACTGATTTTAAGCAACATGGAACAAATGGATGGAAAATTGCTTTTTAGCCTTCATTTCTGTAGTCCAGGATGTTTTGTTAAGTATTCTCCCTGTTTATCCATGCTGCTAAACCTTATATCCACACAATTCCCTACAGTAAATTCACAGGGGGCATCACAGTGTAACCAGACTTCTGCTGTCTACTTGAGCCATTAGATATTGATTTCCTTGCTTAAGAACCTTGGCGATACTGTTGTTGACAGACAGGAGATGGTTAGACCTTCACAGATGTTCTGCCCAACAAATCCATCGAGAACTAAATAAAAAAACACCTCCATGAATGACAGGAGTACAAAAAGCATCTGATGCAAAGCACGCATCTGTCATAGCTTTGACTTTGAATGTCCAGCAGCTGCTTAAACCACTTAAGCATGTTTCCATAGAGACCACCAGAGTGTGGATATACTGTATGTTTACCAGACAAGGTATAAATGTTGGGATAAATAATTGATGTGGAAGAAAGATCACAGTTTGAAACCACGTTTGGATGACTTACAAGACTTGAATCAGAATCACACCAAACATACAGCATGTTAAAACAACTCATAGTGGTGAGGATATAGTATGTCTGTGCTTAAGTGTGTGTGCGCCCATGGGAGTGATGTGGCCATGATGGAAAGGAGAAAGAGAAGAAAAGAGAGGATTACTTGTTGTTACCACAAACTGTTAGATGTAAAGTTTATTTTATTTCATTTTATTTGTTTTTCTCAATTTATATTAATTAATATGGCCAACCAACTCTAGCCTCATGCTAAACTCTTAGAAATAAAGGTGCTAACTAGAACCATAAAGGTGTTTTGGCTTGTTCCCATAGGAGAACCATTTTTGGATCATGGTAAAGGTTCTTCTTAGCACCCATTCAGAGAGCTCTACCTAGAGCCCAAAATAAAGTGTTAAACGTAGAACCATTTGTGAAAGGTTTCCCACAAACCCCCTATGAGAGGTTTTACAGAGAACCTTTCTCTGGTGTAATGGTTCCACACAGAACCATCTGGGGGTTCTATCAAAACCCTTTCCACCTCCTGGGTGCTAATAAGAAACCACCTAAGGGGTTCTATTGAGAACCCTTTTATTTTATGGTACAAAGAACCCTTGACAAACCCTTGACTGAGGAGTTCTACAAGGATTTCATACTTGAAGAACTCTTTCTTTCAAAAAGTGTTTTTCTTTTTCAATGAAAATGACTGGGGCTGGGAATCATTTAAAAAGTTATGATACCAGTATCAATACCAGTACCCTTAAAGTTACAGATAAGAATGGAGTACTTCATTTGATACCTTTTTTTGAACCTTCTTCTTTCTGAACACTTGCAGTGTTTGGCTGCCAGCAAAACCACATGATTTGACCACATTTTTTCTAGATCTGGATACCAGTGAATTGAAGTTTGGATACTGCTTGGTCCTGGGTTATTTCAGTCAATATATTCAAACACTGAGTACCAATCACCAGCCCTACCCTTGACAAACCCTTTCTTCAAAAGCAAATGGTTCCGGGCATAACCTTCCTTTTAGGGAGAATCTTTATGGAACCCTTATTTCTAAGAGTGAAATGAAGCATGACAAAAATCCATCTAGCTTGAGAGATCCATCTAAAGATGATGCTCTGATTGAGCATGTTTACATAAAACAGATGTAAATTTGAAACATTTTGGAACCAAATTTATTTAATTCCCATTTCAAGCTATTGTCTTGCATTTAATCATTGTGTTATAATCTGGAGGTTTGTCGAGTACCTCTAGGGAATGTATCAGACAAACGAACATAAACGTACAAATGTGTACAACATGCTTCACTTGTTTGCACACCATCATTTCAAATACAGTAATTTCTTTTCAGCTGCTTCCCCTGACACAGTTACAGCCTAAGAAATCAAAAATGTGAGGGTCCATCGGTCTGTTTTGAAACACGAGAAGAAAAACTGTTAGAAGGAAAGCTGTTAGAATTCCAGTTGGCACTTCTACCCCAGCCTGGCACCGTAGCAATACACTTATACAACACATGAATACTGTTTTGCTGAAGTATTTTGACATTCAGAAGCATTCTGCACAAAGTGGTGTGCAGTCAGGGCTGTATTGCTGAGGCAAGAGAACAAGACATTACAATAATGAAGACTCTGAGTATGTTATAACTGTCCACATTGTGGTGTGACAAAACGTACCACTACAGTGGTAATATTATACAATGTACCACAAAATAGAGGGTTAAATTTTCTGGTTAGAAGACATTTATATCACTAAAGTTGCCCTAAATAAATAATAATAATAATAGTTGACTGAATTGAGACAAGTTGAGGCAATTTTTAATGATTCAAAACAAATAAACATCTAGTCAAATAAACTCATGTTCAGTCAGCTTAAGATATTAAGCTGAACCAACAACTCTTCAGTCATACTCACAAAAAATGATTTCCTTTCGTATTTTCTCAGTTTGAAAAGTCAGTCACTTCTAAGGTATACTTGCATTAAATCGTTTTTGCATCCAGATCTAGAGAAAATTGACCATCTATATGGTTTTGCTCGCAGCCAATCACCACAAGTGTTCTTAATAAAGAAGAACCTTTGAAAAAGATATCAAATGAAGTACTTCATGGTATCTGTATCACTTTAAGCGTATTATTGATCCTGGTATGGTAATTTTTTAAACAATACCAAGCCCTACATAATTTCACACAAAGAACTTACAACTTCTTCAGATCCTCCTGTTGGAGCTGCTCTGTTCCAGGCATTGGCACAAAGACAATATGTGAAATTGCTCCCAGAGAATTAATTAAATTTTAACTGTAAAGCAGTAGGGACTGAATTTAATACTAACCTTTATAATGGTTCACAGTCTTTTCATTACTGTGCAAATAAACAACCCTGACTTATCTTAAAATGTATTAGAGACAAGTCATACGTTTTCATCAAACTCAAAAAGGGAGGGTCTCAGGAGAGTCTCAAACAGTGCATGGGAAGTCTTCTAATATGCTGAACATGTTTCTTTAGAAACGTAATTGAACTCTGTGAAGTACATCCATTCAACTCATTGTTTCAAGTTGAAAGGCTTCAAGATAGAAGAACTCAGGTTTATAAGGTCTGAAGTGTTCTGAAAGTAAACAGTAGAAAGCTTTAAAGGAGAAATATGTAATATATTTACTGTACTAAATCATAAAATGACCATGATATGTCATCAGAGATTAAGGAAACATCTGAAGCTGAAACACCGGCTTCTCCGACAACAACATTACAGTCAGCATGCTCTCTTTTGAAATTTCAATTCCCAGGCCAAATAAAATTAAGTTAAAATTAATGCCAAATGTTTCCCGAATGAGTGTTTGTGAGTTGTAAGAAATCATGATAATCTCTTAGAAGCAAATTGAGCAAAATGTTAATGCCATCTGGCAGGTAATGAGACAGGCAGCCACTGAACTCCAACTCCAGAGTGTGCATTTTCAGAGCAGTGGGCTTTTTTTTCCAGGGATAACAGGCAACAGCCAACTATCTGTTTTGAACAACTAATCAACTTACATTGTAGAATTCGTCATTGCTTCATTGTCCAAATAATGTTGTGCTAATCTTGTGCTCCTTTTCAGTGTCCCTGCAGCCTGCACCCGAGCTTCGTGTCTGGGGAGGAGAGGGCAGGGGGGAGACAACTCGCTTCAACCATTATCCTTGTATATTAATTAGGGATTCAACCTATTTAATATACATCTGTGGCTTAAATTTACTCTTTGGACTGCAGTACTTATTTTTGAATGCGAGGTTCTCCTTTAAGCTATTTTAACTTCAGTGGATAAAACTAGTATATTTATATTAAGTTAAAGAGAAAAGATTTAATTTATTTTTTTTACAGTGTTAAGGTTTTTACAGTGTTAGGGTTAATTTATTCCGATTTTTTTTCTCTGATTTCTTAGCCCTCATCATGGCACTACCTGTTCCTGCTGTCAAATTATAATTTCCATCAGTGCCTCAGAAACCCCAGAGCCGTTTTAAAGAGGAAATAAACTTGTGACATGTCTTGCACAGCATGTCAAATGTTTGAGCTGTGCAGCAACTGCTGAAGGCATTAAAATTCGCCTATAGCAAACCTAAGCTGTCATCTTGTCTGCAAATTTCATGCTTTCCTACTGTACATTCCTATGACTGACACATATATGGAAGAAAAGTTTGTTCAGACTGTGCAGCCTACTAGTTGCTGGTAGTTTGTTAAAGGGATAGTTTTGATCATTTGAAATGGGGTTGTATGATGTACTTGCTGATAGTCAGTGTATTACCTGCAGTAAATGGTGGTCGACATCCCCACTTTGGAGAAGCAGGGAGGGGTACCAGCATGGACAATAAGCAATTAGCTAGAAAAAAATCAATGTTAATTTGTGTATATGCTATATTTAGAATATTTTTGGTGCTTTACCTCGCAGTCAGACAGCATTTTCTGTTGGGAAACTCCACTAATAAGCCAAATATTGCTTTCTCCAAACCAACCAAACTAAACTGATAAACTCAGCAGATAGAGACGGTGGTAAACCAGCAACCCCCATGTTCTGCAAGGTAAAATGACTAATTTTGCATATGGACTTTGGTTAGTTTTGAGAGAGTGACATTTGGCTTATGGCGGTTTCCCATCAGAAAAAGGCTTTCAGAGGGCAAGGTAAAGCAGTGAAAATATTCTAAAAATAACATACACTTCAACTGATATTGATTTTTAGGTTGCCCTTTATAAGTGGCTAAATTACCTTTGTTGCGGACTCTGTCCACATCTGCACATTGCTTAGCTTTTGTGCTGGTGACTCTTTCTGCGTCTCCAAACTGGGCGTATTGATGGACATATGGGTAATACAGTACAATGACTTTGTATAAGTGCCTCATATAACACTGCATCAAATAATCTAAAGTATCCCTTTAATCAAGCAGCCAATCAAGTAGTAGTGTCGAGGGACTGTTGCAACAACTGATGACTGTCTACATTAAATGCCAGAGTGGAAAAGTGGACATCTACAACTTTGTGTGTTCATGAAGCACTGCTGATTCACCTGACAATCCTGTATCACCCAGCGGTCACCACCCTTGTCACTGCTAAATGTTTTCCAGCTTATCTTGTGAGAGGTTTTGACAATTCGTGCTAATATACTACCAGCACCTCTCATATCATGTTAAGTACGCTAACTTGAGCAAAATCCTATACATTTCCACATAAATTCCTCCTGGCAAGCAATCTGCCTGCGTAGGCTACTTAAGAGACTATTTGTGTCCTATGAGGTGCTGGATTACAGGATTTGCATTTTAAAGGGTGTCAGTGATGGCAGCTGGAGGAAACCGGTGAATGCAATTGTTGCGATGCAATAAAAGATCTGTGATGTGAGTCAAGCTCAGTAACCTAAATGACACACCTACTCGTCCTGCCCACCACAGATCCTCTAATACCTACACCATGAAGCAGGCTATTACCCTGCAGCACTGGCAATTTTTATATCACATCCTGTGTGTACATGTAAATGCAGCACTGAGGGTGCACCTATGTATATATTACAGGCTGAAAATATACCATGTAATGTGTGAGCTGAAACAGGCTATTTTCTGCTTGTTCTGAGAGATTGTTTTTCCTAGAACTGCCAACAGAAATGACCAGTGCCGCAATAAACTAAAAACCATTTGAACCCATTTTGCTTGTTTTTTCTTTTCTTTTAAAGCTTTTATGTATAATGCACTAGTTAAACAGATTAATGTCCTGGCTGTGGGGTGAAATTATTCCTATAAAGTGCAGGGAAATTGCACTGGTCAAATTTCCCTCTGCGTGCCCAAAGTGCAGCGATGGCAGGATTTCAGGACAGAAATAATAGATTTTGTTTTGATCTCCAGAGCATGGAGTTGTCTCTCCCAGGGGCCTGCCAGGGTTAAACTCTGATCTGTACACTGTGACTTGCTCAAGGCTTGTGTGTGTGTGTGTGTGTGTGTGTTGTGTATTAAAGAGAAATATTGCTTCATAAAACCCACCGCGCTGCAGCGATGACTCCTGTTAATGCAGACTGTTGCTGGAGTATGTCTCTGGGATGAGGAAATGGGATTTTTTTCATCTCTCCTCTGATTGCAAAGGCAATTAGTATTTAGCATGTGAACCCATGACCCTGTGCATCAAAGAGATTGAAAGACACCTTGGAGAGGAATGTTTACAGGTATTGGAGCTGTGAACAGCTCACCTCCTCAACTCATGGATAGGTGTAATGAACTTAGCTAGAACAGTGCCCAGTGTTAATACAGACTCCGGCATCCTCTCCACTGGTCATTTGCAATGCAATTTGCAATTAAAACAGTCTGCAGTGGCCATCTGGACATGAGAGCACTGAGAATGAGCAAACGACACTTTACCCTTGAGTCCTATTGGTGGAGAAATTGTTGACCTGAAGGGCTTTTGTGCAAACACTTTTATTACTTTTTCAGAGTCTAAGTTTTCTGGAAATATAATGTAATGTTTACTCTGGAGAGGAATGGGAAATACATGTTTAATACAATTAATCCTAATCCTTTTTATTTAATCATTTTAGTGGTATTTCAATGCAACAAGACCACACATGATGTACAAGCTTCTCTGCTATAGCTGTTGAAATCAGTATATTTCATTATTAAATATCCCAAGTATTCATTAAATACATTGTGTTTGATTTACACATATCATTTCATTTTTTCTTATTTACTTAATGACAAAATATTTTTTGTGTCACTATTACATCATCTCTGGGGGAAACATGGCTTCAGTGTCTCCTTAGGTAACAAAATTACTTGGTTAGGAAAGTAAAAGTTCATGATTTGTCTCTGCCATGTTGGTGTGAACAGTCACATTGGCTATTCCACCATGGCTGCAAATAGCTTTTTTGGCAACTGATAGCTGGGTGCTAATAGCATCTGTTATTAAAAATAATGATAAATAATATTTAATGCAATAATGTCACATCAAAACAGACCACACAATCATATTTTTAACAAACAGATGTCATTGTGGGACACATAAAAGCACAGTTTGCCCAAATAACAAATGTACATTACTGTACAATGCAAAAAAGTGTTGCAGTCGTCCCCAGTCTCCCCTAGTACTGGTTCACTCACTGGAGTTAGGGACCAACAGTTGGTCTAATTATCTGAAAAATGACAGGATGTTAGAACAGAACTTGTAATCATTTTATTCTTCCACTACATCACCTCACATCTAGCAGCCCACATGTAATTCTGCATAAGCCCTCATCCGGGAACCCCTGAGAAAGCGCTCATCAGACGGAGATCGGTGCTTGTGGGATTTTCAAAACTGGAGACGCATTCATGTAGCGGTGACTGGTATTTACTGTAGTCAACAGACCATAGCCTAACAGAGTTTCAGAAGTCCGGTAGGTGGCAGTGAATGTTCTCAGGTAGGGAGGGCAGGTTGTGGGGGGGCGTGTGTTCCTCTTGCACAAGCGCTCCCATGTTGCGTAGTGTGGAAACCTGACGTGGAGAGCAGCGGAGCGGTGAGTGACTGACACACAGAGTTGCGGCAGGGCAGAACAGAAAGTGCCTGTGGCCGCGAAGGCTCCCCATCCTCTCCGGACCCGACAGAGACGCTCGAAGACTGGCGACGGGCTCCGACACCGGTCGGCTGGCCGCGGGTGACCCGAGGTCGGATCCCACTTTTGACGCACAAGACTCGGGCTCCGCTGGCAGGAAAGCTGGAACTAAACTACATTCATTGACTTGAGAGCGATGCACTGGCAGCATGGCCAAGTGGTTCAAGGAGCACCTAGGATTCAAAACTACCAAAGCACCCCCTCCGGCGCCTCCGAAACCCGACTACAGACACTGTCACACCGGTGTGCCCGGCGGTGCGCCTGGCTACCAGCAAACAAGCTCCGGGGCCACCTTCCCGAGCCCCGCTCAGCCGGACATCCTCGCTGCTTACAAACTACAAAAGGAGCTGGACTTCGAGGACCCGTACACTCCAGGTGGAAATATTGCGTTCTCCAGCTTGAACACTGTGGGCTCGCCGGATATCAAGTATGTGTCCCCAAAACACCGACTTATCAAGGTGGAAACAATCGAGAAGAGCAGCCCGGCTCCGGGCGGCGGTGTCACAGTCACCCAGGCTGTCGCTGTAGGGAGTGTTAAATCTCCGACCTCGCCTCCCTCCGACCACGACAACAAGGAGAAGGTGGGTGAAGTTTGGTCCAAGTATAGAGCAACAACTCGCTCCTTAACTTGCCTATATTTTGTTTTTCTTTTCTAATTATTGAAACAAACAGCCCAACGAAGTATATACTAATCGTTTATCAGTGTTTTCCTCAAAATTAAACCACATAATTAGCATTCTTTCTCATAAAACTGCTTTTTTTAAAATCTCAAAACAAACATAGTTTCTGTATGAAGTATTTGACCTACTCCAGTAAGGAGTGAATCGTTACAACCGGCAGAACTTGTTATCACAACCGCACAACGGCTGTCCACATGAGTTGCGACATCCACCTCTTGTCTAATAACTAACCTGCACTACAGGGAGTGTGCTGTGGCAGGAGCAGTCAGTGTGCTGTGTTCACACACAGCTCAATATCACAGCACGCATACCTCAATAACTGAAAACTGTGATCTTTATGCTTAACTTTGTGACAGTTAATTTGCCGCAAAGTGCTGGCAAACTCTGCTCTGCCTGCAGCTTATTCCCAAGCAACAATGTGATCGAGAGTTATTCACATAGCCTCTAATTGAACTTTAATCTAATCTTTTTTAACTAGACAGATCAATTTAGTGAATGTTCTTTTTGCAGTGATGTCTGCTGCCTTTGGGGGGGAATTACTTGTGATGGGATCATAGATATATGGCTATAATTTGAGCCTCTCTTGGCACAGGTCTCTGAATTAGAAGCCCGACAGATACTGGACTTTTTGGCAGATATGGAGAGCGATATTAGGGTGTAAAAAAAAAGTTCAGACATTGATATATCAGCTGACATTGCAATGATCCCTCAAATATAGTATCAAACTGTGTTCTCACAAAGGATATGCAAATTGGATGCAGGATATTTTACAGTTTAATTCTAAAGTTCATTGTACTGGGGCGCTGAAACAGTAAACTTTCACTGGTATTTTTGATATATTTACCGATATAGGCTTTTTGAGACCGATGGCGATAGAGATTTTAGTGGTGAAAAAATTCACTGACTACTGGTTTGGCGACCAGTTTAGAGATTTGCACTAATATGACTATGCAAAGCTACAAAGAAGGTGACTTTTTTAAACAAGTAAGAGAGAATACTTAAGTTAAATATTCTTTAGCATGTTAATTAATTTAAGATTGTCATCCGTTTCTAGAGATGACGATTTTAATCCAGCCACTCAGTGTGGGGCAGGTTGTAAAACAAGAAGCACTGCCAGGGAGGTCCTCTTGTCCCCATAAATGTTAGCTATTGTGCTAAATCTAAATCACCTCAAGCATCGTTTTCTGCGTTATATGCTCAGTAAAAAAGTTTAATATAAAAAAAACCACAAATAAAACAAAAAACATCTATGTATTAGACTTGAATTTAGAAAAGGCATGAAATATGCATAAGACGTTGCATGTAAAAGTAAAAAAAATAAAATAAAATCTGCGTTATGTTCTGTGAAAAAAAGTTTTCAAATTGTCACATATTGGACAAAATATGTGCTAATATAGCTGTAATAGGCCAATACTGGGCCAGTAATATCAGATGGGCAGTATATCTGTCTGCCTGTTTTCTGAATAATAACACAAGCCTTGCATCTTTGTTTTTTTTTAAGCTTTGAGGTTGTAGCTTATGTGTGGAGCTGGTTGCACACTTGTCAGCACACAGTGAACGTGGAGACAGACAAACAGGCAGAATGCATGCAGGCTGTGCCTTGGAGCTCACTGTCACGTCAGGCTTCTTAGGAATTCGTACACAACAGGTTCATTTGGAGAAACCTGAGATGTTCGGTGTCAGCGAGGTTAAGGACATACTGTATGATGAGTATGATCCGGCTGAGGAATGTTTCAGTGTCTGCGTAGCTCATGTACAGAGCAGAAAGCATGGCCCAGTGAAAATACGCACTGTGCACCGCTGTTTCCTCTTCAGATAAATTGCAACTGTGTTTCCAAATATCTTTTGGTCATCTGATTTCACCTCCACGTTACTTCCTCCTCCTCTTGTGTTTGCTTTCGCACCTGTCTTTGTGACGTGCGGCGAGTTCGCAGTTGGTTTTGGTTCAACACTGTTATTTATATTCCACAGTGTCTACAGCCTGTCACAGGAGTGTTGCATGAAGGAAGACTGCACTTTTCTTTGCCCCAGTTTTGATCACACAAAACACAACAGTGACTGTCAACTATATGTCCCAAATGCCCTCATCACAAAGACTGGAAACTACGTGAAGCTCATAAAACCATCTTCTGTACCATTGTTTGTTTTCCCAAACTGTCAGCCACTGCTTTCAGCAGCCTTCATGAACTTGGTATACAGGTTTGATAATCATCCAGTGATGTGTTATCAGTAAAACAAGCAGGAAAGCAGAATTACCATTCTCACCGAGCCACTGCAGCTGTTCAAGCTGATTAAATAGATTATTGTTGTCTCATGTTAATTGAAGCTTATTTGGATCTCCCCCAGTCAGGAGTACAGTTGCCTGCACCCCTCCTCTTCCTCCTCTCATGTGCACATATGGCTTTAACAGACAGGCAGATGATTGTATGGTATGGTTTAAATACCTCACACCTACCAGTATGAATGATGTTATGGATGAGCTAAATCAGTGCTGACAGCTGGCAGGCTTAAGCAATATGTCGAGAGAAGGGTTTAAAGGTTTCTTGTCAAGTGCTGAAGGTTAAATGAGAATGGTGTAGTAGTGGAGACGGAGGTGTGATGGAGATCAGATAATATCTGTGAGGTTTTTTGTACCTCTCGTCTTCACGCTGTGTTGCTGGTGTTTGCACGCTTAAGAAAACTGGTGATATCTGGGACTGTTGTTGCCACCTTTAGAGTTTTTTGCCATCTATCTTGCAGAGTATTAAAAAAAAAAGCTTCCACAGACTTGGAAATTATCTGTGCTGTGTAATCCATCACAGTAATCAGTGTGCCTTAATTTGGTTTTGAAAAAGTTTGTCAGTTTTTCACTTATTGCATCGTGCTGAGTTGAATGCTTTCACTGCATGGCTTACTGTCAGTCACCTGACACCCTCAGGGAGGGAAGGGAAGTTTGCAGCAGGGGAACGTTCCAAAAAACACATGTCGCCTTTCAGTCTTTGTTACATTTATTCGTCTATAAAATCCCCTAAATTGTGAAAAATGCTTATCACAATTTCCCAGAGCTCAAATTGCTTCTTTTGTTCAACCAACAGTCTAAAACCCAAAGACTCATCATTTACTAAGACATTTAAAAGGTAGCACACTTATTTATTTGGCCACGGATCACACTAGACTCTTGTGCATTTCAGCCTTTATCAAAGAGTTTGCAGTATACAGGTTCAACTTGGTATATACACATGGGCAGCAATAACACACAGCTGGGAGTTGGACCCAATTATTTACAAACCATCACTCTTCTTATCCCATGTTTCCAGATATAGGCACCAATCACAAGTTTATGATTAAATCTGATTAACACAGCGGTCACACATACATGAATGTGGGAGAGTGGTCATCGCCTGCCAAACGTCTTTGCTATTGGTCGAGGCTGTCACCCCGCCCCCTCAAAGCTCACCATAGTTGATCTCGAGGTGAAGACAGGACGCCAGTTCTTGGCCACTTCCCTTAATTCACAGATGTGTGACTGGGCCCTTAAATTCCATTACATACATTATGAAGCTAAACAAAACATCGTTTCTGGCCGTCTCTTTATTTACTGTCATAAATGACAAAGAAGAGCAGCAAATCCTCACATTTAAGAAGATGGAACCAGCAACTTACTAAAATGATTAATTGATTGTCAAAATATTTGACTGTTGTTTTAGTTAACTTATCGATTAATCAGCTAATTGCTGCAGCTCTATTATCAACAATGTCAAAAAACTGAGAGCTTGGACTCAAAGTACATCTCACTGTGCATATAATTTTTTAAATTGTGCATGAAGAATTTGCATAAAACCCCTCCAAATAACTAATCATGCTCCTCAGTAGCTACATTGTTGCAGCGAGTGTTGTGAGGTTTAATGTTTAAACTTTTGTGAGGATTAAAGTTTGTTTGGAAGCGAAGGATTTTCTTTGCAGTGTGGCTGGCCATGATAATTGTTTGTAATCCTTTTTAGAGGGACTCTCCAGGTGATTTTAAAAGTGCTGTTAATGTAAGATTGTCCCATTATGTAGACACTGTTGTTTTGTCAGTCTCTGTGGGAGAACACACTCTGTTTCCAGTGTGTTTCAGATTCTCTCCCTTCAGGCTGGTGTTGAAAGGTTGAAAGTGTGTGGAGTTCACGATATGTGTTCTTGTTTGAAGCTCCATGTTGGAACAGTTTTAGAGCTACCTTTTCTCAGGCTTTTTTTTTTTTTTCAGAGAGACATCTGGACAGTGTTTAAAAAAGAAAGTGTGTTTGTGGCTTGTAGCTCACACGTACTGTAGACACACGCTCACACATGGGTGGACATTAGTGTGATAGTAAATGGAGTCTTTTTAACTGCACAGACTAAACGCTGACTGCTGGAGACTGAGCAGAGAGCACAGAAGTGTCTTAACAGCACTGCTTGGTTACATTGATGTTTTAATTACTTGACTCATGAATGCTAATTATATCACTGCTTACCTAATGCCTGAAATGCCAATAGCAGAGTCAAGGGAATTTTCCACAGTCCATTTCTATTCACAAGAATTCCATGGGGAAAAAAGCAAGATAAAAAAGTTTGAACATGCAATACCATCTTCTGCAAATTGTCATAGGTGTCCTATTTCTTCTTGCAGTTATATTCTTATGCCAGTCATCATCTAAGAGGTCATTTATTCAGAGGATTTTTGTCTGCGTATCGTGAGTTGCTCTCTGCATATGGAGCTTTATTTTGATGCGGATTGTTGCTTGTACTTTGGAGTTTTTCGAGGCATTGTGATGTGTTTTGTTTTTAATGATGCCAAGCCCTTCATGGTAGAATGAGTTGAGGGAGATGATCAATTATCATCCTGCCTTGCAGCTAATTAAAGGCCTCATCTCCCAGCTCATCGCTCTACTCAGCACTAACCTAACTTCTCTCAAGGACACGCGAAAGTGATGATGGGCCCCACTCGGAAATGTGTAAACAAAAGCAGTAACGCGGAGCTGACAGGCTGCGGCGGTCCTTGTTAAGTGCACCCCGTCATCATCAGTATCTGTCTGTGCACCTGGGAAACTGCTGTTCCAGTCTAACTTTGGCTTCCTTCATGGCTCGGGGTCCCTTTGACTCAGTGATCCCACGAGCTGGCTTATCTAACTATAGAAACCTGCAGTCGGATCAGAAGCTCAGGCAGCTGTTGAGCAGCCAACAGAGGCATCTGGATCGAGACAGTTCCTCTGTGCTTACATCTCCTCTGTGCCTCTTTTGACAAGACCTTACTCAGCATTTCAACTGATTATGTCGGAGGTGGAAAACCATGGCTACCTCTACCAAAAAAAAGTTTTTGACCCTGTATGGTCTGTCTTTGTTAACAGGATATCTCAAAAATTAGCCAGTTGATTGTAGTAAAATTCTGTTGAACTCAGGCCAACGAGAAATGATTGGGTTTTAGTGCAAATAGTCACATCATTTATATTACATTATAAGCACTTTCTATCTTTGCTCGTAACGCCTCAACTGTGAGTCCTCGAAGCAAAATTCCCCTTTTCATGAAGTCCTTGGTTTGCAAAATATCTATCAGGATAGGCCCTGCCCTTTCCTGCTTGAACAGATTTTCTGTCATTTTTAATTTCTCGGGTACAGGTAAGAACGGCGGTATAACAAAGATGATGAAAGTGTTGCATTTGTGAAGTTGCTTCATCTTGTCCTTGAGTTCCTGTGAAAATCTAACCAACTGAGAGTTAATATGAATTTGTATACAGTTGTACTGAAGTAAAGAAGACCAGACAGGTGTGACCCATTCAAAAGGATAGTTTGGATTATTTGAAGTGGGGTTGTATGAGGTACTTACCCATAGTCAGTGCAGAGGAGGAGTACTAGCACGGAACCTAAACTACACAACCCTGTGGTCGTTTCCTAGTAGCAGTATATGGAGAGAAAATCCAACCTTGGCAAATGTGCTGTTTTACAGTTGTACCAAACTCCAACATGCAGGCAAAATAAAGGTAATGTTTTATGACTTCAGCTTTAGCAAACTAACTGTATTAGTCATGTTTAGCTGCCTGTCTTGGGAGTAAAGATCAGTTATTTCAGTTATTTAGTTGCAAAAAGTATGTCATGCTCAATGAATGCCAGTCCATACAAAGGCAGTGATGCTTCCAATAGGCTGTCACGGTATAATAGATGTCGACTTCCTTCCCTTTGTCCTTTGCATACTTTTGAGTACATTTGCATGCGTAATGATCAGATTGATCTTGAGATGGTGCACTGCAGTCTGTGAAAGAGCTGAATTACGTCCTCACTGGACACACCTTCCAAGCCACAGTCTTACCTCATCCTGAGTAGATGAGGCTTTTGACTGGCCTGTGGATCACAGTGCCCTTAGAGTATGGTCTGAACTCGACTTGAGCTTCATTTCCCCACAACCTGAATATCTTCGCTTGGCCTTTCACCCCACCACTCCAGACATCATTGGAGTTTTATAAATGCATCCCACCGGCCTTTCGCGCTCTCATCTCTGCCAGTGATAGGAGAAATGTCAAGCACAAACGTCAATATCACCTGGGTCTGTGAGAGTGGTTTTCTTCAGGGAGCCAGAAAATGGATGAAAACATCAGAGCCCATCATGTTTTGTTATAGCACCCCTTTTAAGTGAAGTTCTCTACCTTTCTGAATCAGACAGAGGCTGGTGAGGTTGATAGCAGGCGCGACTGGACGTCAGAGCGGTGCAGGATGTGCCCTTGTTGCTCTGCAGTTACTGAAACCTGTTTATTTGTGCTTTCTGGCTGAGAAAACACCACAGTGCTGGCATAATGTTATATTTTCTTACTCAGATTATTAATTAGATGGATAGTTCAGATTATTTGAAGTGGGGTTGACTGAGGTACTTATCCATAGTGTTACCTACAGTAGATAGTGGCTGGCACACCCCAAGTTAGAAGAAGCAGAGAGGCGCAATAGCACAGAAGGCTAAACATTGTACTGTTGTGGACAGGGTCCGCACAAAAGGTATGTTAGATACTTAATACATGGTCCACATAAATAATTCAGTATCAGTTTAAGTGTATGCTATATTTAGAATTTTTTTACTGCCTTACTTTGCTGTAAGACAGCCTTTTCAGCTGGGAAACCACCATTTTACAAGCCAAATATCAGTCTCTCCAAAGTGACCAAACCCCATAGGTGAAATCAGTAATCTTACCTCACAGAACATGGGAGCTGCAGGTCTAACGCTGCCTCTATCTATTAGTATATTTGTGTTATTGAGTGACTATGGTGTTTTGACAGGATAGTCCAGATTCACCAGTGTTACATTATAACACAAACAAACTAACAGATCAAGGCAGAGGCAGACCATCAACCCCGTGTTCTGTGAGGTAAAGTCACTGATTTCGCCTGCGGTGTTTGGTTGGTTTGGAGAGAAGGATGTTTGGCTTATATAAAAGCAGTTTCCCGCCTGACAAAGCTGTCTGATGGCAAAGTAAAGCAGTGAAAATATTCAAAATATATTGTTTGCTTCAATGGTGGAACTTTTTTTTAAGAGGCTAATTTTTTTTCTTTGTTCACTCTGTCCTGAGCAGTACATTGCTTAACTTGTGTGCCAGTGCCAAGCAGCATTTACCGTCAGAAATAAAATGTCTATCAAAAAGTGCCTCATACACATCAAATAATCTGAGCTATCCCTTTAAAATCAATCCTATTTTACACCTGTGGACGTCCAAGCAGAATGAATACATAATGGGAATAATGTAAAGCCTTAACAGTAATCATTTTTGTAATTTTCCACTGCTGTGACAGTGTGATACCCAGGTTGAAATAATCAACAGATTGGTGTGAAAGCTGTGTTGTGGATGTCTTGGATTGTGCAGCTGTTGTTTTTCTTAATCACACTCAGTAGTGACAAATTTGTTACCGTCAGTGGTGGGCAGATTGTGACTCACATCTTCAAGTAAGTAGATAATTATTTTGATCATTATGAAAAATTGTGCAAAATAACAATGACAGTGTGTGTTGCCATGGCCACTCTGACTCATGACAGGAAAGTCTAGACTGTGATGTTGTTGGCATGAAGTGCCAGGCACGATTGTGAGTTGACCCACTCTTCACGGAGGTGTCAAAGAATGCCATGCATTTCCTGAACTATTTTAAGAATCTCAAAGTCGTCCTGGCTAGTTCAAGTCTATTAGATGTTCGGTTTTAATTACCCACTGCTCAGATGAAAACAAATTGTTCTTTTCGTGTCAAACATCTTTTATACTCAATGTTTTTTTTTTTAATTCTTTACATGACGAAAGAATACCACAGTGGATTCTTGTGACCTGAATAAGAATCCTGGAAGGGCACTTTGAAAGGAAGGAAGGAGCACAGAGCCTAAGAGCGCATATGCTGAAGCCCCGCCTCTCTGTGGCAGGATGAAGTCATCCTGTAGTGGAGGATACACTGAGAGCCATACAGTAATGCTCATTCACTTGAGCACCGAAAGCTTTGGCTTTTCATCAAGATATCATTTTGGTGAATCCACAAATCCTGTTTCATTTACATGGCAGCACTGAAATCCAGCATCATTGAGTGTAATAACTGGTCATGGTTAGGGTTTAACCCTCCCATCACATGTGCTTGCAAGTTATAGGTCTTGGAAGTGATGGCCTTTAGCCATTGTTTGCTTATTTTCTTCTTCCCCTCCATCTGGGAACCTTCTTTTCAGTTTTAAAGAGTCCCGGTGGAGTCTGTTGTGTTTGTTGCTCGATTTGCTTTTTCTAGCTTTGCACCGGAACATCAGTCACATGATTCCACCAGGTCACAATTAGCCTGCAGACTAGTGCTGCAGCCCCAGCCGCTGGGAGAGTTGTAGACACATGGCTCTGTTTTGTTTAATGACAGTGTGTGTGTGTGTGTGAGAGTGAGTGTAGAAGGAGGGAGTCCTGGTGGGCAGGCAGATCGTCACACGCCGATTAAAAGGAAACAAATCGAGCCCTAAGCCTGCATGCCATCTAAGGCATTAAGGGAGAATCTGCGTGACACATTGGCTTTTGCAAAATCAGTAGCTCTGCTTTCCCTCAGTAAAAACTATGCAAATTTCAGTCACAATAAAATAGTTGTTTTTGCATCAAAATACAGTATAGTGTAGAGATCATAGAGATCTGATTTGCCTTTTTATCTCCTGTGTGTGAAGGCAGCCTGTTGTTTTTGTGTCACACTGCAGGCGGCAGCCAGACTTCCGTCTTGCAAACAGAGCTGCCCTGTGATCTGAGCGCCCACCAGGAAGCTGAACACTTCCATTTCTTCTTAGTGGGATTCCAGTCTTTCCTTTCATTTCATTCTGTGAATGAGAAATGAGTTTACCAAATAAATTTCGGTGTGTTGTAATGCTACTCAGATCTATGATTTATTAGCGAGAGGTCACATTTTACTTATTTGCTTTTTCGCAGTTGAGAACAAAAGAACACTTTGCACATCCGTTTGATGGGACAGGTGTGTGGGCGAGCAGCAAATGGATCAAAAAGTTGCTGACTTGCAATATAACACGTATTTGTGATGTTTCAGTGCTGGACCTTCATCAGGCAAACAGTTTGTGTCAAGGAGAAGCTATCTTAAACAATGAGTGGTTTTTTGTCTACAACAAGTCACATTCCCTACATGCAAAAAGGACAAAAAAATAACAATTAGATATTAAAGACATTACAATATCCAAAACAGAACAAGAAAAATAAACCACTCTGTATTATAGCCATGGTAAATGTATCCCAACATGTTTGCATTAAAATGAGTAAATTCTTTAACTGCATTGTCAAAAAAAAACAAAAAAAAAAAAAACAAAACAAATATTGCAAAAAGTTTTGAAATATTACATGTAGGGGATAATGTATAATAGTAATAACAGACCTTAGAATGCTGTAATTCACATATCAGAATCTAGTGTTTAACAAAACCATGTAATAATCACAAATATTGATGGTTACATTTGTAAATGAGACTTTAGGAGTACATTTACATAGTAAGTTAAGAACAGCATCAAACAATGAATAAATAGAACCCACACAATTCATCAGTGCATACATATGTTAAATAACAATAATCAGATTTACTCGACACTGTCAACACTGCATACATTAAATCAAGTAGGTCCCTATAAATAAATCCTACAGGCATCAAGAAATGATGGCAGTAAAAAAATGCTCATATTCAACAAGTTTTAACATTTGTGGGTGAACCTAGCATCTAGAAAAAATGCACGTAGAAAAAGGGGAACATCAATAATAAATTTGAAATATAGAACCCTCCATACGTGATTGGTGGCAGACCAACAACCACTCCCTGTTTAAGATGACTCCTCCTTGACACAAACTGTTTGCCTGATGAGGGTATGTTTCACAGTTAAAATTAGCTGTTACAGTGATAGGGATGCGGGTGGAGAACGAAAGCTGCTATCTGCAGTTGTTTGGTGGAAAATAAGGAATGGCTTGGTTGCTCCAGGATTAAGGAAGTGCTCCCTTCCTGACAGGAAGTGTTTACAACTTGGTGACATTCCCTTTTTAACTTGACAAGTCTGTGCTCGCCCCTCTCTGTGGGCTGGGTATTCTGGCTGCTGCTTGCTTGCTAAAATGTAACCAGGGTTAATGTTCTCGGCTGTTTCGACATGTGCAATCTAGACGTCGGAAATAGTGACAAATGATGACGGCACATAGCTGCTGCGTGCTCCTCTGAGGGCTCTGTGGCAACAGACGGGTGATCATCCCTCAACCCTCCTGATTCAGCCTCTCTCGCCTTTTTCTACACTCTTAGAAATAAAGGTGCTAAGTAGAACCATATCGAGTTCTTCAGCATGTCCCCATAGGAGAACCCTTTATAAAGGTTACCTGAGCCCTTTCGGAGTTCTACCTAGAATCCAACATAAAGGGTTATGCCAAGAATCATCTGTGAAAGATTTCACCCAGAACAGGTGCTACAGAGAACCCTTCTATGGTGTAATAGTTCCACCCAGAGCTCTCTCTCTCTGGGAATTGTATTCCAGAATCTTTCCAACTTCGAAGGGTGCCAACAAGATCCCACCCAGGGATTTTGTAGAGAACCCTTTTATATTCCAAGGGTTTCATCTAGAACTCACCAAGGGCGATCTAAAAACAGCCTTTTTATGAGGGTTTCACCTGTGATCCTCTTGACGATCTGAGGGTTCTACAAAGAACCATATTATATTGACTAGATGAGGCAAAAACTCAAGAAAAAAATGAATTGATTAAGGGGATTCCAGCTACATTTAAAAATGCCATTTGAAACATGGGAAGCATTTTAATACTTGAGGGTGAGCATCATTGGACACCCATGCTTTCAACAATTCTTGAAACCCTTTGTCTTACAAAGAACCCTTGACAAACCCTGTCTTCAAAAAATGGTTCTTCAGAAATAAATGGTTTGAAGTAAAACCCCACCCGTTCAATGAGAACCCTTTTGGAAACCTTATTTCTAAGTGTGTATCCTGCTCAAGAGGTGGGAAGCCACGTAGCAATGGCAGCGGTGTGGGACTCCACCCTGCGCGCTCGCTCTATTGTGACATGCAGGGACCTCAGTGCATCCTCACCACACAGAGGCTATCTGAGGCCACAGAGCTTCCAACCTCAATCAAGACGTCCTCACATCAAAATCTGCAGCTTTGTTTACAGCCTGACTGCGGCTTGTTTTTCTCCCTGCTCTATAAATCACCCTCCCAAAATCAAAGCCTCCGTCCCAGCGGATCTCCTCATGTTGTTTCATGAAGCCCTACTTTCCTGATTGTGTCAGTTTTTATCTTATAGGAGCCATGATGATAAACAATACTGTTTTTGCCCACGCGTTGTGGTAGCAGCGTCACATGGGAGTGAATTGCATGTCTAGTCTCCAGTATGTGTCAGCATTTTTTCCCTCATTGAACACCATTACTTCATTCTCAAATTAAAAAAAACAAATCAGTGTTTCTGTAATAATTGTAACTGTAGTGATGAGGGAAATTGGTGTCGGCCGTGTTGAAGACAAATCGCTCATTCACACAGGCTTGGGATTACCATATTTTATAAAATTCCAACACACCATTGTAGCCCCTGAATTATTATCAACTCCTGTGCTGCACTACTAACTGTATGTAGCAGAAACACTGCCAATAAATCTATCACAGAGGGATGGGGGCAGAGGAAGGAAATTGGATTTTGTCAAGCGTGTCGTCAAGCACTTAATCTTGAATATCTGTCGCATATTAAGAGCACCTTCATAGGGTACAACCCACGGCCTCCTCCCGTTTCTCCACTGGAGGCCTTAAGTGGCTGTGTGAAGTGGGTTTCAATGAAGGAGGTCCTCGGGACGAGTTGGGGTGCTTTTTGTGCTTCGCTGCCTTGGGTGCTAAAGGAGGATGCAGTCATTCATCAGGAGACGAGGGCAGCCAGAGTTGGAATTTATTGAAAAGTGAGGTTATACATTTAGCTACTTAAAATTGCGGAAGCCACTAGGTGATTTGTTCAAGTGTAGAAAGGAATGGATGAGGCCCGCATCTAGCCTTCTCCAAGTGCAGTTTAGCCTGTTTGTTTGTGGGTTCCCATAACATTTATCTACTTACATTATAGCCTGTCAGTGTATTGACGTTACAGAGTTGGCATGATGTAGATCACTATACAAGGTTTCTCAAAGTGCGGCCTGTGGCCAATGGTGGCCCTCAAAACATTTTGTGGGGCTGTGAACCTGACATGAAAATGCATGCATTTTAATCATTCAATTTCAATACTTTAAGTTCACATAGGCTATTTAGTACAACACTCGGCTACTGCTTGGCATTTTAACGTTGTTTAAGGTAGCTACTGGCTACCTAAGCTACCTGCTGCCAGAGCCGTGTACAGAGCGCTGACATAATGTTAACTAGGAATTAGGATATTGTCTACACCAGAAGGCCGCTATTTCAATCGGCAGTCCAGGTGTGTGGCACCATACTCTGTTTTGCGATTTGACCGGTAGGTACTGGTCATGTAGGAAGCAGTACCGTATTGGCACCGGATTTCAGTTCCCAAACCTAGCAACTAGTGGCACCTCATGAGTGTCGCAGAAATGATTTTGTTGTCAAAGCCTGTGCTGTACTTGGGTGGACAACTCTGCAGATTAATGTGGACGTGAGAGGGAAAAGCCACCATGGATCAAATGCTGTATGGAGGAAAAAATTATCAACTCTTACTTCCTTGGGGAACAGATAAAGTGATCAAACTAATGAATTTGGTGCTCAAGGAATTTCACGATAAATGCCGTTATGCACAAATCCTACAAGTTCATGTGTCTTCCTGTGCGGCTCTCAGTTATATGCATGGCAGGCCACGTGGATCTTTCGTGTATCGTAAATCAAAATCAAATGTGACCCCTTACCTTTTAAAATGTTTGTCTTTCAAGCTCTTTCAGGGAAAATTTCAGCCTAACAAATGCTGCCAGAAAGGTCTCCTGCACAATTATTTGTTTCAGTTTTCCTAAACTGATTGCTACTAATTGGCATTGAGTTATTATTCAAAACAAACTTTTGTTTACAACAGTTACATTTTGTGGACACCATGCAGTAGAGAACAGACACTTATTGGAATTGGTCTATTGTTAAAAGTAAAAGTTCAGTGTAATGTTAACATTGTGTGCCTGGAGGTTGAAAGGTAGGTGAATAGTAAAGTGGTGTTCTGGGATGCTACAGTATACTCTTAATTGCTTTTAGATGTGCTTGGGGGCAAATAATAACATCCATACAAGGTCTCTGCACTACAATTGCAGTAATAAATATCTCCAGAAATTATGTTATAGCATTCTGTTTAATTGCATATTGGTGTTTACCAAAGGATACCAAAGAGGAAAAAGAGGAAAAGCAGGAAAAAAGATCTGATGTTGATGAGCCCTGTTGTCTCTGGATGGAAAGCTGTTCAGGGATGTTAAGGATACTGTGGTAGACACTGGTAATTTTCCTCAAGGGGAAAAAAGTATTTCCTGCAGGATTTTTGTAGCAACAGAAGTAGTCATAGAAAATATTATTTAAATTCTGTTTACAGCCACATCTGATCTCTTCTGTTAATATGATGGTGTCATGACTCTACAATAGATGTTGACTCGACTTGACAAAATAAAGCTTTGCTACTCGACTTAGACTTTAACACAAATGACTCGTAACTTCACTTGGGCTGAAGCCTTTTGACTTGAAAATACTTTGTGCATTTCCCCAAGCCCAAAGATTAAAAAGTGTCATTTAAAAAAAGTGAAACCAGGAATCAATTAATTTCCTGAATCAACGAACATTAATACGATTCCTTCCTAGTGAGATGACAGTTAATTCCCCAGATCCACTTTTCTTGAACCAGTCCAGTTGGAAAAAAATGATACCAAAGATAATTTTGTTTGCTTGCAAAAAAAATGCAAGGCGGTCAACAAAAAACAAATTGCAGTATGCAAAACCTGGGTCAAACTTCTAACAACAACTTCTAACTTTGTTTATCATTTAAAGTTGCACAAACAATGGTGAGTCCAGGCTAATAGTGACATAGTTAATGGGCTAATGCTTAGCTAACAATAGCTTAGCAACTAAGTAACTTGGCTGGAAACTCACTGTTATATTATGACTTGTTTAGAACTCAAATCCCAAAGTTTAGGAGTCAGAACTTGACTTGGGACTCTGAGGGCAAAGACTTGAGACTTGTGACTTGCAAAACAGTGACTTGGTCCCAACTCTGTCTCTCGAGGTTTCTAGGGGTTCTTTGTAATTGCCTGGAACATAACAAGTATTAATTTGTACAGACTGAATGTCTGGTGTGTGTGTGTGTGCATGTGTGTGTGTCTATATATGACTCATAAGTGAACTGAATAGTTATGACCCATCAGTATACTGGAATATAGGTGCCACAAAAGCCTCATAATGCACAGTAACCCATACTCACAGTGATGCTGCAGGAACTATTCAGGTGTGCATTATGTGCATTACACCTGTTTTCATTCAGAGCTCTTTGAACAGCACTATTTTCTGCATTGCTGATGTTTATCCTACTGAAGTGTGGTGCAGGGTATCAGTGTTGCTGTTGCTGCATCTGGAAGCATTCCCATGCAAACCATGATCAACAACAGGCTAAATCAGTTGTTGCCAAAAGGACGGGCTTCACTCCGGCTGCCGTGCGAAAGCCACCCCACATGGGTAAGAGTGCAAAGATCTGAAGAACCAACATTTAATGTGGTCTGAATCTTAAAGGGTGTGTGTGTGTGTGTGTGTGTAATAAATGAGTCGGCAGCCAGAAGTAAGCCGTTCTTTGAACAGTGCAGATGTCGCTGAAGGAGACACATGTGAAACTGATGGCTGAGCACACTGATGTGTAAATGTAATCCTCAAAACACATACAGTGAAGCATATGTCGCACATAAACTCTAAATCCTGAGCTTGCCAGTGGTTATGCTCAACAAAAGGGCTTTTTGAGGCTGAGTGATTGGAAAGGAATATAGAGAGGATGTTTATTTGTTTTTCAACTAATAATCAGAATTTCTGAAGACATGCAGTCATGCTTTTATCTTGTTGTGAAGTCACTAGTTTTTGTTAATTCACAAGGATGACTGTGCTCGCTAATACTGAATCTCTGCTGTTGAATGATTC
The DNA here is from genome assembly GCA_034769285.1 of Lutjanus argentimaculatus. Taxonomy (NCBI): domain Eukaryota; kingdom Metazoa; phylum Chordata; class Actinopteri; order Lutjaniformes; family Lutjanidae; genus Lutjanus; species Lutjanus argentimaculatus. Next base: position 16,893,154 of record JAWZSL010000002.1, read on the forward strand.
TCCAATTATATAAAAAGCAAAGCAAATGAATGTACCTGCAAATGAAGAGAAATTTGTTGCTCTCGAGTGAAGTGCTCTTCATCGGGGCATGGACTGCAGTAGCTTATGACTGATTGTGAAAAAGCGTCTTTACAGCAAATATAATAATTTGATTAGCTACCGTTGCAGATTCCTAAACAGGCCTTTTAGTGGAGGCACATTACTCTTACAAGCTCACTGAGACGCAGAAGCTGAAGCGGCAACCATGTTTCTTAGGAAGCATTTCAATAAAGTTTCATTAACGTCAGGTCTGCATGGTGGGAAATGCACTCCTGCATGGTCTGTCCTTTAGAGGCGATGCCAATTTTCCGTCCACCTAATCCGTTTGGGAGATATAGAACCCAGCAGGGCTCAGTCTTCGCAAGGGGCCTTCGATGAATTGTAACCAGATTTGCACCTGCTTCTTAGAAACATGAAAGTGACTTTTTAGATAGTAACTGCATTTTGTCAACAGAGAAGCTGTGATCAGTTTTGCTTAAATAAATTGCCTTGAGGGACTGTTTCTTGCCAGTATGTTCTTTCTAGAAAATTGTGGCCAAGTTATCTGAGGATGACTGCGCTCTGCACACACAGCGTGTGTTTATAGACAAAGATTAGGTGGAGGAGCTATCTGCAGAGGCACTTCAGTGATGCTCACTTTGCTGAGGTTGGCTTTTGCATGAACATTTGAAATTTTTTTTCCATCCATCAGGAGTAAACATACTTTATGCATGGCAGCTCTCTTCTGTAGAAAGATATAAAAAATAGCGTCCTCACATCTTTCTCTGTCCTCCCTTCCCTTCTTCTTTAAAGTGACTGTGTCCTCTGTCCTCCTCACAATGGCAGCGTGTTTTTTTGACACTGAAGAACAAAAGAGCAATAGCAGCAAAAAAAAACAAAGCCTTTTGAAATGCCTTAATGCAATTGAGCTGCTAAGCACTGAGTTGTATTAGGTTATCAGTGGCTGAAATCCCTTGTGGCGTGAGACATAAATCACACACGTCAGTCCTCTTTCTTTCCTTTTTTTCCTCCTCCTCCCTCATTCTACAGCCTGCTGACTTTTCTGGCGGTCTCAGAGGGGCTTCAGCCTTGACGCAGTCAATCCTTCCCAGACCAGCCATGACATTAATATCATACTCCTGTCTGCACTCATTCAGCGGGATTTCTTTTGCTTTTTCATCTGTGTGTACACGTCCGAAGGTGTTTGCCTGGTTACAGCCTGGTGAGATCATTAGTCTGCTGTTATACTGCATTTGCTTCTGGTTGTTTATAGCTCTGAAATGTCAACACTGGAAATGTAACTTGCTCAAAATGTGAAAAGACAAATATAGCAACCGATGGAGCTCAACTGTGACCGCCCACTTTTTCAACAGCTCCGGTACTGGAAGTGAATTTCCCCTTCATTCACACCTATTTGATTATTTTGACTGAAATTGCGATTGCAATATGATTAGCAGGAATTTTTGCACTACAGTTTTCATTTTTACTGAAAAAATACCTATCAAAATTGTGATGACGTGACATTTGTTTGTGTTTGCACCAAGCAAACATGTTTTCTTTCATCTGTTAGGTCAGGTCATCTATGCAGAACTATGGTACCTCATTATAATGCTGTTTTCTGTAATATTTTCCCTTTTTCAAAAATTGTGATTTGGTTCTGGTTCTGCGATTTGGATACTACACTTGGCCATATTGCCATTTTGATATTACAATTAATCGTGCAGCCCTAATTTTGAGCAAAAAAAAAAAAAAGCAAAATGGAATCCATAAACCATTGTGAATGATATGCCTTCCTCTTAAAGCTAACTTTTGTCATTATTATAGTGTTGATAACAGTATTGTAATAAATTGTATTCTGTGTTGTGTGTGTATCTAAATTATATTCACTATGGCATAACAACATTATCAGTATGACTCATGTAACGTTAGCTACCTCGCGAGCCAACCTGCTAGCGTACTACCTGTTTGGAGGCAGGAAGTTCAGAGTCATTGCCATTACCCTTTAGGATTGTGGGTTGTATAGTACTTCTCCATGATGTTGTGAATACAAACAAGAGAACATACCACGGTTTCAGTCTCATAGCTTCTGGTAAGTCTGATGGATGGTTTTGATAATATGGATAATAACCTAAATCCTGTATACAGAATATGAATCAGATTTTCACTTTCAAAACCTCACTGTTGAGCTCTGTTTTCTAGTCATTACAACCAAATTTCCAGCTGTGCTCAAAATTCAACTTATGCCGTTTCTGAAATTTTTATTCTTTTTGCTCATGATTATCTGATGATCTAGCCTAGAACACATTCTTTCTCCATTAAGAGTGCAGGAGGAGGATTGTAGCTCATATTTTTCCACTTCTAATGGAAGAACAGGGCTGAATCGAAATGTAATCCAACAACCTTGAGCTTCGTCAAACATTGAGCCAAAGTGGCAGGTGCCTGTTATAGTCTCCCTCCTTCGCTAATGTTCCCCCTCTGTTCCCACTGATTTGAAGTCGGCTTCACCGCCTGAGAGCTGCGGTGCATTTCAAGAAGTCTGTAGCGAGCTGCCAGAGCTCTGGCAGGTGTAAGACACGGCCAACCTGGGATCTGAGCGGTGGAATGAAAGTAATTGAGTGAGTTCTCTCTCCATGCTGCAGACCAGTAAAGGACCCAGCTACCACAGGGACACGGCCTAAGCCTGATGTGAGATTCATATGGGCTTACAGCACGGCTTAGCAAAGACCTGATGTATTGAGGCTCTGCAGTCTTGTGCTGAGGGGGAATTTTGCTTTCATGACAAGTGTGGCTTGGCTGCAGTCCTGACACACCCTGGCATGCCACAAGGCAGATGGTGTGTCCCCAGGCGACGCCGCCGCTCTCTAGCACCCCTCTCCTCACAACCCTGTGCTCCTCCTGCTGTCGAGTAGTCATTAGTGCAGTGGGACAGGAAGGACACATTGGAACAATTTGGAAAATATTAACCACCTCCTCCACCCAAACATAAGCTAGGCTGCAGCCGCTGGATGATGGCGCCTTATGGAGGAAGTCTGTTGATGTAAATAGTCGATGGTTCAAATCCCCAGATGCCCAGGAAGGATCTGTGTCAGCTAAAGTTAATAACATTGTGGCCTGCTAATGGGTGACAATAGAATACTGCAGATGTACAAATTACTGGTGTGTTAGCAGTGTGGGAGGGTTATTGTTAAAGCATATTTCACTAAAGATTACTGAATACATGTCCTAAAATTTAATTTGTAACATATTCATTAAATTATTCAAGTTAAGTAACATATTCTAAATACTTTGGATTGATTGCAGGTCTACACCTTTATATTTCTATGTCAAAACACATTCTTGGCAGTGTCCTGGCTGTGTTTCCTCTCATGTGGTGTGTGGCAGGTGCAGTGTGCGTGCACAAATTGTTGCACATTTTAAAAAAAACTGATTCATAGGAAATGCGTACCTCATATGAATTTTAGAGCAAATAAAGCAAAACAAATAAAGTAACCGCTTCAAGTAATCTATTTTTAAAGACCATAACCTGTAGCTCTGAATGCGATACACAGGGTGGAGCTGATATTGACCCAGCAGCTCAGAAATTCCCCCCTGATAAAAAAGATACTTCCTTAGCAAACAAACTCCTTTTAGTCATCAACATTCCTGCCATAATGTTGAGCTGTGCTGCAACACATTTGCCACTTCTTTCTGCCATGAACAACCTCTTTCCCTTTCATTTTTATTCAAGCTGGTAACTGGTTTGTCATCAGTTTAAATTGGCTTTTGATGGGAAAAGAAAACTTGTCCGTCCCTTCTGACTGGGATAAGTACGTGAGCCAGGTGCTGAAAAGAGCTTTTACTGCCCGACTCAGAGCTAAATATACACATGCTTGTAAAATGTAAATGTTTTCCTTGTAGTGTTAGCTGTTTGATGACAAGCCTTTGCAACCTTATTTAAATATATCTGGGCATGGGGCCCCTAATTAAGATCACAGTTTTAACAGCTGCAGTCCTTAAATCAGACCAGCAGCATTTGACACGAGTAATCTTGATTGTAGATACTTTGTAATGTGTTATAATTGCCTCTTGTCGAGACATGTTTTTTCAGAAGAGAATATATTGAAGTTTAAATTATGACAAAGGTACTCTGGTTCAGCCTCTGCAGAATGTTAAAAGAGCAGAACAACCAAGAGCCACTTGTGACTGATTGCTGATTCCTGTTTTGCTTTCAGAGTACCAGCAGGCCTATTAGAGTCTGATTTAACCTGATTTTGATTGTTTGGGACAGCAAAAAGGCACATAATAGAGCTCAAATAAAATGTTTTACCTTCTCTGCCCTTAGCACATGCAGCTTTAGACATTACTAAACCGAAATATTCAAAAGACAAATATTGACCGCTTGTGGACAGCAGGGCTGTTTTTTTTTTTTTTCATCATTAGTAATTACATTTAATCTAACTACATTGCTCTGTCTGATCCTATCAGATGTTTTCATCACAAACCACGCCCTTTATTTGTCCTGCATTATGTCAACAGGAAAGGCAAAAGATGATGTCATGTGTTTGGAGTGGCTCCACACATAACTCAATAAATGATTGCCATTATTTCCTGAAACATGCTCAAACATCCTTTGGCTCATGAAGGTGCATGAAGTGGTAAGGTGGTAGAGGTTTAAAGGGATAATTCTGATCATTTGAAGGGGGTTGTTTGAAGTACTCATATATAGTTGGTGTCCTAGCCATAGTAGATGCTGGTTGGCCCTCTTCCATTTAGGAGAAGCAGAGAGAGGCACCAGCATGGAAGCTAAGCAATGAACTGCGGTTGACTGGGTCCACAACAGAGGCTATTTTAGACACTTAAAAAAAGGCCACCGAAGAACAATCAATATCACTTTAAGTGAACACTATATTGACAATATGTGACTTTGGTGAATCCGAACTATCCTTTTAAAATGGCAAAGTCACACAGTAAGACAACAAACTAACAGATCGAGGCAGCAGTAGACCAGCAACTCCCGTGTTCTGTGAGGTAAAATGACAGATTTTGCCTGTGAAGTTTGGTTGGTCTGGAGAGAGGGATATTTAGCTTATAAAATGGCATATTCCTGTCAGAAAGAGCTCTCTAATGGCAAAGTAAAGTGGTTTGAATACTCTAAATATAGCATACACTAATACTGATATTGTTTTTTTTTAGATGGACCTTCTGTTGCTGACCCAGTCAGACAACAGTACATTGCTTAGCTTTCGTGCTGGTGCTCCTCTCTGCCTCTCCTAACTGGGGACATGCTGACTGGCATCTACTGTTGCTAATACACTGACTATCATGCGTCATACAGCCCCACTTCCAATAATCTGAACTAACCCTTTAAGGTTTGAGCTCTGTTAAAACCTTACTGGGGCAAATGTATAAACTACTTCTGTCATCTAAAGCTGCTGAAGAGAATGTAAGATACAGCTTTTGGAGTGTTTTATCACATTTGTGGGCTATGGTCTTAGACCTCGAGCCACTCTGCTGCAAACCGCAGTCAAATGGGCACTGGCCTGCATCCCTCCCATTTAGGTGATTCATATGTTTTTTTAGTGAGGGCTATTTATTCTTAGGTTTGGGCTGTGTTTGCAGTGACTGTATCTGAGGTGGGTTTGGCACGCGCTGTGATTACTGATGGCTGAGTTTCTATGCAACAAGGTGTGAGATGGTAATGACACTGTGGCTGTAACGCATAATTTGCAGAGAGATTTTGGGGTCTCTGGGGCCACAAAGATGTTGCTTGTCTGAATTTCTGAATTTTGATTAAACCCGTAAGTGGAATATGTATATTTGTGTGACACAAAAACAAACCAGGACAATGTTTGTATTGGATTTTTCCCCCTGCTTGAATTCACAGAAGCAAAACATTCAAAGAACCCATAATTATGCTGTGGCAGAAAAAAAGGTCCTGGTTATTTTTCCCAAAACAGACAGAGAGGGAATATTGAAGAGGGTGGATTTAACACACAGTAGATGCCATGAAACACATCCGTGGTACTTACTTCCTTTGGTAATAATGTCTAATCCATGTATAGTGGCGATGATCTATACAGGAGTATACCTGCAGCATTTCCCTGTCACTAAGCAGCTTACAACTTGAACTTTCTACCCTATAAACTTGTCTTTTTTTCTCATCTTTTTAAAAAAAACTTCTGACTGTGATGAATGACACTTGACCTCGATCAGCACTGTAAAAATGTCGGTGCTTTCCCAGCCGAAAAGAAATCCCAGAGATGGAAGTGTATATCTGTACATTTTACTTGCTTGCCTGAGGCTTGGCAGGTGTGTGTGCGAGTGAGTGTGTATGTGTGTGTCTGTGGCACTCTCACGGGTGGCCTGCACTGAGTTAGCTTCTGGGAAACGTGCTCCCTCTGCGGCAAAGACGGACAGTGGTTGTTCTCAGGAAAGCTGGCTAGGTGGAGGCACAGCACGGCGTGCATGAGGCTCGGTCAGTCCACCTCCAGCCCGCCCCGCCCAGCCCCATCCAACCAGATGAGTGATGAGCTTGTTTATAATGAGACCAAATCCCTTCCTGTTACACATGACTCACGGGGTGTAGTGCCAGTCATGGACGTGTTTACATGCTCCCTTATGTGTTTGCTTAAGCGTTTCCTCATTTGTTTTGAATCCTAAAATGTTTCCAAGTTGCAGAACATGCGGCGTCCTTCTCCTCTGCCCCCTGATTGGCAGGACTAGACCATCAGGAGCCTCAGCAGAGAAAAAGTCAATTTGCCAACAGCTGGCCCAAACCCCTGCAGTCACACCCCCTCATTAGATCCAATGTCCAAGAGGACAGATGGCTCACAGGGAGTGTATTTTCTTTCAAAGAGAAGCTCTTAACTTTTGAAGCGGCGTCCTGGTAGATGAAGCAAACATTTCAAGGAAACAAATATCCCCCCAAGGCACTATAGACGCGGACTGTTGCTCTGCTCCCTAAAGGTTTAAGCTGTATTTCTGGGTCTCAGGACGTCCACCTAATTGCCATCTACTGCACAAAATGCTCAGCAAAAGAGCAAGACTGCAATTAGCCGTGGCTCACTGCCAGCTCGGCATAAATCTGCCAAATTGTTTCTCTTAAGAAAGTTGAGCAGTTGTGGTCTTCTTTCCTCTACTTTTTGAAATGTAGGCCTGTCACTGGGCTATCATATAATTAGGCAGACCAGCAGTAGCACAGAGCGTGCTGTAAGGCTAAAAGCTGAGGCATTGTGGCGGTGTGCTGAGGCATACAGAGGTGGGGTGTTATTTATGTGTTTCCCCCTTTATCTCCCAGCCTGCCTCAGTGGATATCACTTGGTGCTGTCCTGGGCCGCAGCCGTATCTGTCATACAACTCTCCCGACACCTAACCCATGTTGTAGTGTTCAACAGAGCAGCAAAATGAATTCCTCCTCTTGCTATTTCACTTTCTCCTCCTCCCTCATTCTAACCTCTCTTTGTTTTTTTCCCCTCTACAGCTCATTATCCTTGAAGACTATGCGGACCCTTTTGATGCTGAGCAGGCGGGCGGCACTCAGACCAGTACGGAAAAAGTGACAACCGAGAATGATGGCTACATGGAGCCATATGAGGCCCAGAAGATGATGGCAGGTAGATCAACACTTTCAGTTAGGGTCGGGTATTGTATGGACTTTATCGATTCTGCTCATTGATTTCGTTCCATAACCATTCTCGATTCTGATTCTTTGAGAGTTCTCTTGAATTCTTCACGGCAGAATAGTAGGTTGTCAGTCTGGCAGTAAATGTACAGGACAAGTTACAGTGTGTCAGTTAATAAACGCTGCAGCTTCTCAAGACCAAGAAAAGTTTTGTCTGTTATTTCCCAACTGCTGGAAAAGTGAAGGAGGTTAGCCTAGAAGTCAACTCAGCAGAAAAGACTAACATTAAGCTAATACTAACACTAGGGTTGTACCTTTACCATGCCTACTCTGGTGTGATTATATCCCTTTCAGAAGCTTTGTAATCCAGCTTTGAACTGCAGTGTCTTGACTGGAGACGTGGTAAAATTGATGTTGTTGTTAGCATGTCATTAAATGCCCACTGGCAATCCCAAGATTCCTTGGATTGAGTCTGTCTACAAAACTGAGGCTGTGTTCCTGACTAGTCAACCAATCAGAGGCTGTGTTCCCAACTTGTGTGTGACAGCGCTGATCATTAGGATATATTATAAGATCAATGCACTGATCTCAACATGAGATAGAGCCTTCAAAATAAAAATTTGCAGTAATGAGTTCAACCCCGCAGAAGGCATCACATGACCGGGGTAATGCGGTTATCATTGCAGCCATACTAATCACCACAGATAAATGTTACCAACGGAAATACTGAGCTAAGCTAACGTTAGCTAGATAACCGCAACCCACTGTGGTCTCTTTTTTTTTGGTTACTTGAATATTTTGGGGTTCACTTAGGCTTTAGTATCCTGTTCTTATGAAGTATTTTGTAGCATAGCATTTACTAAATGGAGGTGACTGTTTCAAGACTCACACAATTTGTGCTATTCACCTGCTAGTCAAGCAACTTAGCAATGTCTGAGTGAGGGTATGAGAGTAATGCTAGACTCATGATTTAATAAGACAAATGCATTAGGAGACTGGAGGACATATTCAACTTGCATGTCTATAGGTGCAGACAGATAGCTAGGGTGATAAATGGTAGCTTTTTGCTGTACACGGTTTATGTTTCAAAGTAGCGTGAGGGACATTTATGTGGGAATGGGTAAGGAGAATCAAAATAAAGTGTCTTAATGATTCCTTTGAAATTGTAATTTCAAAACTGATTTTTATTTGGAATCTGGTCTCCACGCTTAACCCTACTTTCAATTAGTTTTCAGTTTTCTAATATCTCGATTTTCTCATCTAGCTACCTCTATCCACCTTCACACCTGGAGTAATTACAGGTTAAATGACACATAATTGATTTGTGTCTTTGCTATGACTGCTTCCTAGTGAAGTATTAATTAGTATGCAGTGCGATTTGGCCATATGCTGCCAAGCTGGGAATTAATGAAAGAGGCTCAGGTGGCCTAATGCCTCTTTACATGACATGTGCAGCAGAGCAAAAACACGACCTGTGTGTCATGAAAAATGTCAAAACATTTTCAAAAGTAGAGACTTTGCCCCCAGAAATCACACAAGCCCATAAGTGATTTAAAAACACACCTCTGAGGTATAGGACCAGTAAAGAGAGAGTTGTTTTTTTAAATGTCTTTCCTTTAACTTGTGTTCATGTGGAGACGGCCACTTGCTGGGATTTCCAGGAAGACTTTTTTTTTTTTTTTGAGACAACAATAGCTGTGTGCTAACATAAGAATTCAGCCGAACCACATTCTCCACACAGCTTTGTCACAGCGCACATTCATTCTGTGGCTAAGGGAGCACAGCAGTGACAAAGAACAAAGAATGTGCAGACAGAGAAGAGAGATGATGAAAAATGCAGAGAAAAAAAAACATGTGGCCGCTGTTTTCCTCTCCTAAACAGACAGACCTGAACACCTAAGAAAGGAATGTTACAGAAAATGTTTGTATGACTGTCAAGACCTCAAATGGATGTTTCTGGAACTTGGACGAGATATCAGTATTTAGGCCTTGATACATTCACACAGTCAAATCATTTACAGTGCACCAGTATTTCTCACCCTCCCGCACGCACTTTTCTCTTATAAACACACATAGAGTACACACACTGGCTGCTATGCTCTCACAAAGGCAGGACATGAACGTCCCTGTCCCTCCTCAGCAATTTTCTTTTAATGGGCCCCCAGACAATCTCTTGTTTTCATCTGTCTTACTGGTTTGACCTCTGGCCCAGTCATTGCCTCAGCTGAGTACAAAAACTCAAGATTTATCGCCTCTCTCAGGTGGAGGAAGCTATAAAAAACGGCTTTTGTGGTATCACTTGAATCTTGAACTCATTCCAAGTTTTTTCTTTTCTCTTTAAATTCAACTCGACACAGTTCTGCATTTGGCTGTATTGACCAGCTAAACAATGCTGGCAGCAATTGTCTGTTTGATCTGATGAAGTCCTCAGTTTTTTTTTGTTTTTGTTTTTTGTTGTTGTTGTTTCTGGTTGCTCATGTCTTTGAAACCTGGAGTGGTGTTGTTTTCAGCCTCCCTGCTTTTATCCATCATATCTATCGATTGCCAATACTTGTTTTTTTTCCCCTGCTGTTTTGACTGAGCTGGCAGGGCGTTGTTTTAAATAGAGCTGTGAGTGGATTTCTTTGGCTCTGTTGTCATCCTTTTTAATATTCATACTGATCCAAGGATTTAACTGAGAATGTCATGATACTAGAAATTCAGCTAGTCACTACCAATGCCAGCGGAATTTCAAGATTCTCAATACCCAATTCGATACCAGGGTGAAACCAAAAACTAAACAATAACTCCCATGTATGTATTTTGATGACAGGTGACAGACTGAATGGTCAGGAGTCAGGATGGTAGCATACTATCACGAGCTATGGTTACATTACGTTTGCCTAAACATGGTTGCCTAGTGTTTAGCCATTGGGAAAGTTGTGAAACATAGTTGGCTACACAGAATTGGTAGCTGTCTGAAACAATTTATTGATAATTTGTATTTCAGGGTCAGTATAACAAGGCTAAAACTTTGGATATATTGTTAATGTAACAATAAAACGAACTGAAAATCACTCACCATCTGGTTGTTTTTAGGTGCTTGGCTAAGTTTGAAGTGTTTCCTCTTTTTGTCTAAAATGTTTGAATGCACTGTTCGCGTACTGGTTTATGCAGTTCGCCTCAAACACAGAGTACTTTCATACATGACTGTTACTGTTTTTCTTTCTGAGGCGGAGCTGTTGCTGCAGCTGCACTTGTTACCATCTTCCACGTGTTGTTGACAACAACGCTTAGCAGCACGGAAGAACAACAAGATGTTCTTCTTGTTCCTTTGGCATTTAACAGCAGAGTAGACCACTTGTTGACGTATATGCTGTCCCCATCAGGCCCAGAAGAATTCTATCTGCAGCACCATCACATTTTCACAATTTTTGGCACCAAGGTATCGTTTTTCGTGACATCCCAACAAGTATCTTAGACCAGCCATGTTGATGACTATGAGTTAGAATGTAATATTAATCATGCATACAGCCCCCTATAATACATAATAATGGTTGCGGAAAATGTAAGGGTATAATCATGGGTAATTGAACCAAAAACCAAAATTTTATGTTTCACTTGCTCATTATTGGTAGCATATGTAGTGTTGTGCTGAATTTCTATCAATATTTATATGTCCAGGGTAGAAACGCAGAGCATCAGTGCTCTTTTTCAGCAACACCTTGCTCCAAATTTGCACAGCTACACACACGCACACTTGGATGCTGCCCAGTTCAGCCCCACTGGTGCAGATAGGGGTTAAGTGCCTTGCCCGAGGGTGCCTGAATGATGTAATGAGGGTCAGGCGCTGCGCTTTGACTCCCCCTCACTGTGCAAGGCCAGATGCGCTCACCGATACATCAGCATACTGACTATGGATGTAGAGTAATTGCTGCATCTCTCATTCTGACAGCATATTGGTCAGGCAGAACTGCACACTCAGAATTTAGTTGGCTAAAAAGCAGAGAGAGGAACCAGTGAATGGGCTGCTGCTGCACTGAAGCAAAGAAAGGACCAAACCGCTCATGTGAAGCTAGAGGCTTGCGTCTCCCTCTGTCTCATTCGGTCACTATTGCTTTCTCCCATCTCTTTTCCCCGTCACTCTCCAGGCAAGACACATTTTCTTTTATTCTTTACTCAACCTGCACTGTTAACAATGCTTGAGTTTTCTTCAGCTCCCAGACTGTTGGCTGTAGAAAGCCGCAGCTCAAACAGCCTCCTTGTCTTCTCAGCACTTGCCTGCACAGATGGGTGCAGATGGACACAAAACCCCAAACATGACAACACAACAGAAACTTTTCTATTTATGGCTGTCAGAGCAAGTTTTTAATTTAACACCAGCCAAATTTATATCATCCATAAAACAGATAGTCCACCTCCTCATAAAACAGACTTTAACTGTCTCAACTTGTGAAATTCAAAGGTGTGTAACAGATTCTTCTAAAAAGTGTTTCCAATTAATTCTGAGAAGCAAGAGTGAGAATAAATCAGCTGGTCTGACGTTTTTAGTTGGTCTTTACAGATGGGCTTTAGGATTTCAACAGAAGATTTACTTTGAGCCGCTGTCTGCTTGAATCTCCCTTAACACAGACTCACATTGTTGCTGAGCCAATTTTTAATGTCCAGATCAATCACAGTAATTGAATATTCAGTATCTGCTGATACTGATATTTATAATTTCCTACATAGGCTGATCTCAATCTTGCATATCATGTTGGGATATCCCTGCGTGTGGCTCATATTTCCATGTTTTCCAGCACATGCAGAAACACTTGCATGTCACAACCTCTTGGAAGTGGCCACCTCAGATTAGTATCTTTTGTGTTGAGTAATCACTTGTGGTTTTGCGCTGCACTTAGCGGAGATTAGGGGGTGATCAGACAGTAGGTACTCTGTAAGGCAATAGTGTGACTAAGCTGTTCCATAAATGCTTCCACGGGCTGAAAAGTCTCCATAACAATCTCATATACATGAGGTACTTATGGCAATCATCCAGAGAAAATTGTGGGAATATAGCTTGTAAAAAAATAATCATTTAGGAAGTTGCGGTGTTAGCTCAGTTTGCACAATGACTCTGACATCACTGTGAACAGCAAGTACTGTATGAGGTCAGTCTGTACTCATATGCTGATTAGAAAAGGCTTTTCAACTCCTCCCCTCTCTCCCTTGCAGCTTGCATTTTATGAGCCATTGAAACCACACCACTTAAACAACCTGCTTGATTATTATGCTTCACCATCTATTCAGTGCAAGCAGTGTCATCCATAAGTTACAGGCAGGTGGTTCATTTCCTATAGAGATGAGCAGACAAAAAGCTAGTTGCACAAGAAAAGCCACTGGCCATGAACAGTGTCAATGTCAACAATGTCTCTGTGTCCAACTTTTATAATTCCACTGATTGAACATTGTGTCTCATGCAATAATATTTTCGTATCTTCTCTCGATTTCCTCTTATCTTCTCTTTTTTCCGTGGGTGTGCCACGTCAGATTCAGCGTGCTCTTGTAACTTCAGGTAACTGTGTAAATGATCTGCCTGTGCATATTTGAGAATTGTAAATTTGCTTAATTAACATAATGCCATGTAAGGCTGCAACTCCTGCTCCTATGTCAGGAGGTGAAATTCATGATAGTGGCATCAAAGAGTTAAAAACAAAGGACTTTACGAGTTCAGAGATTGAAGTCCTGCTTTCGGAGATCCATAAAGGAAAGTCTATAATTTTAACAACATCAGCAGTGAAATTAAGGGACCTTCTAAAACCGAGGACTGGGGAAAAAATAACAAGTCCTGTCGATACCGTGTCACCTGAGGCTTGTGCTGTCACTGAAATAAAGAAATGGTTCGATACAAAAATGGCTCTAAAAGCATCTCGCCATAGCAGGGCGCTGCATGACTTCAACAGGAGGAGGGGATCAAGGGGAAGATGGACAAACCATAACGGGTGATGTTGCACTGTCAGGCATTGCAACGGAGGATATTTTCCTGGACAGTGACTTGCATAAACTTGCAAGTGAGGATATGCCAATACACCATACAGCAATAGTAATAGCCCATTTAAATGAATGATGATATTGTTAGACTAAATGAATAGACTTAGAATTAGGCCTGTTTTATTCAAACTGCAGAGTCAAACAGGATAGTGTCAACATAGTTATGATGTGTAATGTAGGACTTTCAGACTCAAAACCTGTCTTCAAAGTAATGAAACATACAATCCATACATACTTAGGTTTGAATAACAGCAGACTTATTGGACATGACTCCTAAGCCTGGACCACTTGTAAATTATGTTTGGACTTCAAAATAGAAAAAAAATGTTGAAATCAGCAAGCTCACCTTAATTAAAATGAATTTATTTGTATGAGTGGTTCTTGCATGAGGCCCAATGTTTTTTCTTAGAAATGTGTAGAAAATACAAGAAGCTCCATACACTCTAATCCCCTGCAACTTTGATGTGCACGAGTAATCCTTTGCAACTGTAATGTGCTTGACTTAGGAAATGAATTCCAAAGCACGCTGCTTTGTTGAAGTACACCTGCTTTGTGTTCCAAGCAGCACTTCCTCCATTGTTTTTCATTCATACAACTTGAATTTAAAAACCTACAGGCCAGAATGAGACGGGAGACGCCCCCCACACGCACTGGGTTAGAACAAAGCGTCAAATTATCCATGTTGCTTCATTTTAAAATCATAAAAGATCACAGTTTTTAAGAGTAACTTTTTACAGTGTAAAGGTGAATTCTGTAGAAACCGGATGTGCTGTTTTGAAGACAATTATAATCCCTTGATTACACAACATTCACACCTTATACACACAAACACACACAGTCGACCACATAGTGGGAGGTGTGGCATGTAAGGACCTGAGGCGAAAAGTGCCACAGCCGTTTACATAACAGAGTGTGCACTCCTGCTGTTTGTGTGTGTGTGTGTGTGTGTGTGTGTGTGTGTGTGTGTGTGTGTGCTGGCACGCACACTGACTTGCATTTGTACATGACTGTGTGTGCATGCATGTGTGTGTGTGAGCTGAAATGGCTGGAGCTTGTGTGTGTGTGTGTGTGTGTTTGCTCCATGCCTTTCTCTCCCAAGAGCCATCCTTAGTGAGGTTGAGCTGGCTGATTTATGGGCCTGCTGGAGGGGCATGTCACACTTCCTTAACCTGAAAAGCCAGCACCCCACCCCCCCTGTAAGCTGCTCCACACTGACTGCCGGCCGGGGCTTACTGCACCACCTGCAGTTATGTGAAGACATGAGTGCAGCCGCTCCACTGTCTTTACGTTTCCTGTGTGTGTGTGTGTGTTTTCCAGAGTGCCTCGAATGTTTGTCATGTCCACACGCGTCGGCTATTGCATGTGCTATGTTTGTATCACTAGTGTGTGTGAGCCCTGAGAGGATGTTTTTTCCCCTCAATGTCAGCTGGTGTCCTGGCATGTCGAATAACTGTATTCAAGGTGTGTATCTCATATGTGGGTGAAAGCTCATGACAGATTTCACACTAGCACGTTACCTTCTTTCTGTATGTTGTTGTCTCTTTCAACCATATAACTACACACAGCATGTTCTCAGCAACCCCTACACACATACAGACACACACACCTCCTCGGCTGTCAGCGTGGCCATTCCCTGCATACCTCCACACAAGCAGCAGCGCCTAATCACAAGAGGAGCTGTCGGAAGAAAGGCTAGAATCAACTTTTGCGATGTTACTTTATCTTCTCTCCACTTGACTCTGTTCCCTCGTACATTGTTGTAGCTGTTGAGACTTGTTATACTGACAAGTACAAGGAGCCGGGCTAGTACTGCGTCAAGCCGTTTCTCAATGAACACACACTCATCGTCATACTCCCCCATCAGCCAGCCAGGCAGGCAGATGACCATGTGAGAGTTTTCCCACAGTGCAGAGGAGGCCTGTTGTGCAAACAGCTTGCATGATTGAGCTCTCCCGATCAAACAAACTTCAGTCCAGTCCACTCGCCGGTCCTGCGCCACTGTGCGTCGAGGTGTTTGAATGTGTGCAGGGGTATCCGACAGAAATAACCCCTCCAGTGTTAAATATTTTTACACCAGTGGTGAATTTATTACACACAGTGTCAAAGTTGTAACCTCAATTTGTCCTCATCCCATCTTTCAGGTCATGCTCAGTCATTTAGCGGCAGGAACGTTGTGCAACAGGGCCAGAATGCCCGGAGGGAAAAAACCTTGATGTTTTCCATAATGGTTGACTCACGTTAGATGGGTGTTCGCTATTTCTCTCCCTCTCTATCTGACAAATGTGCTGGGAAATGTCTCCCGGCACTGGCACCTCCTGCACTGCACTCCCAATGATGTGGAGACTAACATCCAGTGCCAAGGAGATGAGTCATTAGCAATGGAGTTGATTATTTCAATTACTCATGATAGTGTGGTGCTAAGCCCCCTGTTGGCTTTGCAGTATAAATGCCAGGAATATTACCAGTTTGGCAGTGGTGTGAGTGGGTGACAGAACATGTTGAGAGGTGGAGAAACTGAATGAGGGATGACGAAGGGGAAAAAAAGGCAGGGAAAGGGAAACTAGTCCAAATGAGAGTGTAAAGTATAACCCCAATTACAAAAAAAGTTGGTACATTGTTTAAAATAAAAACAGAATTTAATGATTTGCAAATAATTTGTAATATTGTACTTGTATTCACATACAAAGACAACATATTTAATGTTCAAACTGATCAGCTTTATTGTTAATTTGTAAATATACACTCATTCTGAATTTGATAAATTTGAACTGTCACAATGTTGAAGGTCCCATTGATGCTGAAAGGCACATACAGGTTTTGGAGCAACATATGTTGCCATCCAGAAGATGTCTTTTTCAGAGACGTCCCTGCTTATTTCAGCAAGAAAATGCCAAGACACATTTGGCTGCATGCGTTACAACAGTGTGGTTTCGTAGTAAAAGAGTTTGGGTACATTTTCTCCCATTGATAATATGTGGCACATTATTTTTAAAATAATTTATGTTTTTATGTAATTTAATTTATTAAAATATGTCAACAGAGACCCCGGATTGTTAAGCATCCAAAGTCGTATATCAAGCAAGAATGAGAAAGAATTTCACTTTCAAAACTTAAACAATTAGTGTCGCTAACGCTTACTGACTGTTGTTAAATGTTGCAGACGTCAAATTTAGAATGAATGTATATTTTCATACAGCAATAAAGTTAATCAGTTTGAACATTAAATATCATGTCTTTGTACTGCATTCATTTTAATTTAGGTTGAAAAGTTTTTGCAAATCATAGCAATCTGTTCATTTATGTTTCACACAAGGTCCCACAAGGTGGATTAGGGGTTGTAGAAACATGAGAGAGACTGGCCAAGACAAACAGAAAAAGTAAAGAGAGTGACTGGAGAGAGACTTACAGGCAGAGACAGTGGGAACAAATTCATATTACAGCACCCATGGGTTACTTTATGGGGACAATTTAAGAGAAAAGAATGGAGGCATGGTGTGCTGAATGGTTTCCATCTCCTCCTCACTCACTCACAGGAGTGAAAACTCACCCCAGGCAATGGCAGGTACATGTGGCAGCACATTTCTTGGCCTGTAACCCTGCTTTTATTGCTCCAAGCTGTAACTTGAGGAATATCCGGAGCATGCACTGACAGTGGCACTTCTAAAGGGTGATTTTTTTTTTGTTTTTTTCCAGTAATTCTTGAAGTTTTTGATGTTTGTATAGCATACCATAATTCTATAGTTATCCCCTCATCTTGGGTTTTGTTTTCCATCTCATCTGCCTTGGTGCGTTCGAAGGATTGCTTAAGAATTACCTCAGCAACACATTTATGCATTACCCCAGCTGATTATAGGCAGCTATAAATAAGCCTGGACTGCAAGGCCAGTAGCTGAAAACTGGACAGGGAAGTGAATAATTAACACCCTCCTCCTCCTACTTCCTCTCACGCCTCATAACAACTACTGTTTGGGCCACGCAATCAACTCACTGCTGCTCTTTTTACCAACTCAAGTGATTAAAAACTGAAAAAATAACTCTACTTTTTGCAATTTATTTTTTATTTATTGTCTTCAACTATCTACAGGCAGGATATAGGGACCTCATGACATTTATGTGGTTGCTTTTATAATGTAAAAACAAAGGACATACAGTTACAAATATGAAATACATGTAAAAAAAACATTTTCAAATTAAAACTGCAGTGAAAACATATTTGCAAACACATTCTCTTTAAGCTGTTATCCAGTTACAGGGTTATGATCAGTATAACTCAATTAATATGGTTGAAATGCAATGAAACAATAGAACATATAAAAGTATTTATTATGCTACTAAAAAAGGCTGTTAAGTTTCATAATGAAGCCAAGGCACCAACAAGTTATCACAGACATGAATGAGCACAACACGTGGGAGCAGTTTCCATGCATGAGTCACTGTGTTTAACAGGAAGGTTTTTTTAAGGTCATCAAGGGCACTAACACACAGAGCATTTGAATGGCTGAGTTCACAGCATCCTCCAGACTAAAGGCCACATTCAGACAGAATCAGGCGTTGTGGCAGAAAAACAGCAGTCATCCTATTCATTTCTGAATGGGGGTTGTGCGTTTAAGCTGCGGTGGTGGGGGCTGCAGGGGAATGCAGCTGTGGAAATTTTGAAGCAGAGTCAACTTTTGGAGAAACACAACCTGATGTCAAGCTGCGGTGGCAAGCGATCAGACCGCTCCACAGTCAGCCTGAAATATCTCTGAAAACCGGACGCTATCCAGACGAAGCTCGTGGACCCAGCGATGATACTGTAATCTCCCAGTTGTGTCCCCATTTAGTTTATTTCGTGAACCCAGCTGCTGGGTCTGACTTGCAGTTCATGCGGCAAAATACTCAAAGAACCTTCCTTTGGTTGTGTCCATTTTATTTGAGAGAGAGAGAGAGAGCTGTGGTCATGTAAGGTAGAGACTGAATTAAATGAGGTAGCAATGGTAGCGAGAAAGCCGGTATATCAGAAAAATAAAACATTATTTCTTGATTGTTTCACAGTGGTAATGTTCTAAGCAAATAAACACCCCCACACAACTCTGCTGCTAATCACTGCAACGCCTGATTCTGTCTGAATGTAGCCTAAAAAACTTGGCCAGGCATTTACTGTAGTGGCAAAGAGTAGAGATGTTGAGCTGCAAAATAATCAAGGCAGCAACATAAGTTATAGCCTCACAGGAGGATATTTACTGTGTGTATTTGGGCTCTTTTCAGGATTTGTTGATTCGTTTGTGAGTGATGATGACTTTAGTTTACTCAGGTGAGTGATGAACCATGACAGGGCCCAAAAATAGTGAGAATCCATTTTGGCTTGCTGCAGTGCTCGGTAAGTTATTGCCACATGAACCTGCAACACAGCAGGTTATTAATGATGATGCTGGCTTAAGGAGGTTTGTTGTCTGATGTGTACCTCCTTTTGGGTACAAAGATGGCCTAGTTACTTATGTTTCTAACGTTTTTCTTTTACTAGAGGGTGTTCACTTATTTAGCAGTGAAAACAGTCCACAGTTCCACCCGGTTCCCTGACTAGTCATTACGTCTGTGCCCCATTCAGCGGTTGCCAGATTTTGTCAGAGGCGAGCTACCCACTTGTCACATCTACATGATCCCATGAGAGATGACTGACAGTTATTACTCTCTGATCTGACAGGGTGGTACTGAGTGATGCAAAACCGAAGCTCCACAGTGCCAGAGCTGGTGTCAGGTGGTCCTTTTTTTTGGGTGCTTGGTGCTATTGTTGGAGACATATTATTTTAACGTTACGTGTAATGAGAGCAGAGTTGGGTTTCATTTCTAAAAAGTAATGAGATCCCTCTGGAGTGAGCCACAACGTTTAGAGTGCAACTGCAGTTTGATCTGACTAGTTGGTTCAACAACTGTTGGTCCTGTTCAAAATGTGGGACAGATATGAACTAAGCTTGCTAAGTAATGAACCAAAAATACTCAGTTTCATGATGCAATCACAAAATGTTCTCCTCTAAGTGACTTGTGGTTGTACAGTAGATTCTGTTTAAGTCAAACTTTCAGAGTTCTTCTTGAGCTTGGACAAAGCATGAGGAAACACAACCCAAAGGCTCTTCCAAATCGTACTGTAACTAGAAGGCAATTAACATGAAAATTGTGAAGCAGTATCTGTGCTAAATAATTAACTTTAAAAAAAGACACTCACTTTGTAAATGAGCACAGTTTTTCCTGTTTTCCCTTGATTATAGCAGTGACTCAACAGCAAATCTCACCTCATTAACTGTTTTTGTGGGAGGAACTGAAAATCAGTCAGGCAGTTTCAAAGACCCATGAGGAGACTTTGTGTAATTGTTGTACTACATAGCGCCGATATCCACTTCAAAGAAAAGAGCTGTAATGTGTATGTGATGCTCAGTGGGCCGAACAAGAAGAACGAGGTTGTACTGGGCTGTGTAACGTATCTATTGTGCTGAAAAACAGCACATATGCTTAGCAAAACATTTCCTGGACAAACGGATGGCTTAAAAATAGTTTTGAGTGTTGTGGCCACTGGTCATTTGGTGAAGCTGAAGAGTGGAAGGTGTAGGAGGCGGGAGGAGAGGGGGAGAGCAGGAAGACTGAGGACTTATTGATGAAATAAGAAATCTCTACCTCCAGCCTGATGACCTCCCTCCCCCTCACTCAGTGATGAATGCTGCCCTGGCCTGCACTGTACCTCGGACGACTCAGCTGCCAATATATCTGACATTTCCACAAGATATTGACACATGCAGTGCTGGTTAGAGTGCAGCATTACATGTATGTTACGTTCCCTGTCATTACTAGAAACTGTTAATGTTCTGAAAAATGTTATGCATCTTAAAGGGATAGCTCAGATTATTTAATGTGGTTTTGAATGAGTGTAGGCAAGCCCCCTGTTAGGAGAAGCAGAGAAGAGTACCAATACAGCAGCTGAGCAACGTACTGCCACTGTGCCACTTAAATTGATATTGATTTTTTTGAGTGGACATTTTTAAGTGTACGCTATATTTAGAATATTTTCACTGCTTTACCTTGCCATCAGACAGCTTTTTCTGACGGGAAGCCACCGTCTTTCTCCAAACCGACCAAATTGGCGCTGGTTTACTGATGCCTCAATCTGTTAAGTTTGTTTGTGTTATTGTGTGACTTCAGTAAATCTGAACTTTCCTGTTAAAACACTGTAGTCACACATTAACACACAAAAACGTAAGAGATTGAGGCAGTGGTA
This sequence comes from Lutjanus argentimaculatus, assembly GCA_034769285.1. Taxonomy (NCBI): domain Eukaryota; kingdom Metazoa; phylum Chordata; class Actinopteri; order Lutjaniformes; family Lutjanidae; genus Lutjanus; species Lutjanus argentimaculatus. The sequence goes on from JAWZSL010000002.1 coordinate 16,914,027, forward strand.
GACTAGCAATTCCGGTGTTCTGCGAGGTAAAATGACTTGTTTCACACATGGAATTTGGTTGGTTTGGAGAGAAAGCTGTATTTGGCTTATATAACAACAGTTTCCCACTGGAAAAGGCAATCTGACAGCAGAGTGAAGTGGTGAAAATATTCTAAATGTACCATACACATAGATTTATATATATTTTTTTTTAGGTGGACCATTTTAAAGAATGTTTTTTCTCCTGACCCCGTCCACAGCAGTTTATTGTTTAGCTTCCTTGCCAGTACCCCTCTCTGCTTCTCCAAACTGGAGGCATGCCGACCGGCATTTACTGTAGCAATACACTGACTGTTGATAGTTAAATAAACAATATGAATTATCCCTTTAAAGCTGCACAATTATGCAAAGTTGTTGTTGTAATACCTGCTATGTTTCTTATGGTTTGCTTTGTGAATCTCCAATGGGGGTCTGCAAAGGACTGAGATCACAGCAACAAATTTAGACAGGTTGTTTCTTTTTCATTCAAACATGATCAAGGACAACATCACAACTCACAAGTCCAAATTTTGGAACAACTGGTTCCTGGAGCCAAGCAGGTTGGCGTAATGGAAAGTAAAAATTCGGCATGATTTGCTGTTCTAGTGTTCTAGACACTAGATACTATTAGAACTACTACATATGCTTTCTCCAAGGCCCAAAGTTGGTGCTTCCACACAAAATGAATGATTTACAACCAAAACAGAGTGCTGCATTTGATTTGCACTGGTTACACCTTGTAGAAAGCTGTCTTACATTTTTGTTTTCCTCCCTATTTCACCTGTATTTGATCTGCAATGAATGTTTTATTTCTTGTTCTTGTCCTTCTACCCTTCTAAACATCGTTAAACAGAGACCTCGAGTCAGTGAGCTTGCATGCATTTGCTGATAATAACATATTTGTCAGCAGTTACGCAGTCTTTGAAATAAACTTGACAATCTCTGCCCTTCTATGATGAGGACACTTTGCGTTTTGCATTTTTCTAACGGACTAGCTGATGCACATAGACACACATGCACACATGGACACACAGATACAGAACATGCAGCAAGAGGTGTGTTGAGAGGAAGTGGTGTGTACTGGCAGGAGCATTCCTGCTGGTCTCTGATATCCCGCTGTGCCATGCCATGCCAAGCCAAGGATGGATAGGATGGCGGACTCACTATCCATCCGTTACAGCCGAGTGGGTAGGGAGGGGTTGGATCGCAGGGGGGTGGGGGCGACTGGGCACTGGGCAGCCACTCTGGCGCAGGTTGGAGGTGCTGAAGTCATTCATTTTAAGGGTAAGATTAATGACACCATTAATCCATGTCTAGGCTACTGCAGTGGAGGACAGGGCAGAATTCATACCCGCTGCTGGCTACTCAGGGCCTGCAGCAGCACTCACACGCGTGAAGTGTGTTAATATGCACACACAGATAGAGGCACACACAGCTGTCGTACACACAGACACTTTCCTTTTCTCTGGGTCATTTGATATGTCAAGTATCCATTTGGCCTCAAGTTGTGATGGAACTTGAGGCTGAAGCTTGTGTCTTTGTTGCAGGCAGTTAGTTGATGGTGGTTATTTGTCTGATTTTACTGTCTGGTGTGAGACAGACAGAGTGAAAGAGAGAGGATGACAGACTCAGTGAATTAGTAATAGGCAGGGACATGGCTGGCACCAATCTGATTGCAGGGCTGTGTTTTTTACTGTGGCTACAGTCAAGCTGGAGAGGAAATCTGGCCTGTTGACACTCTGGTGCGACAGAGAGCTTTTTAGGTGTGAGTGTGTGTGCGAGTGGGCGGCTAGCACTCTGCAGCTGTTGAAGGACACGACAGGAACAGATGGGCACCCCAAAAAAAAGACAGACAGAGACGGGAGCACCAAATAAACACTCACAGGGACACAAATGCACAATCTAATGAAACCAGTACAAAGCATATCAGAGTGTGCTGGGTTGTCTGGTAGTGTGACAGAGAAAGGAACAAACACTCTTCATTTAATTAAGTTGTTGAAGCAAAAATGCAATAGCAGCATTTTTGAGGCTCAGAAATCAATGGAAAAGACATCAATAAACCTTCCTCCAAAATATCTTTCAAGTACAACTGTAAAAAAATATATGTTTTTTAGTATAGTGCCAAATCATAACAATAATTCCATATACTTTACCATACACTCTCCAGGACTCAGCAGTTCCCAGTATGAGCAAGCACTCTGCAACAATAGCAAGGAAAAGTTCACTGTTAACAAGCAGATATGTCAGGCTAGAACCAGGCTCTGGGTGGGCAGCAGGGCATGGAAAAACTCAACTATCTGTACAAAATGATCTAATAGGGTAGAAGTCAGTGTTGGAGTAGACTTCCTCTGTAAGGTTTACAGTTTGGGACATGCTCATCGGCAGTCTAAGCGCATCAGGATCAATACCTCTGGATTCACCTTGTCCCTGTGTTGTTTGACGAGGCTTTTCAATCATAAGCCTGGACTGATATCCTCTCTCACTTCAAGAGGCTTGTTTTAGAGTCTGTGTGTGAGAGAGAGGGACAGGGAGATTAAAGGAAAGAAAGAGAAGGAGGGAAGACACTCAGTTACTAGGCTTGGGCAGTATCTATTTCCTGATATTTCACCATGGTATAAGGTATATGACAGTATTTGTGTGAAAAAAAAAAAAAATTAAAAGCTGGTGATAGAAGTCATTGTAGCATATATGACATTGTGTAGCTTACAATGCTTTGTGTCCTTTAAATACTTATGGCCTATAGATTAATGAATACATAGGAAAAAAGCACCCTTATTCCACAGATTATTGCTGAAGGACTCGATGATACTTGTTGCCGGGGTTACCAGCACATCATTGGGCTGTATGGAGATGATCCTGGTGACTGAAAATCCATGGAGCAACCCATCAGGTCACATCACCGGATTTCTCCCGGACTCCAGACCTTATTTTGGAGGCATTGCTTTTTTTAACAAGTACTGGTAGAAGATGCTGCTTCCTGTCTTGGTCAGTGTAGGACACTAAAACAAAAAATGAAAATATTTCAACTTCTAGAGAGGATATTTGGTTTCAGTTTCAGTCTGACTTCGGGCTTCCCCTCAGACAATGCTTGGAAAAAGGTGCCCGTTCTTAATTTATTTTTGTAGTTTTTGCTCCTTTCCTGTATGTCTCCAGGATCATGATGATGTTATTTGATCCTACAGATGCTCAACAAGTGAGCCAATATAGCCTGATATTTCTGTTTGACATAACTTCAGGCTACAACAAATATATAAAACAGTTCTGTGTACAGGCATTTATTAGTTTCTGATTGTGGAGTAGTGGGAAAAACAGTAAAAATTCCCAATACTGTATCTCTGAACTGCCTCTTTGACCAAATCACGCACATTTATCACGCACAAGACTGGTGATAAATCAGTGTACTGGAGAAAGCTAACTGTAACACGATTACTTAAGTGTATGCACAGAAAACACACCAACTGTAAACAGTAAGAGGAACAGACAGTGGAGCAAAGCCGAGAATGACAAGTCGATTTATGTGTGCATGTTTGCACCCCACAGACAGTATGTTGTTTGGAGTATATAACATCTGCTGGCATGTATGTTTATAAGAGGGGGCTTTAGGTTCACATTATTGCAAAGTCATGCATGGTATCTAAGATTAGAAATTGCAAAATGATGCAGCAAATTTCAACTCAGTGTATATTTTGTCAGCGATGTTAAGTGATGCTGAAAATGTCAGGATTAAAAAAAATTAAATGGTGACATTTGAATGCAAAAGATGTCTCTACAATATCTGTTTGTCATGATCCACAATTGGTATGTAGCAGAAGCTTTAGCTAGTGGAAAAAGGTGATGTCTGTGTTTGTGTCTGGTTGTGTGTGTCCACATGAACTATAGCACAGAGTGGTCCAGGGAGAGTAACCTGTATCTGCTGTTGCAGTGTGAGTAATGTAGCAGGGCGAGCCCGTTGACACCAGGGTTGGATGAGGAGGGTTTGAAGAGCCAGCTCCCCGTGATGAAGCCGTCATCTTCAACCAGTACTGCTGCATCTCTCCACAGAGCTCGTCTGGATTTTATCTTTTCTTTTCTTTTGTATGCAGTCTCTTAACATTTTGTCTGGTCTGTTGGTATCTCCTTTTTTCTGTTTTGTTCTGTCTCTCCGATTCCTTTTCTTTGGCTTTATCATATCTTCTTTTGCTTTTTTTCCCCCTCTATCTGTCCACTTCCTCCAGTCTCTACTCATTTCATTTGTATGGAATCTTCTTTTCTCTCTCTGCCTCATCTATCTTTCTCTCGCTGGGTTTCTGGTCTATCACTCTAGCCAGGAGGCAGGAGTCTGGGACATTCCTGTTTTCACTGTGATAGACTATGGACTAAGCTCTTTTATAGGAGCCTTGTTGTCTTGTAAAATAACCCAGGGGTCTTTTTTTCTCTCTTGGAACCAATTTATTGGTGACATTTATTCAGGAATGACCTTCTCTGGGTTTGTCTTCCAGAGACACACAGCGTTATCTCTCCTCGCAGGGTAATCCAACCATTATTGTAGCTTGATTTAAACATTTACCCTTTCCTTTTTTTTAACATCTGTATACATCTTTGTGCTACATGTGTTCTATATCAATTAAAGCTGTATCACCCAACTGTAATTCAGACTCCAGTGCATCTGCTTGCTTATAAGCACACGCTCTGTGAGTTCTATCCTTCTTCACAGTTATAAAGCAATGCCATACCTAAACTTGAGGTGGCTAATTAATTAAAATAGTGAACCAGCACCATAAAGGCACAAGGGAGATTATAACCTTATCAGAGCATGTCAAGTGTGTGTTCCAAGATTCGAGATCCAATTAGCCAGATGGATGGTTACAGCATAACACACTCTCCTGTGCATACATTCTCTTCCAGGCAGCCTGATGGTGAACCTATACAGATATTTTTGGATGTTTCTGCTGCCAAAATGATAGAATGTAAAACCATTCCAATTATAACATTGCAGCAGGCATTTAACCGAGCAATACGTAACAACTGTGCATCTAGAAATGAGTTCTGCATTCCAGAGCCATAGACAGTATATTAAATTTGTTGAATCCTATTTAATATATGATCTATGGTTATATCAAGTTGTTTCCCTCCACCCCCTCCTCTCCAATTTGAGGAAGCTCAGGTATTCTACCGGAACACTGCAGGAGCACAAGGTGTGCAACATCGTAAACTGACAATAACAAGTGAGGAGGAGTCCTACACTATAAATCGATCAGCTGTTTATAACTGTCAGTTGTCTGTCAATGTAAAGTTAAGCCTGTTATCCTGAAAAACTAAAGCCCACTGCTCTGAAAATTCACAGTCTTGAGTTTCAGTTAAGTGATTGCTTGTCTTATCACCTGCCAAACTCAGTTTAACATTATAAAGCTCCTTCTAAAACATTATTTAAGATTTCCTGCAAGTCATAAACAGACACATACTCATTCTGAATCATTTGGCATTAATTTGAAATCTAATTAATGTGAAATGGGCAAGAAAAAACAGTTATTCCGGCCTGGAATAGAAATTTCAAAGAGGGATGCTGCAGAGAAACGTGTATTTCAACCTGACATGTTCCCTTCAACACTTCTTTTATGATTTATTACAGTAAATATATTGTGTATTTCTCCTTTTAGCCTGTTAGTGAACTTATACAGACATTTTAGAGGTTTCTTTTGTCAAAATACTCACAAAGCATTCAAAGTAATATGAACTTTGCAGCAGACATTCAAAGAGAATTAAAAATAAGTTTGCATACTTCTTGTGTGTATTGTTAGTCTGACACTTCAGAATGGCCTTGAGAGTCTTTGGCAAAAATCACTGTTGCTTCAACAAGTATAAAACAGATATTCTTCATGCAGGCAATCTGTGACCTTTTCCCCTTCATTACTTATTCCATCAAGAGGATAATTACTCACCGGAAAAGGCTGTGAGGTTTTTCCTCGCAGAAAAAATACAGATGTGTATACCTTTACTTAACCCCCTCTGTCTGTCTTTCTCTCTATGTCCTGCTCTGTCTCTGGCCCTACCTTCTTTGTTTGCATCACATCTTATCAATCACAAGTGGCGATCGCCGGTGCGATGAGGTGAGGCGCTGGGTCTGCCCGGGGCCCGGCTGGTGGGTTTGGGTTGTAATAGGTTGGTGCAGCCTGTTAATTTGATACGGTGTGTGGCTGAGGAGCCTCATTAGGGACAGCAGCTCACAGAGGGAGACTAGGCTTTCCATCACCACCAAGAGACCATTGGCAAGAGCAAAATTGGATGGAGGCAAGGGGAGAGGAAGGAGATGGAGGAAGGGAGGAGATAATTTGGAGAGAGGATGAAAGTGAAGGAGAAAAGACGATGGTTCTGTCAGCATGGGTCAGTGGAGACGGGAATGAGGACAGAGAAGAAGCGAGCCCCAGGAAACAATCTTTTCATAATGTCGACTTTTAGAACATTTTTTTTCCCCCGAATAGTTTACCTACCGTTTCAGTTTGGCATAAATCTTTTTGATAGGAAAGTCACAAAGTATAGTCAATGCTGTCATTTATCCACTGTTTTTATTTTCAGCTGCATCGCCGGTAAAGAGAGTGTGTGGAGATTGAGAATTTGTGACAGCGAAAAAACAGCACGGGAATGCTATCACCAGTCGACCAGAATGGCTAAGAAGACAGAGGTGGGGAGGAAAACAAAAGAATGGAGAAACAAATAAGAGGACCGAGGGAGCCAAGAAGCAGAGAATGAGATAGTTCAGCGAGAGAGGCTCATTTCCATTCAAGCATTGCATTTTCTCGCCTGATGCGTGCATCACTGTGGTCTCACTCTCAGTACCACTGAGGGAGATGAGATGCAGCCATGGACAGAGTGAATTATTAATGTAAAGATCTCCTTCTCTACAGAATTCAATAAGTTGCCTATGATTTGGCTGTCAGAAACATTGGTGGCCCGGATAAGGGAAACCCCTGGATCACGTGGCGCCACGAGTTCTCCTCCCAGGGTAATTGACTCGTGCACAGTATCGACTTTCTGGTCGTGGTGATTAAGGGAGCCCGGGCCAGACTGGAGCCCAGAGTCTGGCTCCTCGGGGTGGGTCACTGGACCTCACAATGAGTCCTATCCTGGCTGACCTTTGTCCAGAGCACAGAGCGGTGGTTAACCCCCAGCTCAGTGATCTGGAAAGTACTGATCGTTGTATTGATGTGGAACAGTGGATGCTGAGAGCCACTGAAGACTGGCTCGACTGGTGTTTTTTCTGTTGCTTCCTTTTGCTTCTTTAGCTGTCTTGCTCTATCTTTCTCACACGTTCTGTCACTGCGTGGCATTTACAGGGAATCCAGGCTTCAAAAATAATTGGCTGGTTTGGAAAAAAAGACACATCTTTTAAGTTTGGGTAGATATATTGCTGCCCACAAACTTTTTTGCGACTGGATTGATTTCCTTCTGGCAAGTCATAATATCCCCTTTTTATTGGCTGTTTTACACTTTAATTCCCTTTCATTATGTATTCATTCAGCTAGTGAGGAATGATTTTATTCTATCTACAGCAAGCAACAAACTGTTGGATAGACACTTAGATTTTTAAGCACTGTCCCCACAGGGCCCGAAATTTGGTGACCATTTTTGTGTCCCAAATATAAACTTATGTAGGAGCAATACAGAAAAGGCAATAACATAGCTTCCTTAGCAGAGCCTTCCTTAACTGTGACACTTGTGCTGTCCACTTTCCCCCTGAATTAGGATGGTGGTGTTTCATGAAGGCATTGTGTCCGATGAAAAATGAGCTTGACTTCTTGGCTAGTTGAGGAAACTGCCTCTGTAACGTTGTGTTGGTGAAGGCCTGCAGTATGGGGATAAAAGTCTGTGTCCACAGGGGACCACTTACATGGACTATTTGGTGGCCATGAGCCATCGGGCCATGGTTAATGTCAAACCCTGAACTCTATTCAACTTAAACACTTCATGTCTAAGTACTTGTTTATCCTTCATTTTTGACTTGCAGTTTGAATTTGCATATTGCACACTTGGGTCACATGTAAATGTTGATTTGCTAATAAAGAGGAGATGTGATCAAAGCTGATGGAAACAGCTTTTTTTCAAAAGGGAAATTATGTTGTGCGAACAAATACCAGCAAAAGTGTGAAACAGACTGAAATACAGTGTCACTGAAGAGTTAGTACACCTGTTTGAATGATGAACTCATCATGCTGTCTTGATATGTTGGTCATATAGCACTTATTGATAGAAATGCACTGATTCATGTTTTGTTTTGTTGACATTTTTAAAGACTTGCCTAGAAATTGTGCAGCATTTACAGTACATGGAGACATGCCTTCTCTCTTTGTATCTTTCTTTCTGTATCTCCCTACTATCAAACCCTGTGTGTCAGAGATGAGGCATGACTGGAATGACATGGTGGATGGATGAACTTATAGCACAGAGAGAGATATCGAAAAAAGATGAACAAAATATGGGGGGAAAACGGGAAAAGAAAGTCAGTGAGGGAAAGTGAGACTTGTGGTTTTCAGTGGAGTGTGAAGGGACCTAAGAGAAATCCAGCAGTAAGGTGACCTCTGCTCATGTAGGACTTTAGGGGATCACCGCAGGGGATGAAGCACAGACTGCCTGACCCCGGCTGGAGCCTCTGTGGTGGACACTAAGGCTGTTTGATTGCACTGGTTCATGCTGTCTGAATACAGAACCGGCATTGATTTTTACAGGGAATAGACAACCAAGAGGGCCAGTGGCCCGCTTGGTGTGTAGGTGGGTGTACATCATGAGTTTCACAGCTATGAGTTTTTGAGACATGACACAGCAGGAGTTGGCTTGTCACCTTGATCATTTTGTAGAAAAGAAGCAAAGAGACTTGTTTTGCAGCCCAGAGTTAAGTAATGATGCTTGTTTAATTGTGAGAATTACATAATTGTTTTTTTTTTTTCAAATTAACATTAATTTGGGACAACATTGTAGCACTTCTGTGTTTAAGAACTAAATATATATATATATATATAATATATATATATACTACTGTACTTGCATAAGTTTTGTCTAAACCGTTTGAAGTCTGGTTATGTTGTAATAGTTTGGCAAATGAATTTCAACTCATGGTCCACTTTGAGCTTTTAACTGGCTGTGATCCAGTTTAAAGCTCTGGAAAAAGCAGGTGGACCTTGCATAAGGATAACATACATAGTAGTCGACTCACTCAGTCAGACCATTTTGTGAAACCGATGCTACGCACTGAAAAGCTCAGCTGCTACAGCGAAAACCATGAACCTTCCAAAACCAAAATACAACTTACAACAAGGACTTAAGCTACACTTGGCAACTTCACTTGACTTCAACTGGCAGAGAAACTATTGGAAATGTCATTATCCTTCTACATTCAGAAACTGTGATCCAAGGCTTCAGTAAACTTCACCAGTCTGGGTGATGTGAGATGCACCGATGGATACTAAAGAGACAAGAAACCTTATTTGACGTACATACATCCTCAGTACCAAGCCAAACTGGGCAGTGCCAAAATTAGCACGTATATGCAGATTTTTAAACTAAAAATAGAGTTTCTCTTTCTGTTTTTTTTTTTTTTTTCTGATGTGCGCTGGAAAGCTGAGACTCAGCTCATGTCTGCGCATGAGAGCAGAGCGGAAACTGTTTTTAAGTGTGTCCATGTTCAGCCCTCAGACATTTTGAGGCACCTAACAGAATTTCAGTGGTTTGAGTTTCTCTCCTCTGTCAGTGCTTTAGCTGATAGGGGTCTTATTAAGTCACTTCTTATAAAAACCCAACATTTCCTGATTTTGCTGCTCCATGATAAAAGCTTTTAGATAACAAATTAACACAAGACTTATATTGTGAAGAATTTATAGGAAATAAAACGTTAATCCAGCGTTTTACAGCCACTTGACTAAAGACGAGTGCGTCACCAGTAAATTCCCACCTTCAAGTAGCTGCAAACTCCTCTGTACTGGGCTGACCCACCGAGTCAAACCGAGTCAAGACAAGCAGCATATTTGTATTTAAAAGGAGCAGAAGAGTTGCAGCCAAAAAGGGGCAAAAATTAAAGTCTCAATGCAGGTATTAGTGTTTTTTTTTTTGTCCACTTGAGCTGAAGCTTATAAAGGGCATCATGTCTCTTTTATTTTCCTTGTCTAGTTTATTAATGCCAGTTCACATACTTGAATTAGTGTCCCACTAATCACACGTTTGTGTCTCAATCACAGATAAGATTCAACAGCCAAACTGCCGTCAGCTGTGAGTGTGTGTAATTGATGGTTTGGATTAAATGACATCAGTATGACATTCGACAACTATGTATGTGTTGTTTAACCAGCCAGACATGTCATCTGTGGTGTGACTCATCCTCTGAAGAAACATGGCACCCTGTCACTTTACTGTAGGCTAGCCGCTGAGCAAGCAAGGCTGAACATACACACACACACAGACACAACACAAACACACACACCACACACACACACACATGAATACACACAGCAAGATTATTTCTAACACTTCATTTAACCTTCTTGGCATCACTTGCTGTGAGTTACTGACACTCACTGCTGAGTAATCAGATACACACACGCAGCGTCACAAAACATCTGAGTCACATAAATCACTGCATGTGTGTACAAAGACTAATACCTGCCATAATCTGTCACATTGGACTACTTCTGGGAGTTGTGCAGGTTGGCTGTCACTGTGCAAAATCTGACTCTGGTAAATCAGTCCAAGGGGCTGACATCTGTTATGTTTGCCTGATGTTACGTTCAAGACTTATCTGACCCTGTAGCATCCTATTGTCTCAAAATAGCTTGCGATGATGTTATAAAGTGGCGACAGTGAACGTTAATGTGCTGTCCACCTACGCAGAGATTATTGTGAGCTTCCTGCTTTGTAATCAGAGCCACACACTAGAAAGCCCAGACAATAGCTGGAAAGTTTCTAAGCCAAATTTAGCATCTGATTACCCTCCAGTCTGCACATTAATGTAGATGTAGTTTTGCACCAGTGACTACTACTATATGAAGAGATGTACCAATCCACTATTTATCAGTTCCGATCCAGTTCTGATTTCTGAGTTTGGATATCTGCTGATACCAATACTGTACAATACCTCTTTTTTCCGCTCTTTTTTTCTTGATGTTTATGATTATGATTATGATTATTATTATTATTATTCGTAGTAGTAGTAAGATTAAGATTACATGAGGGTGAAACTGAAGCTGGAAAGCTTGGGTAGTTTGTGGAATGTAACTTGTGTAATGGCATCCTTCAATAATTGTGGGATGCTCTAGGATTCTGGCATGTGACTGGCATGTGCAGCTGATAGGCTGAAAGACCTCACATGCATAATTTCCCATCATGCACTGATTAGAGTTTAGATTTGCTATTTTTGTTCCAAAATACATTTTTGTGCCGTTTTATTGTTACACCATCAGTGAGGTGCCAGTCCAGCTGTATTGTCTCATAATAATACAGAACACGCTTTCTTTATGTTACATACAGAGGAAGAGTAGAAGTGAAAAATGGTATTTATTCAGCTCCGTTGCACTATTTAGGGTCAAGATTACAAATAGAAAGATGTAGCAAATGTGGCATTGTGGAATTTAGATCAGAATGTGGATTGATGTCATGAGCACACTGGATACCGATGTTGGATCCTGATTGGTCCTATCCCTAACTACTAACTAATGACTATTTTAATTCAAAAAGAAGCTTTCCAGTTTGCCAAAGGAAAAAAAAACATAATATAATCCTGTGCAACACACCCACAGACATACAAATGTGAAACATGAAATGCTTTATCTTCTCCTGCATTAACGTCAAAGCATATTTGTATTGAGCACTGTCAGCCTGCATTATATTTGGACTAGTGCATGGCCCAGACACTGGTCGCCCTGACAAGCATGTAAAGCTTTGGGGTGAAGGAGTACGAGTGTGGAGATTGGCAGTACATATCATAAAATCACGACTAGTGACATTTCCGCTTTTCAGGCACAGGAATTCTTCCATCTTGTTACTAGCGGCTTTACGGTGGACCGGTCACTATTATAGACCTCACTGGTCACCGAGAACCCAAGAGACACCATCAAATGCAGCAACATGTGCGGTAAAAAATGACATCCAGTGCACGTGCATCAATTTGAATTGTACACACATCAGAGTATTTTGGGTAATGACTGCAGACAAGATGGCTGACAACATGTCTGCATGTCCGTATACATTTTGTCTTTTTTCCCACATATGCGGGCACATCAGCATTGCAGCAGCGGTAATGACTACTGACAGCATATGAACGTCTGTTTTTGGTTTGTCCCCTCCATGCACATGGAGGAAGTAAACCTCTTCTCAGTGCGGTTCTCTGCAGGCAGTAATATCATTATCAGGCCTCAGAGCTCATTAAGCCCAAGCAGATGTGGCAGACAAAGAGATGTGTTGCTTATACAAGGCAGCAGGTGAATTAGAGAGGAGAGTGCTCTGCGTTATAGTGGTGGTGATGATAGTGCTGGTCTGTGTGTAGCATCTTTGACTGTGTGCATGACTGTGGGTGATGTAGGTATAGTCCTTGTCTCTCAAAAAGTCCTCTGCTGGTGGTGTTGCTGATTATCATGTCACAGTCAGTATATCTGCGTGCGCTGTCTCTGCCCTCTGTCTATGTGAGTGTGTGTTTGCACATGTCTTTGTTCACCTTTATGTGTGCAGATAGATTAGATAGATAGATAGATAGAAAAGTATATTTACAAAGTAAAAACTAAGGTAGGAAAGAAAAAAATATGTTTTGAATATCCCTTTTAACTGCTTTGTTTACAGAGTAATTTATTTTTTTAATACACCTTGTGAAAATTCTTTCCAAACACCTGTTTTAGATATTAAACTCATAGATTCAAATCTTCCTTTTATATTTGCATGCTGGGATTTCTGGCACTGATTCAACAGGGGAACCTGCATCTGTGCAGGAGCTAATGTACAGTCAGTTGTGATATATAACCAAATATTTGCAATTTCAGTCTTTCAGTCAATGTTTGAATATTTCTGTGCATATGAAAATCTTTAGTAAAAATGCTCCAGTACATCTTATAAAGTGGCACAAGCAACATGTAATTTCTTTCTGATGCATTTTTCTCTACTCAGCTACTTCAAGGATAAATGGGACCATTAACGGGAAAATTTACCACTTTTTAATGGATGTCCAATCAGTTTGATGGTGAATGTAGTCAATTGAGCACTAAGTTCTGGAATGTATGCTATATTGAACACAGAAAGCATAGTTCTCTCCTTGCTGAGTGTGCCAGCAGTGCCTACACATACCAGGATGCATTGAGCGCAATACAGGCACACTCTGGCACACTGACATGTTCATGATGCCTTGTATCACCACCCTAACCTATAGCTATTATGTTGTTGGCCAGAACATGCGTTAGATGACAAAAAATACTCACCTAGTATGCCCTAGTATGAGTTGAGAAATCAAAGCTTAATAGCCTGTAGTTCTTCCTTAACAGCATGACATCACTGTGCAGCACTGAGTGCAGGAAGAACAACAAATACTGCAGCAGGAGAACTCAGCTTTCTCAGGATGTATGCTTTAATTGGAATACAGTTACCATTAACACTGACTGGACAGCTGCATAAGTAGCAAATTTTCCCTTTGATAAATAAAGTTAACGAATAAGAGTGCTTGAGTGTATCTTGTATCAGTCTCCCATCAATGCGAAATGACAAGACAGTGATAATACAGTACGCTGTCTCATGTGTAGTCTGGACAATGTTGGAATATTTTGTGAATATGAAAATGTTAAGTAAAACTGCTCAAGTATTTCTATATTAAATGGAATAAGCAGCGTTGTAATTTCTTTGTGATGAAAAATAGATTCAGCCATGAGATCATTGGAAGTGAGATTAAAAGGTAATTACATCATGACATCAATGATTATTGCTGTGAATATAATCAATCACTTTGTTTACTCAGGACAATTCCAGTGCCTTTTTTGCTTCTTGCACTGATTGTGTTGGGTGATTGGGACCATGTTATTATTCATGACGATCCCTGAGTATCTCAGTGATAGGAGCATATGCTTTTTTATCACACTATAATTTCAATGAGATAAGCAGCCAAGGTTAATTTAAACACCATTAAGCTTTCTTTCAGAGCCTCTAAAGGTGATGCTTCAGTCTGAACCTCCTGACTTTTTGTATTCTGCCAGAGTGAATTCATTCCCAGCAGAGTGAAAACATTCAAGGTCTGCCACTCTCAGAAATCGAGGAGTCAGTTGTAGAAGTAAATGATTAACTGTCTGCACTCAATTGCTCCATTATGTCCTTATGCTCTGTCCGTATGCACCTGTCTTTGCACTCGCTGACAAACAAAGTAGAGGCATCCATTACTCTCCACCCCTCCGTCTTGGGGTTGACCCTCTGCCGCCCCACACAAGTCCACAGATGTCTGGCTACATTGCTTCACCGTGCTCCTCTCAGCTCCCCCTTGGTGCTCCGTCAGCAAGCCCACATGTCACTGTCAGCAGGCTGCTCGCAGGGCATCCAGGCTGGGACACCAAGCCCATCAACACCTCCCTGGGGGCCCCGAGGTCACCCACGGGGTAGTCGTGCTGGGTCATGCCGAGCCAGTCGTGGTGGGGTTGACTGGAGGTGGACTCTGTCCCGAGGAGAAAGACTGACGATGGAGCAGAAGCTCTGCCCTGATTAGAGCATATGGTCTCCCCAGTTATCCTGGAGCCTGTTGGTCACCTCTGAATGGAACCCCTAGTAAAAACAGGCTTTGTCACTGTGTGCAGTGTAGTGAGGCTGTGTCTGTCCTTCTTTTTGGCAGAGCCTGGCTGCTCAGCGGGCACTGGGACACCAGAATGAGCAGAGAACAGCTGGCCCATTCAGAGCAGACTGCTGCCCCGCAGGAAACCCTCTCCATATCCTCCCAGCCTCGCTCGTCAGCACCCACAGACACACAGAGAAGACTTGGCTCAGTGTCCTCCTCTCCTCTCTCCCCTTTTTTCTGCTGCCTTTGTGTCCCCTGGCTGGCGTCTCGGTTTGGATTTAGTAAACAGAATAAACGGGACAGATAAAGCAGCCTGAAGTGAATAACTTCAGTCAAAATGATTCTCCGCAGTTTTCAACACCAAAAACTGTGTGGTGTATAGTAATTTTCATGTACCAACATTTTAATTGTGTGATTTTCGCCTATGGACATGGTTTCGGCACTTATCGGAGAGCCTCTGAAAATCACTGAATGAGAGGGTGAAGTTGAGGACAATACTTCTTGTATGTGTTGTTGTTAATTAGTCAGGCAGTGTGTTAGCTCAGATTCACTTCTCAAAGTGTGAAGGAATGAAGTGGGCTAATGTGATTACACTGATCAAATGAGAACAGAGACTGACAGCAAACTCCTTCTCATGTGGTTCTTGGAAACACAATTAAAGCATTTGGCCAAGGCAGCCTGACTTCTAGCCAATACTGCTTTCCCTTAGGTTGTGTGTGTGCTTATGCAAGAGTTCAAGATACACATGAATATAATGTGTGTGGCGTGTTCGCCACTGTTTGCTGCTCCCATTTTCTTTTCTTTTTCATCCTCAGCCGGGTTTCCACCGTACCTGAGTACCCTCACATGCTCTCACAGCTGCGCCAGTGCATTGATGTATAATGGTCTGAAGAATTCCTTGGAGAGGAAGCATACCAAGACTCCTCAGGGGTTATCTGAAGGGACCCTTACCCTCTTCAGCGTCTGCTTAGTAGCCAATGAACCCTCTGTGTTAAAAGGCAGTATTCAGCACAACAAAACACTTTGGCAGTAAAGCCTCTATACTTGGATTGCACCAGGTGGGTCATTTGCTGACCAGAGAAAGGCAGAGTGTGGAGTCTGCAAGAGCCTCAGAATAACAATGGGCTTCTCTCATCCCGTATTAGTCTTTCGCCCAGAGCAGTGCTGTAAGTGGTTACAATACTGAAGTGCATCAAACAAATGTGCTGGTCAGTGTTAAGTGGAGTAAAAACTAAGAGAGATATGATCTCAGAAATTTAACTGCTTTTAAGAGGTGGTGCAAAGATAATGTGGAGGGGATGGACAGTAGTGGCCTCAAACTCAAATGACTCATGAACTGCATGTTAAGTTATTCTAAACACAGAGATAAGAATTTCTAATTTTAGTATTCTAAAACTGGCTTCATCGACCCGTGGCCTCTGGCGCGCTCTGGGGCAATTTGCAGCCATCAGTGTAAGCCAGTCAGGATGGGAATCAGCATTCTGTATTAGGTCACGGCATTCGTATGGAGAACTCCTTTGGGCAGGGAAGAAGTTACAGTCCCAAAAGCAGTTTGGGTATCTCTGGGTCTTGTTTCACAGGTGAGGGTAACGTGGACAGTGAGATGAACAAGCAAATGTTTGCAGCATCAGCAGAAATACAACCATTGTGCCTGACTGACGATGGAGCCCTTGGTTTATTAGTGGATCCAGTTCTTACCCAAGGTGAAGAACCTTGTGTAATGACTGGAAAAATGAGAGTGCAGATACAAGCCATCGTTTCTCTTCGCATTATGAGAAAAATATATTTTCTTATTCTAATTCTAAAGGAAGGGGTGAGGAACTCAGACCTCTGTCAAGTAGAGTATCCAGCAGATGTGGTTTGGGCATTGGATTAGGAAGCCCCCTGGATGCCTCACTTTCAATGAACCCCATGCAACTGTGAGGCGACCCCAAGGCAGACCCAGTATACAGTGGAGAGATTATGTATCCCATTTGGCCATTGCAGACCTTTGGATCCCTCAGGATGAGCTGGAGAGAATAGGGAGAGAAACTTTTGTGCTTCCTTTGCTTAGTTTACTATCACCTAAGCCTAGAACCAGATCAGTGGCATAGATAGATGGAGTGTCTCCTTTTCATTCAAGTTACTCCAGTACTCCAAAGTTTCTCATGTTGTATATGCTTGAAAGTAGAATGTATATGTTACGTCTTTGGTTCCTCATTTCCTCAGTCCTATTCGCATACATCCCAAGGCAAAATACAGCAGGCTTTTTCCTCATTACTTGAAAGATGCATTGGATCTTCAGAGCCCTCCTCTGTGAGGTCTCTCCTCATCTTTTCCTGGAAGTCCATGGGGATTGTTTGCTGTGAATATTACATTTATGCATGCAGGTAGTGATTATGCAAGCTACTGCAGGAAAACAGTAAGTGAGTCTGTGTATGGACTTTTGGTAGTGTGTGAACAGAGTGATCAAACTGCCAAGCGTGCCTTATAGAAAGTGACATGTTTACATCTGAAAAAGACTGAAAAAAGGGTAGTCAAGTCTCTTTACATCAGACACAAGTCCTGTGATGTTAGCTTTTTTTTTTATAAATTGCAGGACTGCTAGAACTTTTATTTTGTACTCATAAATCTAATCTGTGATGTCACTTCAGAGTGAACATCTTTCCTATAATGCTGATCAGCATGCTGCAGTGCGGTTTCATCTTGAGTAATTGGACTCATTGGGCTTTCTTAGAGCGGCGAAATGCCATGCAGAAAATCCCAGCATGAGCAGCCCACAGCCTCTCCTCAGACGAGTCTGGACTGGTATTTCCAGCAGTGGCTGTGCACTCTGAGGTTGCAGACAGGGGCTGCTTGGGGGTTTGGAAGAATAGGAGGGGGTTTATGCACAGCCACCACAGCAGTTTTACTTTTCGGAAACCTTGTGGCCTGCCTTTGTTCTCCATTTCTCATTCTACCCTCTCTCTTGCTCCCTGGGGAGTTTTATTATCACCCCCTATATTTATCAAAGTTTCTCTGCAGTTCCAGCCAGGCCGCCTTTTTTTTTCATCTCTGGCTGCTCCGCAGCCCCCTTGGTGGAAATTACACCTTCTGTAATGGATCTTTTGGTGACCTGGTGAAAGGCAGGGGCCCATGACGTCAGGTGGGCTGATTGTGTGTTTACCTGCAGCCTGGCACGATTAAGAGAGCTGTGTGGAGGCGTGTGGCGACAGAGTGGCCGTGTCTGTGAAGTAAGCGTGTGAATGGAGACGGAAGCGCCCTGCTTCCCTCCCACCCACACTCTCCATATCCTGACAAAGGAAAGCCACTCACTGGGTCAGATGGTGCCAGACACTTGCGAGGATCGCCCCTCCTGCACTGCTTTCATTCCTCCCTGTCTCCCTCCCCTCTTTTCACTCTCTGACTCTGTCTCCCCTCTGCCACTTAGCCTCAGTGTTTGGTGGAGGATTGCATAAGAGCTGGACTGTTTTTCCTCCTGGCAAGCGAAGGATTTTAATTGAAAAGGAGATCCGGAATGAAAACTCCCATTTCTTTTCAGGCCTCTGTTCTGTGAAAGCACGGAAATGTACCAGGGGAAAGAAGACGAAATGTACAGGGAGTCAGTGAAAGAAATAGGTCATGTTCTTAAAACAAAATGAAAGAAAGGGAATCTGACATCCCGCCTGTCTCTGCACTACCTATAATGATCCTGGATGATTTTTTTCTCCTTATTTGAGTCTGGCAAACTGATCATGTTCAGCATCCTTTTCTGTCCAGACAAAAGGTAGGCAGTTTGTGCAATAATGTGCAACAAAACAGTTGGTCTCTTGTGTACAGAATAATATAGAGGTACTGAAGCATTATTTTTTGTAATAAAATAATATTGCAGGAACCTTCTGAGATGGAGGCTGTGAATTATGTGTGAGTGTATATTGAGTTTACCTACACTTTTAGAAAGTCTTACAGTGATAGATGGGTATCTGCTGGTGAGTGTGAGTTTTATATGTGTGCCTGCACAAAGTAGAATTGGAAATGACAGGTGTTTTTTTTTTTCTATGATGCTTTAAACTACATTAAGGCTGAGAGCTGTGATGGTACGGATTTTTTCTTACTGCAGTGACGAAGCAACATATTACCGGGATGGCAGATAACTGCAACTGTCTTAATAATTATGTTTTGTTTTTTTTTTGGACTTTATTGAAACATATTATCAGTAGCTCCTTTAAGGAATGGGGCAGTACATAAAGTTGTGTTGTGTGCAAGTGAGGTAGAGCAAGCAGCAGGCGAGTGATGGCACTGCTCATAGCGGAGCAGAAACTTAAACTTAACACTTACTTGTTAATGTGGCAGTAAATGTACAGTTCAGGTTACAGTGTGTCAGTTAATAAGATGCAGCTTTTCAAGGCCAAGAAGAGTCTATCAACTGCTGAATCAGTGACGGCATTAGCCCCAAAGTAAGATAAGCAGGAAAGGTAAACATTAAGCCAATGCTAATGCTAGCATTGTACCTTTACAGCTTTGGCTCTTGTGAGGTCGTATCCCTTTCAGAAGCTTTGTAATCCAGCCTTGAAGTGCTGTCTCTTCTTGGAGACATGGTAAAATAAATCCATGATAAACCCAATACTCAAAGGCAATCCCAAGATGCCTTGGGTTAAGGCTGTCAACCAATCAGAAGCTGTGTTCCTGGCTTGTAAACCAGTCAGAGGTTGTGTTCCTGACTTGTGTGTGATACTGTTGATGCATACATGTATTAATAGATCGATGCACTGATTTCAACAATAGTTTGACCCTTCAAAATACAATTTGTAGTGATGACAGTAATGAGCTCAACCCTGCAGTAGGCATCATGTTACTGCAGTTTTACGGTAATGCATTTATAATCACAGCCCTTCAAAAACAAGGATTAATTTTTAAACTGGTTAAATCATGGTTTAACTTTATGCTGTGCCAGACTTTTGAACTAGCTTAACATTAAGAGTGGTTGACCTCAAGCCTTTCTTTAAACCTCAGTTTAGGTTTTACTTTAAACTTAGATTAAATTTAATTCTATTGCGCCAAAACTTTGAACACTATTTTAAACAGTGCTTTGGTGGGAATTCCCATTATATGTTATCATCAAGCTAATGGACCAAGTGCTAGTTAATTATATATATGTAAAATTGATTGAGGAATCAAAAAAATAAAAATAAAAAAAGAATCACAATACTTTAGAGATTTTTTTTTTTTCAAACCCCTACTGTTTTGTGGCCCATAGTCTGAAATGTTGAACTTGCACTTGTCTCCATGGAGCTGCTCTTTATTCAGCAGTTAAATAGTGGCTGTACTGGGCAAGTCAGATGTGTATGTGAATGTGAAGCAAGGTCATGCTGACAAAGGGCATGTGTGCTTTCTTGCACCAATAAACAAAGCATCTGTTTCTCCAGCTGTCTCTCCTCTGAGAATACCAACCTGTTTGACTGGGCTTCTTGTGCCTAAATCTCACTCCCTATTGTTGAGCCCTGATGCCCTGATCCTTGTACTGTACCTCTGTCAGCATACTGATGATGTTTACTAATGGGATTGAATGTCCACTGAGGGAGGTGGGACTGGATCAGCTGATGGTTATCAGTATTTTCTACAAAGTGGGGTATTGCCAAGGCTGCAGATGTACTAAATCTTGCAGCTGCACCCACGAGACCTGACTAAGTCTAAAACGATAAGTGTGCACTGCTAGCCACACAGCAAACCTTTCAATCTACAAACGACACTGTGCAAACACAAGATCCCTCTGGCTGATAATTTATTCAACACAGCTGAGGGCCTTACAAGGTTAAGAGCCACAGAGTCAAAAGGCTGCTCTGCCTATTAATTGCCTTTGATCAGTAGTTGATGCATAATTAAAATAGCCTAAGCGAGCTAAGGCGGGCCCTGGAAAGTGTTGAATCAGAGCGATGGGGTTGCAGAGAGCAGGTTCTGAATGCTTGCCCTGCTGAAATGCTGCCATAACACTAAGAGAATTGTGATGTGAACCAGGCAGATCGCTGCAGGCTTTTATTCCTTATTTATAAAATAATCCTTGTCTTTACTTAAGAATAGTACTCTATTTGACGAGACAATAGATGTTGTCTCTAAGCCACAAAGTCACATGCTGTAATATATTCTCTTACCTAAATATATGGGATTTAAAATTGATTTAAAATTGATTAAATTGATTTATCGTTGCTTCAGAACAGGCTTCAAGTGTATACTGAAGTTCAGAATGGCCCTTTGGATGTGGGGCAATGAGTCCATTTGGCAAAGTCACTCTTTGAAGAAGAGCTGTGCATATATGCCTCCCATCTCTGCTGCGAATGGCTGGATAAGACGTGTTAATATAGAACTGGAAATTGGAGAGTTTCTTAAATTGTTTCCTTGACACTTCTTTTTGGATTCAAAATGCATTACAATAGAGCCTTCACAGAGGTGGTGATGTGAGAAAAGCTCTTTGACAATAGAAGGTCTCTGAATAGATTAAAAAACATACATTTCAATGGACTGGTCTTTTTTTTCACTTAATGTGCGGAAAAATCTATTATGAAATAAAAGATTCATCTTTGATTTACAGTTAACCAAGGACAGTTTTAAATAATATGATATTAATCAGGGGCTCTCAATGTTTTGCCAGTTAGGGCCCACTTTTGATGTTAAAAAAATATTATAAGACTTTTTTGGTGTGACTGGTCACTGAAATCATGCATTTTATTTGAACTTGTTTTTATTTCTGAGAGTCCTTGAGCACATTTGGATATAAAAATAACTAGTTTTGTAGATTACCCGCCATTATTTTTTCATTTTAATCTAAGCAGTTGGCAGTACCGCTGCCTTCAGGGCCTCCTAGATGGCGCTCTGTGGCCCACCATTGGGCCACAGCACAGCGGTTGGGAATGGCTGATATAAATAATGTCTCTATGTAGGCTACACAATAAGCATTTTTACTCGCTGTAGAAACATTTTCCCAGGGTTGATTGTTGCTGTGTAGAAACTCGTTAACTTGAGTGGATGCACCTGTGCCTGACTCAGCATCAGACACATCTGCATGGCTGAAAGTAGCCTGTCAGACATCTTCATATATAAAGTTAAGCTATTGTTTCTGCTCTTATTGTAGTTTTACTGCCAGAATTGCAAACCGTAACTCTAGCTGAGTGGCAATTAAAAACTGTTTATTTCTCAAGCAGTGCACCTGGCATAAGACAGCAAAGGAAACAGCTCAAGGTTTTCAAAATTAAGCCAATATTTTCTTTGCGATGCAGGTACACAAGCTTGACATTATAGTACTGTAAATAGTCAGTAGTAGGATGTTTGTTAATCTGCAGACACAGCCACGATCATGCAATTGCAACAACAGCCCTGCTGTTTTGGAGCCACTCAATCTGTTTTTCATTTATACAGTCCCACGTGAAGAAAAACACAAAAAGAATGATATATAGCAAGATATCAGTCATCCTGTAGAGCTCTTTCAGGTACTTTGCTGTTTGTATTTCCCTGTTTATTCTTGTACCTACGTCCCTTAAAACATTTTATAATGAGTCAAAACAAATAGAATAAAATACATTTGCTATTAAAAATGCTATTTCTTACTTACTAAGTGATAATACTAAGCTACAATGCCAAATTCATTCAACTAGGGGTTAGCTGGTTCTTTGTCTTATGTCATTCTTCAAGTTATTATTATTTACTCCAGCAATTCTATTGCTGTTTTATCTCCATCTCCCTCAAGTTCATGCTCATCACTAGAGCTGCAACGATTAATTGATTATTAATCAATTATTAAATTAACTGCCAAATATTTTGATAATTGATTATTAATTTTAAGTCATTATTGAATTAAAAAATGCAAAAATTTTCTGATCTGGACCTTTCACGTAGAGAAATTTAATATTCTGTAAATATTGGTGGATTTGTTGCAAAATATCAACATGGAGAACAGAAGTGTCACGATTCTCCAAATCCATGATTCGATATGACTTTAGACTTTAAGGTCATGATTGATGTGTTTTTTTCAATTTAAATATGTTGTTATTTTGCACTGATGGCTCTGCCATTGGTAAACTATTGAGTCTTGATGTGTAAAGATCAACAGATCATTGCTTTATGTCCTGACAGCTTTCTACATGGTATCAAGTGTGATGTAATGGCTGCTAAGATACACTGTGTCGAGGTGTTGTTTTTTCTTCAGACAAGTGCCAGATGCCACATGATAGGTGGGGTGGAGAGAAAAACAAATACTGGGAGAATCGCTGATTCTGCTTTTCAATTGGATTCTTGACACTGAAAGCTCATTTCAATCGATTTTCAATTTAATATTGAAATTGTGAAACCCCTAATGGAGAAATACATGTTTTTCAAATACATAAAAATGTAAAAAAAAATGCATTGTTAGAAGTTAAATCACATACCGATATCCATATTTTTCAATATAAAAAAATCTAATTTACCATTTGCTTTGTTTAAACCATCCAGACATGGGTCTGCTGTCGGCACAGTGTCCTCTTGAAGCATCATACTCATTATGTCACATTATGGTGAAAATCACAGACATGTGAAGGTGTATTTTCATGTCCAGAGCCAGATCAGTGACTCGCAGTTGAGGCTTACCTGAGGTAATGAATGGACTGGTACTCTGCTGTGGCGATGTAGCACTCACCCAAAGCTGACAAAAATACAGAATGCCAGCAATTTACTGCCATGCATTGGCGGTATTGCTACCCTTGTGTTTTGCTCTTGTTATCCAGTTTGGTAAATGTAACTCGGGCAGATGACATAGGGACAGTTTTAATGAGCAATTTTAATAAGCAATATTGTCAACAACAGGGACATGAACTGGCAAATGGTGAAAACATATTGTTGATAACACTGGCCAGAATACTGTAGAGGATCCAGGCCAACAGAGATTTGTTATTTCTAAAATGTGGTCATATCTTATTTTGAAATGGGGAAAAGTTAGAATGATTGTGGAAATGGTTCTTCTGTGTTAATTTCTGTCCTCCTCTGATGACCTTAAACCAGAGGTCAGAAGTGCACGCAGTTGTGCTGTTATGCTATTATTAGACTCTTCTCACACATGGAGTTGCATCCCTCTCCCATCTGGCTTTGTGCATGTAGCAGCCAAATCTCTGCTTCTGGATTGGCAGCTCTCCTTCATAGCTGATTTATATTCATAGAGTTTGTCCAGCACGGCCCTGACCTGACCTTACATTTCAACATCGGATTGTCCCTGTTGTAAGGAAGCAGCCTGCTGATCGCTGTGCTTGATAAACGCGGGTTAGGGCAGTGCTCCCTCATGGACATTGATGTAGCAATCATATTAATGAGGAATAAGCACTGCAGATGTTCTAAATAAAGCACAGTGGTGGTGTGTGTTTTCCACATGGTAATTATTCCCATAACTCTGCGTGCCCCAACCTGATGTGAATTTGCATCCAGTGGAAAGTAAACTTGTCAGAATGTAATTTTCATATTCATTTCAACAAAACAATGTGATGCAACCACCTAGTTTGAGATAATGTAATTGCAATGTTTATACTTCGGCTCTTCTTGCTGTTATCAGGTGCAGTTGAGTGTTTTGCTGAAGGACACAGACAAGATGTGTTAGTTGAAATACATCACTTTTAAGGATGAAGACTATGACGTTCCATTTCAGGACAAACAACTAAGCATATCCTGCTGCTTCCATATCACGAATGATGAAGCAAAACCTGTCATTTCCTGACTAAAAGATCTTTGTCTCCGTGAGTCAGACTTCACAGTTTAGAGACATGTGAAAGCACTTAGAATCTGACATCTTACTTTGCTCTGTCAGAGGTTCTGAATTTGAGAACCCGTGAAAGACTGTTACTGTGTCTCAACTGACAGTACAAGAGAAATCTTCATTTTTCTGTGGAAATGCGGGAACAAGGGCGCCTCCCTTCCTAACATGGAATTTCATAACGAAACTTCGGGCAGTGCTGTCATACCTTGCAAAGTTTGCCCGTACCAGTTCTGCATTGCTCAAGTGCTTGTAAAATAAACAGATGGACCACAGGAGACCATCGTTCTGCCTGGCTGGGTAATGTGATAAGGTAACAGTCCAGAAGTGAAGTGGGAGTGAAGATAAGCCTGCAGACCTGCACTGACTTTTTGACTTGTTTACCCTGTATTTAACATAAACAAGATAAACTTTATTGCCACTGTACAAAAAAGAAGAATTTCAATGTATTGTCCACTAACTCCTGTTGCCTTTTGTTGCTGTTGCCATGTCAGTCAAGCTTTTTGAGGTTCATTTATGCCCATGTGACAAAGTAGATGCGTCCGTTTCAAACAGTGGAGAGTCCATTTAGCAATCCCAAGGCAACTGGAAGGCAGGGAGATCTCTGATTGCCTGGTATTGTGAGACTATACTACAACAGAAGGTAGATTCACGCTTTACTGTTTGGGTATTCACAAAGGCTTTGAGTATGAGTGTTATCTTCCCCAAATTCAATGACGGTCAGAGCAGTGAACATTATCATACCAGTCCAAAGGTTGAAGCTATTGTGACGATTGCTGTTCGGGGAGGGGGCGATTTATCAAGTGGTCAGCTTGCATATAGTGTCTCTGCTTATTGCACTTGCTACTTTTCCTCCATGCATTTCTCTTATAGTGCAGCACCTAAGGTGCAGGTCGAGGTCTAGTGGCACCCTCCACTTACCAGCTCACAGTAGGACACACACCCTCCTATTGCTGCTAAGAATCCAACCAGCCACCTTTCAATTACCACTCGTTCTCTCCACCTCCTTTGTCCACCTCCTGCCGGCACAATCTCCGGTACAGTTATACTGCAATTATGCCGACTGACAGACCCTGAAGCCCTGACTGTCACTCTAGATTCTAACAGCACACACCTTTTCAGTCAAGACACATTTAATTAAAATGTCTTCAATTTTACAACTGTGCAGAGATATTTAAATATGCTGGTACCACAATAGAATGCTAAACAAATGGAAGAAGCCCTAATGAGATTGTTCTGCTTTCTTGAACTTGAATTCATGTGTGATGGGGTGATCGGCTGTGACATCAAATGGCATTATGAAGAATTAAGGGCATTAGCATCGTCTGGGTGAGAGCAGGTATAATTGAGACGTGGCACACAGTCAGCAATCTGACAGTAAGCTGTGTTTAAATGGCAGGAAAATGAGAGATCGGACAGGCTCGGTTTCTGCTGATTGCTGATAACTGTTCAGACCTGAGATGGATGCAATGTGGATTAAAACCATCTGCTTCCTTCCATTAAGAAGGCTATTAAGGGGAATATTTAATGTTTGTTTTATTTCGCTTGTCATGGTATGAGAAACAGCATGTTGCAGCTGCAAAGTCGAGTAACAAACTCTCGCAGAAACAGCATACCCTGCAGGTGTTCTGCTTTCCTCTGAGCCCTGAGGATATTTGTGACCATTAGCTCAGACGCATTCTGTACATTGCTTTAAAAACATAATGCTAATGAAGTGACTACATTTATGTGATGATGAGAGTCATCCTCGTATCGAGGGGTGTGAAATTAGATGCACGTCTGCTAATTTCTGGAGTGCTGTGTGCTGCTTCATTCAAGGTTTTAAAGATTTTAATGTAACTTCTGAGTAATTTGGGATTATCTCCGAACCCCCATGATGTGCAGCTCATTTAGCGATGATGTTCATTAGCAGTGCAACAGGAGGATAAGACGCAGGACTGAGTGGCGAGCAACGCTCTGCTGTTTGGCTGACTATCAAGCCTCCATCATTGTGACAAGGATGACAGCAAAACTGAGACCAGCTGCCCCAGCCCATTACTGCAATCAACAGTGCTGTGAATGTGCACGCACGCACACGCACACACACACACACACACAACACACACACACACACACACACACAACTTTTCCTTCTCTGACACATTTAGCTGTCTGGCCTTTGTTCTAATGGAAGAACTGGCTTGGCTTTTAAAAGCGGTCAATTAAGCCCAATTGAGGGAAGGAGGGAAATCAGCATGTTACTTAATGAATGTCAGGAGACAAGTAATTATGACATGTCTGGAGAATGTGACTCCGGCATGAAAATGAGCTGATCCAGACTGACACGTTAGTGAGAATTTATGTGATGGGCATATAGTCGTCTTTAGCATGTACCCATCTGTGGAGCATGACTTGTGAATGGAAATTAGCTGATTTATGCAGTCTTTGTTACAGGAGAGGAGGAAGGTAATTACAGAGGCCACCTTTTATGCAGGTTTGACCTCTGCAAACAGTAACTCTTGTAGCTGTGTGGCAGTAGAACAGTAAGAGCTTCAGAAAAAGTCTTGTTGTAATCGCGTAGTGTTTTTATATGCATGCATGTTGACCTCAGTGTTTAAAATTCAGTGTTAAAATTTTCATCTCTAGCATGCAGTGTACTGAGTATAAAATGGATTCTGCACAGTTAAACTCCAGTTTCTGGATTTTTCATTACAAAAAAAACAATATTGATTTTACTTTCTGAGTTTGGTTGTCTGTCCTTCCCTCCCTCAAGTCAAAAATCTTAAGAGGGGAAACCTGGGCACGTTTTTGCTTTTGTCCATAAAGTCTTTCTCTGCCTGATCGTTTTTCTTCAGAGCACATCAAGTCTTCGAGGAATTCAAAGAACAGCTTCTCACATTGCTGCAACAGTTACTACAAATGCAATGCATATTTGTGATGTTCAGTGTGAACATAATCGCATTCACAGCCAATGGATTAGAACTGTTCTAATAATTTCTTTCTTTATCTCTCTCTCTCCCCCTTTTCCTTTCATTCTCTTATTCAGTCTGTTTCTCCTGGCTGTCTGTAAAACATGCTGAAATTGCCCCTGGCCTATTTTCTGCTTCCTGTATACTCCCTGAAGTCAGCAGAAGTGGGCTTTCTCACTGTGTTCTGTAGCTTTACCTTGTGTCTTGTCATCCCAAACTTCTCAGCATGAGGGGAGTGAAGAAAATCTCTTTTTTATGTGTTTATTATCAAAGGACATCAGCTGGAAAGTAGCTCCTCTCACTGTTCTTGGTCTTTTCTTATCCATAACTATGATGTCTTTACCTTTTCTCTGAACTGTGTTTGAAATAATTAAAGAATTTGAGAAACTGGTGGAAACGCTGATAGTGAGAGGCTAATTTTGTAAACCTTAAAGTTGATTTCCTTATTAAAATTGAGTAAGTACGTATTAGGGGTGCCTCAGTGAAGAAATTTGTGAAACTTGTGTCAACACCTGTGTTACAGAATATAGCAGACATTTTACAAGAAAAGAGCGAGGATGCTAAATATCTGAAATCTGTGCTTACTTCGATCTTTCACGTTAGATCTTATATAGTCTATAGTCTTATATAGTATATAAATATGGTGATTGAAGACTAGATGTCATTTAGATTTAGAAGTTGTTGTTTTTCCCTGGTTTTGTGATATAATTTTGTGAACTTACCAGACTGTTTTAGCTGTTCTATTATTCTCCTTTACCTCCTTAGTCATTATATTCACAGTACTGATGATTATTTAGCAAAGTAAAAAATCTCATTACGTTAATATTTTATGAAAGCACCAGTAATCATCCCCACAATATTGTTGCAACATCGATAAATAGCATTATCACGGTATTTGGTTGTGATTTTGTCCATATGTTTAGAGTTGCCAGGTCTACACCTTCATGCTACATTTGAAATGTCACTCATGCTACTCCTAGCGACTCTGCTGCTGCTGCTGTACAGGGCAGACACTTTCAGTGTATAATTGTAGCATCTGTCACCAGACAAATTGATAACATGCTTGGACGGTGGGCGTGATGGGCCCCCACCTACTACCTAGTGCAAATCAATGTTGATACCAAAATCAATGTTGAACTTAAAGTAAAGATGACACCAAAAACTCTTCCGCTGGATCTAAACGACCGATACTTTCCAGCTTTCATCAGACTCCCCTGCTGTTCATTAGTTTTGTTTGCAGATCACTGGAAGTTGGAGATGACTGTTGTTCCACTTAGCTAGAAGTCATCTCTGTCCTCCTGCCAGCCATCAGAGTTGTAAACACAGCAGCACTCCTTGCCAAAGTACTTCCACAGATGGCTCAATGAAGCACTCTGCCTTGTTGTTCCTGTTTATTCAGCACTGCTCATCCCCATAATGAAATAGCTTCATTACAGCAATTTGCACTCATTCAGCATTCTGGGAGAGCGTGCAGATGCTCAAGTTGCACCGGTAAGCGTTGAGGAAATGAACCAGTCCCACTCCCCCAAAAAAAAAAAAAAAGTCATTCAGACGATGCTGAAAATTTAACGTAATGTGCAACCAGTGTGGATCATCGTCTCTGACACACTCTGATATACACACGGTCCAGCTTGAGACAAAAGCACTGAGGATTCTAGGCATGTCACTGGAGGGTACAGGGAGATGATGTGCAAAAAGCTGCGGGGAGAAATAACTGCAGATTGGTTTTTGCAGACCTGTTTCACTTATCAGTTGTCCGTAGCAGTGTGACAGAATCAGAATCAGAACTGCTTTATTTGCCAAAAGTAGAAAGTACACAGGAATTTGACTTGGTGATACAGTGTTGTGGAACGATAAAAAGTTTAAAGAGAAACTCGCTAACTTAACAGGTTAAAAAGTTAAATACACGAATTATGTACAAATAAGAGAACTGTAGGTCATTTTCACTTCATCTCCTGAAAAGTTGAACTGTTTCCAGCATTTTTAATCTCATATTAACCACAGTCTCACAGCAGCCATAGTGCCTCGGTGCTCAGAGTACCACCCTTCCTTTGAAATACATGGAGTTCTAACGTCTTTCTCATAAGCAAAGCTTCTCTGTATGAGCAGCGTCCACGGGGAGTCTGCCTTCAGGCAAGATTCAGTCCCTATCCCCTCACCTATCAGAACCTCATGCCAACCCATAACCTTTGCCCTAACATTAAAGGAATACTTCAGATAGAAATGAAAAAGATTGGGAGACAGATTTACTGAGATTTACTGTGTCCTGTTTTTCGACAAAACTTTTCTTTCTTTTGTTGAGACATTTTAGTGTTGGTTTCGCTGCATTTACCTCAGTGTTAACATCCACATCAACACCATCACCTCCACCTGCCCTGTCTCTCTCTCTCAGTGCTGTGTGTACCTCGTAAATGTTTTATGTGTATTTGATTTGTTTGTTTGTTTACAGTGAGCGCCTTTATTGCTCCTCGTGTATTTCTTATTATATGTTTGCTAAAGGCTATTATTTTCATAATTTTGTGAGTAATATTTTGACCATTAGTAACATGTTTTCTCAGGTGGAGTCAAACTGCGAAGTAAATGTTGTGTAATCAACATCACTTTGTTATGATTACTTTTCTGAGTGTTCTCTGGCAAAGGGCAGTATGAGGCAGAGTCCTGGAGCTGACTGCGTAATGAGCTGCTGTCTTATGAAATCCGAAGCTGAAAACACACAGATTGTGGTCACAGTAGTAGCCAGTTCTGGTCTGATTATATTGAAGACAACAGCAAAACAATGTCCACAAGAGGTACCACCAACACAGCATAATCCAAGTCTCAGGGGTCCACTTGTTTAGTCAGTATACACTGCATTTGTTACTCTTGTATTTCTGATACACAACAAAATGGCTGTTGAATTCCCCCAACCACACTGGTCCAACACTGTTCACACTGTTCCTTTAAACACAGTACCTCTGTGGCCAGTGCCTAGTGTGTGTGTGAATTGATCAATGAAAGGCAAAGTGTAAAATGCTTTGGGTAAAAGTGCTTTATAAATGAGGTACATTTGACATTTCATTATTTTCAGATTCAGTAAAAATATACTCAATATTCAGTAAAATATAGTGAAGCTGTTGCAGAAAATCTCCACAGCACATGTCGAATGTTCCTCTGACAAAGACATTTTTACTCGGTGGTCATTTTCTGACACTGCTTCCTAACTGGAGGCGATGCGAGAGAACATCAGCAAGCAGCCTTTTTCTTTTCTCGAACATCCTTGACATTTCAGTTTCACCTCAGCTAAGAAGTCAACGCTGGCGATGAAAGACCAATTAACATGGCTGAGAAGTGGCACATCTTATATGATCTTATATGATCCGCAGCACCCACTGTCCCCCAGTTATATGAAACTGCATGTTAGGAAGTGGTGTGACGGCTCTGCAGTACTTTGAGTTTGATTGAGTAACTAGCGGTTACTGGATAGAGAGTCGTCATTCTGTAAATTGCAAACTGTTTAAGCTGAGACACGATGATGTGTCCTCCATGGAATAATGTTAGTGTAAGACTAGGAAGTGCTTATGACTCAAGGGGGAAAAACCATCTTTGATAATCATGATAGTCATTTGTTTGACCATAAACCACAGTTGGTTAGACTAAAATACTGCCACACCTATGTGGTGCTCAGCCATGCAGCCAGTCTGAAGACCAAAAAGCTGAACCCCTTCACCCAAATTATTCAGCTCACAGCCTCAGTTATCATCTGCAGGCCCAGTTGAGACCACTGGCCAGTGACTCAATACATCCTCTTATGGAAGTACTCTTTGTGTCATTTCACGGCACTTCAAAGCACTGTGCGTCAGCGCCACAGTACACTGTTGTCAAAGGGAATACAACACAAGAATAGTCTGAAGTGCAATCTTAGGTGTGCAACAAAGTAAGTCATTCTCTGAATTTCTCTCTGCCAAGTCTCGCTCATTGCTCCATTCCTCTCCTGTCAGTTCACTAGTTCATTTTTCTTTGCTGTGGTGAGGTACAATAACTGAGCTGTGTCAGAATGAAGATGGTTAAAGAATGAAATTGTAAATCATTTTCAACAGATGATGTTCACTTTCTTCCCATTTTCATATTAAAATAATTTTTTTGGTCAGTTTTAACGATACCCCCTGACAACATTTTGGTCAACCACCTAGCTCCTTCAATATTGACAGCACATATACATTTAATCACAATGGGAAGATTAGCCTATTTGTTTTTGTATTTATGTTATATATTTGTTGCCAGTTCTGATATCCATCAATCACATGGAATCACCATCCAGATGTGCCGTATTTGCCCTGATCCTGCTTTCACCCTGAAATCATCTGGAAAGTAATTTTCCCATTTCTTAAAGGTCATTTGAGAACCCAGTCATGTAAAAGATAAAGTTTCACATGTCCCTGCGTTTCCTTTCCCTATAAACAAGCAGGAAATTGAAAGTAATAATTCTTGACAGGATGGCAAACCTGTCTGAGATGGGTTTTCCATGACATTTGAGTATCATTTGCTATCCTTCTACGCTTTCTCTTCTGCAAATATCATTTCTGCTGTGCTTGTGTGGGTGGTGCAGACTTGTTTTACAATCTCTATTTGAATATGATTCATTCATTCTCAAGTGTGCTCTGTTTCTCATCAGAGAAAGCAAAGCATGGGGCTGTTTTACAACATCAGAGAATCGGTGTAGTCTTTGATCTAAGAGAGTGTAGTGAAGTGACAGTCTATCTGTTGATTGTTCACTGTTTAAGAATCTGCAATTCAGGTTGCAACTGTGCACAACACCAGAGGATGTCGCAGTTAATTCTCCTTTATTCAGTAATGCACAGTATTCGTATTTTTGCAGACAGCTGAATTTTTCACAGCCATAGTTATCAGTGTTCCACCAGTGGAGTTTACCTCTTAAACTTCAACTGAAATGTTTGGTGCAGATGGAGACATCTAATAAACTCTTCTTATTGTTCGGCTTCTTGCACTTTACTGCACTGCTTTATTACTTCAAATGTAGAAAACACTAACATTTCTCTAGGCATAATATTTCCAAACACAACGTTTCTACAGCAGGTGCATCCTGGAAAACATCCTTGTAAAATGCTGACTAGCACACTGTTGCCTCAAGTAAAAACAAGTTTGTTTGTTTTTTTGTTTTTTTGTAAATAAAAAAATAAAGAAATCTGCTTCCTTTCAGTCATTACAAAATATACTGGATAGTTTGGATTATTTATTATTTTGTTATAGGAGGTACTTATCTATAGTCAGTTTATTGCCTGCAGTAAATACTGATCAGCACAGCCCAATTTGAAGAAGCAGAGAGGGGCATCAGCAAGTAGGCCAAACAATGAACGGCTCAGCAACAAAAGGTTTTTGTTAGCACCTTCAAAAAGGTCCACCCAAAAAAAGTATGAGCAGTTTAAATGTATGCTATCTTTAGAATATTTTTACTGCTTAACTTCGCTTTCAGACAGCCTTTTCTGACAGAAAACTGCCATTATATTAGCCAAATATCACTCTTTCCAAACCACTCAAACGTTTGTCATTTTGCCTCACAGAACACAGGGGTTTCAGCTGTATTGCTGCCTCAATATGTTAGTTTGTGTTATTGTGTGACTGAATCCAAACTATCCTTTTGAAACACCAAATTCACATAATAACACAACAAACCAACAGACTGAGGCAGTGGTAGAACAGCAACTTGCTTCTTCTGCAAGGTAAAATGATTTTGCCTAAAGCAATATTTGGCTTCTATAACACTAGCTTCCCGTTAGAAAATAATGTCTGTTAAGTGATGAAAATCTTCTAAATATAGTGTACAATTACTGACTATTGATAAGCACCTCATACAACCCCACTTCAAATAATCCAGACTATTCCTTTAATTTTAATCCTAAACTTAACATCTATAGCACATAAAATGTCACAGGAATAAACATAAATACACGCCCTCAGGCTTCCTCTGTCTGTACAGTGAAGGCATTTTTGGAGATTCATGTTCCTTCTAACCATCACTTCCTGATTGAGTCTTGTTTTGCAATTATTGCGCCCTCAGAGGAACTTGGACTCCATTTTTGCGTGCCCCCATATGCTTAGCATTTGGGTCCAATATGAAGGCTTGTGGATGGGCCTGAGGCCTTTCGCAGTGCGGCAGATGGTGGATTATCCAAACAAGCGGACAAATTACCTAGGATTCCCCTCTGTGCCTGGACACTGTTGAGAGCAGCAGAGGGCCCAGCAACCAGACCTGCCAATAGTGGGTCAGCTGGCACCGTGGGCTGCTGCTCACACACACAAGCCCTATCTCCCTTCCTGGCATCTTCATCTTCCCTCCATTTCCTTTCTCTCCCATTTTTCACTGTCAACTCTTACTCATTCCTCTCCCACTTGGCAAAGTCTCAGTCAGCACAAACAGATCTTGGACAGCTTTTGTCTCAACACAGTTCTTTCGCTTTGTTTAGGTGGATATTGTTCATGGCCTCGATTCAAGGATGATTTAAAGTGAGGTCTGCAGATGGGCTTATTTTGATTGATTTCATCTCCCACTATGGCTCCCTCCAGAAAAGCGGTGCAATTATGATGAGAAGGCCAACAAATGGCCCATGTTCAACCAGAATCTATTGTAGGAAAAACAATAAAAAAACAAGCTAGTCAGAGTGATTAGTTCTGCTGTGCTCCATTTTTAGGAAAGACACATACAAGGCTAATCTCGTTTAGCGCTAACTGTTCCAGGAAGCCATGTGTCACCTTCCAGAAAATGTTCAGGACACCTAATCAACCATTGTCATACAATAGACCTTGATGGTGATAAATTATGCTTTTAGGACGTGAGTCTTAAGTCTTAATAGTGATCAAAGGCCTCTTCCCTAATTGAATTGTCCTGCAGGCATTACACGGTCCATGTAAGTGTATCAGGACAGAAGCTGGGGAGGC
The DNA here is from genome assembly GCA_034769285.1 of Lutjanus argentimaculatus. Classification (NCBI taxonomy): domain Eukaryota; kingdom Metazoa; phylum Chordata; class Actinopteri; order Lutjaniformes; family Lutjanidae; genus Lutjanus; species Lutjanus argentimaculatus. Next base: position 16,948,402 of record JAWZSL010000002.1, read on the forward strand.
TTCTCTGCGCTCTGTTCAAATAGACCCCGAATGGCTAATGAATGTTATTAATGAAGCCTGCTAATGCAAGCAGACAGCCATTTAAATGTAACGGTTTCAAGGGAACAAAACCGTTATGATGGAATAATCCCCCTCGTCCACAACAACCGCATCATCCGTTTCATCCATTCATGTTTTTATTCATGAGTTCTTGGAGTCGTCAATATTTTCCAGCCGCATCTGCCACTCCACTCCTTGTGTCCTATCAGGACTCGCTCATGAGCTGCCTGGGCTCCCTGTTTCGCAGACAGCCACCAGAAAGGTCAGCCATCATTTAACCAGCAGAGAATGGGTTTGCTGGTGCCACATCCTCCACAGCGTGTCCACAAGAATTTACACAACAGCAGTAGAAAATGTCAGTACATAGACAGCATGGCGATAAGGCGCTTCCAACATTATTCTTGTCTACCTCACTGTGATTTAGAATCCCAATTCAAAAAAAAGTTGGAACATTGTGTTAAATGTAAATCAAAACAGAATTCAATGATTTGTAAAACCTTTTGCCTTATATTCCCAATTGAATACAGTACAAAGACAAGATATTTAATGTTCAAACTGATTAACTGTTCTTGTAAAAATATACTCTGGATTTGCTGCCTGCGACGTGTTTCCAAAAAGCTGAAACAGGGGTGTGTTTACCACTGTGATACATCGTCTTTTCTGTTGTCAACTCTCAGGAGGCATTTGGGAACTGAGGACACTCATTTTTGAAAGTGAAAATTCTTTCGACTGAAGTTGCTCAACAGTCCGGGGACTCTGTTGTCGTACCTTGTCGTACCTTCATAATACACCACATGTTTTCAATAAGGGACAGGTCTGGACATCAAGCAGGCCAATCCAAACTCTTGCTATGAAGCCACACTGTTGTAACACATGCAGAATGTGTTTTGGCACTGTTTTGCTGAAATAAGCAGGAACATCTGGATGGCAGCATGTGTTGCTCCAAAACCTGTATGTACCTTTCAGCATTAATGATGCCTTCACAGATGTGCAAATTGCCCATGATCCCATGGGCACTATCACACCTTCATACCATCACAGATGCTGGCTTTTGACATTGGCACTGGTAACAATCTAGATGGTCCTTCTCCTCTTTAGGCCAGAAGTCACGACATCTGTCTCTGAAAATCATCTGAATGTGGACTCAGGCCACAGCACACGCTCCCCTTCTTGTTTGTCCTTCTCAGATGAGCCCCAGAGCAGCGGGCATTTGATTTATGTTTTACACAACATTCCAACTTTTTTGGAATAGAAGTTATAGAAGAAGTTCAGGACAACCGCTCAGCAAACAAGTGTGGCAAGCGATGAATCATGCTGTTTTCCTCTAGTATGATCACACAGGAACAGGCAATAATGTCACCCACACTTTCTTTGACTGTTGTGTGTGAAGGAAAGACTGACAAGTTGTGGAGAATCTGAGCCAGAAGAAGTCGGCCCCTCCTGTTCCTGACAGGAATCTGGTAGCTTCCTATGTCTCAGCAGGAAGTGCAAGAAGTCGGACTTCTCAGTCTTTCATCTCCACACCCACAGGACTGGAGACCGTATCCTCCATATGTTTAGTGGGCCGCCTCGTACACTGCTGGAATATACTAGCCTCATGTTTGTCAGTTGTGCCTGTGTCTGTCTAGCATTTCACACACACACACAGAGAGAGAGAGACACATATATAGTCAAACAGACACAGTATAGATTCCAAACTCCCACTCAGCATAAATCAAAAATCTCTAACACTCTACCGGAGTTGGCAGAGATTGCTTTCCTCCCCCCCTCCTGCTTACATTTCTTCATCTGCCTAATTTCCTGTCAGTCCCTGAGAGACTCCTTCTCAGCAAAAATATGTTTTATTCATTGGAGAAAACAGAGAACCCAAGTTAGAATTACACTTGTCAGAGGTTAACAGCACAACTGCGCGCAGCAGAGAGATTATGACTGTTCGACATTCAGCCACCTCACCAGTGTGGAATCCAGTGTGTGTGCTCCCTGAAGAGAGCGGATGAGCAGCAGTCGGGTGGGAGGCAGCAGGTGCAAGAATGTGTTAGCAGCTCTGAGCGGGATGGGTCTTGTCAGCCCACCCTTGGCACACTGCAGGGAGGAGGAGGAGGAGGGGGAGGCTGTATTATCGCGGCGGTGTGACGTACGTCGATGGGTGTGTGCGTGGATGTCAGCCCCTGGTATGTGCCTTGTGTATCGGACATGCATTTCAGCGAGTCATCTGTGCCCTCAAATGTGTTCATGTAACTACAGGCCTCGTGTTTGTGTGTAAGCCAGCTGACCTTTCTTTAACATAGACTTGTATGAGTGTAGTCGCCCACACAGCTGGAGGAGGAGAGAAATTCAAAAGTCTTCCATTTGCTGCTTCTCTCAGCTGCTGAATACCAGGCTAACAGCAGATATGCAGCCTCGTGAGGCCCTGACGTGGTATTTTAGACCTCGGTAATGGATGGTTTTACTCTACAAGGAGGAGTTTTTAGCATGTGTGTGTGCGTACATTTGAGTGTGTGAATAATTATGGTAGAAAATGGGCGGTGTGGTATTCCTTCCGAATAGCGTGACGTATAGAGGGAGATGGCTTAAATCAACATTGGCATTCCTTTTACGAAACATGCTCGGCAGCTGCTCATAGCCCTGTGATAACACGCTCCCTGCCCTAGTGACAGAATGAGCTTCACCCTGCTCAACGGTTTGGCTCTTTGTGTTTTGCTTGCATCCACATTTTGTGAAAGGGATTTTGGCAATGAAGAAAGGCATTCCTGCTGGGGTTGAAGGAGGCGGCCAAACCGCATAGAGGATGATTACACTCCTGAGGGAAACAGCGGATGCAGTGGGAAAATGAAACCTACTTGGGCACAACAGTACTGCATGTTTACCGCCTGTGTTACCACCCTCACCCTAGTTTCAACCATAATAAAAAAATAAGCTTAATTGTGTGTCAGATTGTGTTAAAAATGCATGTGTTTCGATCACATTACTAACCCTTTCTTTTCTGTTTTTGTTTTTAAAGTCATCAAAGAACAGATTTTTTAACACATACACACACATCTTTTTTGTTATTTATTTAAGCAATTACAAGGATTACAAGCCCTGCCTATTAGAAGGCCCCAGTGGACAAAACCACAAAATGTAACCTCAAAAATCAAATTATTGAAATAAAAATCTCTTCATGCTTCTTTGGTGGTTAGTATACTGTTCACTTTAATTCGGTCTATAAAAATGTATATCCACGCTTATTTCACCTGATTTCACTGAGTATCCGACTCAGTGGCAGGCATGAAGCACAACTATTCAGAAATAGCCGATCTTCTCGCAGATGATCTCGTTAACTCATGCAGGATAACAATAATAAATTGAGACTGTTTCATAACCAGTTAAAAACTCCTCATTGTAGCTTTACCTTTGGAACTGCATGGCTATGAAAGCAGTTTTCTTGACTTGTTTTATCAAATAAACTTCTCTGCTACTTCAGTGTTCTGATCCAGAGCTTGGCACTCTTATCAGCAGTGATTTTTCCACAATGGCAGTAGCACATTATTGAATCCGGGAAGGGGATGAGGCAAAGATTACTCACTCAGCATCATCCATTTTTATTGGCATGAGTGTTTTTACGGGATTGCTTTTGACTTTTAACTGCAGGGTCCAAAGATACTCTATGGGACGTTGCCATGCTACTCCCAAGCCTGATTCCGGTCAGATGTTAATAACTGTTCTGCAATAGTGACATTGCCTTTCCCAAAACACAGCACTGGGCCTGGCAGCGATCTCTCTCTAAGCCGTAGTTTCATTAGTGGTGTTTTTTGGGACTTGGGCTATAAAAGTCAGTGGCATGCTGACGGATGTTTGGCAGAGGTTCCCGAGCGACTAGCGGTGCTGCTGTTGCTGCTGGCGACGTTGGTGTAGGAGCCCACGTGGCACACTGCAGCCACATGGCTGGGACCCAGCCAACAGAGAGGCATCATAAAACTCAGGTATGCAGCTTTGCACAGCAGACACTGACACAGTATTATGACTGGGTAATCCTTGTTCAGCTATGAGCACTAATGAAGGCAGCTGTGTTTGTCTTTCCATGATCTTATCTGATTGAAATCTTTTTGAAAGTGTTTTCTACATTTTTGTAGAATTATGATTTTGCAAATTGTTATGATATTATGAGGTTATGTCCATGTATTTGGCTATATGATTATGATTCAAGTGGCACATTATTATTATTGCAAGCCCACTATGTTGATGAGTATTTCTGATATTAACATTTTCACATGTTGTGAATATAATATATATATATATATATATATATATATATATATATATACTATATATTACATATATATATAATATATGACATATATGTGTGTGTATATGTATATTGTGTGTGTGTGTGTGTGTGTGTATATATAATATATACATACAGAACATAATGCAGATTGTTTGCATTTTTTGTTTGTAGTATGTGATAATTTTTTCTCAATTCAATTATGTATTTATATGCATTTATTACACAGGTTCATTAAATACTAGATTCTGATTGGTGAATTACAGCATTCTAAGGACCTGGAGAAGCAATAAAAATCTTTTTTAAAACAATGTTTTATGTCAAAATATTGATTTTTTTTTAAGTAAGCAGCCATGTAATAAGCATGATAATGTACATTAAGTGGGTCATTATTTCAAAATAAACCCCTCAAAGGTGATTCAAGACCCCTGACATGACCCTGTTTATTTCACAACAATGACCCACTCCAAAATTTTTTATATTAATTTAAGTTTTTTTTTTTTTTTTGGTCTCCTAATATCAGCATTGGCCCCAAAGTTCCAGTATTGGGGTTCTGACACAATGTTATGTTATGTAAAAGGAACAGTAGTGTTTTTGCAGCATTGAAGAAAAGTGATGACAGAAATCTGACTTCTGTTGCAGATATATCATATTTCCAGAAGCAATCACGCAAATCCGGCCTTCAAAATTAAATATGCTGATGCCAATGACTTTTCCATTACAGGCTTATATTGGCATAGCCATACTTTAACCTGAGGTCACTGAGGAATAAGCCAAAAATCTTTAACACTAATTCCACACACCATCAATCAGCAGCCTCTAAACCAGTCAAGCTCCTGCAGTGTATAAACTACTGTACTGTATCTATAATATGTAAGAATGGCAGTACAGCAGGAGGTGTTAAAGGGTTTGCTCATTAGCCAGTAATAGAACTAGCTTAGTCAAGGTTTACATTGCAGCTTGTTTCTTTGTGGGTAATCAGTTTTGTTTACAAGAGCTCATTTTCTACAGTACGCCCTCGGGGTCGATTTGCATTCATTGTTCAGTCTTGTGGAGTTTTTTTGTGTGTTTTGACTCATTAAGGAAAATGAGCTTGCCTTTATGGGACAGCTCTTTGTAGAGTATGAATAAAGCAAATTTGAAGAAGACATTTGGAGTGAGACTGAACTGGTGTTTGGGTTTTGTTACATGATGTCGTGATGCACACAATACACTTGCTGGCATGATTTGTGATGCATTTTTATTTTCTTTGTTTTATGCCACTGTAAGCACACATCACAGTTAAGTAGTTTCAGCCTCAGTTGGCCAAACAACATAAATTCACAACAGTGCATAAATGTATTCCTGCCTTTTCAATCGAAATGACATCCCTTCTTTCTGCTTGCTGTTGTGTTTTGTCTTGTTCAGTCCTCAGGGACAGGTGCTCAGCAGTATTGATATTTAAGCTCTCCACATGAATTTTAAAGCCCTTTGATTTACAGTGAGCCCTATGAAAAGCTAATGATATTTCAGTAGCACATCATGTATAAAAAATTATGCATCATCCCATGCAGTGTTGTCAAATATTGACCTAAATGCCAACAAGGGATCAAGAATTTTGATTTTGATACTGTATGACAAATCAATCAAAGAGCTTATGAGAGCCATGAAATGTCAGGGGTAAGACAATGTAATAAAATAACATGAATGACAGAAGATAGGGTTTAATAAAAAACAAAATTTAATACATGCCTGTCATGTGCCTGCTGCAATATTTATGAGCCAGTGAACAAATGAAGGATAATTATCAGCATGGGCAGGATTTCATTTCAAACAACATGCTGCAATTTGTTTTTTGCACACATATTTTTTCACTTTTTCACTTGATTTTTTTTAACATAAAATAATATAAATCAAGTTTATGAAAGATGCCTAAAATTAGGGCCTATGACAGTATGGATTTTTCCTTGCCTTTCCTTCCTTGGGATGGCAGTTTACCATGACTGCCTTAATAATTACATTTTATTGGTTCTCAATTGAAGCATACTGTCATAAGTGTAGCATAGCTCCTTTAAGGGAAGTGTGTGCAACGTGCAAGTGAAGGAAAGCAGCAGAATGAGAGTGATGGTGCTGCTCATTGCTGAGCAGAAACTTAAACTTAGCAGTAAGTTGTAAATCTGGCAGTAAATGTTCAGTATAGTTACAGTGTGTCAGTTCATAAATGCTGCAATTTCTCAAGACCAAGAGAAGTCTTGTTTGTTATTTCACAACTGCAGGAAAGGTGACAGGGAGACAGGGTAAGATAAATCCATAATGTAAAAAGTCCAACACTGAATGTCTTCTGTGGTTGTTAGCATGTTGTTAGCCACCCACTGGCAATCCCAACATACCTTTGGTTGAGACTGTTAACCAATTAGAGGCTGTGATCCTGGCTTGTGTGTGACGGCACTGATCCACAGATGTATTAGTAGATAAATGTGCTGATCTCACTGTGAGATTGACCCTTCAAAATAAAATTTGTCATGATGATGGTAATGAGCTCAACAGCTTATCATCACAGCCTTAGCTTGTAGCATAAAGAGCAACTTTATTGTGAGACCAATCCTTTTGGCTTGTGGTCTTTGATCAGGGTCATTAAGTTGACCAGATCAGACCATTTCCCCTCTTCATGCATCTTGGATGTGCGTAAAGTTGTGCAGAAACCCCTGCTCTGCATACCTCCCATGTCCACAGAGCCAGAATGGTGCAGAAGAAAATAATGCAAATGACCATCTGCTACTCTGTGTTTGTTCCCTCAGTCTGTACTGTATGAGGACGGGTCTGCACTCAACTGCACCTGCATGTAGCTTGGATAGCATATTTATGCCAACTGGTCGGCATGTGGGTGAAACAGATGAAAACGAGGTTTTGTTTAGGTGAATGTGGTTTGGTTGCAAAGACAAAAGGAAATGCATATGTGCGTGTTTGCCCGCGCCTATCAGAGTGTGTAATGGCCTTCACATTATGTCTGCTTACCTTAGTCTTTTTTGTGAAGTTGTGGCATTACCACTGGATCATATTTCGCATGCCTCCCCTGCACAGGTCTGTCTGCCTTGTCGGAGTGAATCAGGTTGGACAGAGCTGACTGGACTCCAGAAGCTTCTCTCCAGGCTCACTGATGTCTGATCTAATGGAAGCTGAAGAGGACAGACAGCAGAGACACTAACACACGAACACCAGCACTACACACTTTTAGTCCTGTGCAGCTTTCAGGGTACAGTACAGATACACAGAGACAGGGACCAGAGTGGGCACACATTGTTTAGAGCAATAGAGGGGTGAAGTGAAGTGTGTGTTCATCATTATGCAGAAGTAAGGCTCTCATGTTGTGTTTTGTTTTTTGCTGTGTGCACAGGAAGTTAAGCGCAAGTAAACAACAATACACCCTCAGGCTGTTGCCGGGCACTTGTACAGTAGGTTCTAATTAGGCTGTGGCTAATTGCAGTGTCTCATATCTGATAGTTGGACTGAATGCGGTGGATGCCAGACCTTGAGCAAAGTAGAATCGTCTTGCATGCATGCGTGTATTCTGTGAGGAACATAAAACATGAAAAACAAATAAAGTTTATCCAGTCACACAATATTGAATTGGAGCCACTGGTCTGGCTGTATTTCACTACTTTTTATGGAGGCACAAGCTGAATAAAATTCTGCATTAAGCTAAATGCTGGGTTATGGCCAGCAAAAACAAAATCATTCAGCACCAGAGAAATGCCTGACTGATTAAGTTATAAATTGCTTCTGCCCTCAAATGATAAGTTCGTATTCAAAATGCTGGATATTCATTTTGGTAAAATACACTTCATCAAATTTATATTTCCAAAAGAGTCCATTCCATATAAATCGAATCATTTTGTGAGCCAAGGACACACATTCCCTTCTATCATTTTAAAAGTTGAAAATCATATTTTGCAAAAGAAGATGGAACTTTTATCAAATGATGGTTGACTGGTTTTGCATTTTACTCAGATGTGTTTAAATCGAAGGGTGGGTTCATAGCAGCCTTGTTTAGTTTGGTTTAGTTTAGTTGGAGAGTTAACCCCCTTGGTGCAGTCTGTTTGAGTTGGTGTGAATGCTGGACTGGAACAGCCACTCTCTACTATGAAAAGGGTGGTCTCGGACCACTATCAAGTTTGAAACAATCACAGAAGCGTGCTATTATGTGTCATTTCATTGGTTAAAAAACATTTTCTTTTCCAGTTTTGGTGATTGGTGAACTAGTAGACTGTTTGCTACTAAAATGTGGATTGGCAGGGGACAAACCTGCTCTGAAGACAAAGTGAGAAATTACTGCATTGTTAAATTATTACCCTGCTGTCTTACCAGAGGTTTATATGCGTGGTCCTCTGAAGTCTGCTAATATGTGCTCCAGATCAACAAAAACATGAAGAACTTGACGGTGCACCATGATGTATCAAGGTAGAAATTTGGCCAATATTCAGAACGACACTTATTAACCCAGCCAAAATTGGCTTAAAATTGGCTTAACAACACGGTTATAAAACATCCAGTTGAGGCTTAACCTCTCCTGTCACATGAAAGACCGTTAGTGTTTCCCATTGTTTAATCTGTTTGCGGTCGTGTTGTGTTTTATTCGCTCAGACGCCGGGTGACGGGGATCAGATCACACACATTCATGTAAACACTGTTAGCAGCTTACCGTGGTCATCCACCCTTACTGTATTTACCCTTTTCACATATAGTGATGTGGAGAGCACCTACTAGGAGCCAGCACTCATCTGAAGGTCAAAACAGCACACACGTAGAGAGAGCGAGGTCACTACTGTGTAACTATTTGCGTTGCCAGAGCCCGACTAATGCACGCTTCCCAGAGGACATGCACGTCCTCTGGACTGGAAGGATTGGTAAACAGGTCACAATGCTGCTCCAGCAGAAGTAGTCGTCTCGGATAAAGGGAACAAATCAATACCGAGCATTCCAGCGTCTCCCTATCTGCTTCCCTCTTAGCCCGAAGATGCAACCGCTTTTTTTTTTGGACATAATGAATATTTATGCTTCTCTCTCTGTTGAACTAGTTACACAATTTTTTCTAATTTGCTGCAGTTTCATCTTCATTATATGCTTGATATGCCTTATAATGAGTCTTGTCTTTGAAGTTCAGGAATAGTATGAGTGGCATTATGCTTTATTTTTTAAGTGCTTGTCGTAATTCGAATAGTAAAACCGAGGTCATACGCAGTTCAGGTTGTGTAATGTTGCCACAAGAAAGGATTTGCTGCTGTTCACTGTTTATAACCCAGTTTGTGAGTAAAATATGTCAGCGTTTCAGCATGCATCCATCTCCGCTAATGAGAGACGGCCCAAAGGAGAGTACAGTGACTGTCAGCTCCACTCAGCGTGGAGGTGATAGAACTTAATTTCCCACAGATTTCTCGGCTGCGGCGTCTGTCTGCATTGTTGTGCTGCGGGGAGAGATTATCGGATTATCACACAATAAGGAAAAATGTCGAAAAAAAGTGGATAGATTTAAAAGTATGAGACGCTTCCTACTCGCAGCACGGCGCCTATTTAAGTGTGCAGCTGTGTGCTGGCTTTGTTTGAGCCTGAGCTTCACAGATGGCTGTCGAAAAAAGTCATTAAATATCCAAGCACCAGGACGATGTTGGGCTTGTACTGAAAGATCGCAAGTTCAATTCCCTCTAGCCCTAACTACATGTTCAAATCAAGGTTTGACTTTTTTTTTTTTTTTCCCCTTGCCTGGTTGGGCATGTGGGTCAAAAATCTACTTGCCTAAATTCAATTTTTACATGTTCCTATACAATTTGGCTTATTTTTTAGATGTTATAAAATACCAGCAAAGACTAAAGTTAATTGTCATGTTTAATCTAGGGTTACAATGTATAAAAATGTCCAAAAATAGTGAAAAATGTCCATCCTGGTTTCTCAAAGTCCAGTGTGATGTTTTTAAATGTCTCATTTTATGAGTCTAAAACCCAAAGATATTCAGTTTAATATAATTTATTAAGTTTAAAGTTTAATGTAATAAACAAAGATGAACAGAAAATCTCCATATGTGAGAGACTAAACACAAAACTTTCTGCCATTTTTGCATGAAAAATTAAACAATTAATCATTTATTAAAATAGTTTAATATTTTAATTCTTTACCACTTGTACAGTTGCACAAGTGAGTCGCCAGGTTTACATGGCATTTTATTTGCCTCGGTAAGCGGCAGTCCTTGTTAACACAGCGCAATCTCCCAGACTTAACACTCTGGGCTTCAGTACCATAGTCTGCAATTGGATAAATTGAACTTCCTGAAAACAGACCCAGGGGGGTGGCTTTCTCACCTCCTCCACTCTAGTGCTCAACACCAGAGACCCTCAGGACTGTGCACTCATCACCCCCCAGGCTCAGAAACTGCTGTATTACCCATGCCATGTTCTTGTCAACTTCTCCAGAAGAGCAATTTGAAAGCATCCTGAGTGGAAACATCACAGACTGGCATGGGATTTGCATGGCTCACAGCAGACAGACTCTGCCGACCATCAGTGATTTCGAGGATGTTAGATGCTTGCGCTAAAAGACACCCACAGCCACAACCTGTTCACCCTGCCGCCATCAGGCAGGAAATGCAGAAGTGTCCGCTGCTGTGTCACCAGACTGAGGAGCAGCTTCTTCCCTCAGGCTGTGAGACTGCTTATTTCATCCTCAGCACACCTCCATATAAATTAATTCATTCTGTTTTTTATTCATCTCTTCAACTAATTCCAATCAATCAATCCAAGAGAAATCTCATGATATAACTGGGTTGTAAATGATAAATAAATCACCGTGTATCCTTAACAGACACACTTGCCCCATATCTTTCTTGTGCTGGCATTCTTAAAGTGAAATCATAAATGTCTTTGGTTGCTGTGTTTTCATACATAGGTGACCTCTGTATGACCCGTGTCTCTATTATACCAAAGCTCTTGCTACAGTGCTCCCTATGTGCTACAAATAGGACTTTTCTTCCCCATGTCATCTCTTTCTCAATTCTATTCTCTTTCCAACAGAGAAGAGTAGATGAGCAGTCTTGACATCCCCGTGGGGAATGTGAGCCGGTTGAAGGTTGAAGCAGTGAGGTGGTGGGGGTGTGAGTGGGTCTTTGCTGGAGGCCTATCACCATTAATGGGCTATTACCCCCTATGGGGAGGGGGCACGGAGTGACTATTCATCATAGCCACGTCCACGTGTCCTCAGACTCTCCTTCCTCCCCCCCTTTGCGACCACACAGACAGATTAGGCATCATGACAAGAGGCACTCACTGGCATGGCTGACGCCTCTTTCCCTTCCTTTCTCCTCTCCTCTGTTTATCTCCTCTCCTCTTCCCAGTTCCCTTCCCAGAACCAATCCCATTCCCATGCTGTCTTCTCCTTCCATAGCTGTACACAACCTGAACTCTGGGTGCACTCTCCTCTAATCCACTGCCAGTCTTATCTCAGCTCAGGAACAATAGCCACAGAGTGAGCACAGCTCAGAACCGCAGCCTGCAGAAAAATAGCTCCGCTCCCACAAGGCTGTGGGACCCTCTGCATCCAACAGCGTCAGCCAAGCAGCCTGTCACAGCTTCACATTAAATCCTCCTCACGGCGTGTCGAGAAAAGATTCCAGCTTCTGTGTGTTTGACTGTCGTCCAAATGGAATTTCTATTACTGCAGTGTAATCGACGGCACCGGCAAATGACTAATCGCATCTGTACTTGGTGTCGCCTTGTCAGTGTGCTGATCTACTGCTCGTCTTTTTGTTTGTTCACTGCAGAGCTGCGTGAGTTAGCTGTGAGGGCTTTTCTGTGATTCATGTAGGTTGATGGGCACCTTTCCAAGCCACTGTTCCCATTCATCTTCTATTAATGAGCTTTCACCTCAGTCCTAACGAGCTGTAATTGCAATTGCTTGCTGCATAGGAGCAATGCCACTGTCCATGCAGTGGCCCTGCAGAAAGGGTAAATGAAAAGGCATTTACACAGGTAACGCATCGCCACTGTTACGCAACAAGACAGCATCAAACCACAGGGAGTCCCTCAACGGTGTTACATCATCCCATGTTAAACAGCAAATCCAGTTAATTACTCATTACTGGATGCCAGGCTTTGTTAATTATCAATGCTTTCAGTGATTACAGGAGACTCAATTCCATCTGAAGCTCGTCTGTCTTTAGGACATCACCTCAAGCTGTTTCTGAAAGCTTGAATTTAATTCCTGTTTTTAGCTTGTTCTGACTACAGACAGTTAAATAATTAATGGATGAGCTGTCCGTGACGTTGCCCATTGGTTTCTGAAGAGGTGAATCGAAGCTTACAGTGTGGAGGCTCTGGCCGTCACCATCTTGGCAGCACCTGACTTGGCTAAGTCCAGGCTAATCCAGAAATGGGCAAAGAAGTGGAGCTGAGGTGGCCGAATGAAGCGGCTACCAAGCAGCTAGTCATCTGTGATGGTACCGTCCTGTCACTCAAGCTGGCATGCCCTTGCAAAGCCTTAATATAATTTAAAGTCTTCACTTCTATAAAAATTCAATCCCCGTACAGTTGTCATGAACAGGGAAATTAGTAACAGAGACCAAAACTGTTTTTGTACCAACCTGTAAACCTGTTTATTTCTGCTGTAAAGTTGACATTTTTATATGGGAGTCCGTGGGGATTGGCTCGCTTTTGGAGCCAGCCTCAGGTGGTCATTCGAGAACTGCTGTTTTTGGCACATCCTCGTTGGCTTCACTTTTCAGCCCAGGAGGTTGAGGTGTACGGTTGTTTTTCTGTTTAACAAGGAAAAATGTGCAAGAATATTTATTTCTTGGCACTGTGTGAGTTTATTTTGTATCGGAAATAGCAAACTTGCGTTGCATACACAGCAGAGAAACTGGCCATTCACACACATCTCTCTGCTGAAACTCTGGAGGACTTTTAACATATTGCCCAACCCTACACTGAGTCTGGCATTAGTGAAATATGCTGACAACTATGGATTGCTATGAAGATATTCAAGTTCCCAAGAGGATACATTTGACTTTGGTAATCCCCTTGTCATCCAGCACCACCAGCAGGCCAAAGTTTAACTTATCGTGTGAAATAGCTCAACATCTACTGGATGGATTGGCACCAAATTTTGTGCATTTGACATGAATGTTTCCCAGAAGATGTCACCAGCAGGTTGACATTTTGGGTTTTTATTGAAAAGTCTCGACGACTGTTGGATTGATTGTTGTGACATTTTGTTCAGGCGTTCATGTTAAATGTTGATCCTCTGACCTTTCATCTCGCACGACTATCGCATTAAATTTTTATGAAGCTTTCCTCCTGCTGTGAGGGACAGAAGGCCAGAGACGCAAGCGACTGTGATTACGTCGAGAACCAAGAAGGCCATGTTAAAATGTTCTCACGTGAAAATGATTCAGAAAGCTCCTTCCGATGTAATACAAGTTTACTGCACACAAACACAGTGGTCTGCAAATACTAAACCTCATAAGTCACCTAACAGTTATTTCCATCTGCAGTGAGCTTCTAAGTGATGTGTGTTCATTAGCTGCTGGATGTGGAGAGCCCTCCTCCACTGATGTGCATATTTATTATTCTTGCCACTCGCTCCTTCTGTCTGTGTCTCCCACTCTCTCTTCCCATCACTCTCCTCGACTTCCTGTCGCAGTCTCTTTGTTTATTTCTCCTTCTGTGACAAACTTGCATCACCTGCCTGTCTCTAATTTTCCATTTTCCCCTCCCTTTCTCTATTCACTTGCTGTCGCTCTTTGTCTCTTTCCTTTTTCATACATCCCCACTGTCTTCCTCCGACGCGCCTCTCTCTTCCTCTCCCCCTCTGTCTCTGTTACTTTGTCTGGCTTACTTCCAGTCGTCACCCGCCTCCCTTTTGTTTTCTGCTTTGTGTATGTTGTCTCTTTAGGCCTACTCTCCTGCTCCAGTAAGGGAATGAATCCATATACATGTCAGCATGTTGTGGAAGACACTCTTCAGCTTCTATTCCCCTCAGGCCATCTGGGGGAACGGCAAATTTACACATACATGAGTGCACACACCCACACAGACATCTTCCTAGGATGTCACATGCAACTGGCTGCACAACTCTAAAACTCCTTTCTTATGTTCTCGAGTTTCTGTTTCTGTTCTGTCCATGAACAAATTAATACACTTTTGTGGCTTGTTTGAAATACTGTTTATAGAGATTCACCAGTGAAACGGTTGGTGACTGGAATTGGACAGTTTTGAGCATGACTGGCCATGAACGGTGACCAGCCAGTCAACATCACATATCCGATTCTGTGCCGGTCAAATTTACATGCATGTGCTGGACGATGGCTCGTGTCATGTGTGCAGCGACAGAGACAGCAATGTCACAGCCATATTCAACGCTGCTGGTCACAGCCACACACACATGCTAGCATGTCATCAATGATAATAGCATTAGATTCCCAGAACAGGTAGAGAAGAGAGACTAATCTGCAAGGAAACAGATGCAGCTGAGCACTTTCAAGCTCCGGCTAACGTAACTTATCAACTGCCTTTCCAGATATTAAAATTGGCGTTTAAAAATGTTAACACTCGGGTTCTACCTGAAGAACAGACAACTTGTGTTGACGCATCTCCCCAAAACATTTTCTCATCCAGTATAGGAATGTAAATGATTAATCATAAATAGATTAATTGCTGTTAAATATTTGATCAATTACAAATGCATTAATTGATAATTAATCAATACTCCAGAAATGGCAGTTATTGTACCTCATTTGATATTGTTTGCTTATTGCTGAATAAGGAAACTTAAAATTAAACAAAATGGGAAAAAAGAAGAAAAATATGTCTCTTTTGTGTCTTATTTATTAATGATTAATCGATTGTTAGCATTTTCAGGTAAGGAAAATGCACAAAATTTGCAACTTTGATCCAGACTCATCTAGCCTTGAGCTTTTGTTTTTTGTTTTTTTCTCACTGCACTGCACTGTTTGTGTATGCAGTCAGTCATAGTTCTTAGAAAGAAATTAAATTGTAATTGGCCCAAATCAGATCCAGCAGGTCAGACTTTTAAACAATTGCAATCGGCCAAGAAAATCTCTAACCGTTTTGATAGATTTCCTAACATTGGTTTACAAAGACAATCCAGCTCTGTGGGTCTGCCTACAAGTGCCTTTCACCATGTGTCATTTGTCTGTCAGAAAGTATGGCTTCCAGCTGAAACTGAAAGGCATTTATAAGAAAGAACAAACCATAAATAGTGCAACAAGACCTAAAATACTCTTCTCTCAGGGCCAATCATGAATAGACTCTGTCTTAGTCTTGGCCTCCAGGCTTCCCAAAAGTATACGTGTGTGTGTATGTGTATGACAGGCAGGCAGAGGCCTTGGAGTGTACCCACCACAGGCCTGGCACAGTGTGAGCCGGGAGGAAGAAGGAGGGAGAGAGAACAAACGGCGAGGCTGCTTTTGTTTTGTCTGCAGGAGGCTGATGGAGAAGCAGCAGCGCAAAGACACACATCCCCTGTGCAGATGGACAAGACTGTCATGTGCACAAAAACACAGGAGCTGTAAAAATCAAAGCTTATTGATTGCCGACACTTTACAAATTGTTCTAAATATCAAATCAAGTAAGCAATGTTGAAATTGTGAAGGCTGTAAAAAAAAAAAAAAAAAAAAAAAAGACGTACAACAGACGCATACATGCTAATTTATTCCTTTTGTCTTTGCCGCTTTTGTTCCTTCAGGACATAAAAATGAAATCAAAATTGGGGCGAGATGTGAGCACAAAGCTGACAGGGTTGTTTTGTCTTTGCTTATCGCAACCATTCTCCCAGAGCCTCTGCGGGGAACAGTCAGTGGCGAGAGCCTCCTCTCAGCTCCACTCACTAAGCGGAATGACACTCAACAGCAGGCCGCCACGGGTCAAGGAGCAAACACCTTCCCTTGTCAGCCAGCTCTCTGACTGACACACAATACCTGTGGGTGGCCCCCGATATAGCTCAAATCCCTGACTGCCGTCGCAGGATCGACCCTGTTTGCTCTTCACAGACTCGGGCAATCAAACAGAATGAAATCAAAGGTGCAGAAAAGTCTCACTTCGACGTATGAGCCCTGCCGCAGAGGCTTTGTTAATCAACTCTGGAGCCTTCGTATGTGTCTCTGTCATGGAACAAGCTTGGCTGGGCCAGTGTCACAGATGGCTACATTTACTAAAATACATTTTAGCATTAGTATTCACGAGCAGCTCAGCACCATGCCATCAGTTTAGTAATTAATGTATGTGAATCAGAAAGCATCTGCTACATCATTTATCTGTTTTAAAATGTTGAACAGTGCGGAGTATTTTGCCATAAAATATAAATGCAACACTTGTTTTTGCTCCCATTTTTCATAAGTTAAAGTAAAGACTTCTTCTATGCACACAAAAGGTATTTATTCTCTCAAATTTTATTCACAAATTTTCAAGGAAAAATCTGAAATATATTTACCGTTCAAATTAATGCAGAACATTTACCGAACAAGTGTCTGTTTATGAGCCTTTAGAAGTTATTGATAATGTTTTAGAAGTAGATGTTTATAAAGGTTAAATTAAGCAATATGTTAATAGAGTCTGGCAGGCAGTAAGACAAGCAGTGTTTGCAGGATAATAGGTTTAACTTTACATTGACAGACAACTGACAGTTACAAACATCTGATCAACTTACAGTGTAACACTTTTCATCGGTGGTCAGTTTACAATGTTGTTGTGCTCCTGCAGCGTTCCCGCAGCCTGCCTAAACTTCCTTAAGTCTGGGGAGGAGTGGGTGTGGAGAAACAACTTGCTTCAATCATAGACTGTATACTAAATAGGATTTCAACCTATTTAATATACAGTCTATGCTCCAACTGGCTATTTGTACTGCAGTACTTATTTCAAGTTGTATTGTAGGGTAAGAAGGGTAAGACAATGAGCGACAGAGTAGGGCAGGTCATGGCTATGTGAAATAGCCATAGTTCAGTGCCTAATGAATCATTTTCATTTTAGAGTGGCCATTTATTGTGACCAGTCCACTGAACACCTGTGTCATAATCTGCTGTTTAATCACCATCTGTATATGCCACAACTGTCTGATGGGTGAAGAAGTGCTCACTCACATGGATTTTAACAAACTGGTGAACAAAACCTGAGAGAAATTAACCTTTTGTGTGCAGAAGAAGGAGTCATAGATCTTTTACTTCAGCTCAAGAAAAATGGGATGCATTCACGTTTTTGTTGAGTGCATATTCAGATACCCATTTCTTTCACTGGTGTTTTGTAACACTCTGCAGAGATCCACCTTGTTAATAACCAAGCTCTATGAAATGATAATAAATTCGCAGGTTCAGGATTTCTTTTAAGAGTGTCTTAGCTGGCGGAGCAGGCAGAGCAAATCCTTGAAGCCTTGGTATTTTCTGGCCATTGTTTTCCTGGGGTGTAAAGTCAATCGCATTTAATCCTTCACTAGTGCACAAGAGATCCCCTCAATCAAATCCAGATATTCACTGTGCTCCCGCAAGTGCTTCGCAGCAGCAAATTCTCTCTGGCTCAATAGGAGTGGGTGGGCGTCAGTCAACCAGAGAGGCAGATAAATGTGTTTTTCCTTTACATATTTGAAGCTTTAGCCTTGCAATGAAAGCACAGTTAGAGAGTTGTTTGCTACTTTCTTGCAAATGCAATCACTTTTACTGGTTGGCAATAATGGAGGAGGACAACGAATCAGACGGGAGTGGTCTGGATGATGAGGGCTATAGATGGCTTGGTCAGTCCTTTATGTGCAGCAGGATGCGGCTGCCAGGTTGGTTGCAGTTAATGTTTTTTGATTTAATCCAGAGCTCTCTGCCTGCCCATGCACTGCTATGGTAATATACCCAGAGGGCTCCTCCTGTAGTAAGTGGAACAGGAGCTCCCCTGGATTTATTGCAAGGAATATATTCCTCTCTCTCCCATAGGATTAATCTCTCTAGTTCATGAACCAGAGAGAAAGATAATAACAAAGACTGGATCTGTCACTTGTTTCAAAGCTTATAGCGCTTCTTCTCGTTGCTTTGGATTTTTTACTCGCACGTGGAATCCTACATTCAACTGGCTTGTGCTTTTCAGTTGAGCTTTTATGACAGTCAGCATCCATGTCTTTTCTCATTAGGGAAAACTTGTGTGTGGCTCGAATGCAGCTGTTTGGTTCTCAGCAGTATGCTCTCCTGCACCCCCCACACATCTTTTTTAGAGGCACTAAACAGATGGTTGTGGTCAGTGCTGCTGCTGCCGCTACATGACTGTTGAAACCCCGTTGAGTGCGGCACACTTTCTAGAACTTTAATTGTTGCTTAAAATACTTGCACCACTCAAAACTGTGGAGCAAGGACACATTTTTTGCACATGGGAGAAGTTAGTCTTCTTTTTGCCAGTAAGGGCTGTCTAACACGTGGTTAACGGTCGATTTTAACCCAAATCATGGTCTTTTCCTCGAGCTAACCAAGTAGTTTTGTTGCATAAACGTAACCAAACAGCAAGAGAAAACAGAAAATAACAATTTGAAAAACTGATGATAATAATTCAGCTAATTCTAAAAATAATAACTCAACAAGTCAACCACAAGCTTCACATGGGGGTCAACCCCAGTTTCCTGGGTGGAAGTGCTATATTTTACCCAATCATGAAAATAAATCACATATTGTGAAATTTTTGCCTTTCTTCCAGAACCCCCCCCCCCCCCTTTCTGGCAGGCGGGTATCTGGGCTTTCTTACAGAATGTTGTTTGACAAAAAGAAAGGGCTTTCTGGCAGAAACCTCTTCCATGTGCACATTCTTCGTAGGTGCATAGATGGTCTTAAAATTTCTTTTTTTCTTCACATTATAAATGCATAAATAAAAATGAGAAAATAACTCAAATATTGCAACTCTTCAGGGTATGAAAGTAGAGTTTGTAGAGGCCAAGTAGGTGAGGGGCAGAAAGCAAAAGAGAGGAAGTACAGAATCTGGACAGGAACTTTGACATCCGGGGAGGGGGAGGTACAAGCTACATCAAGGGAGGGTGTGGTGGCTGACCTCTGATCCTAAAGGGAGGGTAGAGGTCAAAAACAGAAGATAGACTGCAGCTGTGTTGCAACATGCAACCCTGCTGTCGTGCCAATCACCGTAATTTGCCTAGACAGACGCGTGTCCCCACCCACTTTACCAAGCATGCCTTAACAGGAGCTGACAGAGAGAATGAAAAGAGGGAAGGATGGGAGGAAACAAGGAAGGGAAGGGTGGTTTGAAGGAAGAAAGAAGTGAAAGGAGACAGTGGGAGGAAGGTCAAGAGGACTATCTCCACACACAAGGCCTCATTCTTGGGAGCTACTGGGGAGTCTCAATCCACCGCAGCAGTTTATCGAAGGCAGCGTGCCTCCAATTAAAGGGTTCTTCCCACAAGATTTAAACACCAACCCACCAGTAATACCCTCCCACTCTCATTTAACCCCCTCTGGAAGCCTCTCTTTGCTTCTTTCACCCTCTTCTTGAGCGGTTTGTTCTTCTGCAGGGGAGGTAGGACCTAATCATGCCAGGATCTTGTAATACCAAGTCTTTTAACTGCTAGATCAAAGAGTGTGAGTTTGCCTAATGCGGGATTACACTCAGATACGGGACCTGGCAGCCTCACCTCACTCTGCCCCTCCCCTTCCACCACCACCTCCACCACAGGCGGGTAGCTCCATTAGGCTCAACGCATTGCTCATTTTTCCGCAAGAGCTCCCTTGGGCTAAGAGGCAATTATGCAGTAGTGTGGCATAATATTTCATTCTCTTCACATTGCATTACTCTATGGTGGTGCTGGCCACTAACAGCTTCATGTGGCCCAGGAGGAAGGGTGCAGGCTGCTAACAACTTCATATGAGTAGAGGGAGATTGGAGAGGGGGGAGGAGGTGGAGGGAAAAGGAGAAGAGGAGAGTTCTCAAGGGCACGATGCTTCATTAGGAGTCAGGTCAGTTTCACCTTAGAATAAAAAAGAATAAAAGGGTCTGCATGCATTTTAGTTTAGGTCTGGTGATGTTAAGCAGATTTAACAGCATGTATGTAAAAACAAAAATGTGAATGCGTGATTCTGGACCTTACATGAAACATTTATATGGAAAAAGTCATATTCAGGCAACACTTTGAAAAGTTAAAATGCATTATTAAGAACTGTGGCGTTTTAGAATGTTTTTCCTCAGTAATGTGATTTTCACAGCCTCACTCTTAAAGGCACTGTCTATGTTCATGATTTTATATACACTGTATATATACACTTCAAAACTCCCAACTACAGGCATACAAGGGATCTGGAAATGTTTCCAGGAAATATTTACTGGTGCATCTACTGAGGAGCAATACCAAAGTTCAAATCATGTGGGTTCCTTTCTGCAAAAGTGTGAAGATTGCAAAACGTAGAATGCCCTCATTTCTTTTTGCCCAGCCTCTAGGATAGATAAAATCCCCACCACATTGAGGGGCTAGTAGCTTTTTGCTCCACCGGCACTGTAAGTCCTCTCTCTAGTGCATGTTTGGATGATTGACACATGCTGCAAAATACCTACTTTTGAGAGGTTGTACTTCAAGCTGTCGAGTAGAATTTATATACTGTAGAGGAAATCTCCTACCACCATCTGACGTTGTAAAGTTGTGTGAAAAGTGTCTCCATCTTGAGGAATTTGACATTGATTCTGAAGCTTTGAGTTAAAGCTCTTGTACAAACCTGGCACCACCTCTTGGTTGCACTTGACGTCTGAAGTCTGAAGGACCTCTTCTTTACCACACTTGAAAGAACTGTGGCCAGAGGCATTATGCTACATACCATTCTTTCACATGAAATATCTCAGAAATTTGAGGAAATTCCTTCTGACCTGGTACAAATTGGTCACTGGTCATTATCACCTCACAAAGCATGTTTTTGGCCATAACTCAAAAAAGCATCCACTCATTAGGACTACTTCACACAAATGTCTGAAGGGATACTAAGAGTATTTTAGAGTCACTACTTACATGTAACAAGTCACTTGTAATTCATTTATAAAGTAAATATAACTCTAATAAGAATAAGTTGATTGACATACTAGGTTGGTTACTAGGTTGACTTTTTCCTCCTAAGTGCCAATCAGTGTCAGCCAGTTGGTCTGTCCTGTCATACCATTCAAAGCTTCAGCCCAGAGCAAGACATCTTGACAACAATTGCACAGATTGCCATGAAGTCTTTCTTCAAACAAGAAGGCCCTCTTTCTAACATCATAGCACCCTCAGAGCGAACATGTTTAACCTCACCACTACTGAGGGTCTAAGAATGGTAATTAGTATATTGTTTATTTTCTTTTTTTTTATTATGATTTAGTAATTGGTAAAGATGAAGATACAGATAACATACAACTGTTCTGTATTTTCAACAATATTAAATAAGAAGAAGAAAAGAAAAACAGAGGATCCAAAAGAAAAGAGATGTACCATGTGCCTTCTTTCTTCCCTTAAAATAATAATAATGACAATGCAAAAAGACAAACAACCCCCCACGTTCCCTAAAACCCCTGTATTTGATTTGGTTCTTTGCACTTAGAGTAGTATTAAACCATAGAAACTGTCGTATTAATGATGTAAATACGAAAATATATTTGGATAGAAAATAAAATTAGGTCCAGTTGCAAGTAAAACAGAAGGTGAATGTAAGCCATCACATTTGAGATGAGGTGAGACATCTACGAAGGCTCCCCAAATCTTCCTAAATGTTGTGGGCCTCTTTCTAACATTGTAGAAGATCTTCTCTGGAGTACAGTGTGATGTTAATTCATTGATCCAGTGTCTCTATGAGAGAGGGAGGTCAGATTTCCAGTTTACTAAAATGCATTTTAGCTGTACTAGCAAGTAAAATGAAGTGCTTGACAGAGTTATTTTTTCAATGGATTCAAATCTCTGAGCTGCCAGACTTTGGGATCCTCTGGAATAGTATTTTGTGTAATGTCCGAGGTAGTTTTAATAATATATCTACAAAACTCTGCAATCACTGGGCAGTGCCAGATCATAAAGATCATAGGTGTGTAGTATGTTCTGTGCAAGATGTTGAATTGGATTAGTCTTTGCTTTGATCGTTTGTTTTCTAACATTTTAGTATTATGTTTGGTTGTAATGAATAGTTAGGCTACTTTTATGGATTACTGAAGTACTTTCCATATAATATTTGGAAGAAAAATCATTGATTGTAAGAAATGTAAATATGCATTCAGCATTCTGCATAGACGCAGCAAGGTGAGGAAGTAAATTGGTGCTTTCTCTTCTCCTGTGTTCTGACAGATCAGGCATGTGTAGCCTGGGGCAAGGCTGCTCAGAACTGTTGTGTGATTTTGCAGCACTCAGGGAGGTTACACTGTGTGCTTTTGCAGGTGCCCAGCCTCCCAGGGCCCCCCTTATTCTCCCCCTTATTTCAACTCTCCTCTTTTCTCCTTCCCATTTCTGTCATCAGTTCAGCAACAACTGTCAACATCATTCCCGACATGTAAAGAGGCCCCTATACCACTCACACATCCTATCAACATGCAGAATTTGTCCCCCTGACTATCACTGGTGGGGGATTTACACTTGTGATATGAAATGAGGGTGACAGAGTGCCCAGCATACATTTATGTTGCCGAGAGTGCTGTGGATACAATATCTGTAGCATTTGTATCCATCTTATGTCATCCTTAAGTCTGGCAATGCCTTGCTGTCTGTTGTTAGTATGCATATAGGATACATTTAGGTCAGTGGTTCTCCACCATTTTAAGTCACAACCCAACCACCACAACAAATGAAAACTACAAAACTTGTCCGCTGACAAATAAACTCAATAAAATCTGTTCTAAAACAATAATCTCACTAGTACAGGTGATGTAATGTAAAGTACAGCCCTCATTTCCCATCATGCGTGCTGGACTGAGTAGTTTAAGTCTGCTTTTTTACTAGATGTAAATGGTACTTTCTGTGTTTTTGTCTGTTTCAACCATGGTGGTTTATGATGGTAATTATCATTTTTATGCGGGCTTAAATTTTTAACCAATAGAGAGGTTACATTTCTTGAGGCCAGGTGTATTTTGCAGATTTTTGAGTGCTTGTCCTTTACATTGAATGTCTTTAAGGGGCTGACATTGCTGAGAGCTGGCTTTCATTCTGTGCTGCTTGCCACAATATATTATCCATTTGGTGACCCCTGGAATTTATCTTGTGACCCCTTAGGGGTCCCACCCACAGGTTGAGGACCACTGTTTTAGGCTGCATTCACCTTTTCATTTTTTCGGCAGCACAACGCTGTTTTTTCAACCTTGTTGCTCTTTTTTCCCATATCTTCCATTTATTCTACAGTACCCAGAAATTGTTCATTATCAGCCATAACAACTGACAGGGCTGCTGGGCTTACAGCTACTTTCTCATTGTAAGAAATAAATTCAACTCTTTAGCCTGATAGGCAGTGTCATTAGTGCCCTTTAACCTGTGAAAGGATGTCATTGGCTGTGATTTCAGCCATATAATAACAAGGATGCAAGTAACTGAAACTGTGAATATGAGGCTATTTTGTCTCTCAGTCAAACAAGTTAAAATATCACCACACATTCATCTTATGCCATACGAGAAATGTGCAAGTCAGACTTTACTAAATTTGTTGCATCTACAGTCATAAATCTTCATTTCTCATATGCTGGCGGTGTTCTACCCCCCTGAGCTGTTTCCATCTATAAAGTTTTATTTCAGAAACCTAGCATTAACGACCAGTCTTTCTCCCCGTTTGTAGAAATACGATCCGGTGGACGAGGACCTAAGGAAGGATCGGTGAGGCAGCTGCCTCTGTACGACACACCATACGAGCCAGCTGAGAACGGCGGAGATTCAGACCCCGAGCGCATGCGCTGCCCCCGAGAAAGCCGACTCCCCCAGGATGACGAGCGACCCCCTGAGGAATACGACCAGCCCTGGGAGTGGAAGAAAGAGAGGATTTCCAAAGCCTTTGCAGGTACAACAGCCGGAGACATTAGATTGAACTTTATTATGCCATCAACATAATATATGACACAGGGAGAGGTAGCTAAAACAAATCAGTTACATACTTTGCTTTGCTCTTTCTTGCAGAATGATTTGTTCTTGAGACAAATATAAAACACGCTTTCTTCGTCCTAATGCAAGTTCAATGCTATTTTAAATTCTCAACTCAAACTCTAAAGTTTTGAAATAAACTAAACAAAGTTTTACTGACCTTTAACCTTTTGTTGAGATAATTACTTGTCGTCTTCTTCTTGAATCTTTGAATTTTTGGAAACCCCCCAAAAAATTGCATTTCAGAATTGTTCACAATGAGTTATGAACCTGATTTGTCATTTGGATGCTGGGTTGCAACTGAAAATATAAAATCTTTAACCATTGTTCACTTTCACTTCAAATTTACTCAGCCATATTGGAAATACTGTTTTGGGGGTCTTCTAAAACTCAAGTTTATCTAAAGAAGAAAAGTAGATTATCTCAACAAAACATTATTAGTTGGTAAAACTGGTTGGTTTGTTGCCTTTGTTGCCCAGTGTGATGTCCAGAGCTCAGACAGTGTATCTGACCATGTAAGCTAATCCAGTTTAGGCATGACTGCATTTCTGTAAGGGTTGCCTTATTTAAATTTAAAGCTTTTAACACAATAAACTCTGAAACTGTTTCCTTTCTCCTTAACTAACTCAGGTGTCTGTTTTAGGTGTCTGTTTTTCCAGCTCTTACAAAGTAGATTTTGTCTTCCGTCAGGTTTTCAGGCCTCTGCTGCTTTAAACTCTGTTAACACTTCTTTTTTTCTTCCTCTGTTAAAGCACCCGCTAAGTTCACTTGCAGGTGTCCAGTCTGCTGTTTGCTCTTTTGATCCGACTGCTGCCTGTTTAAACTCAGATGATACCTATGCTGCTCAGTGAGGGGGGACGGGGTGGCATGTGTGGTTGTTTAGGTGCATGTAGGTGTAGGTAGCTGTTGTTTGAGAGCTTCAGCAGGGCTAACACAGCCATAACATCAAACAGGGCTGTTCCTGGAAAGAATACGGCTTTGGAATATAAAGACATGCAACCCAAATTTTAAAAAAACAAACAAACAAAAAAAACAATGCCAAGCCTTTTAACTGATATAAGAAAAGAAAATCAGCAACCCATGACTCTATTTTTCATCGCCCCTCTTCTCTTTATATTTTTTTCTTTTTCATCCTTGAACAGCTCTGCTTTGTTATGACTGCATTAGCTACGAGGGCTCTCTAAGTGACACTGGATCAGGTCCCCACGGAGGAAAGGACTGCACCTCTAAATCTCTCACAGGTACCATTTGAGACGGGGCTGGGGAGTTTTTTCTTGTCTCTCTGTATCTTCACCTTAGACTTTGATGCCTGAACCTTTTGGGTTGGACTGAATCTAGCTGTTTTGTATTTATTTCTTACTTTACTCCTCAGCACAGAGGTTAAAAATCTCATTAAAAATTGATGTGTGTTTTGCAAGTTATTAGTAGTTGTAAGAACTGCAAAAGTGAACATGTGAGCCTTAATTTTCAAAATCAAATCTACCAGTATGTTGAAATAATGTCACCCACTTAAAGTTCTATGCAAATCACATGGCTTTGAAAAAATTCTTGATTCAAATGAAATTATTAGAATGCCACTAGTGTGATTGTCTAGCGCTTGAAGTGGGCTAAAAAAGGGAAAGCAAGCGTAGAAATACCCTTCAAACCCACCTTTCAGCGAACTCATGAATGTAACAAGTGCAGTAACACTTCATGGTGCTCAGAAGACCTCTAAAGGTGCAGTGGAAAGAATAATTAACACTGAAGTTGAAAAACACTGAAATACTGTATTTCCTTTTATGGAGATGTTCTGCACACAAACTTAGAACTGACTCATTGTTGAGTGATTTCTACTGCCTGGTGTACAACCTCACACTGTGCTTCCCCTCTGCTTAAAGCTACTACAAGGAAATTTCAGTATTTTATTGCTTTGATCTTGTTTGCTAGGTAATATGGATGCATCAGTGTTAAATTGAGTCTCTTTCTTAACCAGTTAAAAACTAGTGAACACAGAACTGAATGATTTTCACTTGTTTTACTACAAAAGTATTGTGCTTGTACAGCTCAAGCCACACTTAATATCTGAACTGTAAAAAGTTTTGTCGAGCCTGGTGTGGTTTATGACTTTGTAATTCTTGAGTGTGAAAATGTATCCCACATGATAACATCAGGATGAGTAAATTATCGGTGAATGAGCCAATCTTTTACAGCTGAATGAAAGAAGACATCACAAATACCCATGGCCCCAAGGCTCATTGTGTTATACAGTTGGGAAAATAAAGTTTTTTTTTATTTTATTTTTTTTTTTACAATTGGAAGAGTAATTGAGTTTTATACAGATGTAAACATATTCTCACAGTGAAGATTCATGCAGAGCAAAATGAAAAAAAGGACTTTTTCATCATTATGATTTGATCATATTCTTTTTTTATGCTTTTATTTTTATTTGCACATATTCCTCTATTGCATTTATCTTTTGATTTCCCATCTGTTTGCTTTGGAAGTGCTGCATTGCTTTCACATGCCATTTCAATAAAGCAAAATTGATTAGAAATAGAGAGGGTGGGGAAAGATAATCCCTGGTGCTGTTCTGCTGTTGATGGCTGTTAAAGATGGACTCAGCCGGGACTTGGTTAGAGATCTGGATGCAGATTGCAAGATTTCGCACGCTAACAGGAAAGTATGCTCTAAAGCACAATTCACATATAGTTGTGGTCAAAAGTGACAATTGTCTCAATGCAGTTTGGAGATTTCTTTCTAAAAATGATTGGGAAATGTATTTCTTTGACACAGAAAATATTATAAGTTGCGTTTCTTTTATCCATATTTGTGGGTATTCTAAAAATATGACAAAATTTGCTGGGTTAAAAGTATGTACAGCACAACTAGTATTTGGTTGCATGACCCTTTTCATCTCAACCAGCTGCTTTTGGCAAGTGTTGACAATGTTTTGGCAGAATTCATGTTGTTGACATTGAGTCCACATATTTTCAATATGGTTGAGGTCAGGACTTTGGGCAGACCAGTCCAAAAGCTTAATGTTCGCTTTATTTAGCCATCCTAAAACTGCCCACTTTCATTTGCAGTGAACCCAGTACTAGCTGTCCTATATGTATATTTTTGATCAATCAGATGTTGTCATATTTTCACCTACAAAAATGTATAAATATAATACAAACATGCTGTGTGTTATTTAGTTTGTTTCTTTTTGTTGTTTTTGTTCTTTTTGTGGCAAAGTGGTACATTTCCCAATCATTCTGTCACAGAAAAAGAATAGTTGTAGAAATCATGTAAAATTGTGATCACCACTACATGTTATTTATATCATATTGTAAAGCTGAACCTCAACGTCCAACATCATAACACATCTTATAGAAAATCCTCAACCCACTTTCATAGACCATGAATGATAGAACAAATCTAAGGTCGTGTTCAGATGGAAACCCTACATTTGCAAAATTCTTGCGAGATTTGTACATGTTGTTTCCTCATATTTTTAAGCGGCTTCCATGTAGCTGAAGTTTTAGTTCTTATTATAAGAAAGGCTTTCTGCCAGAAACCCTAAGTCAACATTGATTCATTATTTTAACCCAAACCATGAGTTTTTCTTCAGTCTAACCAAGTAGTAGTTATAAAAAACAAACAAACAAAAAAAAACAAAAAAAAACTAATATGTCAACTGAGTCTAAAAATAAAAAGTCAGCATAGACTTTTGGTTTCAGATGGGATGTGAACCACATTCTCCTGGATGAAAGTCCCGTGTTAGATCGATTCAACCATGATGACCTCCTCATGTGAAAATACTGGCTTTTAATACTACGTCACCCAACTTCCTAAAGCCTATTCTGAGTCAGGTGCGCATGTGCAGTTTCATGAATTTAGGGTACCTAAACACGACAAATCCAGGGAAACTATGACAGCACTGAATTTACTTGAATAAGGACATTTTCTCAGCTGTTAGCCCAATATTGAAATGATGCTGTGACTCAAACAAAGTCCCCTCTGATAACATTATCAATTCCAATTTTGATCAATTTTGACACATTTACAGCTAGCCTATGTTTGTAGATATTAACGTTGCAATGTCACTCAATAGCTGATTGGGAATGTGAGCAGTTGTGACAGCAGGAATAATAGAACTGTGTAGAGAGATAGAGATGGAGCTGAAATGGACTTCACTGTAGAATGTAACATATTTAAATGTGTGTGAAGTCTCTTATGTGGCACTACATGTTAGCAAGCTCATGAATCTCATTTGTGTAAGAAGAAAAAGACACTCAAGGGAGTGTTTAGCGTGTACCTGTGGGTAATGCGCATACCCCTCTGTACCAACCTGCTGTCCATCCTGACTAAAAGGTAGTAACACTACTTTAAATGGCTGGATGGATTGTTTGGAGACTTTAAAACCCAGTAATGTAATTAATGGCATGTTTGGGTGGGTTTATTTCACAGTGGTCGCAGTTCTGACAGGCCTGTTCTGGCACAACAGGCTCAACTCCCTCTCATTCATCATCATCTTTTTATGTTTCCTAATTTTTGTCACTTCATGTCTGCTTCCTGTTTACCTCTGTGTATTCTCGGCACTGAGGTCTTCGTAGGAGTCACGCTGTTCTGCCTCCGCCAGTGATTAGTTAAATAAGGGACGCTGCATTCTTAATCACTTTCCCTCTCACCCTCATTATTTTTCTGTCAAGCAGCACTCAGAAGAGTTTGTTTAGGACGCTATTTACTAACACATCCCTCTTTCAACTCCCCCCTTTACAGACAGCGTCCCTCTTCTGATGATGATTAATTTAATTTCCACTGGATGTCAAAGTGGTGGCTTGGAATTGATAGATAAGTCTTTAAGATGTCTTTCAAAAAAGAAAGCTGCAGCTCCAAAAAGTGCTTTGATTTATTACACGTCTTCATTCTGTGTTATGTTTAATTCAGGCTGAAATAATCCCCCACTATTTGGAAGACAGAAAAGGGAAGAATGATGAGAAGGACGACTCTGGGACAAGCCTTGTCAACACAGGCTTGTTTCTCTTGCAGGTGTCGGTGTAGACCGGCCTTGGATCCAGACATCAAGGGGCTTAGAGAAAGTTTCCCACCTTTCAAGGCTTGAGCTTATGTGCCTGCACCCAAGACTCTGATCTTTGCAACCAGCTTACCTACAATGGGAAGAAATTATACACTATTTAAGTATTTAAGTCCACTTGTGAGCCTATTCTTTAGGACTGTCTGCAATCCCAGTTTACCAGCCATCCCCGTCTCATCCCTCTTGGCACTATTTTAAGTGAAACTTAGAGCCTGTTGTCAGATGTTGCCAGGTTACTCTGGTCTTGTCCTGGAGTTCCCCATCTTAAAGGGACAGATCACCCCAAAATCAAAACTAGATGTTTCCCCCCTTACCTGTTGTGTTATTTATTCATCTAGATATTTTGCTGTGAGTTGCAGAGTTTGGGAGATATGAACACAGAGATCTCTACCTTCTCTCCCATAAAATGGAACTAAATGGCACTCGCTTGTGGTGCTGAAAGTGCCAAAAAAAAAATAAAAATACAGC
This sequence comes from Lutjanus argentimaculatus, assembly GCA_034769285.1. Lineage (NCBI taxonomy): Eukaryota > Metazoa > Chordata > Actinopteri > Lutjaniformes > Lutjanidae > Lutjanus > Lutjanus argentimaculatus. The sequence continues at coordinate 16,978,293 of JAWZSL010000002.1, forward strand.
AATATCTCTTTCAAGAAATCATCACCCAGTTACTCAAGATAATCCAAAGACCTGGTTGTGAGAAATTTCATGAAGGAACTATTTCTTTGTAGTGGGAAGAAAGTAGTTACAGTAGAATCAGAAAGCAAACAGTTACTACATGAAACTGCTCACAACAAGGTATGTGGAATATATAGGTCATGATTTCTGGAAAGAAACAGGCAGACATCTCTACAGCCGATATCCCTGAAGCAATCTCGAGCTCTCTGAAACTCTCACCAAAACAATCTAGATGGATCAATAGCACTACAGGCTAGACGAAAACTATGTATTTTTGATTTTGGACTAAAATGTCCTTTAAACATCCATATATGAACCACTATGTAGAAACTGGCGAGCTGAACAGTTGTCTCACAATGCCAATGTTGATCCATTTCAATTCAATCAATTTTCTGATGCCATAAAATCTAGAAAATCTATCTGGTATCACATTTCTCATAGTGGCAGTATTGAATTATGTTGCATCCATACTGAGAATCAAAGCAGGGTTACTTGGGGTTTATGAAATTTTAGACTGGAGTCATAAGGTCACGGGCAGCTTACTGTAAGTTAGGGCTTTAGACATCTGGACATGTTTGCTCAAGTAGTAGTGGAATCTAGGTTGAGATTGGATTTCATGGCTGGTTAAGAGTCACATTTTATGTTTGACTTTCCTCAAGTGAATCTGTAACTAGATACTTTTGGTCTCTCAAACCAAGGCCTTGTGGGCTTGGTGGTAACAGCATTATCAGAGATACATTTCCTGCTTTTTTTTTTTAGTTGTTTCAATAAGAGAAAAACAGCTTGATGTGAATTTTCTTTGGCGCAAAAGTGTAGTTTTGAGGCAACACACCAAGGAGCAAACTGAAAATAACTCAAAGCAATGTGTGAATGCGTAAATTTATTACGCATGTAAAGGAAGATTCAGTATTTTTCTCAGTCTGGGTCTCATTTTCAAAGTCAAATTATGAGAAGTAATAAACATACATAAACCACCTCTTTGAAAGTGAAACTAAAGGCAAATGTTATATGTCACACACTCTCCACACTTTATCGGATTGGATAATAACACATTATTATGTTGTTTTACAACATTTGTGTTGTTCACTGCCTCTTAAAGGGACATTTCGCCCCAAAGCCATAAATACATATTTTCCCCTGGCATGTAGTGCTATTTATCCACCTAAATGTATATCCATCTAGACTAGAGTTCCGACATGAAACTGCTCACAGCAAGATTTGTTGATTATCTTGAGTAGCCAGGTAATGATTTCTGGAAAGAGACACTGGTGTTGAATTTGACTTTTTTCTTTTTTGCACACCTCGAGCACCACAAGCCAATCCAGTTACCATTTTGTCGAGAGAAGGCAGACATCTCTACGGCCAATATCTCTGAAACTCAGCAATTCACACCAAAAACCTAAATGTCTACTGAGAGGCAATTTGTAGTACAGCACAGAAACATACAGACATATTAATCATATTAATCAGACAAAAAACAAAAATAATCTAAGATCATCTGTAGCAGCTATCATAAGGCATTGAAGTGGTTGTCAGTAACTACATGCCAACAAATATTATTAGAATAACAGAAAGTATTTATCTTTGATTTTGGGGTGAACTGTCCTTGTAAATGTTACAGATAAAATGGTTGAGCTGGAGATGGGGCTCCATTGTGGTGATGCTACAGTGTCCCCAGCTGCCAGCAATTAAGTTAGTATGTAAAAAATGTTTTCAGGTTGCTATTTCAGGCCTGATTCAAGCACCTCTGTGGGCAACAGCCTGTTTTAAAGTCAGCCTAACTACAGCTCCATGTGCTGTTAGGTTTCTAGAGGGCAATTTCCCTCAGTTATGTTTCTACAGTCACTGAGGCACTGGTGCTGGCTGTGTAATATCAGTGACTAATGGTACCGTTCACCGTGTGGATTTTGGAGGCACTTTTCTGCACTCATCAAAACCTTCACAGTTTATATTCCCACAATTATGTGGGAAATGAAAGTGTCTGCAAACAAAGTCTTAACAGATAATGAAAAAAGATGCCCAATCTTACTAAACTGTGAAGTGGATGTGAAAAAAGAAAAGAAGAGGCGGGGGGATTAAATAAGTACTAGTACTGCCTACACCCTCCCACCATGGTATAACATGATAATGCAATCTGCATAAAAGACTATTTGTCTTCATTAATGATAGGGGAAGGAGAGCAGACTAATGCTCTCTGCTGCAGCCCTTTTTCCTCAGCTGTCCCTATCACTGCCTGCATGCTCGCCTCCTCACAACACTTGCTCTGCTGTTATTATTCACTGTTGGGCTATCTCCTGACAGGTATGCAATGGAATGTAAATTCCCTGCCTTGTTAGGGTTGTTGGGAGGCTGTGTACTTGTGGTTTGGTTAATCAGTCATCCTTGCTGTACCCCTCCCCCCCTCTAGACTCGCCACAGCCTCTGTCCGACCTCCCTCCTGGCTACTGAGGAGGTGATGGATGAGCCTGGAGGTGAAGAGTGAGGAAGACACATTAGAATTTGACCATATGAAGAGCCTGCATGGCAGGGCAAGAGAAAGCGTGCCCACATGTCTGTCAGTGCGAGGCCGCGTGTCCACATAGTGTTTGTTTTGTTCTGACAGAAAGGCACTGGTAGGGCACTGGGATGAAGCATCTTGTTTCTATGAAAACAATATCTTGAAATTTCCTATGATTGCTATTGTTGCACAGTCTAACATCGCCCCATTGCTTTTTATCATATATTGTATCTATTTGACTTTTTTATCACTTTAAGCACCAAACAGATGATATGCTGCCTCGGTGTAACTACCTGCTGGAGGGCATTGCAGCAGAGGCCATTAGGACGAGACAGAGCTGTTGTCTGGAGACGCTGGTTAACTACATGTAATTTCCTATAAATTCTCCACAACAAAAGTCCCCAGGAAATGTTTGGTTTTCATCAGCAGTAACTGAACACAACTCCTCTCAATTGAAAGTGAACACGAAACATAAAATAAAGCAGATACCTGAAAGTACAAACAGTGACAGGACAGAAACTAAACTTAAAACCACAGAGATTCAGTTAGAAGCCACAAATGTACTGAGAGCTTAACACCAAAAAGTCTTTCCCTCTGGGCTCCTGCACACATACAAGTTGAGTTTCGTCTCTCTTGCATACATCAGAAAACAAACAGAATGGTGTCCAATATCTTGGTTACCAGTGTGCCAACATATTATTGGCTGCCTGGGAAAAAAAGAGATGGTGAGACACCATCAGCAAAGTTCAGAGATTTTCAACTCAAAATGCTCAGAGCGGCCACACAAAATAGGCGGAGTGTTCAGAAAAAATGCCCGGCGCAGCACCTTTTCTCTAGGTGGGCACATGCGGCCATAAAAGCTCTCTGCTCCTTGGGAGCATTTGAAAAAAGAAAAACCCTATGTGGACACAAGGCTGAAGACCATGTGCTTGACTCTGCATATGGCACACTCATTCATGCATCCAGACATGGACACGCCACCATCGGAAATCCGAGCCTCATCACAGCGGGAATGGGATTGAGAGCCATTGTTACTTAATCTCCTTGCCCTCTGCTACCTGCTACTAACTCCTTTCGCTTGGCTTTTGGCCAGCGGGGTGCCGTGCATTTAACACGGGAGATAAGAGAAGGCGCTGTCGCTTGCTCCCTCAGGTCTTGAGGAGCTTTATGGTTTTTTAATGAATCTTCACAGGCTTAACGACCCAGAAATCTGAGGCTCAAGTCTAATGTCCTAAAATAAATAATTGATTCAGTTACAGTCTGCACTGGCTATGTGGGGTTACCGCCAGCCGGGGTTACCGCCAGCTGTTTTTCGGGTGCCACGGTTCTGTCTCTCTCCGCTTGGCTGATCCGGTTTCCCCGCGCTGTCTGCCTGTCACTCCTCAGCTCTGTCTCGTCCTCCTGGCCTCTGCTGCAACGCCCTGCTGATAACCTTCCTGACAGCCCTCTTTCAAGAGCCTCAAATGTGTCCTGCCGTCTTTCATTGAGCGCTGCCACAGGTCTTATCTTCACTCACACACATTGGCCACGCACAACAGGGCTGTAAACCTCCCTCACAAGCGGTTCTCCTCCAGCCAGCCTCCATAGAAGCTCCTGCTGGTCGGCCGTCACTAACGCTTCTTCTCGCTTCCGATAGAAGAGCAGGGAAAAGGCCTTGTTATCATCTCATCTCCATCACCTATTTTCTGTGCCATTTTCATTTATAATGCAAACACAGACTTTAAAAAACATATCTGTGCTTTGAAAGAGAGCCGGACTGTATAATGTGCCGGATACAGTGTGGGGAGAATTATGAGGTGGCATTTCAGTTCCCCTGGAGCATTACACAGTTGTTATCTGTAATGATTTGGGTGCAGATGGAACAAACACGTCTTCAGAAGAGGCTGGTTTTGTGTTCCAAGCTCTTCTGCTCATAATGTGCGGCATAAACATCGCAATCTTCCAGCTTGTTTTGAATATGCATGCAATTAGCCAACCAAATTAAGCAGAACTAAATTAAATGGCGTTGGTGGAAACAAGCATAGCTGGTGATTTATGGCGCTGCACTGTTTACAGTGATGAAGTGCCATGGGCTAATGAAAAGCCTGGGTAAACAAATACCTGCTTTAAAAATAGGTCTGCTCCTGGAAGAACAAAGGGAAGGTAAACATGATAAAAAAAAAAAAGAGGGAAGCTTGTCCATTGTTCGAGTGGTCTCTGGTTCTTTTGATGCACTGTAGTGTCAGTGTAGCTGTGGAACAAATAATTAATCAGCCACAGCACTTCAACTTACTGAACACACCCAGACTGCTGCTCAACTTGGCAATGTCCAGTCTAAATGACATCCTGCCAACATCACACATTTCTAAAGCAAGCAGGACACGTGATGATGCTCAGATTTTCCTTTTCAAAGTCCTAACATGGCAGTTTTGTGTATTTAACCTGAGTGACAGGTGGTTTGTCAATTCAGGATCGTTAATAGCCCATATTCTTGTGTCAACAGAGACTGTACATGTATTGAATTGAGGATTATGCAGATGAGACATGGCATATTGATCCAGATGCAGTCAGATTAGAGGGTAAGGATGTTGTAATCTTTGGGTGTATTTACATATTCCTTTGGAAATAGCCCTCATTCATTTGGCTCTGCTTTGTGTTTTGTTGCCAATAAGTATAAAAATCAGAACCGAATTGTATTTGTTGATTATATATTAGGACAGCAGCAGTCTGTGTTGTGCTACACAAGCTTTGCTTAAAGCTACCACAAGAAACTTTTATATTTTGTTGATTATGGAGCCCCCTGTAATAACCACAAAACATAATGTAAAAGAAATTACCCAATTGTAAATCTCTTGCTTCTTTGTAATTGGCTAACCTGCGATTTACTGTAAGACAGGCTCATTTCAACCTGTTTTCATAGAGGATCCGACCTGGTGGCAGGCATTAAGAACAACTTTACAGAAATAGCCAGTCTTCCTGTGGATGGTCTCGTTTGCTTATGTAGGTCATATAGAGTCATCAGTAATAAACAGAGACAGTTTCATAGCCAGTTAAAAACTCCTTGTAGTAACTTTAAAGTGCTTTACAATGAGCAGACTTAGTAACTGAAAAATTCACCTCTAGTCTAAAACACTTGTTGTTTATACACTGTGCCGTCTGCAGAGCTGATAATCAGCCTTAACCTGCATCAGGCAGTATAGCTGTAAACAGGTGTATTGAGCACTATGTGTGTTTTTTATATTCAAAACTTCTATTGAGGTTTTCAAATAAAGCTTCAAATGTCTGTCATTATATTTTATGATGTCATTACTCTAACGAAAATTTTAAATCCTTGAACAAAATCCTCAGTTTGAATTAAGTGATCCCCCTTGATTAGATGAGTGAGGCTTTTTAATTAAATCAGCTTTCTTTAATGAATGTAACATTAGTTTCATCAACATAAATCTAATTTATGGTGCTGTTAAATTGCTGGTGGACTGCACCATTTATACAGTGTGCAGTAAGTGGGAAAGCTAAGTGATAATGTTGCTTTTGAAAGGTTAAACACTAATATCTTTTTTTAAGAAATGTTGCCTTTTGGATTTTGATACGTTCTGTGGTTGTTGGAAACGTCTGGATCATGCAAATCAAAAACAATCCTATGCAGCCACCACTGGAAGTTAATTCTAGAATAGTTTGATGCTAATAATATTAGTATACTCCAACCTTTACCTGCAACTGTGAAGAAATATCAGGATTAACGAAATGAATGGTCATGCAGACATGTTGATTTAGGATTCAGATGTCATTGTGAATGAAGCTTCAAAGCTTTTAATTATTCGATACAGCCTGAATGTCTACGGAGTGCAGTGTGATTGAGGCAGATAAGTGAAAATGTCTGTGTCAGTGTGATGAGCCTTCAGGGTTGATGTGTAAATCAGCTCTTGTGTATGAAGACAACTGCTGTTGCCACCTTAGTCCTGAATTTGAATTTGTCTCTGAAGAATGCTACAAGGTGTAAAGATGCACTCATCCATGCGGCAACATGGCACTGATGATTATTCAAGAGGGCCTTGGGACTGGCAGCGTTTTTGAATATGTTAGAAGGTGAGGGAGTTTTCAGTCACCCAGAGTTTTTAAAAAAAACAAAACACCTGGCTATTGAATCAGTTTACCTCAATTTTCACAGTGCTAAATACTATTATTCAGCTGTGCAACCAAGCGAATCTGAGCCACACTTGCCCCAAATCGTCTCCTCGTCCTCACAGCGAGGCTGCAGAGTGCAGGCAGCCTTCTGCTCCCCAAACAATTACACGCTAATCTGCAATGTGAAATGAGTATTAGGCTTTTAATCTCATAGGAAGAGAGTCCCCTACTTCACCCCAAAGTAGTGGAAGTTATATTATCTCCCAGAGTTTCTGACCTTTCTGTCTCTACTCCCCACCTCCGGCCCCACCAGTCCACCACCCCGTGCCGCTCCCATCGGGATAGACAGCGAGCAGCTCCTCCCTCCAGCCACCTTTCTCTAGATTAGCCCCCTGACACCTTGGGCCTGGCTATTTAATTGCTTGTCGGATTGAATATTCTCCAGTTTCCCCCTTCATCTAGCTCGCAGATATTGCTTCTCATTGGCATGTCCTGTACCACCACTGCTGCACTTCCATGCAGGGTGGAAGACAGACGAGTACATAACATTCTGCTCATCCTCCCACTGAAAACCAGTCTACACCAGCCAATACAACACAGTGACACACTAGCTGCATTCTTCTCATCTTAGGCAGCTGAAGTAGCACTTAGTCAGCTCTCTTTATATGTTAAAATATGGCTCTAACTCTGACTTATTAACAGTCATGAGCACTTAACTAACAGTTAAAAACATTTTCTACCATACAGTGAATCTTGCTATGACCAACGCAATGATAAAACTACAAAAATAAGACCCAGGTTGTCGAGACGAAACCATCTTTTAAAGGAACTCTTAAAGCAACTTATGAAGTGTCCCAAGTGCCGTATCAGTACCTGCTGGCTGATTTTCAGTTGCCAATCTAGCAGCTATTCTCCCCGTCTTTGCCCAATTCCTCCTGTGTCAAATAAGGCTGTTGTCACCTTAAGTGACTGATGTGAATAATGATGTGCAGTATAGTTGTCACGTCGATGATTCCAGAGCACTTTGATAGAAGTGTAGGCACCCACTGAAGGCTTTTTTTTCCCCATTTCAATTCATTTCAATGTTATTCGTCAGTATGAGATGTAATTTAATAAATAAGGTGACCTTTTGGACTACTTCTTCTACAGTTAAAGAGGTATTTTGGAATATATGATGTGGGGTTGTATGAGGTACTTCCAGTGTGTTACTTACAGTTGATGCCAGTCAGCAAATTTAGCCAATTTAAAAAGGTCCAAATAAAAAGGTCAACATCAGTTTAGGTGTACGCTATATTTAGAATATCTTCACTGTTTTACTTTCCAAACCAATCAAACTTTGTAGGCAAGTCAGTAATTTTACCTTGTTGAACACAGGAGTTGCTGGTCTCTTGATCTGTTAGTTTGTTTGTGTAGGAACACAAACAAACTAACAGATCGAGGCAGCAGTAGACCAGCAACTCCTTTGTTCTGTGAGGTAACATTACTGATTTCACCGATAGAGTTGGGTTGGTTAACATATATAACAGCAGTTTTCTGTCAGAAAAGGCTGTCCAACAGCAAATATTGTTGAAAAGTGTTCTGACTATAGGTGAATTTCGTTGGCAAAATGACCTTTTGTTGCTGACCCCATTGACAGCAGTACATTGCTTAGCTCTGTGTTTGTGGCAGCTATTGTAGGCAAGACACTGACTATCAATAGGTACCTCATACAACCTCACATCAAATATTCCAAACTTGTTGTTTTGTTTCTTTTGGCTTTTGGCTTTTTTGATGATTGTTCATTTTGGGCTTGTTTAAGGAGCAACAACTGCATCATTTTTTTCCTTTGAGAATCTTATAGGCACAGTCACTGTCACTGGAGCTTCATATTTAAGGGTATCAGCACAACTGAATTGATATCACACTAGTTTTAGCTTCTTGTACTTACTTTGATCTACTGTATTAACATCTCCAGCACCATGGACAGTGACGTTAAAATGTTCTTGTAGCCTTGTGAGTTGTCTAACTGGAGGATCTGTGTTTGAACATTTATGTAAAAAAAAAAAAATCCTTCATAGAATCATACAAAACGCTCTTAACCTTGCTGGACTGCATTTCTGCATTAGTCTGTGTTTCTACCATAGACATATAAAGAGTAGACGCCGCATCGACCGCTACTGCCTATTGGCGCTGACGAGCAGTGGGGCCGCCATCTTGGACCGGTCACCCGCTCCATTCAGTGATATCTGTTTGGCAGGCGCAATGAAATGTCAACGCATTTAATCCCTCCTAACTCTCTGAATACTAAACTGATTTTAACGCGTTTTTTTTTTTTTTTTTTTTTTTTTTTTTTTTGCTGCAAACGTCATACATGTAGCTATGATAAAGGACAAATGGTTTGGTGTATTTTAATATTCATAGTGGGATTAACAGTAATAGAATATTCTGATATAGCCTAGACTGTAGACAGGTATTTTGCAAACACTATAAATACACACATTATACATATACACACACTAATATATGATAGAGAAGCAGATAGTGCCAGTAAAGTCAACTATTTTAATAATTTGAAGAGACAATATATGATTAGGCTATACTATATAAATATTTACATATATAAACAATTATATTATATTGTATTACAATTATATTTCTATATAAAACATAACAATAGATAGAAGTTATATATCAGAGAAAATGAAAATATATATAAATCAGAGTATCAATATAATTCATATGTATATATATAGAGAGAGAGAGACAAAAGTTATGTATTAGAGAAAATGAAAATATATATAAATCATATATGAATATCAATATAATTCACATGTATAATAGATAAATTATATATCAGATATAGTTATATAGTTATATATCAGAGAAAATGAATATATATAAATCATATATAGAGTATCAATATAATATCAGAGAAAATTATAATATATATAGCCTAAATCAATATAATTCACACATATATATAAAAAGTTATATATCAGAAAATGATAATGTATATATAAATCATATAGAGCAGGGGTATTCAACTAAAATTCAAAGAGGTCCAGTTAGAGAAAATTTCTGAAAGCACAGGTCCGGAACATCATAGTGTCTAACTTGCGTTATGATTTAGTGTGATACTGAAGTAGCCTAGTAGTTGTATCAACGTCTGCATGTAATCAACATCTGACTGTCAAATCAAATAAAGAAAGTACAAAAAACATTTTAACAATATTTATTGTCATTTAACATTGAATTATACAGATATGCATTTAAAAATAAAATAGAGAAAATAAATGAAATAGTTTTTGAAAAACTGTGCATCTTAAAGTGCTTAATTTTAGAAAAAATAAAGGTATTTTTACATTGTGGTATTCATACTTTTACTGAAATAAAGGATCTGAATATTTTTCCATCACAGCAGGTCAGTGATCAGAGTTTCAGTGACTCTCTGTGGCTCAGTGAATACACTGTTTTATTTATGGCGGCTTACCACGTTAAAAACATCTGTACCACGACATGATTGTCTATTCTTGAAGCAGTGCACCTTTCTCGATCGTGTCTAGAAGGGAACCCTTTATTTGCAAAACTCTCGCGGGATTTGTTTCCTTTGTTTCTGATCAAATAATCAAACTCGCGCGATCTTTCGCGGGTCTAGGGTTCCCTTCTAGATACGACCCTCTCTGTCTCTCTGTCAAACTAATGACAGCAGACTGTCTGTGAACAGCACGTGACACTCTGCAGTGTTTCACACACACACTTATGTGGACACTCAGGTATAGTTTATGACCAATTTTGGCATTTTTATTTTTTTAATCAGTCCGAGAGGACGACGGCATCCGCGATTGATTAGTGATCAATCTGCCCTCCTCTCCCTCCCTCACCTGTTCGCTCTGCTGTGAGAAGGTCTGACAGTTTCTGACAGAAACACAGACTCTCCTGTTTAATGTAAAATCCTCCTTATACAGTTGTTTAATCTTATAAGAGCAGCTGGTTGGTGTCATTCAGCATCACGTTAGTTTGGATTGTTTTAATAAACTCTCCTCCACATGCAGCTTCTCTGCTGCTGTGAAAACTGAATCGCGGGTGAATTACATGAAAAAAAAAAAAAAAGAAATGCGAGTTGGGTTTCGGGGTGACTTTATAAAACATCCTACTGATGAAGAAAGTCAATAGATCAGACACAGACAGGGTGAGAGAAACACAACACAACACTCAACTAGGAGTACGATGGACCGGTCCAAGATGGCGGCCGCATTTCTTGCGCCCCAGCAACCAATGCGGCGTCTACTCTTTATATGTCTATGGTTTCTACCACTACCTTTCTTATAAAGGTGGAAAAAAACCTTCCCATCGCCATTGCATCTATTAAGTATCTGCAGCTATTTAACAAGTAGCCCTTGCTCAGTGACAGATGTGCTTTTGCAAGGGTGCTCGATTTACCCTGGTAATAACCCCGCCCGGACTCGAGGCATACATTATTTAAGGGGCGAAGCTCTGGGAGTGTCCACTGCCAGGATGGATTGTTCTGAGGTACATTCATCCAGTGAGGGATATTGTCTGCATTGTTGTTTATCTTAATATAAAGGCCTAAGGTCTTTTTCTCAAGCTCAGCACTTGAGAATAAGAGCAGAGTGTGAGCTGATGTACTGTATCAGTGGCTCAGCTCAAGGCAGCTTCATATTTTATAGTATAACTTTCAAATCACAGCTTTCTGTTATTTAAGCCTGCCTCCTCAGTTAAGTTTGTCATACAGCATGTCATGCATTACTACTTGTTCAATGTAAAAGTAGGGATTCAGAATTTAAAGTTAACCTAAGTTAGTCAGTGTGGGATCATGTCGGGTTTGAGAGCCCTTCTCAGGTAGGGTTGGGGATCTTTAGCATTTTATAGAATCCAAATCTGGTGTGTAATTGACTTATTGACTTTTAATCCTTCCAAATCCTTTATGGAAGTTAAACTCTCATTTCTTTTTGAAATCCAGGTATTTTAATCAACCTAGAACCAAATCCAAAATAGCCCTGCCATCAGAACCCAACCCTACTTTCTATTAAACTAACTTCACTTTTTTCAGTCCTGTTGCATTCATTTCCTTTTCTAGTCCACAGCTGCTGCTGATTCTTGGATCACAAAATAAACCAGCTCTCTCCCACAATGCTGGAATCTTCTGCTCGTATCTATTTTTCACTTACACCTTCTTCCTTTTCTCTTGTTTCCTCTCTGTTTTCTGTCACTTCCACGCCCCCTTTGTCGTTGTCCATTTATGCCTCTCGTTGCTGTCCTCTCCTTCCTTCCATCTCTCCTCTGGTGACTTGGGCGACACTTGCAGTAGAGATTAAAGTGATCAAGGACCTACCGTGGCCGCCTCCTGTCGGGCAGCTCAACACCAGCCCTCCCGTGGTGGAGGAGCTGGAGTCTCCCTCCCAGACAGCTCAGCCCTCGCCAGGACAGACAAGCTGTGACCAGCACCACCATGGTGGGTGTTGGTGTTCCCATTGTCCAGCGTCTTTCCCATCCATTACCCCCCTTCCATCCATTAGTCTGTTAATCCATCATCCATCCATCCATCATCCACTTCCTTCAGTGTGGTTATATATCTATTTGTCTATCTGATTTAATTAAGGAACAGTTTGAGTGTTGAAGAGTGTGTATGTGCTCACCGAATGAGATGTGTTGTATATCTGTACCTTTACATTCCCTGCAAAATACATATATATTACAATCCCAATGAATACAGTACAAAGACAAGATATTTAAAGTTCAAAGAGAAAGAGATTTTTTTTCTTTTTCTTGCTTCATTTTCACCTCAACAGTGCTCAACAGTCTGGGGTCTCTGTTGTCAAATACAGGTCTGGACTACAGGCAGGCTAGTCTAGTACTAAGCTCTTTAGCTCTGAAGCCACGCTGCAGTAACACATGCAAAATGTGTCTTGGCATTGTCTTGCTGAATTAGGCAGGTACATCTCTGAAAAAGACCGTCATCTGCGTGGCAGTATGTTGCTCCAAAACCTGTGTGTACCTTTCAGCATCAGTTGGGCCTTGACAGATGTGACAAGTAGCTATGTTGCAGGCTCTAGCACACCCTTATACCTTTTGCCTCACAGCAAGAAGGTTGTGGGTTCAACTTCCAGTTTGGACATGGCCTTACTGTATGAAGTTTGTGTTTCTTTTTTTTAGCATTCAACTACTGAAACTGAAATGTGTTGCAGGCATCAAATTCAGAATGAGCGAATATTTACAACAACAAAAAAACAATTAAGTTTATCAGTTTGAACATTCTTTTGTACTGTATTCAACTGAATACAAGTCAAAAATCATTATTTGTATTTCACACAGCATCCCAACTTTTTTGGAATTTGGGTTGTATATTTGTCCTAGGACAAATTTCACCAAATAATCTGCCTGGTTAAAACGATTTCCTTTATGAACTGAAAGTGCCCGCTTAAACTTAATGATCAGTGATGACTTGCTGAAAGACTTCACATCTTCTAGAAGCACTGTATTATATGACTTTAGGTATTAGCTCAGTAATGACTGCACTTTTCCATCTGGATTACATGTGGCAGAAAATCACTAATTCGTCTGCAGGTTTTTAGGGCTGAAGCCTCATTAGTTTTAATTGTGCTGAACTGCCTTCTGCATGCGTAATTGCCGTTCGCTGTGACCCCCATTTCCTCTTGTCAACATACTCGTAACCGTCCCAGATGTCCCTCTAGCCCGCTGTTCTCTACAAGTGGCTTACACAAATTGAAAAATCAAACTAACTTGAAGTGATGTCACTTCTTGCCTTGAGTCCCCTCACCTCAGGTTCTGCCATATTTACCATTATTCATCTATTTTTGACCAATAGGGCCAGTAGTTGAATTTTGAAGCCCCTCCACGAGCTCACACTCTGACTGCTGTAATTACCCCGGGAAAAGAAGGACGTGTAGCAGAACTAATGCCAGGAATGGGATTTCCCCTGGCAGGGTGGGAAGACATAGAGTGAGACCATGTAAGAGGACACCACTGCGTGCTGTAGGCGAGGACAGGGCAAGGAGTTGATTTATGTCCATAAATCCATGGGAAAGGTTCTGGTTCCCTCTGTGATGCGAGCGGGTTTAAGATTGGCGTCCAGCTGTAAAGTGATCCCTTCTCTGTCTGAGCCAGTATGGCCTCACTCTACAACTATGGGGTCAAAGGTCACTGTGGCAGACATGGGGGGGGGGGTGGCCTCCACGACCCTGTGAATACAGTTACAATGCACTCTCCTGACCTCAACGTACAGGCACACCCTCAGTCACACCAAGACATTAGTCACCGTGCATGCACAGGATTGCTTGAATAAGAGCTAAGTCTGTGTGTGTTTGTGGTTTGCTCTAATATAGACGTGGAAAAAACGATATCCATTACAGTTCAGGGAAATCTGCCATATCCGTCCAACCTCATTATCAAAAATTTAAATGCGGCTTGACAGGGTAGATATTACATCTACATATAAATGGAGGGCACTTTTGTGCGAGTATAATGAAGAGCTTTTCGCCTTTGTTTTGTGGCATGAATTAATTATCCACACTTTGAAGCATTTCTCTTACCTTCTCTTTCCTCTAATCTAGGAAGATTTAAAAAAAACAAAGTAATTAAAAGATATCCAGATTTCATTTTAAATAGATTCACTAGCCGACACTTTGGAGGGTCACTCCTTTGTCTTGGAAAATCTAATTACGGTTTTATTTTGGGATTTATATAAAAGAAGAAAGCATATTCCTAGATGGTGGAATAAAAAATATATATCATTAATAGCTTTCCAACAAATCATTATTTGAGTTCCCGATGCACATAATTAATATCAACATAAAAGTGAGTGATTTTTTTATTTATTTTTTTAAAGCAGCCAGTTCCCGGGGTATCAGAACACGCTGAGCACTGTTTTCAGTGTGCGGTGCATTCTAATGAGATGCAGGCCTGTTAATCATTTCACACGTCCTGGCTGGAAAACTTAATTTTCACCTCACAGTACAGCGGTCGATGGCACACTTTGCCCCTCAGACTAGTCATCTTTTTGATAGGAGTACCATTAGTAAATGAGAATTAATTAGCCTGCTTAATTAGAGAAATTTGCTCAGGAGTGTGTGCAGAGGATGGAAGAGGAGTAGTCAGGTTGTTCGGGAGCCTCGGCGATGCACTTTATCGTAACCACAATTTTAATGTATCTCTTATGTTATGTAATGATTATTGAGGCCCCAACACCCTGGGAAGGCTCACCATTCCTTTTTATAGTGTTTCCTAATTTAAAGGAGCAATATGTAAGACCCTCAGCACTGTTGTCCAAATGGTGAGTTGGAGCCAAAGTCAGTATATTAAATAGATTAAAGCCTTATTTAAGATACAATCTATGGTTAAAGCGATTGTTTCTCCCTCCTCCCAGACTTGAAGCTCAGGCTTCATATATTACTTATTACACCTTTAAGATACTTTTTGTGGCCACTATAAGTCCCTCTCTCTCCCTGTTCTTATGGCATCATTTTGTCTTGCATTATGCTGTGCTACATTGCAGCACTTTCTGTTGTGGATTGCTCACAGCACAATCACCGAAATGTCACCTCAACCTCTGTGTTTATATGTGTCCTAGCCAATCAGCTCCCTTCTTCACACACACTCTCCCTCCTCAGCCTCTTCTGTGCTGTCTAAAGGAAGCTATGTGGGTGTGAAGGGGGCAGGTCTTCGAGCCATCAGTCACCATCTGACTGACAGTTCAATCTGATACACAGATTCCATTTGCTGTGCGTTTCAAGCAACAATACCGATAACACGCACAGATGCCCCTGCACATTTACGTACGTGACATTGTGTGTGTGCGTGTTGGCATGTGTGTGTGAGTGTGTGCGTATTCGCCCTCCGTCTCTCTTAAGCTGCCTCTCTGAGCTTTTGTTCTCCTCCAGGCCAATCCTCTCGTCAATCTCCTGTCGGCCATGTCTCAGACTGGGGTGCTCCAGAGAATTAAAGGGGAATGAACGTGTCTCCTTCCCATTGATATTCAGCCTTAAAACATAATTCTGCGACAGTTTGAAGCCAGTGTTGTGTGAGATGGCAGGCAGTCAAAGCAGACACAGGTCCATTCACTGTTGAGCAAATAAAATGATAGCTTTTGTGTAGTTTGGAGGCTCCGTTTCTTCGGGGTAACACTCTTCTTGTTGAACTATGCACTCTTGCCTGTGGAAAAGTCTCCGCTCTGACAGGAAAGGTTGATGGGGTGAGCTCTGCTGAGAATAGCCACTCAACCCTTTCTGCGACGTGGAGGAAAAAAGGGTTTAATCAAGGTCAAATAAAGCACTGATTGTGTTGAATCTGAGGAAGATAGGAATTAGTGTGGGCGCTGGGAGAATGGAGAAGACGTGAAGAGCTGAGGTCAGGCGGATGGCTGAGTGGGCTGTAGATACACTGAGAGATGGACTGTGTGGAAAAACCGAGATAGCAACATTCATCCTTATGCCACACTAGCAGATACCTTTGTCAGTCTCATATGTTTAGATCTGTGGTGGACCAAAAATTCACATAAGGTTTTTTTTTTTTTTTTTTTTTTATCAATTTGTATATGGAAATATAAAATTTAAAGGAGCAATATGTAGCAATTGCACATGCAAAAATGAGCATTACACTCCAAATAGTGAGTTGGAGCCATAAACATTTTATTAAATAAGTTAAAATCCTATTTACTATACAGTCTGTAGTCAAAGTGAGTTGTTTCCCCAAGCCTCCTCCTCCCTAGACTCGGGGAAGCTCAGACAGGGCTGCAGGAACACCACAGGAGTGCAAGACACACGCATCATTGTAAATCACAATAACAAGTGACGACAAGTCCTCCACTGTAGTTAATCAGCTGGTTATAACTGTCAGTTGTCTGTCAATGTAAAGCAAAGGCCATCTCCTGAAAACAAAAGCTCACTGCTCTGAAAATACACACTCTGGAGTTTGAATGAAGTGATTACCTGTCTTACTGCCTGCCAGACTCCATTAATAGTTTGTTCTATTTAACTGTTATGAACACCTTCTCCTTCTAAAAGATTAGTAAGGACTCTTATGACACATAGACAGACACTAAATGATTCAGGAACATTCAGCTTTAATTAGAACTTGAATTAACATGAAACAGGTAAGCTAAAACCGTTACCCCGGCCTGGAATAGAAATTTTAAAGAGGGACACTGCCGTTGTAGCATTGTTGTCAGAGACTGTTTCAACTTAACATGTTTCCTCAATGACATATTTTTATTTTATGATTTATTACAGTAAATATATAACAGCCACAGATTTTTCCTTTAACAGTTATTTTGCAAGATCAAACATTCAGTGCACTAGGCTCATCAGAATCAGTGGAGGTAACAGATCAAAGCTGTTATTGCTCAGTGTCTCTTTTTTTTTCTTTCACCAGACGAGTAGACATTCCTCCACAGTCCATTTTCCACTATCTTCTTCTGTCCTTGACTAACAAACACACAGAGAAAAAGACTGGGCGACTTAGAGAGACAGGAGTGGAGTGTGCGAGATGGAAAGATCAAAAGAAAAGGTCAAGGGGAGGAAAAAAAAAAGAGGAAGGGCCGGACATATGCAAAGCGGAAGAGAGAAATTGAGAGCGAAGGAGGGAAAGAGAGCAATTGGCTGCATCTTCATGTTGTGATCTGTCAGCGTTGACAGGGATGAGCGGAGCAAACATGCATCTCCCTTGTCCCCTTGGTCAGTTTCCATGGAAACGCTATTTCTCACCCTTACACATACAGTATACTGTATGTTCATCCTACTTGCACTGTATTCCCAGCAGTCAGCGTGTGGTTCAAATGGACTGTATGAAAAAAGTCGAGTACTGATAATGTCTTTCATGTGGACTTGCGTACAACACAGGGGCATCATTTGACCGCCTATGTGAAGCTTAAGCATCAGACCCTGGAGAGAGGAAGCTACAGCTCATAGTCTTCCACGGGTCTGAGGTTAGAGCCACAGTTTACCCAGCCATCATGCAACAGTACAATTTGGCTGTCATTTTGAGACTCAGCTGTAGCCCTATAACGAACGAAAGTGCAGAGGCCAAGATAACAACGGTAGTTGTCATTTGGAATAATCATTTCCATGAGTTTATGTTTAGGGAAACGCATCAGTGAGCTCAGGGCCAGTGAGTTCAACCTGGAACTGAGTGGAGGTGAAGGGGAGCCCCTGGTGGTCGGAGCTGAAACAGCAGGACTGTGTCTTAGTGTCCTTACCTGCCATCAGAACATGTTCCATCACGGGCAGTGGGGGAAGAAGTACTCAGATCCTATACTTTAGTATAAGTATTACTACAGCAATTTTAAAGTACTCTTTTACTCATTTTAAGCATTCTCTCTTGAATCCAAAATTAAAGAAGTAAAGAAGTATTATCAACAAAATGTACTGTAAATGAAAAAAATGGGCCCTGTGACTGATATATTACGACCTTATGAATATTGATCCATCAGTGTGTAAGCAGCATTTTACTGTTGTAGCTGGTTGACATGGAGGCAGTTTAAGGTAGTTTAATCATTGGGTTCTCCCAACCCAACTCCCATCTGAAGATAATTCTTAGGGGTTGTAAAATGATTAATGGAGTACAGCAGAAAAAAAAAAAGTTCTGCTAACTTTTCTTGTGAAATATTGCATAATATTGTATAATTTTACATGTGACAGGGGTCCCCAACTAGACACTGCAAGTTGTTTTGTAATGTTGAGAACCACTGGTTTAATCTACTATATACATACATATACAATTTATTGCATTTTATAAGCTGATTATATGTTTTTATGTGAAGCCTGATTCTGAAAAGTAACTGGAAACTATTAGCTGTTAGATTTTGTGGAGTTAAAAGTCACTCCAGGGGCCAAGAATAAGGATTTCTCCAATGTAAGGCTAGTAAATCTAGCAATTCACTTGGCTGACTGGGCAAGTGATAAAAAGAATTTAACTATTAAACTATTTTGATTATCAATTAATGATTAAAGTAATTCTTCATGCAAAAATGGTAGAAAGTTTTAAGCCTCTAAAATATATACTTTTCTCTGTTTATTATCTTTGGATTTTGGACTGACAAAACAAAACATTTGAAGACATCACTTTGGACTTTGAGAAACTGGGGTGGACATTTTTCACTGTTTTCTGACATTTTATAGACATTGCAGTGCTAGATTATGACAAACAGATTATGACAACATGGCATTTAGCTTTAGTCTTTATTGCTATTTGATAAGGCTAATAAATTATACTTGTATTAATTATAATTAATTTGCACAGGGGCAAGTAAAAATTGACTGGGCAAGTAGATTTCTGACCCTCATTAATGTTGAACCCTGCAGTTTCTGAAACATAATGGAGTTGAAAAGTAGCGCATAATTAAAATCAAGTGAAGTACTTCACAATTTGAGTAAATGTACACCACTGATCACAAGGATGCAGCACCAGTACAAGTTTGGTGACATTACTAGTCCAGTCAAAGCATTAAAATGTATGTAGGAGACAATATATACATCTCAACAATTACTTTAGGACTCAGCATGCAAAAATAAAAAAATCACATTTCGATTATTTTGACAGATATTAAGATTGTGTTATGATATGATCATTTTTGCATCTCAGTTTGACCGAAAAATGTAAAAATGATTATGTGATTTTTTGCTTGGGTTTGTGTCAAACAAGCATGTTTGCTTATGTCTGGAGACATGATGTAGGCCAGGGAGATTGGATATTACAGTTTTGGGTAATATTGCAATTTCGATAATATTTCAATTCATTATTCAGCCCTAGATTATATTAAAAATATAAACGTACTGTCACATTTACAGAATCTGCAGAAGATCTCTGGTTTTCCCATTTAGCCCCACTTAGGGGTGTCCACATGCTCGATATAATGTGTTGACATGGCGTTGTCTCGTGTAGGCTAAATTGATTGATTGATACTGTCAGCCCTTCCACTCAGTCTGCTACAGGAACACTTGGCGAGCTCACAAACTGTAAAGTGTAATGCAACCCTCTGACTGGAATGCAGAGTCTAGACAGATGTAGACTCATCTCCACTGACATGTTGTGAAGATCAGAGTGTGGCTGTCTGCACAGTGGCTGCCATGTTCAGCCCGGGTAATTAAACACTCGAGGCAAGACCGGCCATTAGTTGATCCAGG
Source organism: Lutjanus argentimaculatus (assembly GCA_034769285.1). Lineage (NCBI taxonomy): Eukaryota > Metazoa > Chordata > Actinopteri > Lutjaniformes > Lutjanidae > Lutjanus > Lutjanus argentimaculatus. The sequence continues at coordinate 16,998,069 of JAWZSL010000002.1, forward strand.
GGCTGTGAGCTTCATACTACATTAACTCCTTCCATCAAAGGCTCAGCTTTGATGTGTTGATCTCAAACCTTTAAGCAGTCAGCAATCTCCAGATAAAACTTGTCATGTAGGTGACATACGTTTTGTTCAAGAAGCGTGTCAGTGGCTCTAAATAGGACTTTCCAAAGCCAAGTGTGCTGTGACATCAATTATAGTGATGGATGACGGAGGAACAATGGCTAAAACACACATGTGCACACACACAAAAATGACCTCACCGCTACTCCAGCCGTCCAGTGTTCGATTCTTGCCTCCACCACCCTCTGACAGAAGTGAGAGTTCACTTTCATTCGTCCTCGCCGACGTAATCTTCTCTCCTCATGTTAGCTTTTGTAAATAACGGGTGATGTTTTTCTGTGTGCTGATTGGCTGCGAATTCACCCATTGACCTCCGCCAGTCATGTCATGAGCACAGGTCACCTCCAGCCCCCCACACACCATCAAACACTTCCCTGTGAGGTTGCCAAGACAGCTTATCATGCACACAGTTGAGCGTGAGAGTTTTGGAAAGCCAGTTTAATGTTTAACATGCAATGCTGGTGTGTGAGATTTATGTGTGTGTACGTATTTGTGCATATGACTTTTACGAGTGTGCTTGTTTGATTTGTTTGGAGGAAGTTTGCATGTGTGTGTGTTTTCTGTCACTGGAATGTGTACACAGTGTGGAGGGATTGATTTATGCCTCCTCTGCTATGGGTACATGTCCTTCAGTTGGAGGAGTTACACAAGTGACACTGTGTGTGTGTGTGTGTGAAAGCCCAACTTGGATTTCTGTTTTCACACACTCCTCATTGCTCTGTTCTAGTTTAGTAGATACCCAGTGAGCATTTGTCCCTTGAAAAGATGTTTAAAACTACCACAAAGAACTTAAATGTTTTGTTGATTTTGGAGGCCCCTGTGGACAAAAGCAATAGTGTTTCCACCGTAATATCTACGAAATATAATGTAAAAAATGAAATTATCTAAAGAACAATCTCCTTATGCTTCCTTTTAACTGGCTAACATATGACTCATTGTAACTTTGCCTGGTAAAATGGTAAAATTGTTTCATCTGATTTCAAGGACCGAAACAGCAGATCTTCTGGTGAATGGTCTCGTTAACTTATGTAAGTCATATAGAGGCATCGGTAATAAATTGAGACTGTTTCATAACCAGGTAAAAACTCTGTGTAGTACCTTTAAAAAATTACTGTGGTCACCGGTGAAAAGACATTCAGAATTGGTTCAAAAGAGAAAGTTTTTTCACAGACTATCTGAAGACGTTCCATCTCGAAGGATCACCCTCAGACCTTGCATTTTACCAGGACTTTTTGACAGTGACATTTTTCATCCTTCTACAATGTGCAAATAATGGCCTATCAGCACTTTTGGCCCTCACTAGTCTGACTCACTGTAAGTTCTCTGTGGGCATAAACCTGCCATTGGATGACTTATTTGACTCGGCATTTGCTATCTGCATTTTCAAAGTTCCCAGGAAACAACAATAACCTCTGAGACAGCGACCTACATGCTGAAAATGGCAAATTAGTTTGTGGAATGCTCATGTAAAAAAGTAAACAGCTGTTACTTTTTCTTTTGCAGTGACGTAGTCATTTCAGTGCCCGGCTTGCCTCCTGACATTCAAATGTTCCACCAAAACAAGTTTCTTCTCCAGCACTCAGGGCTGTGGAGATTGGAAGATAGGAGGAAGCTTCTTGTTTGCAGCACACAGCATATATAGTTTGTATTTATGAGATTTTATATGAAGATTAAATGTGCGTGTAGACCACATTTCACCTACCAGTGAAATATGACTTTGGAGAATTACATTCATACTAATTAATATTATCTGTGTTTCAACATACAACTGAACAAATTATCAAAATGATTAAACAAATCTGTGTTTTGTGACACATCAATGTTGTAACCTAATTTTAGCAGCTTGAAAGTGAATGAAAAGAGGTCTTTTGGTCTATTCAGACCAAATATCAACCAGTTTTCAACTAGAAATCAACATTGAAAACCTGGCTGATGCTCACTGGGCACTACATTTAATAGCAATCTATGCATACCGTTTTCAAATGTCTACTTTCTGTTAAGCACGCTAGCTTTTACAAGTGACCTTAACCGGAGTCTAGCTCAAGTACGCAGTATGTGCTGCACAGGTCTATATTGTATTATTATCAGAGCTGTCAGTGGTCTTCACCGTTTTAAAATATCCATCATATTTCAGAACAAAATGTTTCAGCTGTTGCATTTTCCTTTTATTACAGTCCAGTTTGATGGTGTGGAGAAGTCTCGAATGTCGCCTACCAAGGAGGGAAAAACTCGCCCACTGCAGCGACACTCCAGTGGCTGTTTGGTCAATACCAAAATGACTTCACTGGACCACTGCAGCTCCTCTCTCGGGGAGCGTATTGACCCCACCATGCCCCTGGAAAGCCAGTTGTGAGTCGAATCTTGGTGTTGCTTTATTATGAGTGCATTTTATTTCAGATGCGCCACTCTGTCCTTTTAGTTCATTTTGTGTTTATGTTGTTTCACTCCCTTTGCTTTAGCTTCCTTTGTAGTCTAGGCATTCTCCACAGACTTTGCGTCCTTTTTCAGTACAGACATTTTGTGAGGAAAATGGGATGAACCTAACACAGATTTCAACAGAAAGTCTGACATTTTTATATTTTTCATAAAAGTTTCTTCTATAACATAGAAAGTTGTAATAGATGCAAGCGGTGGTTCAAATGTGTTTTTTAACCATACTCTTTTTGCTTCCTGAAATAATAATTTAAATCAACATCACTATATTAGTGTACTTGTTTACAAGGTGGCATAGATTAGCACCAATCCATATTAATGTTGCCATTCATTAGCATAAATTAAAACAATATTATTTAAATTACACTTAAAATAACGTTTTTATATCATTTTCAAAATATTCTGCAAATTTACATCTCTTTTCCTTTTTTTGGAATACCTTGAATATGAAATAATAAAAATTTTCCATTACAAAGACATTGCTAGACAGCAGACCCCACATGTCATTTTGACCCACTTATGCATGTAAAGGTTAAGGATTTTCTTTTGCACGTGCACTTTACTGCAGTTTCTGGTTGATTATGGACAGCACTCAACCCTTTGTGTGTACAACCCGTGCAGTTTTTTAACATGGACAGAAATGGGAAATTGTAGCATCACTGATTTCAGTATTTTTCAGTGCTTTCCCCCACTTGGATTTCTTGAGACTTTTTTAACTTAAGAAATGATATACTTAGGAGACTAGAATAGTTGAAAGAGTTTCTGTTGCAAATTATGTGGGGTATGTTGTGTACAATTGTTGCTCTTCTTTCTCATCCCTATTTCCCATTGTTTGCTGTAGCTGGTACCACGGAGCGATCAGCCGGACAGATGCAGAGTCTCTGCTCAGGCTTTGTAAGGAGGCCAGCTACCTGGTGAGAAACAGCGAGACCAGCAAGAATGACTACTCCCTCTCCCTCAAGTAAGGACGACACTCTTTTCCTAAATAACAAGCACACAGTGTTATCAGATACACATTTTTGTGATTTGTACACAGATCAAGTGTCAAAGATTATTTGCAAGATAGACAAGATAAAGTGTAGCAGCTGCACCAGTTTACTGGTAAAGTACATATAGTGGATGAATCTAACATCTTGCTTACAAAGGTCCTTGTGTAGCTGTGCCCCAGTAGTCTGCTGACTCTTCCTTTTCAATATGGTAATAATTTTCACCTCTCAGACCTCCATCTCCCACCCACATCCTGCCCGTCCCTTGTCCTCCACCTCCCCCTGGTAACCCCTCTGACACTGTCGGCTCGCTTGATTCGCTGATGTGCCCACAACTCAGTTAATGGTGCCCTTCATCAGTGACCCCTGATCCCTGCCATGTCCAGCAGAGGGTTCAAAGGAGCCGCTCTGATTGGTTTAGTCTAGTCTGACATTTGGTAGAGGTTGCTTTAGCTTGAAGGCCCACGGTGCCGTCACATCCCATTCTTTTGATGGGAACATGCACCTTTGGTGGGTTTGGTTTAATGGTTTTCGCTATCAGGTGTACGTACCAGGCGCCATAGCAACAGTGTCAGTCATAACCAGATATGTGTAGCCCTCTGAAATCCTGCCAAAGTCAACTTTGGCAAATTACCCTGAGCCATCAGCTTAGTATATTTGACAGATGGTCTTTTCACATTTCCTCTGTATACAGTCCATTTTACATTTCAAGGCAGGCTCAACCACATGACATTTAGAGAAATCTCTACAACTCTGTGGCGACCTTCACATGAGATAAAGCTATAATTTGCTAAGAGACATTGATTAGCCTGGTGTTATTATGGTACAGCTCATCTTGCTGGAGGCTTATATATCTTGGCAGGGCGACATGATGCTTTCCACTGCTCCAATTCTCTCTGTGCCACTGTAGCTGCCTGCCTGTCTAACTTTCCGTCTCAGTGACTGATCATCTGCTTATGCTTGTGTGACTGCCTCTTTTTCTGCCTTACTGATTGACAAAAAGCCTGACTTACTAACTGCTGGGCTGTCGACCTGCTGCACTGGCATTCTGACTGACTGCAAGCCAAAAAAAAACTAAATGCTTGTATGACTGGTTGAGCGTTAAACATTGCTTATTTCATCTGTTTTTTAAACTAGCTTAAGAGTCTTTTAATTATCTGGAATGTAAAGTTACTGGGAAAGATTTTCAGGCCAAAGAATTTTTTTTTTGGTGCTAAAAGGGATGTAAATGTAATATCACTTTAAACAGTGTTGAGTAGGAATACATTATTTAGTATTCAAAAGAGGATTAGTAGCTGTAAAGTGCAAATGAAGTCCAGAATATATGTTTTAGAAACACACACACATTCACCACACATGATTAAAGGCATAGTTTAGCTTATTTAATGTGAGGCTGAATGAGGTACTTATCTATAGTCATAACTGCAGTAGATGCTGATCAGCACACCTTCATTTTGGAGAGGAAGAGAGGGATACCAGCACAGAAGCTGAGCTGCAATGCACTGCTGTGGACGGGGTTAGCAACAAAAGGTATTTTAGTCACTTTAAAGAAGGTCAACCTAAAAAAAATCTACATCACTTTAATTGTTTGTTATATTTTTAAACCAACAAAACTCCATAGGTGAAACATGAATTTTACCTCATAAAGCACAGGAGTTGCTGGTCCACCACTGCCTTAATTTGTTGGTTTGCTTGTTTTATTGTGTGACTTCAGTGTAATCAAACTCTCCTGTTAAAACACAGAAGTCACACAACACCTCAGACTAACAGTTTGAAGCAGCAGCAACTCCGTGATCTGTGAGGTAAAATGACTGATTTTGCCAATGGAGTTTGGTTGGTTTGGAAAAAGCGATGTTTGGCTTATATAATGTTGGTTGCCCATTGGAAACAGATGTCTGATGGCAAAGTAAAGTGGTGAAAATATTTTCAATTTAGCAAAGATTTAATCTGATATTGATTTTTACATTTTTTTTAGGTGAAACTTTTTTAAAGTGGCTCTAATAAACAAACAAACGGTGTGCTGACTGGCATCTATTCCAGGTGATTCACTGACCATTGATAAGTATCTTATACAACCCTACCTTAAATGATCTGAAATATCCATTTAATAACTAGCCTGTGTAACCCTCCTGTAACCATTGAGAATTAAACAATAACAACAAAACAGGCAAATAAGACCTAGGTAAGTAGACCTGTGTCTCCAGTGCAAATAGAACAAAAGGGTTCTGCTATAAGAGGGTGTTGATAGTGGGAGTGATAATGCAGGGAGAGAATTTGATGAATGCACCTCTAACAAGCACTGCTTCAATTTTGGAACAAGAGCCTATAATGTTTTTTTTTTTTTTTTTGTGAAGCTAGAGAGAATTAATCCATCCATCTCTCTGTTATGGTGAAAAGGAGATTACCTAATGCTGGGGGGTTTACCTCTCCAAATGAGCTGATTGCCAGATTAATTGAACGAATAAAGTTTTGGCAGGAGGAGGACCAGGAGGCACTGGAAATGTGCTGAAACTTTAGTGGCTGAATGATATATTTTTTAGAGATGAAACTTAACCAGGCAACAATAAAATCCAAGTATTTCATCTTAAATAAAACTTTTATTTGGTTTCTGTGGTTGTAACAAATGTTTAACCCTCAGGTTCAGTAATGGCCTTGCTAACATTCATGTAGTTAGACTAATTCACATCCCACAGCTGACCTTCAATAATGAGCTGCACTATTAGAGCTGATGATAGGGGAGTTCAGCTGGTGTTTTACTAATGGACAACTCAGTTGGTAAGGTGGAGGGAAGCTTCACTTATTCTAGTTTATTGCCTGTATTATTCATGCTGATTAATTCAGGATGACACCCAGAGAGAAGAAGAAGAGAAGGAAAATAACGCTGACAATATTATGTTACTATTGGTGTAGTGACGTTGTTTCATCTCTATGACTCAGTAGGAACTGCAGCATAGTGAGGCCTGGACCAGCAGAGGTGCTCTCCCCCCTCTTGTCAAGTGGATGACTCCAGGGCTGGCCTCAAGCCTTTGGAGGCCCTAAGCAGAATGAGATTCAGGGATGCCCTGGTGGTCCAAAGCAGACCTTTAGTTTGCTTTTCGGATTGGCAACAATGACAGCAAAGTCAAAGTGGTAGAGAAAGGCGCCAAGGGAAGGGTGTCCAAACTTTTCATGCCAGGGGAAGCGCAGAGAAAATAGTATATAGTATAAATGTACACACATTTAATAGACAATCTTAATGAAACTCAAGCACTTTGTCCTGCAATCCTGAACCTGTAGCAAGAGGATTTTATCACTTAAATTTCATAATAGTAAACATCTCTTCTAATGGGAACAGTGGTGCTGGGCATTGGATTGGAGAATTGCTGCCAGGTCAGGAGTAAGTACATAACAGAGGTGACTGTCAGTCATCTCGGGCCTCCATCTGTTCTTGTTCTGTGTCATAAGAGAAAATGTTTGCTCACATCCACAAGTAGTGCCAAATAAACTATGAATGCTTTTGGCAGCATGGTGCATCATCTGGAGAAATCTCTTCCAAACACCTGTAGAACTCTGAGTGAGAGCTGCTGGTGGAGACTTCAGAGAGAATCATCGAATTGCATTTCAATAAGCTCCAGCTGCACATCCTCCTGTACTCCTTCCACGTCAACAGAGAAAGGGTGTGAAAACAGGTCCATGTCCTTCTCACTGACAGCAAAATCTTGAAAACTTGAAAATTTAGTGATGTGACACCAACACCAAACACCAACAGTCACAGAAATGTTGGTGTTTGGGAAACTGGAGATAATTACTCTCAGAGCTGCTGTCACTTGCTGGCCTAGAATTAAAGATTCACAGCAAATGTTTTCTTGACTACATTTCTGACACAAGCCCATCTTTTCCTTGCAAGCTTTTTGTTCAGTATGTTCAGATGGGTGTGAAATTAGCGGAAAAAAAAGCAAGGTCTGCCTGCCTCTCAGGGTCGCTCAGTTCAACAAGGCGCTGACCTTTTTCTTTCAAAAATGGTTGATCCTCAGGGGACCTCAGGGGAGAGAACTGCTCCAAATGTCTCCAAAACTAAGCCAGCACACATCTGAGTGGTAGATTAGGTTCCCAAAGCCCAAAACCCCTGTGGTTAAGAGCTCTTGATCGGATGAGATTATTAGTTTTCACCATGGTACTCACCCAACTGCAGAGTGGTTCCTGTGACTGATATTCCTATATGCTGATTGTGACACAACAGGAGTGGGTCAAATATAATTTTAATTTTAAAATAACTCACATGCTAAATATATGAAAGTGTCAGGTCCTACTGTAAGGAGTAATAGAGTTAAATGTTAGCATCAAGGCTAATGGACTTAATTCCTGCACACCAATTTAAGCTGGTTCGATTTCTTTTCTTACTTTTTCTTGGAGTGATAAATTGTGTGTTTTAATACCTGGTCACAGTTTGCTAGCTGAATAGCTGGCAGGGAAAGCAACTGCAGAAGGAGAAAGTGGGCACAAACATTAACATAGAGATTGTTTCTTGAAGGTTTGTGCTTCTATGTGTGTAGACAGCTACATGCATATTTGTGTGTGTCAGCTGCTGTCATAAAATATCCTATCTCGCACCTATGGCGTCAATCAGATCAAGCCTAGAAAACAGTCAGCGGGCCGATTCACGTCAATGACAGGTGCCACTGCACTGCAGGCAGGGTTAACTCTGAGTTCAACCCGCTCACATGAGCCGGTCTCCCCTGCTGCCACTGAAAATGAGTGAAAACCCAAGGTGAAGATCCTCCATGTCTGGGGTTGCTGAAAAATGTATAAGGCCACGAGGTGGCACATATGTGTATTGCATTATTGATAAAGACAGACGATGCTGAGACCTCCAGCCTCAAGAGTCCTCTGGCCTGACGGAAAGCATTTTCTACCTGTTTTGCCCTCCTAACCTCTTTTTTTCCTGTTCACCTGCCCCTCACCCCCTACCCTTCCATTCTATCTCTTTTTTCCCCTCTCTGTGGAGAGAAATCCTTTTAGGTGTTTGAAACATATTAAACCCTTCACAAGTCTCTCAGAGCACAGTGTCATCCTGTTTCTCACCTCACAAGAGAGCTCTGCACAGCGTGTTTTCTCTGAGCTGAGCAGAGAAATTGTTAGTGAAAGAAGAAAATCTATCCAACCAGAATCTGTTTGATGCCAGAACACGAACAAGGGGAAACTAAATAGCCTTTTGACAGAACAAGCAAAAAGTCCTTGCACCTGGAATTTAACTCCAAAGACACGTCATGCTTTTATGGTGTCTTTTTAATAATTTTTATACAGAACAGATCAGATTTCTCTTGAGTGGTACAGATAAAAGAAATGACTCTCTAGAGCACAAAAGCAATATTTAACCTGACTTTTTGTAGCTTATTTAGCCAATTGAAGCCAAGTTCTCTATGTTCCATCAACCAAATTGAATATACAACCCCAATTCCAAAAAGGTTGTGCAAAATGTTAAAGTAAACAGAATGAAATGATTTGCAAATCAGTTTTGAATTCTACTGAATACAGTGCAAAGACAAGATATTTAATGTTCAAACTGATAACCTTTAATGTATTTGGTAAATATACACTCATTCTGAATTTAATGCCTGCAACACATTTCAAAAAAGTTGTTGAATGCTCAAAAAAAAGAAACACTTGGAACATTCAAAAGGTAAACAGGTTAACTGGTAATAGGTGATTGTATCATGATTGGGTATTAAAAGGCTCAGTCGTTCCCAAGCATGGATGGAGCGAGGTTCAACACTTCAAGAAAAACTGTGTGGGCCAAAAGTCCAACAGTTTAAGAACAAAATGTCTCAATACAAAACTGGGAATCAATGGATTTCATCATCTATAGTCCATTATATCATGAAAAGTTTCAGAGACTCTGGGGAAATCATTGCATCAAAATTGAATGCCTGTAACCTTTGAGTCCTCAGGCATCACTGCATTACAAATGGCATTAAAAACCCACATGATTGTACACAGGATACTAAATTGGCTCAGGAACACTTAGGAAAACTGCTAGTAAACATAGTTTGTCGCTGCCTCTTCAAATGCAAGTTAAGACTCTGCACTGCAAAACGAAAGCCAAATATCAACAACATCCAGAAACGCCAGCAACTTCTCTCGGGCCTGAGCTCATCTGAGATGGACTGCCGGAAAGTGGAAAAGTGTGCTGTGGCCTGACAAGTCCATATGTCAAGTTATTTTTGAAAATCATAGACGTCGTGTCCTCCAGGCTAAAGACGAGAAGGACCATCCAGATTGTTATCAGAGCTAACTTCAAAAGCAAGCATCTGTGATGGTATTAGGGGTGTGTTAGTGCCCATGACCTCACTTCACATTGTCGAACTTATGCTGCCATCCAGACAACGTCTTTTTCAGAGGCGTCTCTGCTTATTTCAGCAAGACAATGCCAAGACACATTCTGCATGTGTTAGTACAGAGTGGCTTCATAGTGAAGGAGTGTGGGTACTACTAGTCTATGTTTCCTGCAGTCCAGACATGTCTCCCATTGAACACGTGAGGTGCATTTTGAAGTGCAAAATATGACAACAGAAACCCCAGCCTGATGAGCAACTGAAGTCGTATATCAAGCAAGAATGAGAAAGAATTTCACTTTCAAAACATCAACAAATAGTGTCTTCAGTTCCCAAATGCTTACTGAAGAAACTGTTGAAAGAAAATGTGATGCATCACAGTGGTAAACATGGCCCATGAACACTGAATATCTTGTGTTTGTACTGTATTCAATCTAAGGTTGAAAAGTTGAGTTGAGTTGGGGTTGTATGTTCCATTAATCAGATTGAATAAAGATGACAGATTTTGTTTCTTAAACTCATTAGCCTGCGTAACACAACTATCAGTATCCCTTTTTCATCAATTGTTCATGACAGAATGGTAGGGCTCATCCTAGGTAGACTCATTCAGTGCTCATATGAAATAATGGGCATGAACAGGATATCTGATGCCCAGTAATGCTTAAAAAGGTCATCGCTCCTGCCAAGGATCATTATCTTTTGGCGGATGACTTTGCCTTTTCTGGTGCCATAGATTCATAATAACACTGAGAGCATCATTCACTGAGCAATTCAATATGTTGAAGGTGGAGATAAGCCATGATTGCTGTCAGGCTGTTCCTGCTCAGAGGACTACAGGGTTCAAATCAAAGTCATAAACCTCAATAAACAGGACAGGAGACCTCCCCAGCGAGATTAATCCTGATTAGACAAAAGAAGCCCACGAACACAGGGATGTGATAACACCACAAAGGCCTATCTTCTCAAAAATATTCCCATATTCATTTTTATCAACAGCCCCACCGTATTGCTCTGTTGTCCTGGTTTCTGTCTCTGCAGGACTGTAACGTGATAAGCAGCCCTGAACACCGACTGGAAAATCAGCTGGGAATCTCAAAATGATGCTATTGATGTGTTTGCCTTTTTAAGTGTGGCTCCGTGTAACCTAACGCCTGTCTCCCAGCGCTCTGCATGAAGATTCATCAGATGCACTTTGTGGGGAGGATTTTTTAAAATGAGCTCTCCTGGCACCACTTACAGAATGGTAGAATTATGGAGACCTGTGGCAAGGGAAATTTGTCCTGCTCTCCTCAAATCATGATGAACTTGTTAATGACATGCTCAAATATCGAGGCCAGAGGCACAGTAATGGAGAAGTCTGATAGTTGTGTTTACTTCAGTTTTATAGCCCAGCAAGCCTGCAGCCCTTTACCTCAGCTCACCTATAAAAAATTATGTTCGCATTTCTGTGTGATGTATCCTCCATCACCTGCCATACACGGTAAAACTTCATATGTTCCTTTCTCTGAATGCCTGCAATAATAATCACACTAATATTAAAAAAGGGCTGGTACAATACAAACTGTTGGAATAAAGCATAATCTCACAGGAAAGAATCGCTATTTATCGGTTTAAATCTATTCTTATTCTTGATGGATGTCCCTAAATTGAACCCTGCACATTCTTAGCTTTTTTCCCCCACTTCAGTGTTATCTCAGCACCGGGAGGAACTCTGTGCATCAGGGAGAGAACACATCCGCAGGCTTTACACATGCAATTACGAGATAAGTAAAGAATGGACTTGCCTTACGTTTAAGGTGCCTAAAGCCCAGTTCTTGCTCCTCTGCATCACAGATAATGGGCATATCCACAAATATGTGCATATATTTACAGTGGGAATATATTTAAGGATGTCCAAGAATATGGATTTTGTTCATTTGTGTTTCTTCGTTTGTCTGCCTGACCATCCATGCACCCATAAAATATTCATGTTATAAAAACACATGGAAAAGAGGACATGACGTGATAAAGGTTGTAAATCTCATCAATAGGGATGTGCACGATTATTTGACTAAACTATTAGAGGTTGGTACCCTCACTATTCAGTATTAGAAATACTTGTCATTTAAACTAATTATTAATATTTTTTTAATGTACAACACGAGTCAGTTCCACTGGCCATGTTGCATTTGCGCCATGGTTTTGATCTGTCCTCCATACGGCTGCATGTCCGACCAGCAGCATTTTATAAGTGTGTTTATTTTGAAAATTTGTGCAGCTTGATGCGGCATCCATCAGGATAGACAAATAAGAGTTGAAGCAGAGCAGAGCCGAGGGCTGCTGAGAGAGCTTCTGATTGAATCACAAGCATTGTATAGAGTGGCTGTGATCGGCTGTGGTGCAAGCAGTGCAGCCATCACGCGACCTAACCGTGCGCAGTGGAATCAAGCCATAAGATGTTACACCAATGCTGAATGTTGAAGTCCAGCAGAGAGTGGGGCAGATGATCTGGTAAAACCAGCACAGTTTGGCAGAATTTTGATTTAGATAATCAAAATAAACTAACATGTAATTACTCGAATCAAGCAATGCATAACCACATTCAGCACAGACCGTGCATGCACTGCTAACATTAGCCACAGTGTGTGGCAGCTGACGTTACGATGTCATATGTAACATCGGCAGACGCTGTGATCCTGTCTGAAAAGATAACGGATTTTAGTAAGTTGTTGTTTTCTAGCATTATGTACAATGTTAACAATGCATGAAGTGAAGTGTCACACATTTCAGCAGGGCTGAAAATACAATATGCTCAATTTCTGTTGTGTTCTCTGAGTGTTATTTTTTATTTTTAGACTAGTCAGCTAGTCTAAATTAATATTTCCATTTAGTCAACATTGAAATTGGTCATCAGGAACATCCCTACTCATCAACACGCTTGACCACCCTGTTTTCACTGCATAATATGCAAACAGAATGTGTGCTTTGGTCCATCTCGGTTTTGTTAATTAATAAATAATCTCTCTCCTACTTAACACCTTGTACATGCTTATCCTACATGTGCACAGTGCTCCGGAGAATCCTATTCCAAACCATCTTTAACATACACAGAATGCATAGTACAGATAACACTAACTGGCCCCGTGAGTCAGTGGGTCTGCAGCTCTTCTCCTCTTTTTCTTCCAGTGTAATAGAAGACTTATAATATTATCCTCCTTGTCATTTTTTCCATTTCAGCAACAGGGGTTACATTTTAGATTAGGGAAATATAATAACTTTATAATACAGAGTAGAATAGGTGGGAGTTTAGTGAGCTGGAAAGATGTACGAAAGACATTACGTTGATGACAGACCATAATACCCACTTGCAGCAAGTGTGTACTATTTCAGCCTACAGCAATCATAACTTGCTCAAAGCATTAGCCGCTGATTGAAAAAGCTATTATGCTAATGTATTTTTTTAAAGACAGATTATCAAAACAGTATATTTACAGCATGATATAGGGACCATTAGTTTTATATCAGTTCCTTTCTAAAGCTTACTGTTGCATCACTTAACTCCAAAAAAAAAGTAATTTTCTATTTTAAAGCACAAGATTACTGGCAAGCTGTAAAATGTATTGATCGAAGGCTCCCAGGAACACACAGGGAGCTTTTAATTTGCTGTGCATTTATTGCTGTAGCTTAAGTGATTTATCCTGGGGGTTCATTAGCCTCATCTTTATGCTCCGCATGTGAAACCCAGCACCTTAAGCAACCTGCCTTTTAGTCTCCTCCCCAGACAGCTCCAAAGTTATCAGAGGTAATCCAGCTTTCAGAACACTGTCACGTACTGTAGGGAGCAACTACTGTGGGAGTAAATGAGAAAGGGGCTGTCAAGGAGGGGTGATCTGACGAGTTTCCCATATATTCAGGCTCCTCACATACTTTTCACTTTAAATGAGTTTTTGGCCATGCCAGCAGCGCGTCTCTAGCAGTGACGGTTGGTTTGTCCACTACTAGACAGAAATATCTCAACAATTATAGGATGATTGCTGTGAAATTAGGTGCAGATGCTCATGGTTCTCAGAGGATGAATCCTATTGACTTTCTGCCAGAAAGCTCTTTCTAATTTCGCCCCTGAAGGCAAAATTCTCCCATGTGCAATGTTGATAATGAATGTATTGTAAGAACTGGATACTGGACTCCAAGGTGTCATCCATTAATTTGAATTAAAATAGAGTGCTGCAGGGATGATGTATTATTTTAGGCCAATCTGGAAGTTAGCAACACTCCTCAAAAAGCCAATGGGATTTTTCCATCAGATTTTGCATTAGTGTGGAAAATAAACTCTATGAATTAAAAACAATTAAATCATCAGAATTAAAACCTAATGTTTGGCTATAAACGAAGTACACCACAGTCACATGACTTCACATCACCAGATTAGGTGACTAGTGTTAGACATGATGATGTTAAGTTCCTCAACAAATGTTGTCTCATTTAGCCAGTTGTTAGCAGCCATCTTTATTAAAACGTTTAAAAGCTTGAAAATTAATGAATGGGGTATTCTCTGACAATTTATGTCATAGAACAAAAATAAACCTCTTAATCTTGTGCTAACCACAGACCTTATTTCAGGCATCTGACCAAAAATTTGAAAAAAACCAATTGGCTTCAAAATGAGGAGCTAGAAGTGCTAATATGCTAACTCATTTTCTGGTTTTATGACTCCTTCCTGCAGCTCTCTTTTCCGAGGAAAAAAGCAATAAGTCTCAAAGACTTAATCTGGGTGCTTCCAGGTGTGCTTCTGTGTTGTGTGGCCCACTGCACATGCTCATCAGTGTTTTATTTCACTGGCCCCACTCACACAGTCCTGATTTGCCCATAGAATTTATACGCAAATGGCATCACATGTAAAAGAAGCTTTTCTAGCCACTGGAGAGGATTTTATCATAGAACCACTATGGTTTACAAATTCCTCATTAAAAGTGTAATAATTGATCTTTTGTACCACTCAGTGTGTGCTGTCAAAAGTTTTACAGACATCTCTTTTTACGATGGGGAATGGGGCGAAATGCTTTTTGGTTTGCAGGGGAATTTTTTGTTGCAGTACCACAAGTGGCCACTGGAGCAAATTGGCACCAAGCCTGAGTATTGACACTGTATCCAGCCCTCTTAATACATCCATGATGCTGACATTAGCATTTATCTTAGAGACATTCGTTTAGCTGGCACTATAGGCTTTGTTTTACCTTGTTTAACACAAACAATATATTTTCATTTTCATATGACTCTTTTCTCTTGTTTTTATGGAACTAACAACATGTTTTCTGTCCTTCTCTTTTCTCTTCTGTCCCCAGGAGCAGCCAGGGCTTCATGCACATGAAGCTGTCGCGGACGAAGGAGAACAAGTACATCCTGGGCCAGAACAGCTGCCCTTTTGACAGCGTGCCTGAGATCATCCATTTCTACTCCAGCCGCAAGCTGCCCATCAAGGGCGCAGAACACATGTCCCTGCTGTACCCCGTAGCCATCAGGACACTATAGTGCTCTGGGCCGCCTGCAGGCCTCGGCCCCTGCAGTACTCACTGGGCCACCCTGTGATGTGTCCCTGTGGACAGAGCCCAGTAGGCTCATGGGAAGATGAACAGTGGCATCCCAAAACTGCTGATCCTGACTCACCTCACTGGCTGACAAGTTCCAGACCTGTTTTGAAGGCCTACTGCATACTATCTTATACATAGACTCTATGTTGCAGAAGTCTTTATTATTTTATTTTATTTTATTTTATTTATGACAGACACCCGCTTCATTACATCGCAGACTGACTATCTGATGATCATCATTTCATTGATTCTTGAGCTGATTTCCCTTAGCACTTAACACTCAAAGAAAGGTACAACATTGGAATATTTGTCACTGCGGTGTACCTTTTCTCATAAAATGTTGTACCTTTCTCCTAAAATTGTGTATGAACAAGTTTTGCTCATTTGGTTAGGCTCTGCGGATACTGTAATTGTTTGTGAGCGGACTTGAAGATTGTAAGAGACGTGTAAGGGAAGCGACATTTATGAGGCATGCTGGGGGATATTGTCCACATGGGCCCCATACAGTGGCCGGGATATTGAATAAACTGGCCTTGTATGAATGGTGTGTCCCCAGCTGTGCGGAAATAACAGGCCTGTGAACACTGCAGACTGATCTCTCTATCTTGTCATAGTGCATGCTGTCTGCTATCCATCACTGAGTGGGAGTATCACACCAATGACAGTGTAAGTACCACAGTGGTGAGACAGGCAGGAAAGCATGATGGATGGGTCAACCCATCCGACACTGTACAATTGGCCGAGGCTGGAGACCAGAGCCTGTCCAAATGGACCAAATTAGCCCCACCACCCCTGCTTAGAATGGCTTTGCATCGGGAGAATGAAATATGCCTGCATTGTCTACCTCAGAAAATCAATTTCATTCGCCCATCTGCAGATCAATAGGTACAATGGGATTGCAGACATTGATCTGCCCTCCCTTCGACATTCCCAATTCCCTTAAAATTGCATCATCGGTTTTAGGAATATGTTTTTTGAATACAGTTAATCCAAGATTTTTTTATGAAAACAGGAGCAGATTTTCCAGATCAGCAATTGTATGTATAGTCACAAATATGATACTGTGTGATGTCAGTAACAAATGTTTGGTTAATGCCTTATAATGCATGGGTCAAATCAGTCCGCTAGATCAGCTGATTTCCAATTCCGCTTTTAACGATTGTTCTGTGACTGTAATTTATTCTGGGGTAATTATTACTGATGTGTTACTCCGTTGTGATGGCCCGTCGGCCCCCGCGCCCTCATTGTTCCGTGCAGATGTGATCGTGTTTTTTGGGGACTACTCCAGCCTCTTTTACTGTGGTGCTTTGCATTTTTGTTGTTTCAAGTTCTGCTAAAATGCACGTTTGCCTCGGTGGCCTGACTCTGGGACACGAGTCACGACGTCTCCTGACCAACGGGATTGTCAAGCGTCGCGTGAGAGACGATCGCATATTCCTCCCTGCTGCCCCGGACCAATCATGGCGCAGCCTGTTCAAACCGGATGAACACCTGCTTTCAACCTGTCATGCTTGAAGAGGTCTGCATAAGAATGTCATTACTATAATGATGGCATGACCTCTGTCATGAACATGAAAGAGTCTTTGTGAATGTTTATGACTGTTGTCATAAAGTGTCATTCAGTCAATTATGTCATTTTTGATGCAAAGGTAGCATTGTAATGAAAATGACACAATTGACTGAATGATACTAAAACATAAACATTTATAAAGACTTCTTCATGTTTATGACAGGTGTCATGACATGGTTAGGACATCGTAATGACACCTCAATGCACACCCCTTCTAATAAAATGTTACTCAACTCTCATCTACCCTTTACTACCAGATGTGCATACATGTGTGAATGTGAGTGAGTACGCATGTGTCCAACATGTTCATGTGTACAGTATGTGTATGTGTGCACGGACTTTCTGAGTTCCAGTGTGTTTTTTACCCTGCTGGTACAAACTGGTGACAGCCCTTGCTTGAACCTCTTAAAGGCAAAATTAGGTTCCTTCAATGTAATTGTCCAGTCAGTGTTGATGGTAAATGTAGTCAATTGAAAAAGTATATTTTTTAATATGTGCTATATTGATCATGAAAGCTGAATTCTCATGCTTGCATATTCGTGCCGGCAGTGCCTCCATGTACCAGAATGCATTGCACGCTTCTGACATCCTCACCCATGTTGCCGTGTGTCATCACCCAAGCCTATAGCTGTTACTTTGTTGGACACAACAGAGCGTTAGGAGACAAAAATACACATCTAGCATGCCCTCTGGCCACCCAGAGGGGGAGACTAGAAATTCAAGCAGTAATAGCCTGTAGTTCTTCCTGCATCCAGCGCACATCACTGGATGCAGGAAGAACTATAGAACAACAGATTCTGCAGCATGAGAACTGAACTTTCTCTATCAATATAGCATGCACTGAATAATTTATTGCTTCAGTTGACATTACATTTCCTGTCAACAGTGACCAGACATCCACATGAAAAGTGTCAAATTTTCCCTTTTAGTTGTCAGCGCCTTTTTTTTTTCCTCCCCTCAATATCAAGAAATTAGAATTCAGCCCAGTGACTCCCTAATTTCCCTTTCTCCTTGTATTCACTCATCTAACCACATTTGATTTTAGAAACTCTTTTTCGTGGCCCACAGCATTTAATCTTGCTGACCAATTACAGCAAGAAGAAGCTGATTTGGCAGCATGAACTGGCACTAATGAGAGTGCCTAATGCTTGTATGATCAAACTGCCTCTTCAGAGGAAACTTTGTCATTCTTGTGAGTTGCAAAATTCTGTGGTTTAATGAGCAAATCCAAGTAAAAATGTAAATTTTGGAGGGGGGCTTTTGTCCAAGCTGAAAATGACTGACACTTGGGAATTAGAAACTGACTTTAGAGAGCATGACCACTGTATATACAAAGCCAAACACATTTCGGCTTTGACTCTGCTGTGTGCTATGCAACTATAAACTGCAGTCATTGAAGGGGAAATGATTGTGTGCCTCCATCGAGTGTTTATGACAAATGTGATGGTACAAAATGCCCACCAGGTAGAGACATAATCAGCAGAATGACCTGGAATAGTTTGCAGAAAGTGGGATGTATACAGATGTTTATTTTGTTGGCACAGTAAGTGAGCAGACAGATGTTGCCGTCATCGGATGTATGTAAGTATGTCAGTGTGAGGGTGTCTGTTCATGTGATGAGGCAACCTCTGCAGTTTTATTAAAGGATAGTATGTTTTGTCGAAGTGGACCTATGTATTTCCTTGAGAGAAGATATCCTAAGAAGAAATGAAATAAACTATATGTGTGACGTATCCTTTATATTCCGAATGTTCCCTGTTTAAGAGATCAAATGTTGACAGTAGAGGCTCTTTATTTAGTTACTGCTGCTGATGAGTATTACTCGACTACAGGAAAAGAGCCTGCGTGTGATGGTCGGACTGCCTGGAGAGAGGCCTTAGCTTTGGAGAAAGGGAAAATAAAGAGAGAATAAAGGGGGAGACAGAGGGGAGGGTGTTCTGACAGGGTGAGGGATTTGCTGCAATCAGCAGACACGCTCTCCACATTCGTATATTTCTATTATGAGAACCTGAAAGAGCCCCTCGCCTCCCTCAGAAGTGTCTTAAAGCGCGCGTGCGTGTGTGTGTGTGTACACACAATTGTGCATGCATGAAACAGTGTTTGTGTGGGTGTGTGTGCGAGTGTGTACTGGTGTAAGCAACCATCAGCCATTGACTTGCCCCGTGTGTATCTTGTGTTATCACTTTACTGTGGTAAAGTGGCATGTATGAGTTTCCTTTGTGTCCATTTTTGTGCCACGTATGTATGCACTACTATAACATATCTCTGTACAGTCCCTCATGGCCAAATGTATATACTGAATGTATTGTATGGGGACATAGAGGCATCAAGGTTCAAAATAAATAAAATTGGGTTTATGAGTTTATGTGTGATTTAATGTTTCAGTGCTCTTCTTTGTCTGTTTCGTTACACAGACGCGCCACAATAAAGCAAACATATAATTATTAAGCAAGAGAAAAGCTCCTTCCTGTATCTTCGCCATCACCAGTTACCATGGTGAAGCCCTCCGACAGATTGTGAAGAGCGACCATTGTTTGAGTCAAGGACAGAATGCTGGAGCTATTATCAAGCCAGTACTCCAGCACTTGTTGTCCTCTATTGATCCACTTTGTAGCACAGTGCTGTAATATTTTTTTTCACCCTGTTGTTCATCCCAGCAGAGCAGCATTTGCTTCATGTGCATCTGTCTGGAGGTTGTAGTCCATATTTCCTACAATTAGGCCTCACGCCTCCAGTAATCATACCTCTGGCCTTTTTTTTTTTTTTTTGATAACAAGAAGTTTATCGCAGCATTTTATGCATGTAGGCTATTTTTGTATGTACTGTAAATTTAATGAAGTGTAAATCATATATGTTTCTTGGCATTTGAACAAAGTCT
This sequence comes from Lutjanus argentimaculatus, assembly GCA_034769285.1. NCBI lineage: Eukaryota > Metazoa > Chordata > Actinopteri > Lutjaniformes > Lutjanidae > Lutjanus > Lutjanus argentimaculatus. Next base: position 17,017,931 of record JAWZSL010000002.1, read on the forward strand.
TTGCCTCAAGTAACAGATATAGAGGACATTGCTTAGCCAGCCAAGAGGAGACAAAAAAAGTAGCAGAAGATTTGATGATGCTTTGTTTTATGGTACTGGAAAATCATTTTCTATACTAATTTTACCTGGAAGAAGTCTGACCTTAGATACTAACCACAAGAAAAATCATAAACTTCTTATATAAAAAAAAGTCCAACTTAAACCCAAGTAAATAGGCACTTATTGGTGGAAACTTGAAGCTATAATATGTAATATTTCTGCACTGACTTGTCTGAAAACTCTAGAGATATGTTACAGTATTATGTTGAGTTGTGTACTTAGATTATCCCAAATGTTTCCAACAATGTTCAAAAACAGAAATCCGTAATTTATTCAAGGTAACAGTGTGTTTCTTGCTAGCTGTTACTTGCTAGCTGCTGTAACCTCCAGGAAAACACAGCACACATGACTAGTCAACATGAACTAAAGTTTTAATATTACCTCATCCTGCCTGAGCCATGTCACATTGATTTTCATCGCTATGGTTTTTGTTCAAAAGTCTAGATAACAACTCCTGTGATCCCATGCCCCCCAGGCAACAGAATTTACATATTGCATGTTTCAAGGACAAGTGTGTAGGATTTAGTGGCATCTAGTGGTGAGGTTGGAGGGCCAGTGTTTGGTTTGTATGTTGTGGGATACTGTAGAAACATGGCGGCCTCCATGGAAGAGGACCTGCACCCTCTGTAGATATAGAGGGCTCATTCTAAGGCAACGAAAACACAACAATTCTTATTTTTAGGTGATTATACACTAATGAAAACACACTGAATGAATATTATATTCCATTTCTGCCATACTCTGCTAATAGATCCCCCTAAGTCTTACACACTGGTCCATTAATTCTTTCTGTTTGTTGAATTGTATGCTTGCCTGTAGACACATTTTTACATTTTTGCAAGTTCAGACGACCAGCTGAGAGTTAACGAACAAACTGTCTAGGTTGCGGTACCATTTATTCTGAATTAATTAACTGGAAGTGTACCAACTGAACTCTGTTTTCCCCACAATTAGCGCCAAATTATATTGCTCTATAGACACAGACAAATACCAGCAAATTCATGATTTTGGATGTTTTGCAACAGCAACAAAAAATGTAGTTGATTGTCTGTATTGTTTTTTTTTTATGCTTCTCTAATATTTTGAACAGTATAAAACCAGTTTTCAGACAGTATGCATGCAAGCTGTACTCTCTCCCCAGCATTCTTTTCTGTGAGTGTGGATACTTCTTAGCCAGACACATCACTACAATACTTCCAAGCTATCATACCCCCTGTGGTGTTGCTGCCACATGTAAATGAAACTGTGGTCAGTACTGCTGAAACCCCTAATCCCTCACCCTAAAATCTCTTTCAGAACTGTTGCATTGTGACAGCAGAAACAGTTTTTAACACAGCACATTCTGGCCACAAAACATCTGGCAGGCATTCAGGAGGAGCACAGGCAGGAGGTTGATGAAAGGGAACACTGAACATTCACAGCCTCTCAAGTCGTTTGATAGTAGGCAGAATCTGTAATCCACACACACCTCAAGTTTGGCTTGTACAGTAACTGGCAGCCAGAAGGTGAGGACTTCTGTCTGTGTGGCTCGTTGTTGTGCCGGTCTGTTTGTTTTTGTCCACTTTCTTTGGCAGTGAACATGTAAAATCCTACATCAAAACTGCAAAACAGAGAATTAGTGGAATATTCACTGTAAAAAAAACAAAAAACAAAAAAAACCTATTTGTTTTAACTTAAAAAAGTTAGTGTCTGGGCTGCCTTAAACTTAAAGTTGACTGAATTTGAGAATACAAGTTATGGTAATTTTGTAATGATTCAAAACAAATAATTTTTCCCAGTCAACTAAACTTTTTAATAATTCAGTTATACTTGCAAAAACACATTCAAGAAACTTAATATATTAAGTTGAGCCAACAACTCTTCAGTCACACTGAGAAATGTCACAAACAAATTTGATTTCCTTTCACATTTTCTCAGTTTGAAAAGTCAGTTCTTCAGTTCACACAAAGGACGGAGCTGCTTAGTTCCAGCATTAACACAAAGACTAGAAAGAATATGTGAAACTGCTCCCAGTGAATTTATTACATTCTAAGTTTAAGAGTGTAGGGACTGAATTCAATACTAACCTTCATAATGTTTTGCAGTGTTTTCATTATTGTGAAAACAAGCAACCATACAGCAAGTTTTCATCATATATGCATATATATCCTTTAAACTATACAAAAGGAGGGTCTCAGGAGAGTTTTAACTCCCAAACAATGCATGTTGGGAACTCTGCTAATATTCTGATCATTATTTTTTTAGAAACTTAATTTAATGAGTTGAACTCTGTGCAGTGTTCATTCAACTCATCACTACAAGTCAAAAGACTTGAAGTTAGACAAACACATGTTTGAAGTGTTTGAAGTAAATCCTTGAAATTTTAAGTTTAATTAACTTGAATGTGTAATTACATAAAGTTATTGAGAAAATATTAGTTGATTCCACCATTTTCATTTTTACAGTGTTGTTCAATAACAGCACTAGCCACTCACACACTTATGCACTGCATAATTCTGAAATTTTCAATTTCAAATGTCAGTTCAGATTTAGGAGAGCTTTTCCCTTTCTTCAACCGACTCAATCAAATTCACAACTTCAGACAAAACAAGGAGTGAAGCTGCTATTTTAAGTTTCTGTTCTAACTCACAGGGGTTTGTGTGCACGATCTTTGCCTCTCCCTCTGCTGTAGCTCTGTTCTCCTCCAGAGAAACTCCATCAAGGGTTAAAGCACCTGGGATGAAATGCATCAAAGAAGCTTTTGTGGTCAAAAAGGAGTGCTGGAAAAAGAAGAGGGGAAGAATAAAAGCATGGCTTGAAAGCAATGAATGGGCCACAAGGGGATAAAATGGCCTTGTGTCCATCAGAACCTCATTTCATATTCCGCTCAGTCACGCCGGGCAGAAAGCAATCTCAGGTAACAGACCTTATGTTAATAACACGTGGGTTGCCTCCTTTCAGAAAGACAAAAGCACATGGAGGGCATTATACCAACTCCATCCTTTGCTTCTCCTCTGGCACGTCGGAGGATTTCATCTGGAGAGAATAGTGTTGGTATTGTTCTACTTGTCTGTGAAGGCTTGATTAGAGGGGCTTTTACACCATTTCAAAAGGTCTGCCATTGATGATTTCTATTGGCTTAACATATTGCCTGTAATGACATGGTGCAAAACCATGCTCATTACCTGAATCCCAGGTCACAGTGGGAGTAATTGGGCAGATTTGTGCCAGCTTCAAAGCTCCAGGCTTGGTTCATTAGCATGTCATCTTTCTGGTTGTTTAAGATATTTCCTGTTCCTGCTTCAAAGAATTTTTTCACACGTATGCATCCACCACTGTGTCATTGTGGTAACAGCTAAAATTTGAAAAACAACACAGAGAGAAAAAGTCTAACAAGCCCTTGAAGAATAATGTGACTCTTGCTATTCAACACATCTATGACCATGGGTTAAAGTACAGTGTAGGCACCCTGTGATGATGACAGTGGCAAAGCCCAATAAACACTGACTATATTGATTTAAGTGGTAGAACAGACAGAGAAAAAGAAATAAAAGCTTGTTTTCCATCATTTCTGCTCCATCTGAGATCTTTAGAGTTGGTGGGTCACTTATGATGGTACGTGCAAAATACAATTTTGAACTTTAAAGCTATAGTGCGTAACTTCTACATGTCCGTAAATGTGTCAAGCCACTACTAGAGGAGATGACACAATGCTGATTAAGCCGATCGGCTCCTCTAACATCTCGCAGTATTTTTCAATATATATAATTTTTGCTTTGCTTGTCAACCGGCGACATTCACGCGCTGGCGCACAGGAAATGACGCGTTTTACCTCACAACAAGAAGGGAGGGGGAAGAAGAGCGAGAGTCTCATAGCATGAGGCAGAGCGCAGGCAGAAAGAGAAAGCAACATGGCGGAGAACCCAAAGAAGTGGCCGAGACACATTTCAGAAGTGGATCCTAGCACAAAGAAAAAGCCTGGACGTTCGGCTGAAGGACTATTAGCAAAGAAGGAAAGACTGACGGACAACAAATGACTTCTGCTGACTACCACTGGGTCTTTTATCCACTAACCTGTCAGCTACAAATTAGCAGGCACTTTGTCTCCCGTTTGTAATAGGCTATTTGCGTTTCTGTGGCAGAAACCACAGCGGCTTCTTCAAACAGAATAAAAATGTTGTGGAATCGCGAATCAGGCGGAGGGATAGCGGTGGGGAGTGGGGGGCATAGTGGGGTGGGGTTAGGAAGTGCCGGCTTATGGAAGTGCCGGCTTTATTGTTGCAATAACGCAGAATTCTGCTAGGGGGCAACTGAAGTTACGCAATACAATAGACCCTTTTACAGTTTGTAACAATGAAAGCTGTGCACGCATCTTGGCAACAGAAGTACGGCGGACCACAACAGCTTGTCAACAGGCCGCTGCAAACACGAGCCGTTTTAATCGCGTTCTCAGTCTAATCAACACGTTTAATAGCTTGCAGCCATAGACGCCACCAATTGCTCTTAAACAGTCACAATTTTTCGGAAGTTTAAGCAACATATATATCGACCACTGGAATATCAATTCTGAAGTATCATATACTCAATAAACAAATGTTTTGGTGATTTTGGTGCTGGTAAAATGTTTAATTCAACCTTTGCAGCTTAACAACTCGTCTGGATGACTGGAGAGACGATACTTCTGTTGCCAAAATGCGCGCGCAGCTCTTCGATGACGTCGGCTGTAAAAGGTCTACGGCTTCAAACATAATCTTAAAATTTAGAAAGATTACATTCATACCTCAATTTAATTTTTACTCTCTCTTTTCTCTTCTGTTGTACCCAAACTTTAAACTCCAATTTAATGTGATCCAGCGTTAACCTTCATCTTACACTTGAGGATGTTCCTTGAAGAAACTGTGCTGTTGTCACTTTTTTAATCTTTTAATCTTCTATAACCTTTTAGCTAGCTAGCAAACAATGTAATCGTTTTGTTACTTTTCAGCTAGCTAGCAATCAATTTTGTTACTTTTTTTTTTTTTTTTTTAGCTAGTTAGCAAACAATCTAACATTTTGTTAAGGAACACACACAGAGCATCTGAAAGTTAACAGGTTTCCTTTTAGGATTACTAGGTCCCAACAACATTCTATTCTATTTTAAGCATCTCCATACCAATTAAACTCATTTCATCAATAAACCAACTAAACGGAGCTTAGTATTTAATTGTGCAACAAAGCTCTGCTTAATCTTAAAACTGGATTTACTAATTTTAAACCTATTTTTGCTAAACTCTGATTAGAGCTAATCTTAGATTAAATTAATCTTTGTTGGTGCAGCCCAGTCAAAGAGCACCTCTGTCTCTCTCATGTGTTGGATTTGCTGCCATGACAACAACATCTTTACAATTTTAGTGGAAGAAATACTGTTTTTGAAATAGGAATATGTTTTACATTGGTGCAGAGGTGATGAAATGGTTGACAGGTGCAAACAGTTCACACGGTGCAATGTAATTTCAGTTCTATTTTGACATGAGGTTGGATATAGAGGATTTAATATCAGGCAGGGTCCTACGAGATTACAGAGTCAATACTACTCCGCAGTTAACGACAAAAGGGACTTAAATATGGTGTGCAATAACAGCTTTTGTATACCATATGTGTGACGGTATTTCACACACCATTGAGCGTCTCCATGACAACTTCACATGATTTCTCACAGTAAACTGTTGAAAATATTAGGAAAGCTGCAGTTATTTGTGATGGTGGGCTATGCATAAAACAGTAAACAGACACTACGCTGTATTAATGCTGCAACACATTCCAGATCTGACTTCACAGCTTACTAGCAACAGAAGTACATAAAAAACAACAAGTCTAAATGGAAATCAATGCAAAACTATTCAACATTGCTCCAGCTTGGATTAAAATTCCACTATTTCATCTGGGCAAGGCTCAACCGTCTCATTTTTTTAATTTACTAGAAAGTCAATGACACTTTTATTCACTATTGTTGTGCTGAAGCTATGACACTGTTTCCTTCAGCACAATAGAAATGCTTTATTTTTAAAATACCCTTGGAGGCAGTTGGAGGTGGAAATTGCCCGCAGGTGTGCCTGCATATAAAATGGTAATGGGGACAGACGGACACAAAGCGCTGTTTGGGTGCTGTGCTCATGAAAGGGCAATCCACTGATTGAGCTGTCACATTCACAGATGCAGTAATAAAACTAAGCAGGGCAATTACTGTAGATGGAGAACGGTAGGTAGCGGAGGGGGGCGCGCAATATGTCCTCCCCTAAAATACCCTGATGGGAGACAATGAGACAAAGCAAATGCAGCCCTCTGTAATAAGGCTGGGGAGGGCGGAGGGAGAAAAAAGGAGGGGCTCAGCTAATGGTAACAATGCTCTGACAAGCACAGCAACATCTTAGTAGATGTTAATAAAGCTTTCACCTTGTCTGTGCAACTTTCTTTTTTATGTTACTAGCTGTCTAAGCATATTGCTTCCTTTGAAAAATGAAAGCCCACAACTACAAATAAAAAACATTTCTCTTACACTCTTCAACAGAGGGCAGATCAAGAGCATGATTTTAAATCCAGAAAAAGAAGAAAGAGCAAAAAACAAGCAGTGTCTGCTAGGATGACAATCAGTCATGGCTGGATAGAAACGAACTACTGCATTGCCATCTAGTGTACAAATAGTGGAATTACATAGGCTGAGGATACAGTGTAAATGCAGTATGGTTTTTAGAGCACAATTTAACACTGCAACCCTGTACTATATGATTAAGAAGCAAAGAGAATTTAGACTGACTAGACCAGCGGTGCCCAACCTTTGTCCTTAAGAAACCCCTTTTCTGTTGAGTAAAATGATGACCCTGACTAAGGGACATATAGATAATTCATATCATAATTAATGCATAACAATAATAATAACTGTACAATTAACCCAAACAGTGAAGGCAATAACTGCAGGAAGCTGGTGTAAACAGAGGGACTTGGATGAGTTTTGAGTAGATAATCTCATGTGAATAATGCATCTAATATGTTTAGGAACATAATACAATTCTCTCTTTGTAATATGTGTGTTTTTTTTAACAATCATACATACTGAGGCTTCTGTTTTGATAAATTCAATGTTTTCTTCTCCCTGACGTTTGGCCATTGTTCTATTAACTGCATACTGCATATTTTTCAAATGCAGAATGAGGCTGTTTAGCAGAAAATGAAGAATCTGTGAATTTAGCTTGTGTTCAAGTCTTCACTGTGCCCTTATCCTACAGGATGTTTTTAGTTTATATCTTAAATAATTTTAAACTTTAAAAAAAAGAATTTATTAATTTATTTATATTATATAATTTATTTATTTAGTTTCCTTCACAGAAATGAATGAAATGCTGAGACATAGGCCTACTATATATTTAGCTTTGAAAGTTTTCTTACACCCCTTCAAATCAAGAAGGCCTTGTGACCCCCAGTGAAGCTTTGGCAACCCCTAATGGGGGTCAGGACCCCCAGGTTGGGAACCAATGGAGAAAACCAATGCAACCTATTAAATAACAGGAATTCAGGCTTGTGAGTTGATGAGGTAAACATGATTAAATTTATTTAAAATCTAAGTCTATATGTCACATCCATAAGAAAAAGCTGTCATGACTCGTGGAGTTCAGGTGAAATGATACTGTAAGTAAATCTATACACTGAATGTCTACAGCTGTAATTTATCATTTCTGGGCATCGGGATGACAAGCTTTTTCCTGCTCTCTCCTCCACAAAAGCGTTTGTCCATCGGGTATGGCCTCAGAGTCCTGGGCCTCCAGCAAATATGAGCTCCAGGGCAGCCTGGATGTCACCATCTGTGGCCTGCAGCGCCCTCAGCATCAGCTCCTCATCCTGGATTCCCATGTCCCTGAGCTGCTGCATCTGGGACTGCCAGCGGCCCTGGCAAAACAAAAACACAGTCACTGAATAACTCTTTTAACCAAAGACCAAAGTCACCAGAGTCTTAGGCACTAGCCTCCTTTTAATTCTGCATAAACAACTTTACAGCTGCAGTGTACACCTTACAGTGATACCACAAATCATACAGGATAAACAGGCCAGTTACCATTTATTATTATTATTATTAATCATGTGATATTTGAGTATGTTTTCTCTTGTGAATTGATATGTTGGATTTGGTCGTAAGTTTACAGCCTCACCTGTAGAGCGGACATGTTGGAGGCTTGCAGAGCTTGCTGTAGAGCCTGACTAAAGAGATCATTGCTGACTGGGGTCCCTGCTGGCATTGGGGCTACACTGCTGGAGGGGTCCGCCTAAATCAAAGACAGGATGACAGAAAATGAAAAACGAAAGATAAATGTTCTCATCTGCCATAATGTAGCCAGGTTTTGTGGTAGAGATGTTGCTTTCAATGCATTTAAATGTCTAATGTATCGTTATAATCTTAACTCAGTTCAGGAGTTAAAAATTATTCCGTCTGTGTATCTTTTTCCAGATGTAGCTAAATCTCACCTGGCTTGAAGTTGTTGGAGTGACTGCACTGCTGTCAGGAGTGCTGGCGAGGGCCAAAGCTGTCGCCAGCTCACTCTGTGTTATTGGTCGAGGGCCCGTCGCTCCACTGTGGCTCAGAGACACTGGACGCATTCCTGCTGAGCCTCCTGATCTGTTGGAGGGACCTGCTGGGCTCCCCTGGTACACACATTTAGACACACAGAAAAACATTAAGATCCCCCAGCATCATTGGTTTTCTTGTCCAAGAAATCTGATGTTGAGCATCAAGCAGAGGGACTCACGGACTGGAAATCTTCCTCGTCATCAGACATGCCCTCAAACATGAAGCCACCTGCCAGATGAAAATAATTATTTGTACATTTGTAGTGAAAACTCAACAAAACCGAAAAAAAAAGCATCAAGACACAATTACGAAGCAAAGACGAGGGCAAGAAGTAAACAATAATAGGTGAAACAATTTACAGTATATAAAAGACGGTCTTTGAATGCTACTTTTATGTTACTACTCAGCTCAGTTGTTTCGATCTCGTTGTTTACGGCCCTCTCTCGCTTGCCAATGATTCTGTCTGTTTTTATTTCACCGTCTTTCTTGCTCACCTGGCATATCACTGTACGAACTGGCAGAGACATTACGAGAAGAGCTGGCACTGGACTGCGTGGGCATGCTGCCTGCCACAGAGTGCAGGACCAGGATGATGGCATTGACGAGGGCTGGGTGTGAACTGATCAACCTATGAAACGCACCAGAAAAGTACAGATGAGAATTGAAATGAACTTTCACTTGTGTGTATGTACTGTGATCACTTATTATGTGACATATTGGAGCAAATAACAAAGAGAGAAGTCATACTCACACATCCAGCATGTTCGGGTCTGTGAACTGCACAAAGAGATCTTTGTCTTGGAGCACCCCTGAACAGGTGAGAGGGTGTCAGAGGAAATGTTATTATTTGCATATTTGCATGGGGCGATGAGATGGCATAACTGTATTTATTAAACACAGTAAGTCTTACCTAAGGCAACTGGGTCTGACCTGAGCCCTGGTGTGGCCACAATGATTTGATCCAGAGACTCTTTATTTGTCAGCATTTTATAAACCTAAGTGCAGGGACAAGACAGAAAGTCCCACTTATAAATGTAGCAACAGCAGTATAAAAAACAGCAATAGTAACTTAACTGCTGTAGAAAAAGTTGCAGGAATAGTATAAAAGTAGCAGCCAGTAATTATTTATATACTCAGACAACACTAACTGATACTTGTTTAATCAATGATTAGTGTGCATTCCCTGTTTGAAACAAGGTGGGATGAGTTACTTATTGTGGTAATACTGCTATACAGTACAGGCGCAGAGTATGAGCATCAACACAGAGGACCACTTGACAAAAACATTTTACATAAATGTATAGCCCTCAAACAGTGTTGATGGTTGGATGGTTGATTCTGCTTCTGATTTCAGTATCACTCCGCAAATAAATTAGTTCCACGACAGATCAGAATATGCTATAGATCAGCGGTTCTCTAACTTTTTTGGGCCATCACCGTCCTATTCATTATTCAGGTCCCTTACCACCCCTATTAAATAAAATGAGGCTAACTGTCTCCCATGAATATTAATGTTGATTATTATTGTGTGTTAAAATACATGTCATTGAATGCCAAATGACAGATTTGATTTAGCTACACAGTTGTAATTGTCATTATTTTGATAAGGAGCAAAAAGCCATGTGAGTAGAAATTACATTTAAATAGTGTTAAACAAATGCAAAGAAAAATTCAAATTCAAACTTTAGGTCTCCATTGATCACAAACAACAGCCCATCAGAGATGCCAAGCAAGAAGCAAGAAGAACTCTTCCTACACAAAACAAGAGCAGCCTAATCAGGAAAAAGTCTAAGGCTACTGGAAAAAAAGGTAGCAGCATATGTTAACAAGCCTTAATTATATAATCTCAATATGTATCATCTTAACTTTCGAAGGAAATAAGCTAAATTGCTTTGAGGATTAGAGTAAGCTCTGCACTCGGTGGTTTCTGCCTGTGTTTTCACTGAGAGAGAAGTTAGTTTCAGCCGTAGTGCGTCTGAGACCATCAAGTTTTTTAGTTTAGTAGTTTATTTGTTTATTGCTCTGGTGCTGACAAGTATCTCCATCCATACCTGTGCCAATATCAAGACATCAATATCAATACAAGTGAGTAGCTCACATCAGTTCATGTCCAAACTATCCCTTTATCACTCAAGCCAATGTGCTGGTACTCTAAAAGTGATCGTGTCTGGTAGGTTTTCACCATGGAAAGCTGCCAGCCGATAATAGCTAAACCTGTTCCTGTTGAAGATGATCTTCAGTTCGTAGTCGCCCAGGGTCCTGTTCACACGTAGCGCTAAAATGCATCTAGGGTGATCCAATCAGAAGTAAACAGCTGTGAACACAGGTGTAACTGCACCCAAGTGACTGTGGAGAAAAATCCAATCACCCGAGCCAAATAGCCCTCAGGTCAAGGATGTGTGTGTCCAAAAGTTTGTGCCGTGCAAACATCCCAATGCATTCCTGCATTCAGCAACCTAATTAAACCCATTTAACCTTTACTAAATCCTACTGGATACAGTTTACTGCCTATATCAACTAACTCAGACAAAGTTTGGACTGAGGAATGCATGAATTCCACATGCCTCCGCTACTCTCTTCACTAGCTTTGGCCAAGAGCAAATGTGCAAATTTGTATTAAAGCAACAGTCCTACATCATCAAATAAAGTGAAGCGAAATTTGATCACAAGAGGTAAATCAGGATGCATTTCAGATATTTTGTGTTGCCAGGCCTGAATGTACCTGAATAGACAACAAATCTATCAAGGCCTAAACCTACACTCTTGAGTTGTTACAGAGGGCTGACATATTGTACCAGAGACATTTACTGAAATAAACTACATGTGTGACATAAAGTATCTAAGCAGAGGGAGGGGTGTCACTATGAGTATTGCTGTGCAGACAGCTTGGGCAGGGCAATATGGCTTTAGCATCTTAATAGTCTTAACTGTAAATGTACTGTATATGTACACCTTTTCTCTAAAATGACATAACATATAGTCTAAAATAGTACGACTGATGGTTTTATGGAATGTGATAAATTGCTCTAAATTAAGCTACCCAACAGTATATAAAGTAAGTGAGGCTGAGCGATATGGATATTGGTGCTTTCACAAAATATTATTTTTGATAAACAATCATCACTAAAGTGGATGACAAAGTAGGTAAAGTCAAATAACAGAAAAGCTTAACAGCTTTGTAAGCTCGGGAAATCACATCAATTTACTATAATGCAGCCTTTAAAACCCAGAAAAAGACAACACTTCTTCCACAATATCCAAAATCTAAGACAATATCTAGTCTCACATCATAATATTGATATATATTGCCCAGCCCTAAATTGCTGCTATGTGAGTGCTTGTATCTTCTACTCACTGAGTCTCTGTAGGCAGAGTTGAGAGAGTGAAGAGCAGCATGAAACACCCTGAACTCCCTGGCTGCTGTTGCTCTGTTCACAGGCTCTAGAGAAGAAAAACACATACGAACATGTTCAGTCTCAGACTTTCAGTTTCACTTAAGAGTACAGCTTAAAAAAGGATTTCAATGCTTAAATGACAAACACGCAGACCTGGACTGCTCTCTGGCTCTGGCCAAGTCTTTTTAAGGATGTGTAAGGTGGATCCTGGTTGAATCCCACAGGCATCCAGCGTTAGGTCGTCCTTAAGTTTCCGCCCACAGTGGACAAGCTCTGATGTGACACATGAACAGAGACACAGAACATTCTAAGGACAAACAGCAATGACAGACGACAGAGTAACACATTGCCTTAATGCACCTCCAGGACCTTTCAGATTAAACAACAGAGTAGTGGATTCTCACAAGTGACACGCAGACACACAAAAGAAACATTCACTACAGAACTACTTTATTATATTTTATTACATTCAAACGCCAGAGTGGTAACAGACCTATAAGTTCAGGGTCTGGGATGGAGTCTGGGAGCTGTGCTGCAACAAGTTGTTTCAAAGTAGCGACTCTGTATCCTCCAGGTGAAACGTCCCCTGGCATCATCTCTGGGAAGTGGAAGATGGATTTGGGCTGATCCATCAGCTTCAAAGACAGCTGCCAGTCTGAAGAGGCCATCTCTCCCTTTGACACACACAACAAGCACAGCATTAAGATTGCGGCATGGACAGTAAGTACACAAGACACATTTGATCAGTGATTACTGATGTGAGCCTGGAGCTCTTAACGTTAGCAAAACGTAAAGTTTCGTATTATTGCGCTTTCGTTTGAAGATAGGTCAGAGAAAATAATTTTGCTTCCATCTTTGTTCAGCACGGTGATTTTTGAGGACAGCCCCGGGACAAAACACATGACCACCTTCATACTGATCTTTTTCGGGACATTAAACGTTACGTTAGCAAAGCTGCTCAACCCCGGTTAGCTGCTTACCGTTTTCTTAAATAAAAACATGTCGATTTTTTTTATTACAATGGAGATATTCGTATAGTAGAAGTAGTTTTATAACAATTCCTTGGCAACATAAAAAGAAATGTCAAACAGAAACGCCAGGACAGCTGAAGTCTTTATAAAAAAAATATCGCACACTCACCATTTTATTGTTGACACTCGAGCCACTTCCTGCTTTTAGTCACGTGGTCTATGTTACGTTTACTTCCACTGTTCAAACAAAGGAGCTTTCAGTTTTCTGTTCTTCGCTGTCTTTTTTAACCATCGGCAATCTTAAAACCGCTCCTTTTTTGCTCTCTCACGCACACACACACACACACACACGTACACCTCAAGACAAAGAAAAAACTAAACATTAGATGACATGCGTCTAAACACTACACAGTGCCCATATATTGTATCTCTTTTGTTTTAAGAGTGAAACATATACTTTCAACGTACTGCACAGGTTCTCAATTGATTTTCCTGCTGCACATTTTCCAACGCCGTGTCATGTCTTGGGCAAACTTGATTCCAGACAGTAGTTTCATGGTCTGGGTGTCTCATTTTAAGCCACAACTCACTAAAACTGTAATTATTAGGCGAATCTATACATCCAAAGTATAGGCTTATGTGTGTTAAAGCCCACAAATCTATGCCAGTATCATGCAAACTGGAAAAAGTTATCTAATATGCATTAACCTGTCTAAAATGGAATTAATTCAAATAGCAGTAGCCTATATTAATCCAAGTATTCTTACATAAATAAATAGGGAGGATCGGAGTTATAGTTTTGTGTTTTTCACTGTCTTTTAATTTTTTTTTCGTTTTTCATTTCATTTCATTCAATTTAGTTTTATTGTCCAAACATGTCTAGTTTTGGTTCACTTTTTCTATTAGTTTCAGTATTAGTTTCCGTTTTTATGAGGGTATATGTCAGGGCAACGTTTAAAGAAGTTTGTAACTGGTATTACAATACAGACACAACAGCCAGTTGACTCACAGACATCCAAGTAACAATGTCTCCTCATGTTTGTTGTGTTGACAAATTTGACGAAATTGACAAAACTAAAGACATTTCCTGAATATTTTTTTTTATTTTAGTATAACTACATAATATCGTATTTCAGTCCACACATAGTTTTATTTTTTTTAGTTTAGTTTTAATTAACTATAATGATCTTGGTGGTATAGTTGGCAAACCTGTCTGATTCACATCAACTGCATAGGCTGCAGTGATGCGTTTACATACATACATATAATTCAAACGACCTATGCGGTATAACGATAAAAAGTAATGCTGGGAGCCCACAGACAGGAAGTGAATGAAAACTCGCATTTATCAAACAGTGTACAGTTTGTGTTAAGAAAACGAATCGGAACCAGAGCGTTCACAAATGGTTAACCTGGGGGGTCGGGACTCTGGAGGCTCCCCCCCCCCCCCCCTCGGTATGACATCACTGCTGGACAAAGCAGCAAGGAGTGGTTTCTGTGAAGAGAACCGTCCCAAATCAATGGAACGTACCCAGGCGCTCTGAAAAACCATCCTGCAGCTTCACCCGCCGTCAAAACAAACTGTTATCTCGTCGGCAGCAGCACTCTTCCAGCGCTTTGTTTTAAAAGGAATGAACTGCTGTGGAAAATAACATCGCTGGTGCTGCTCAGAGGAAAAGAGCCTCCGCCGCTGGATGGTTGGTGCTTTTTAAGTTTCGCCCTCCTAACATGGTAAGAACTAAGAAACTGTGTTTGAGACTAGAGCACCAAAGCTAACAGGTATTATCACATGTAGGCTCATGAAAAAAAAAGAGCAACTTTTATTTTCACAGACCAGCAACAGCTGGCGGGGGAGAAGAAGAAGAAGAAGAAGAAGAAGAAGAAGAAGAACCCCATGAACTCTGTCAGGGCGGGCGAACTGCTTCACGTACTTGGCTGTCTGTTTACTGGCATGACTGCTCATTTTTTTTTCTACTTTTAAAGCAAGACATGGGCCTGCTGCTAAACTATACAGTGTTCAGTTTCACATATTAGCGACTGCTATTTATGAATGAAACGGACAGCGCCCCCCTTTGACGAAAAGTCAACACTGCATCACTGCATTTAATCAGCGCAACGGCAACTTTTACAACAGTTCCATTTATCACAAGCGACGCACTTTATTTCCAGTCTGACATTGAGATAATGTGTCAGTCAGTTTTTTATATCCTCCATAACTTAAAGTCCATACAACTATACGTTGGTATGGATATATGCATAACTTAAGAATATACCTTTTTTTACAGTAACCCAGTGGGTTTCTAGTGAGCCAACATGCACAATAGCAGCACTGTGACTCTGTTTGACCTGAATTGAAAGGAGACCTTAATTAGTATCATCTGTGTTTACCCTTCTGTTTCATATCAAAATGGCTGCTATGAAAAAAACCTTTTTCTGTGTGGATGAGACGAACTCTATCAAAAACAAATTATTTTACACTGAAATATGCTTATTTTCAGACTTTCCTCTAATCTTTATTTCTTTCTCCTGTGAATGACCTTTTTTTTTTTTACAGCAGCATGAAACAGTAGGGTAAACACAGGTGCTACCAAACATACTAATTAATGTCCTACATTTAATGTAGTGAAGCCTTTCCAGTGAACCACCATGCACGATAGCAGCATGCTGACTCTGTTTGACCTGAATGGGACAGGACCTTAATTAGTATCACTGATGACACCCGAGTTTACTATTTCATGTCAAAATAGCTGAATGTTTTTTTAAATATAGACCTATATCTAAATATTCTTCCTCTTTCTCTGTCTTTTTTGTGTGGATGGAATTAACTGTTGCAGCATAGGCTAGATCACAGTGGTTTCCAACCTAAGGTTTGAGACACAACAAAGGGTCGAATCTGACAGGACAACTGATGATTGACAGATAGAAAAATGAAAAATTTTACTGCTACACTGACCTATACTTATTTTTTTTTAGACTTTCCTATAATCTTTATTTATCTTTTCATGTGAATAGACCTTTTTCTATAGCAGCCATTTTGACATGAAATAGGAGAGTAAACACAAGTGGTACCAATAATACTGGTTAAGGTCCTGTTCAATTTAATGTAGCAGAGCCTTTCTAGTGAACCACCATGCACAATAGCAGCACCCTGACTCTGTTTGACCCGAATTGAAAGGAAACCTTAATTAGTATCATTGGTAACACCTGTGCTTACCCTACTATTTCATATAAATATGGCCGCTGTGAAAAAGGACTGTTTATAAAAGCAAATCTTACCTCTGAAGCAAGAAGAAGAAATCACTCTTTGTTTGAACTGGTCACAGCTAGAAGACACAAGCAACCAGAAGCGAGGGATTAGATGTAGGCATTCAGCGTCAGAAATTAAAAAGGTGTGGAACTGTTGTAGGAGAAGCTGCTGTACTCTGGGGTGCAATGAGGATGTTGCCTGGCCTCATGCAGCCATTATCACATGATAATGCAGCTGTGCTCTGCTGGCAGGTACAGCTTCCTGAGGGATGTAGGAGGGTGTAGTTTTTTCCATCCTGACAACTTGTCTAGGAAATGTTTTCTGATATAGCGGTGAGATAATTATGTTATTTGACATTGTACAAGATGCTCTAACGCATTTTTTTAAGCCAGGGATGTGATTGCAGTTTGTGACAGTAGGCATTTCATAATATTGTTTCATCTCCATATAATTGCACATATATGTCAAGTTGTTGTAAGATGAAGGTTACACTAAATTGGCTCCTGTGGCTTTACAAAAGCAGGATATTGGAGTACCTGTCACAGTGCATGCTGATCCTACACTTTTCTGGTCTCAAGAAGACACACATGCCCTACAATTGTCAGTGCCTCACTTGCTAATTGTCACTCAGATAAAAATATATAGTCTAGTTGTCTTGCCCATTATTGGATCGCTGTATGAGACTGATACATGGCCTAGTGTGAATTGTAAATTAGAGTTTTGGTAATTATAGAGAAAGTTGGGGAGTTAAACTTTCATACAATGTCTGAGCCATAAAGCTTTCTTGAAGTTTATGGAGCTCTTCTCCTTTCTTCAGTTTGACGAACTAATGTATAATTTGACTAACTGTCTTGACTATTACGAGGAACATTTCCCTGCATTAAGTGAATCCAGTCATCCCTTAAGGCGGTTTGCTAAATTCACACCACTGCTGCCATATGGATTTGAAAAGCTCACTCTCATCCCATGATGCTGTCCTCAATAGCACTGGTGTCTTCCAGGCTGGAAATGTCCCTATCATCAAGGGTTGAATAGTTCCCAATGGTTTGAGGAGCTTGGCAACGATGCCAGCCATATGCCAATGAGACATTTGAGCCCAGAGGGTCAGTCAGATTCATTATATTTATAGTGTTTAAGAAACGACTTGTCATCCAGGAGAGAAGTGGACTCAAGAAAGAGCAGCAATGTCAGTAAAAAGACAAACTGGAAGAGAACCGCTGTCATAGATATCTCAAAAAGAACACCGCAATGGTACAATGGCGATGGCAATATTGTAAATCTTAATGTTCTGTGATACTTCAAGAATCATTTCTCTTTCCTTTGACCTCAGTAAGAAGCTTAATAATCCTTAGCGCTGTGTCAAAATGAAATACACTGGTGATTATGGCTCAAAAGCTGCCGACCACTAAAAGAAACTCAAGACATTCAGTCTGTCAAACAGTCTTTCAGCGGCCGTTTCTTTTCCATTTTAATGATCTTCATTTTAGAGAGCACCGTTATTAGTTAATTCCATGAACAGCATGGAAATGTGAATAAAGAGTCGGTAATAGTTTTGATAAATTGGTTTAATATAGTGATGGATAACAACTTTTTAAAAATACAGTCTTCTACAGTTAAAGATTATTGTGCCATTATATTCCTCAGGTTCAGTCAGGTCAGCTTGTTTTGATCTCTGACACTGGGCTGAGTCATTAAAGTTAAATTGTAAAAAAAAAAAAGAAAGGAAGAAAAAAGCATTAACATGCTGGCATGGGGTCACTTTAGTACTTGAGTCATTCAGTAAAAAAACCTTTGATGGCTTCCTGGTGTCTGCACAACACAGACGGAGTCAGACTGTGGTTTGGTGTGTTGGCACGTTTTAGTTCATGCTGTCCTCAGGAAAACAGATACAGAAATTCTGCCCCTTTGGAGAGGATGGCTGTGATGTATTGTCTGGTCTTTTCGTAAATGATTATTTATACCCATTTTTGAATGTCTGTGCAGTGAATAACTCAATTTCCCCACTTGTGAGGGCAAACATCTTGGGAGATTCAGATAGTGTTCCAAGTGTGTCTTTTTGAGTTGGTCTCTTGCAGGCTAATGCTTTCTGAGAGTCCAGAGAGCAAGTGGTGAGTGTGCTGTTATGGAAACTTTGTGATGAAGCTGCACTCCTGCCCACATCCTCTCTGCTGAAGCCATAAATGGAGCCTCATGGAAAAGGGTTTGGTTAAGCCATGAGGTGGAGCTACAGCTGACTGCAGTATTGAAATCATTCATATCAGAACATCGCAGCTGATCTGTTACCTGCCTTCATTCAGTTTAAATTTATTCATCCAAAACCAGGACAGAAAATTAGCACCAGTCATTGGCCAAATGCTTGTAAAATGTGACTGGTAGATTTGTGTCACTCACCAGTCAACAAAACAATGGTAATCTGTTGAGCAGCTGGTAAAATTTGAATATCCACTAGCCATTTGTCTGGTGAACAAAAAAATAATTTTGGACCCTGTCCAAAACATAGTAAAACAAAGGTTGGTGACCTTGTAATTGTAGACTTGTGTAGACATGTAGACGCTTAAACATAAGGCTTCACTTATGGTGATTGGTGGGACATTACAGCATCTGACCTTGATGTTCAGAGTTACTCATCAAAGTTGTGAAGCACCCACAGTAGTTACTGTAAGTGCTGGGTAACGCGCCCACCACTCCTGTGGAAAGAAGTGGAAAAAGTAGATGTAAACACTTTTCTCTCCGATTTTAAAACACCATAAAGGTGGATACACGGTAAAAAGAAAGACCATGTGGAGTTTTTCTAGTGTAGCGGCAATATTTAGAAGCTAAGTTTATCCAGTTTTGCCAGTCACACAATACAGGTATTTTTATTACTTTCATTTTCTGTTTCCTTTAAACTACATTTAACCCTATACATTGGTCATAAATGCAGAAACAGAAACAGATATAAGTAAGTGACGCAAAGTTTAAAGAGGTGAAAATGGAATGTTATGCTGCCAAGCAGACATACTGTAACTCATAGAGCTACACTCTGTAGACGGTGGTAACTCACCATGCTCATATGCAGAATTTGTAACTAGATAGGCCGACAAGCTATTGTGGCCATGTTCAAAATAGATGTCCAGAAGTGATTTGGATGACTTCTAAATAGAGTTGCTGAGATACCAGTATTTTAAATTTTGGTACAATACTCATTTTTTTAAAAAAGGTACACAGTACCTCTTAGAATACCTTGATACAACAGTAAAAAGGAAAAAATGTTCTAGACACACAAAATAAGATCTTTTTTTTTTCTTTTAACAACCTGCACACAGTGCTGGTACAGCAAGAGTCACTGAACACTGTGTGGTTTTAAGTTTTAAATATTTGGGATTGAAAAAGTATCAATACTTAGACTCCTTTGACAGTCTGATCTGTAAACATCTTCAGTTCTGTAATTAAAAATGTAATGACTTGTATTTCCATATTCAGTGGATATCTAGCTACCTCGTTGACTCACCAACAAAAATACCTGATAGCTTTTGCAGTTCACCAGTCACTACTCCACTGTGTAGCACTGAGCAGCCACTATGCCATCTTATACCAACCAGCATGGGGAGCTGTTCATCTTTAATTCTTACCTTAAACATACTGTGTGTTTAGCTTTACTTAACTTTACCATTTCTTAATAGTTGTTACAGTTGTTGTTGGCCTCTATAAAGTAGTTAGGTATTGTATCTGAACATTTATGACTTTGGTGACTCCCAGTGGTCTTATGGAAAAAGACACACCACAGAGATGAATTGGCTCAAAACAACAAATACTCTGCACCTCATCTCGCCAGGATTGTCTAATTTTTATACAAACAGAAACTTTGGAATAAACATATCAAATTAATTTGAAAGATGAAATATGCTTCAGCTGAGAAGTTTTTATCAACCAGTATAGTCTTCGTCCAGCTCCCACACACGCTCTCAGGGAACAGACACTTGCCTCCGGGGTATTTGTGGGAAAAGAGGAATAGAGAGTACAGGCAGAGTGGAGGATGTGACTAACTCACCGTGAGGAAGCGAGTGTAAAGAAACAGAAATGAAGCAGGCCCATGTGCTCTTTCTCTTATGTGCTAAGACATGATGTCATGCTAAATCAGTTTCCATTTCCATGTATTTATTTATTCCCAGGGACAATGCACATTGATCAGCATCACTGTAAATGTGCTGTAAGTAGCCAAAAGGCTAATTTTCAGCTGTTGTCCCTCTGCCTGATGTTAAATTGGCCATTATTATTTTTATTATTGTTTTTGACAGGAAACCAAATAGTTTATGACCGGTAATAGATAACCAGATAACCCATCATTTCACATTTTTGTATTTTAAAAGGAATATAACCTGTAGTTTATGCACACGTGAGGGTAAGAAAGGCTCAGTTGTAGTGAGCAAAGATGGATCATTTAATATTCCATAGCTCTGACCAAACTAAATCTAACTGGCATCAGTATTACAACATAAAAAAACACCAAAAAAAAACCAAAAAAAACAACAACAATTCTGCCTCTTCATGTTCATTTAGTTTTTCTCGTAAAGGACATCAAATTAAAGGCTCTTAAAAAAAACTGTACAATGTGAAATATGTGTTAGTAATATCTGCCATGGAGTTGCCTCACCAGTGTTTTACCCCATCAGAAGCATTTCTATTCAAATTTTAAGAAAGATGAATATACCATGATATACCATCCATCCTTCAAATTATACTGTGATATAAATTTTAGAACATACCACCCGGCCCTGTATTATTATAGCCAATATTTATTGCTGTGATAAGCCTGTATCAGCCAGTAATTTATCAACCCTGGTATTTATTGTGCATCCCTATACTATAGCACATTCTTACACAAGAAAGACATCTTGAGAAGATATCCAGTGTTGTGGAAGTCCAATTACTGTTGAATCTGTCTGCTTCGGCATTTCTTGTCTTAAATTAAGGAGAAATACCCCATTTACACAATATTCAAAATGCTGAGTATATCTGTTTTATAACAGAAAACTCTACCCCATCTCTTCACTTCTCTGTTTTCATCTTCCTATTTTTACATACGTGCTGTTTATCCACTTGTGCACAGTATATTTGTATCTTATTGTTATTTTTTTCCACAAAACAGATTTGCATTCATCCCAGAAGACACGCAACAAGCAAGCCTGGACACTATGAAACGGATCTAGTGTGTTGTTGTACTGTTGTTGTTATCCAATTATTTATAATAGGTGACTGTGGAACAATGACTTCATATCAATGACAAAAAGTGCTCCTCCAGTTTTTCCTAAAATACAAATACAAGTAGTCTTCGTCTCAACAAACACAAATAGTGACCTCTACCAATCTCTCTGAGATGTAGTATACCTCATAAATATTTCATGCATGGTAGAGTGGCAGTCGACGGGGAGGGGATAGTTTTGTCTGTCTCTACTCACTCCTAAAGTAGTGTTTTCCCTCTGGAAAGCAGAGAGAATGACTCGGCTGTTTCCTGTCAACTTTGGAAGTCCCCATTTGTCATCACAGATCCACTCCCTCTGAAAGAGAAAAGCCTTGAGCGGGCCAGAGAACAGACTGAAATAGTTCCCTTCAGAATACTTTCAGATAAGTTTGTAAGTCACAAAAAATAATTCTAGACCTTCAAATAGCCGTTAGTTCATGAAATATGTTCAGGATTTTCTCATTGTCTCAAAATCCACCCTCATGTGAGACAAAGCATGTTAGAACAAAGAAAACGCCCCTTTCTGTTTCTGTGTCACTTCTTAATCACCCGTCTATCCACATGTCCTTTGTACTATTGTGTTCTGTGTTTTCAGTCTTCCTCCTCCTCAGACATCTTGTGTTTTTTCCCCCGCAGCGCTGTGTCTGAAGAAATTGACCTGCGGTTCGAATCCACCCTGGAAGACCATGCTGTCCCTCCTGCTGCCCGCAATGCTGGCCGTCCAAGCTATGGGTGGGTGTTGCCCCTGCCCATGCCCTGCCATTAGATCCGAGTCACCGCAGTGGGAAATGCCACTCTCTGTTAAACACTACGCCCTGCAGGGCCTATTAGTCTTCCCCCTTCAAAGGCTTCACTGGGCTAAACAACAGTTCAAATGAGGCTACTCCCAAAAAGTAATGTGCCAATAGCTGGGAAGTTATAAACCCTCCCCATTTAAGCTCTCATCCATCCACACCACTTGACAAAGAGCATTTTCTTATTTATACAGATGTCCCGCCTCAGGGAGTAAAAAGACATTTTTCACAATAATTCCTTTATAAGTTGAGTTTTTACAGGGTTACACCTCTATGATACAAGAGTGTGTTTTTATTTTATATTTCTCTTATTATTCAGCTTGTAAAACAGAATGGCTTTGACCTTTTCCAGACAGGTGAGGAGTAGAGCTCAGGGCTGGGGCGAGGCCTGGATGAAAACTGCTAGAAGTGCAGTTTGTCTGCTGTGACTCAGGGAATGTGGTGTGTGGAAGTCATCCTCTTTATATTTATAACACAGGGAAGCAGGCTTGTGGTTGATGTTGCAACTGAGGATTCATAACTCACATACTCAAAAGTTTTACTTCAGTAGAAATGGTGCTCCAAGAAAAACGCACGTCATCATAAAAAAAGAGACAAATAGCCTGCACAGGCTTTATAATGTCTCAAGACACGGTAAATAAAAGAAGGGAATTGAGCATGTCAAAAGGGGGGGCAACAGTGCATATATTTGAATGCCACCCTTTTCCCAGTTGGCGTGTGGCTGACATATAATGTAAATTAAAACCTCATAGTGGATGATATTCCTTTATATTAATGTATAGCCTGAGGAAGAAGCAGGAAGGCAGCCCCGAGAGGTTTCTTCTGCATGCCAAAAATGGGCTGAGCGTACTTTGGCGAACCCACAAAGTTCACAAAGAACTTTTATCGTCCAAAACACCATCATTTAAAAAGAGCTATTTTTCGTCTTTTCTGCTCTCTGGTTGAGCTGACACAACCTCCTATCGGCCATCAGTGGCACATTTCAATCTTGACTCAGTGGACCTAAGTGTCTTCAGTGGTTCATTAGGGACCTATTCTCTCCCAGCACAAATGAGCCCGCGGCCTGCTCATTACTGGCTGTGTGGCATCCACTGCCTAACTCGCTCTTCTCACCGGGAGGGAAGAGGAGGAGGAGGTGTCGGGGACTGATGGAGCTCTTTAACTCATGGGTAATGGGCTATTGTAGCTCACACAATGATTCCGTTTCTCTCTGCTAACTGGAGCACTAAGTGAATTAGTTGGAGTCTAGTTTGATGCTATAGTGTGCACATGTAACATTGTGTGAACATACAAAAACACAGCATGCCTTATGGATCTTATTTGATTTAGTGTGGTTTTATTATTATCGCTGCAATTATTAGTTAATTGTTTAGTTGACTGACAGAAAATTCACTAATTGATTCATCTTTTCAGTCATTTTTCAAGCAAAAATGTCAAACATTTGCTGGTTCCAGCTTTTTAAATGTAAGGGTTTGAGGCTATTCTTAGTCATTTGTGGTAGTAAAAGAAGAGTCTTTGGGTTTTAAAGTTTTTTTTGGGTGGGTGGGGGAGGGTGCGCAGTTTTTGCCTTTAATTGACAGGAAGCCAGAGAGTAGACAGGAAACGGGGCAGAGAGAGAGGGGATGACACGCAGCAAAGGGCCGCAGGCGGGAGTCGTACCAGCGGCCGCTGCAGAGGACTGACAGCCTCCATACATGGGTCAGACGCTCTACCAACTGAGCTAAATGTCCGCCCCGAGTCTTTGGGTTTTAGACTGTTGGTTGGACAAAAGAGGTAATTTGAAGACTTCACTTTGGGCTCTGGGAAATTTTTAACAGTTTTTGACACTTTATAGACTAAAAAAAAAGTTAATTGATTTATCGTGAAAATAATTGGCAGATTAATTGATAATAAAAGACTGTTTGTTGCGGCCCTAATTATTATATCTACAGCTGTGCCACCAGCTTCAAAGAGTTTCAGGTGCATTTCACAACAATGCAGACAAATTCAGTCTTACTTTATTTTTTATTCTGTGTTAATTAAGATATTGAGCGCAGTGGCATATACTTGATGTAATTGTGGGCTGACAAGTGAATGCTCAGTCTGTCTATTTTTTACCAGTAAAGGACAACAGTAATTATCTGAGTTACTATTTCAAGGTCAATTTGGTTGCCTTTGATTTATAAAGAGCCACGTTTTGCTTCTGTTGGCCACACAAACAGAAACCGGACAGACTTGTGTAATTATATCAGCTGTGTACGTGTGTATTCATGTCTGTGTTGGTGCTCTTCAGGGTCTCCAAGGTCTCCAGGTCCCTCGCTGGGATTACTGGCTGTAATCTTGCACGTATTCAGGCGTGTCATTGCTCGATAACTCCAGCAAGTGCCCCCCTATCAGTAGACACGATTACACCTTGTGGTCCCTGCCAACAAGCTTCCTATCATGAGAACGGTGTTTGTGGAAGAAAAACACAAGGACAGCACATGACAGCACTGTCATCCCAACGCAGTAACATTGTCTCTGTAGCTCCCAGCTGCATCCTGACTCAGTAGTCAGATGATGGATCATTCTCTGTGAAACCTCTCCCTGATGTTACTCATACAGCACCACACAGCTGTTGTGTCACTGCAGCCGTGAAGAGGCTCGTCTGTGAGGGGTTGTTATTTTTGTGCTCAAATGCACTATTGAAGAAGCAGAAGTGAGGAGAATTTGCTACACCAACCCAGCCTGGCTTTCACCTTTGACCCTACTGTTTTCTTATAATAGCTTAGTTTTTTTTTTTTATTGCGCTCATTATAACCCATTAATGTCAGCAAAATGCATGAAATGTCAATGTATATGTACAGTAATGACTGAGCCACAACAGTAGCTGAGTACAGTAACATCCTTGGCTCACTCCAGCACAGCACACAGCAGTGTCAGCCAGTGGCAGAGCTAACAGGAGGCTGTCTAGCTAATTGCTTGTTGTTGTCATACTCTCTGTTCAGTTAGCACAGCCACTAGGCTGCCAGATTTCGCTGTGTGCAGCTCTTAGCACCCAAACAATGAAAGAGAATTGTATTCATGCAAATGTAGAAATGGAAAGCTGACCCTGATTTCACTCTCAGTGATGGGAGCTGTAAGGTAATTCAAATTAATTAGCATAATTGGATAGATTGCATCTATCGTAGTAGTCGGCAGGCTCACATTATGGCAGGGCTGTGGAGCGTGAAGATAGGCTGCTCATGCCTGCATCTCTGGTGTACTTTTTAAAGGTCTGCTAACTATGAATGCCCTCTTCCTGTCCTCCTTTTCTCTTCACAGCAATTGATTCTGCAGAGAGGGGACACTTTAGCCTGTGCAGAAATTCAATTTAGGGTTATTACCCCATATCAGTGATGTTCTTGCTAATTTGATTGCGTCCAGTGAAGTATCCTTTTAAAAACAATCGAGGACAGGCTCAACAAAGATTGGTTTCGCCGCAATGCATACATAATGACCAGTCTCTGTTGGCTTGCCTCCGACTCACCGTTTCCCAGCTCTTCTTTTCTCACAGCGCGCTCATTGAAACAGAGTGCATTACCCAACAAGCACCTCATGATTATTTCAACAAGTCCTAAAAATGCTGCCTTGTGGGATCGTTAAAAAATTGATACGGTTAATATGCCGAGATTGCAGTTCTGGAGGGGAAGAGGGGCCTGGAGCCATATGTGGGTCTGCTGTGTGCCTAGTGGGCTGTGATGAATGGGTTGAACGGATGCTGATCTGTGCTTGGAAAGCATCACAGCTACTGACTTGCTGAGGAAGCAACCCAGCAGCTGACACAAGGAGACACCCACCTCCAGGGTGTTGCCTTGGTGAAGTGGCGGTGATGATGTCAGGCACGAGACAACACACAGCTGGCAACAAGCTGACCCTTGCTTAACCCTGCATCACTCCTGGTGCATGGAACCATGAATCAGCAAACGATATGAACCTGCTAAAGAGCCAAACATTTCATTTCATGAGACAGCAGATGTAAAACACCTGCCTCATCAACACCTGCCCTGTCTTTCTCATCAACTCTTCCTGGCTGTACTGTAATGATGGTCATAGTGTGTACACCTCTATGTCTGGGGGTATGATTCTCACTTGGGGTGTAAGAGGTCCCAAGTTTAAAACCCGGGCGAGTCCCCATTTGTTACCCACTGGCTCAAGCCCAGAGGGGCAGGCGATCCACCTGGCTCCACCTACCAGCCAACTCCCAGGATCTGCATGACAGGACAGCAGAGTGAGGCAACATGCAGGCAGAATAGAGAGGGTCACACTTGCCATTATTGGAAATAGGAGATGGGACCGATCTGATCCAATATCACATCGGGGGCCGATATTGACAGATTTCAATGGCTGAATACTGGACTAATGTGCCGATCCAATTTCAAAAGTCCTGCGTCATTATTTACTGAAGCTACACAGTATAAAATGCAATGCACTTAAAAGCTTTCACAGAAATTCAGTATTGATATTTATCACAAGGGACACACATCCCGAATCCCTAATAATATAATATAGCTGTAACAGCCACTTCACTTATGGATGAAGCTATCAACCACCACAAAGAAATCAGTATAAATCACCATAAACTGCTATGTACTGAACAAACACTTTATAAAAACATTGAAAACACTAAGTAACACAAAGTAGCATTTGTATTTTGTAACATAAAATAGCAAACCTAAACTTTTTACTTTTTGTCAGTGTTTGTAATTCATTATGGGAAATGAGGGCTGTCTCTCAGCACTATCTGTGGCACATGTGAATGTATAAAGCCGCAATCCTACAGCGTCCCACCATGGTCGGAGGATGCTGAGATCAACTGACAAAGAACTTTTCACCATTAAACTGAAGTTCTTTTTTAGCCTCATGTAATCTTACACATAATAATAATGACAGTAATCAGCATCATCATCATCATCATCATCATCATCATCATCATCATCAAGAAAAAAGAGCTCTGGTATCAGTATAGTATCGGTATTGGCAGATAACCAAATTCAAGTATCAGAATTGAAAAACTGAAAAAAAAAGTGGATCAGTGCCTCTCTAAAATTAGCTGCACTCAACTCAGATCTGACCCCATGACCCCCCTGCTACCTTTGGGTGCTTCTTCGTCCATCAGCCTTGCTCCCCCCTCCATCCCCAGCCTCCTGCTCATCAAAAGCCTCTGTCTCTCAGGCTTGTAAGCCAGAGGCTTGCCCTTATCTGCCCGCTGTTCCTCAGCCGGCACTATTATCTGACTGCCGGAGCCCATTAACAGGTTATTGACGGGATATGAGATGGCATACATCTATGAAGGAAGCAAGACAGAGGGAGCAGAGATAGGGAGCAAGAAAGAGAGCGAAAAGAGAGAAAATAGCACAATAGTGAGTCCTATCTTGATTTATGACATTGCTGAAAATAAGCAAGTCAGAGTCCTTGTCTTCCCTATCTGCCATCACCTGTATCTCTCCCTGAGTGAGGGCACTCACACTCCATGATGAGTTCCTGGAGCAAAAAAATGGGAAAGGAAGAGATTATGCTCAGAGCTTAATGTTGAAAGTGACCCCTTTACACCACAGACAGCTTTAAGTCGGGCTTAATCTCATCCATATTGTGGCTCTTTCACCAAGGGGCCATTTGAAAAGCGCTGCTCAAGACACAGACTCTCTTTCAGATTGCTAATTTCGACCCAAATCATGCTTACTGTGCACATACTCCCATCTCTCCCTTAATGTTTTCCAGATGTTAATTTTTTTTTTTTCGAATGGGAGTATTATGGACATCTACATCTGCTCCTGACAGCATGAAATCAAAAGCTAGCTTTCCCCTCAGACTTTTACAGGGATTGGTTATATCATAAGAATAATCGGTATGAAAGGGCTCACAGATCCTTTGAGCAAAATCCTTTGATGTTCAGGTGGTGCAAAATGTCCAGAATGAGAATGTGTTGCAGTTACAATCATTAACAGAGGGGGGCAGTGTTGTAAAAGCCTATTTCTGCTGCCTGTCTTCTTGCCCGACTGAACCCTACTGTCATTGCAGTCTGTTAGTATTGCACCTGTTTACTTTGCTGTGTCAATATTGCCCCCTCCAGTGCTGCTGCTTGCTTTTCCTTATTTATGAAATCATATGAATATTTCCTCCCATGTCACATGTTTCAGCAGGGTTTTAAACATACCCTTTAAACATGTGTACTTGCTGTGTTTGACAAATCCACTGCTTGCTTGCTTGTAAATAATAATCTCTGCTCACTGTCTGTTATTGAACTGTCACCATTGTTGCCTTTTATAAAAGAGAGACAGCGAGCTTATTATTGTGTGGTTGTAGTTGGTATTGAAGTAAGTCAAGCTGGAGTGAAGTTGCATTGCTTGTTGAGCTGAAATGCTGCAAATTGGTATCAAATTGCATGTTAAAATATACGTGTACATGTGTGTTGGACATGAACATATGAACTGCATCAGAAGTCAGTGAATTAAGAAAACAGTCTTTGCAGATACCTGCAGAAAATACTCAGACTTGACCTATAAGGCAACTTGTCTTCTTTCCCATTGTGTGCACAGGGTTCAAAGTTTATGTATTTTTTCACTTGCCTTGGTTGGGCAAGTAGGTGAGAAATCAACTTGCCTGAAATCAAGTTTTGCTTGCCCCTGTACAATGTGTTTTATTTGCGGATATTAAATAACAACACAGTAAAGCTAATTGTCATGTTTAATCTAGATCAGCAAAGTCTAAAAATGTCTGAAAATAGTGAAAAATGTCCATCCCAGTCCATGATGCCTAGAAATTTTTCATTCATTTTTTGTCAGTCCAAATCCAATGATATTCAGTTAAATATTATAACAAGAAGAAAAGCAAGACATCACCATATTTAAGAGGCAGAAAACAACATTTTCTGTCATAATAGTTTAATTCTTTTTCACCACCTGCCCAGTTGAGCAAGTGAGCTGAAAGATTTACTTGTCCGACATGGCATTTTACTAGCCCCAGGCAAGTGAGCAATGCTTGTTGTTGAGCCCTGGTGTGTGTGTGTGTGTGTATTATTCATGTTGTGGGGACATAAATTTGTTTACATATTGTGGGACTAGCCCCCTTTTTGGGGACAAAACACAAGACCCAATAAAGTAAATCATTAAATTTTGTGCGAATACTCTAAAGTGAGAGTAAATGGTTAGGGTTAGAGTAAGTCTCCAGGAAAAGACTATCAGTCAATGTAATTTCCTCTGAAGTGATAAACAAGACTGTGTGTGTGTGTGTTTGTGTGTGTCAGGGACAGTGCAGGGGCCTGGACACCAGTGCTTTGTGTACACGTGTGTGTTTGTGTTTGTGACTCTTGCTGGCCATGCTGATGGGAACCTCTCTGCTCCAGAGCAGCTTTGTATCAGCGTCTCCATTGTAGTGTCTCGTGTCCAATTCCTCAGACAGTGTGTTGCTGTGGAGCTGTCAGGAGTCATACAGGTGTGGAATATCAATGTGTTCTCTGGCCTTTGGGTGTCTGTTTCTGCATGAAATTGTGTGTGGGAGAGTGTGTATGTGTGTGTATGGCTAAATATTATTTGGATTTTACTGATACTGATACCACAGGTACTGTTTATTTATACCAGTGCTAACCAATACTTTTACCAGTTCCCTTTTCTAGCAGCACAGTGGTGGATTAAGGTGGTCCATTGTGTTATATGTCGACTAATCACTTTGATCAATCGGCTTCTACAAAGGG
Source organism: Lutjanus argentimaculatus (assembly GCA_034769285.1). NCBI lineage: Eukaryota > Metazoa > Chordata > Actinopteri > Lutjaniformes > Lutjanidae > Lutjanus > Lutjanus argentimaculatus. The sequence goes on from JAWZSL010000002.1 coordinate 17,047,923, forward strand.
GGTTTTGTGCAAAATCATTCCTCTCTAGTTTTTATGTCAATAAACGGCAGCAGAAGTGAAATAACCATCATTTAAAAATCTGACTCGCACTCATACAGAACTGATCATTTCTGGCATCAGCAAGATTAGTTTTTTGAAGTGTGGAGTATTTTTGTCCCAGAAGGGATAGACTGATAGAATTTTGCAATGATCAACAGTTTGATACTTACTCACTAGCACTGGAGCATGCCATGGCTCTAGCTGGGCTTGTGTTTATGGATATAAATGAATGATGATCAAAAGACTGGCTTCAGCCTCTGAGAAATATTTTGCTTTCACATTCTTTCTCAAGTTCTCACTATTAAATTGGTTTAATTTGAGTATCAAACCCACACCCCCTTGTAAGCTTGAAATTTGGCTGTAAAAATTTTGATTCTCTGTCAGTTAACGGATTCCAATTGTGACCAATTTTCACAGTAGAAAAAAAGCCACGATTGACCGTAAAAACTCTTGCAGCATAATCCACTTCTCTGCTGTCCATCTGTGTCCTCAGTATGTTCCAGCTAACCATATTTTTTAGCCAAAACCCTGCCAAATGCACCGTTTTCCATTTCAGTCCTAACAAGTTGTATTTCATGACAAGTCACATTATAGTTGCCCCCCAGCCCGACACATTTATTTTTTTCTTATTTAAATTGTTGTCATTCTCTGTATATATTGGAATTATTCATGTGTTTATTCTACACTATAAAGAAATGTGAGAGAAAATATGCGATAAGTATTTCACTTCTGACCCGTCAGCAACCAGTAGGTAATTAATATCATCCCTAGCTCTGTGCACATGTGTGTTTATCTGAAACAGTGCGTACTCTTGCCTAGGTCAGCCACTTTAGGGGCTGCAGGATAAGAAGATAAAAAAAAATTCTGTGCAAAATGAGTAAACAGGATGGAGCATTCTGCACAGTGCCACACATTTGCCTGTATGCAGTGCATGTTTGTGAGTTTATGAGTGACAGAATTAAAGTGAGACAAGGACAAGTTTCCAGTTAACATTACACATTTGGCTTTTAGAAGGTCTTATTTACAATATTGCACGTTGAGGCTGTATCCGTATTATTTCAGTTAGTTGTTTTGTGGCCTGGATTACAGATTTTAGCTGAATGCTTTCTTCTGTATAGGATTTCATGGCAGATATGAGTACTTTTTGGTTCATTTTTGCGGATTTTTAATGCATTCATTCTTTGTGTTTTTTTAAACTCTTGGTACCCTGCATGTATGGTATCCTTTTTTTCAGCACAAACTTAGTCTGACTTAAACAAAGTATAAGGCTGTCAGAAACCCAAAATACAAGAAAAATGACACAGGCACTTAAAAAAAAAAAGAGTTTTAGAGATAATCACTCAAAATATTACCATAGAACAGCAGAGTCATTTTATCCCAAATTGTTTTTGTGTCTTTTTCATTGAAAGTCTATGTATGCCTATCAATCACTAAAAATATTAAAGGTTCAAAGTTTGAAAAATCCCTAAATAAATAGAGAGGCTAGAGAGGAGTTTGTTGTTCACCCTAAAATCAAAAATGCATTTTCTTATTACCTGTAGTGGTATTTATCCACCCTCTTGATAAGTGTAGTTCAGTAGAAAGAAATTGTTCCTATGTAAAACTGCTCAAAACAAAGTCTGTTGATTATCTTGACTAACTGGGCCATAATTTCTGGAAAGACACACTGCTGCTGAGTTTTTCAAATGTATTTGTTTGGCTCTGAGCAGCACAAGCCGAGTGCCATCCAGTTCCATTATATTTGAGAGAAGGAAGACATCTCTACGGTTGTTATCTCCAAAACTCTGCAACTCACACCAAAACAATCTAGATGGGTAACTGAGGCCAGAAGAAAAAGAAGTATTTATAACTTGGGGCTCAACTATCCCTTTAATGTCCCAGTGTCTTAGTAAGCCATGTGTCCTGGAACTAAAACATTTAAAGGTAGAGTGAACAATTTTGCAAAAAGATGGTTGATTTTGTGTCTCATCCCCAGATCGACAAACTTTAATGGTTTGGGTTGGGTTGATTGTTGAGTCTCATTGTTTTGTTGAGTGGTTTGGTCCAGGCCACCAACCCTAACTGTTATTTGATGACCTGGGAATGAGACTCAACAATCAACTATCTTTTTCCAGAAGTGCTTACCCCATCTTTAAATGGTATGGTGCTGTTTTCTGGCTATGCTTCATGTAGTGACCGTAGCTATTCAGTTCACATTCACATTTTAATCCTGTAATGTGTGTGTTGTTGGTACAGTAATATCCAGAAACTCTGAAATTTGTTGTATGGCAAAACCAACACAGGTATGATTTGTTTTATTCAAGTTCAAAATCAGTCAAATGACAGGTTATTTGATTTTGTGCACATACTGTATTTCTAAGTTCACATGGATCCATGCATGTGCACTCACCTGTCTGCATCTGCCAGGATGATGCAAGCCATCACGAGATTTTATTTACCAACAGCCTTGCTGTCACCCTGCAAGCACGCTCCCTGTAAAAGCTGTGATCCTCCTATTTGCTGTCTGCTTGCATCCCACGCTGTCTCTGTCTCACACTCAGCCTGAATGCTCACCTCATGTGCCTTAGCTCACTATACAAATAACACAGTCGAAGCAAATCCAGCAGCACCCATACCGTGCACACCTGAGGGTAGCATGATGGAGGGAGGTGCTGGTGGTGATGAGGTGGTGGGTAGTCTTGAAAGCAGAGTTGAGAGCAGTATGAAGATCACTTGCAGCCTTCTCCAGCCATCCCCGTGCCTCGCTGCTAAACGGGGCCCGTTGCCAGCGCTCGCGAAGGCTGTAATGAGTTTATTTCATGTCGGCTGTGAAAGTGCCCGTCTCTGTCTCGCAGGCACTCAAACAGAGCTGAGGCCCATAAACACAAAGTGCAGTGTGTAAATCCCCACAGCCTGACGTCTCCCAGCCTGCCCTCTATGGCTTCTGAGCATCTCTTTATCGAGAGGGAGAGGGGAGAGGCGAGATCCCCACTTACCCCCTGAGAGGACACAGCGGCCCCGGCTACAACGTGCAGCCCGGCCCCCTCACCAAAGACCACTTGCGTTATAATCTTCAACCTCTACTACTTACACTTGTCTCTCTGGGGGATGCATGTGTTTTCATGTCGAGAGCAGACCTGAGGAGAGACGATCAAACGGCACATTCTGTACTGCCGTACACACAACGTGCTGTTTGTTGTAAACAGCAGCAGATCAAAAACAGCCAAGTGCGCAGTGATTCGCTTTGGCTCGTGGTATTTCACCTCTGACGAATAGGACATCAGATGTGCGCTTTCCATGACGTCAGCCAGCCTAGCTTGCCCTCATCTCCTCTCCTGTCCAATCCCCTCCCCTCGTTGCAATGCAAAATGCTCCCCTTGTGTTCTCTTTCCAAGCGCGGGTCGGTGTCTCTACACAAGGTCCCTGTGTAGCGCTGCGTCCTCCCGGGGCCTTGGAGCAAGCGGTAGGTCACCGGTTAAAGAAGCAGTGATCGAAAGAGGAGGAGGATGAGAAAGGGGAGTTTCTATCTTCTCTTCTCTCCTCTCTGACATCTCTTTGGTCTGTGTTGAGGGATTAGTGTGTGAGGCTTCACCACAGCCTCTTCCTTGGCTTGTTTCCAGATATTATCTTTAAGTGTGAGCTTGACGCCGGCCTCTCTCTCCCTCTGTTCCCCCATTTCCCTTCCCCTTTCCTGTATGAACTCAGTGGTGTGAGTCATCCCGGGCTGCTTGGGGAGTGATTTAATTGCTCTCTCTCCTCCTCCTTCAACATGCACGTCTCGGAGAGAGGGCTGTCACTGACCCTCCACTCCTACAAAAAAACACCAGCGACCTATTCATTACTGCAAAGGTTGGGCCACCTCCAAAGACAGCTAAAATACACACTCCAGAAATTTTCTCAGTTATCCCCATTGATGGCGGCACAATGCCGCCGGCTCCTGCCATGCTTTGCCCCGATAACTCTCTCTCTATTGTTTGCTGTGCTGCAGCCCAGCTGAGTGAATGTGGGCACAATATGGGGCGATAGAAAACCCCCACAGCACCAGAAGAGCTTTTGTAATCACAGTAAAGGGAAAAACCCTCTGCTGCTTTGCACCATGGGGGTCAGAGAATTGTTGTGTGACTGGCACTTGGTTGGTATGTGAGGCTATGATTTGCTCCAGGTCAAAATTATGGGGCAGTGTTTTCATTCTAAACACAATAATGCCAACACATGAACCTGTGACACAGGTATGGCAGACCAAGATAGCAAAACAGGCAGTTTTGATTTCCAGTTTTTATGATGTTTTCTGTTTCTGCTTTTAATTGATGCAATGTAAGAGGAGAAAAAATGCTATTTTTATATCATGATTATTTAATAATTCAGATTTAACATACCATCTGCACTAGAGCTGCAAAGATTAATTGAGTAATTGATTAGGTGTCAACTATTTAATCAGTCTGCCCCTATTTTGATAATTGATCAATCTGTTTGAGCAATTTTTTTTTTAGAAAAAATGATCAAAATCCTCTGACTGTAGCTTCTTAAATGTGAATATTTATTATATTATTATTGACTATATATTATTACTTACAATTTATTATTTGATATTTATTGACTCTTCTATGACAGTAAACTGAATAACTTTAGGGTGGTGGACAAAACAAAACATTTGCGGATGTCACCTTGGGCTTTGTGAAGCACTGACCAACCCTTTTTTTTTTTTTTAATTTTTCCAACATTTTAAAGTCCTGATTGAGTAGTTGAGAAAATGATTGAGAGATCAATCGACAGTGAAAATAATCCTAAGAGTCCTAATTGTCACTCTGTAAGGCCCAAACATATGAATACAAATACGAATAGAGATACGAAAAGAACACAAAAACTTTATTGCCCACAATGTTGAAATTCACCATCAGTTTCACCATAAAATATGTCCTAAAAATACAATATGCAATGCATGTGACAGTACATCATCTCCACATACACAATCATAAAAATACAACTCATAAAATAACAATATACATATCATCTCAGCACACACATTCATAAAACTCACACTCCATGTGCCTACACTATACGCCATATCACATTTATCTACTGCAGCAGTCAGGAGAACCAACCTGTATCTTAGTCTACTGGATCCTAATTTCATTTATAACCTTGACAGCACTTGCGACAAAGGATTTTTTTGAAGATATTTCCCATTGTTAATCTGTAATAAACAATGAATGAGAAGGGTCATTAATAATTATGTCAGCTTTTCTTCTTCAAACTTCATCATACCTACTATGTAGCTGCTTTCGTGGTTTTCGTAAAATTCTGGAGGCAGTGATCACTATTTTGTGTAGCTTGTTCCTCCTCTCAGAATTCAGACCCACCAATCACATGATCATGTTAAAAGATAGGATGCTTTCCACTAGGCTTCAGTAGGCATGCAGGTTTAGATGTGGCTTGGGGTATTTTGAACAGCAGTCTGTGCATTTTTCTGTCCCACTTCTCTGCACTCGTGAGGTTCGGCAGTAGGTGGCAGTGTTCCTACAGATGAGCAGGTTGTTGGGGGTGGGCTGTGGGGAGGCTACCTTGCTGGGAATGGCTGAATGTGATTGAAAATAGGTCTGCCTTGACTTAGCAACACCCATCCGTATATGAACCTGCTCAGATGAAAGACTTGTTTGTTGTTAATAGGGGAAGTAATTATTGCACCTCTGCAGCAGTCAAATCTCCGTCATAGCAAAGCGATTCAACATTGACGTTGGCTGTGTGATAGACAGAGCTCAAAAAGGGGGTGAGGAGGCTAAAATGCCACTGTGATTATAACAATTAGAGAGGATGAGCATAAAGTAGAGTGTATTGCTTTGGGGGCTGACCAGTTTTTTTTCTCCCCTGTGATGCTGATGAGTGTCTCTGAGTTGTATAAGAGCAGACAGGGATCAATGGAGAATGCTGACTACTATGGATGTACTGTGGACTCCCAGAGATGGTTACTAATCCAGAATGATTATGCAGTGTACTCTTGCTGTTGGCCTAGTCTAGACAAACAATGCACAAAGGCACACACACGTGTGCGCACAAATGCACAGAAAAAAACAGCAGTCTTTGAGCAGAAGTGTTTGGTAAGAGTCACTTTTCATTCCCATAGAAACACACACTCAAGAGTTTTGCTGCAGTTACACCTCCTCCCCAACCGATTTCTTTTAGATTTAACTAACGATCTAACTAAAGCTATACAGATGTTGTTGCTTACATCACTGAGTTTCAGCGCGCTGAGCCATCGCCAGGAGGCAAAGCCTATAGGAACACAAACAAAGTCCTAATGCTTACCTCCAGATCCCTCCTCTCCTTCCCTCTTGCCTTCATCCCGTCTCACCCGCTCCGTGCTACCATGCTGCACAAACAAAGTGGATGTTTCTGAAGCAGTCACAGCATATATTTCAAAATGCTGCATTGATTTTTTTTCAAAGACATTCAAATTTGAGTAGGTGTCAGTCTGTCACATTTGAACACAGAAACTGAATTAATGCTGTGATTCAGTGAATACTGTATGTTTATACTAGACCTGGGCCAAATAGTACTTACTAATAAGGTTTATTGTCTATTTTAAATCAATGAGGTGGCAAATGGGTGATGTTTGGCAGGTAGGATTGACACAGTGAAGGCAGCAGAATTGAGATGATTGCAGGAAAGATTTTGTGCTATTTAAAGCTATAATGTATATCATTTCCACTAGGGCTGCCCACGACTAAAGATTTTCATAATCGACTAGTAGTCATCAGTTTATGCCAACTAGTTTTCACATTTTTAAGTTATTCATTTAATCATTAAATATATATTTGTAGGATGCCAAGTGAGCTGATTCCAAATGGTTCCAATATTGTTCAAACATATTCAAAGTAACGGTGCATTTCCTGCTAACCATTGCTAGATAGTTGCTATAACGTCAGAGAGTGAGAAAGTCTGCAAACATGACTAAACTAATGTGGATAAAACTTTAATATTACCTCATTCTGCCTTGAGTCTGAGTCTTGTCAGGTAGATTTTCATCAGCTGAGGTGGTTGTTTAAAAGTGAAAATAGCAACTCCCATGTTCCTACGCCACTTCACAATGTTATCAGACCAAGTCTTTTGTTATTGTTTTTATGTGAGAGAGGCCCCTAGAGGCAGAATTTACATACTGTGACTTTAATGTATTCTGTGGTTGGCAGCTTACCTGATATGTTTTAACATACAGAAAAAATAAACCCCTCTCTTAGAAGACAAAAGCACAATATACTAATTTTCTTCCTACTTCCTCTCTTTTAGCTATGATGGAAGTGCACGTACCGGAGCAGCCAGTGGTGGCACTGCACGGCAGGGATGCCATACTCAACTGCTCCTTCAACCTCGCTGCCCCCTTCAACCTGTCTGATCTGACCGTCTTCTGGCAGCTGACAGACACCAAACGGAGTGTGCACGGCTACAGGGAGGGACACGACCAGCTGGCGGACCAGGCCGAGCGCTTCGCCAACCGTACCAGCCTGTTCCCCACCCAGCTGGGCCTGGGCAACACTTCGCTCCTGTTGAGCAGGGTGGTGGTGGCTGATGAAGGCAGCTATACCTGCTTCGTCAGGGTGCAGGACTACGGCAGTGCTGCTCTGCTGCTGCAGGTGGCCGGTGAGTCAAGCTGTGACATTCATGACACGTGTAGCAACAAACAGATGAACATGCACATGGGAAGTAGATACACACACATACACAAAAAAACACACCGCAGATTAGCTTCATCTAGAACAACCTATATATAGTACATTACATCTGTTGCATTGCTTTTCCCTTTTTCCCTTTCCTAATTAGTCATTTCATCAAGCAAAAACGTAACCTTAAGCTCACAGTTTCCCATCAGTTGAGATTTTATAGATTAATGATAAATTGAATAATAAAGAAAAATAATTGAGAGATGAATTGATATCAAAATAAATTATAAGCATCAGCCCAAAATGTATGTATTTCAAGAAATCAAGGCCATTTATTATCACAACACAACATAGGGTTGTACAAAAAAATGTAATAGTCATAATTATATCAATACTATCACTACTACTAATAATAATAATAGTAATAATATAGAATTCTAATTATAACAGTTCCCTTCAATATAATATATATAATTATATGGTCGATATCTTCACATAAAAAGATCGACATTTGACAAAGTGTCCATAAAATCTGACTGTCTGAGCACGAAGCATCATCAATGTAAGACTCTACCTCACCTCATCTTGTCGGAATCTTGCATGTTGAGTCCCTTGAGCTCAGAAATGCCTGTCAAGTGCAACACCTTGATCAGGAACATTGTTGTGAAACATGTCTTTGTAAGATGTGGGCACAAAAGTTTCTGATTTTCTGTTGTGTTTGTTTTCGTCTGTTTCATTTTCCTGACCGGACATTAGCCAGGAGCATCCTTAAGTCCAAGCTGGGCTATTGGCCCCACTCTCCTCTCTCCTCCTGGGGGGGTCTGCTGCGATGTGTCCAACTGATCTGACTGCGTGGTCAAAAGATGAAATTATTGGTCATCTTGAAGTCTGCTGCTCTTCAGTCCAAACCCCACATATTTTTGTGTATTTTTGTGTATTTTTGTCATAGGTTTAAAAGAGAAAAGTTGCGGCATTTTAAGGAGCTCCCGGCTGCAGCATCTACTTGCACTGCCATTGCTGTTTCTTTGGTTAATTCCCTTTTATGTTGGAGGAGTTATTTAGTATAGCACTTCCATAATGTTGTGTGATTCACAAGAGACAGATTTAAAAATTTATGCAGCAGGGGCAGAGATATCTTGACTTTTAGTCTGTGGTATGGGTAAAGCGTGAAAAACACTTGGGGGATCCTACATTTCCCATGATGCAACATGGTAGCATCTTTTGCTGGGCTTCTCCTGCCTGGTAAATGCCCATATCTTTAAAACTCAATACCTCTAATTTGTAACGTAGGCCATCTATAATTTGCCTCCAAGCCCAAGCTTAGATAACTCTGCTGACATCATCAGGGTTAGATTTCTCAAACTGGACAAAAGTCCCGCAGAGCCACAGAAAATATTATACCGCTTTCACACTCACACAAAACCACACACACAGGTTTATCTTGTTATAGTGCAAGATAATTATAAAGGTCTCAAGAACTAAACAACTGAAAATTAAATGTTGTTTTTATGGATTCATTCTTTACATTGTGTTCTGTAGATTGACCAGATAATGGATAAATGCTGTTTCATTAGCTTGCGTTTACACAGTAGTTTCACTTTACATTGTGAATTGATTGTTTTTAAAGTGATTTGACCTCAACACTTATGCACACATAGACACTAATAGTATGCAATAAAATGTATTATACAGTTACCTATGGAGAAGGTGATTTATGATAATTTCTTCTCACTAGACGTAAACAGGTGATAAACTGTTTCCTCGGGGCTGCTGAGCACTGTTTTTGGTCAATAGGCACTGATTGTGGTCTCTGTCATGGTCAATATCTGCTGACTTTGATTATTAGCTGTTGTTACGGTCAATCAGCCACCGCTAACATCTTCTCTGCTGTGCGACTACATCGCCCACCTTCACAGCTGAGAGCCTTTTATTTATTTATAATGATACTGTGTGCCTTTCCTTCCTTCTCCCATTTTTATATCTGTTGTGAGATTGTTCCTGTATTCTCCAAGGATGGATGTGCATTAGGCGGTGTTAATGAATAACATTTTTTCTCCTGGCTGGGGAGAGGGAAAACAATGTCTCCAACAGTGACAAATTGGTTCCATTTTATGCATTAGATTTATAGATGTTCTATTTTTAACCGGCATTTATAGTTAACATTGTAGACTTCCTTCATGCTGTGCTGGAAGAAAATGAAAGGAACCCTCAGAGGAATTCTTCCTGTCAGTCAAATGGGCAGCTGGGGAAGTTAGTGTGTACCACAGCTAAATCTGTCTTTGTGTTCAGAGTCCACTTTTCAAAAAGCAGCTCAGACAAACTTATTTCATCTTGCCCTCAGCTCCACCCCATTGTTTGCTGAGCAATGATTGGTTCTGGGAATACAGCAACGTCTGTCCCCACCACCTCTGTACTCCTGTTTTAGCTCCAGGGATTGGAGAAACGTGATTTCAGCTGAGGCTGACGATTCACCCCTCACCTCCACCCCACTAGGCTCTTTTCCATGCCATAGGCTGAGTCGTCCCAAATCTCTGAGACTGCCAGTTTCCTCCTAGGCCTGCCCACCTCTGCCTCCCGCCTTGCACCGTATTTCCTTTCTGGGAGTGGCTCAGTGCCTTGGCTCTCCAGAGAGAGCTGCGTTAGAGTGTATGGATGCAGCATCAGGATGTGCCACAGATGCTGTCTGTGTCTGTGGGATCTTAAGCACTGTGTTATGCTAAGCTCCCTAAATATAATTAAGAATTTAATGGGAATCATGTCAAACAGTTCCCAGGGTGACTCTCACTGCAGAGAATCTAACTAAAGTCAGTGTGTGTCTGCTGCTCCCTCATCCTCTCCCCATCCTCGCTCACCCCATTCCACTTTTTTCCCTCCCTCGTGCTCTGAATCATCACCTCTCCCCTCCTCCTTCCTGTTTTCAGCCCCCTACTCCAAGCCTGTGGTGACTTTGGAACCTGAATCCAATCTGAGGCCAGGTGATGAGGTGGCCCTGACTTGTGTGGCCTATGGTGGTTATCCTCAAGCTGACGTGATATGGCAGGATGGGGGCGGGCGCAACCTGACGGACAATATCACCAATTCGGTGGTGGCCAATGAGGAAGGGCTGTTCACTATGACCAGCGTGCTGACAGTCGTCCTGGAGCCCAATAGCACCTACAGCTGCCGACTGATCAATCCACTGCTGGGCGAGGAGGGCTACGCCTCTGTCACAATCACAGGTGAGTGATCTTTCTTCCTCTATAAGTAGCTTCTAGGTCTTTCAGTCAAGGTTGTCACCTCCATTCTGGTGCAACGTAAACAAGCTAATATTCACTGGCTGCCCGCAGTGTTTGAATGTTACCAGCTAAGACTAATCTTGTTTTCAGTCATGCATGCGTGGTTTCTTATTAAAGTCTTGTATGCTTTCGTGAATCAATCCATCAGTCAAATTTTCTGCTGCAGAGACTGAACTTTTTTGCTTTGTCTTTCTAAGTCTTTCTGTAACAGCTCATTTCCAAAAAATGAATGAGATATAATGAAATGTCCATTATGGTTCAATAAGCATAACCCATCAGTTCCTGTGCATCGTTAAATTAGATCAGTGGGTGATTATTTCCCTGAGGAGTCAAATAGCTATTCATCACATATTTCAAAAGGCAATAGTAATAAAAGATTGTGCTAGAAGGAGCGATTGGTCTCCTAGCAGCTGTCTGCAGGAAATGTTTGCCAACCAGGAAGTAGACTGATATGTTTGCCTTTCTCTGATTGTTTGATGTAATCTTGAGCTGGGTGTGTGACAGTACCCATGTGATGGGTCTAATGGTCTCCTCAACCTGCCCACCACCACCACCCACTGCCCATGCCCCCCTGGCCCTGCTGGTGTACTCTATGTGTTAAGTGCAAGGAGAGTGCCATGTAAGGTGGGCCAAGGCTGGGTCTCTAATGGGAGCAGCACTGTGTGAAATGGCTCATAAATAAATAGAGGTGGCCCGAGCCTGCTCTCTAGGCTGGAGCTGGTGCTGGTGCTCGGGCTGTTGAGGCGGAGGTCGAGGCAGAGGTCAGGGAGTGCTGCTCCACTGGGCTGGGAAATGACTGTGCTGTCTGGAAACAGGATGGCCGATTGGCAGGGCAGGCTTGCTGGACGGCTGAGGGAGGGTGGCCTTTCTAACAGTTTAGTTGGCCTCTTTCAAAACAGCACAGATAACCAGTCAGAGGAACCATTGGGGGAGTGAAAGGTATTAAACACATGGTGAGAATGAAATACGACTGTAAGGTAGCAGTGTTAAAATAGTCTGTGGCTGCTATTACCCTTCGACCTTTACTGGATTGATGCACTATTACAGGTTTGGTTGAAATAGATATGATCGTTTTATTACCTTTGATGTCAGTTTCTTCTTTGTCTCCTCTGTTTCCCCTTTACAGACGAGACTCTCATTTTGAAAAAATGTTGATTGAGTCATCTGGATTGGTAATTTAGATGATCAAGCTTTTTCGTCTTTTTTTCAGGGGCGACGAGTCAATGTGAAATAGAAACAATGACATTTCCAATTTTTCTTTTCTTTCCTACAGTCCATAACCATTAATTTTAAGCCAAACCTTTTAACTCTACAGGTTGGTTCCCCAATGGTGTAAATTGTGACATTTCAACATTAGTAATGTGGCTAGAAACACGTAGTTATGTACTGAAGTGAAATCACCTTAGATGGCTTCAGAGTGCAAGACATGGAGGGGCTTGGTCTTGAGTTTTGCAGTAATGTCATCATCGTCCACTGTCTCTGTTGTCTTTCTCTGGATGAAAGTATCAAAAGTTAACACTACTTGTCAGCATCGATCATCAGATTGACTTTCTAGTTCCCTTTTTGCTTCTCACAAAAACAATACTATATGAAAAAAAATATTTACAGTAGATTAGTTGAATAAATAATAAGTCATTGTCATAAAAAAACAATTTTACATGGTGGAAGGCTGAGGATGAATTAAGGAGTCTCACAGCCTGAGGGAAGAAGTTGATCTGTAGTGTGCTGGTATGGCAGCAGATACTTTTGTATCTCTTGGCATATGGCAAGACTGGACCTGCATTGGATCCTGCTTCAGATAAAGTGGTATCTGGGACTTGGGATAGCAGGCGAGCCAGGGGCATGTCGCATTTGCTAAAAAAAAGGATGTTAGCTAGTTTCTTTACCAAATATTATCCTCTTTGAGTTTCACTTGAGACAGATGTAACTTCAGCAGTAGGAAACCTAATTCAGCTGGTCAAAGAACTAACACAAGACTGAATGGTGTTATTAGAGATATATAGGAGTTGGAGACCAGTTTGGTATTCACCCAAGATAAGTTTGAAGAGATGAGAATGGGATACAAGGAGATTGAAAAAAGAAAGTAATTTGAAAATTACATAATGTATTCAATGCAGGAAATGGATGGAATGTTTACCAAGCTGGACTGCATAGAAAATCAGTGCAGGAGGACAAGCATTTTAGCTGATGGGATTGCAGATGAGAAAGAAGTGGAGTGAATCAGAAAAGAAGGTTTGACAAATGATCTCAAGCAACCCTGAACTAGATTGCATAAATATGGGCATTGAGCATCCCAGAGAATTAGCCAGTAACAGGAGGGAAGAAAGCCTAAGAACATTTTTGTTAAACTTTTGCACTATTAAGACAAAGAGAGTATCCCTTACTCTGCCAAGAAATTCAAGTGCACAAACATCTGTGTAACTGAAGACCTCTCAGAGGCCGTGCAACCGATGAGGAAAGAACCTTTGCTGAAGGGGTGGGCAAACTCAATCAACAGCTTTAAGTCCACCTTGAATCAAAATTTATTTTATTAAATGTTTGATTTTGTATTATTCCAAACCTTTTAAGTTGTTTTATTTATTTTGTGTCAAAATAACAAAACCACATCTTGAGTATAAAGTTTCCCAGGAAAGGTTTTGATATTAGCTTACTTAAATGTATGCAGCCTCAGGAACAAGGTTTATGAGATTACCAGAAGCTTTTCCTCAGAAAATGTTCATGTTTAACCACTGTTAGAAGCACACCAGGACACTAATTTTGATTATTCTGAGCTGCCTGAAGTGAAATATGTAAAACTCTAGGCATAGTGACAGATGAAAGTAAGGATATTCCTTCTTGGTGACCTGAATATTGACTGGTTTAAAACCGTTCATTATGTAATAAGTTGATTTTTATGGTGGCTTTTTATCTTACCCAGGTTGTGACTCAGCCTACAAGAATTTATACATCCATGGATGGGGGTAATACTTCAATCTCCATTGATCATATTTTTCACTAACATACTGTACATGAGCTGTGGCCATAATTAGAACAATATAACACGACTAAATGCCCATCTGGAGTTAGGATCGTTTACCACAGGTCATATAAAGGACTCAGTTGTGAATGAAAGATTTACTTTAGTCTGATGTACCGTATGTCACGAAAATGATAATGATAAACATTTGAACAATGAACAGTAGACAAATTCATGAAGTCAGTGGATGAACATGCTCCACTTAGGAAAAGGTCCATAAAGTGCAGCAGTGCACTATGGCTTGATGATGAGTTGAGATCTCTAATGCTTCAAAGAGACAAAGTCAAGGCAGCTGCTCATAAATCAGGGTGCTTTTTAGATGGAAGCCTTTATTGTAAGTTGAGAAATAAAGTTACCAAGTTTAATTACATCAAAGAGAAAGAATATTTCAACAAAAAAAATGTAGGTCTGTAAATGTCAGTAAAATTACATCAAAGGGAAAGACTGCTCTAAACAAAAAAAAGTATGTCTGTAAATGAAAGTCAAAGTATGGACAACTATGAAACAAATTAAAGTAGACAGCTTGAGATCTTGCATGCAGTAAGATGCCAACTTAACATGTAGTCCCGTTGTTAACAATATTATGAGTGATAAAATCTGTTGGTTTGCACTTGATCAGGTTAACTAGAACACAGTTAGGAGAAATTAACTCTCTCTCTCTCTGATGACACATCTCCTGGTGTGGCTGAGCTGGAAGGAAACTTCTTTTTTTTTTAAATTGCCGCTAGGCTGCTTTCCAAACCTATATGTCATATTTTTGAAGGGTGCTTTCTCAATGGGACCTGTTCAGAGCTTCAAAATGAGTCTAAAACAATACATTTACCCAATCATGGACAATCAGATTTTACTGGCTCCAACTGTCGACTTGTATACAACTGACCCTTCACTAAGCCCCTCCTGCGAACAGCAATTGTCCAGTCATAGCTTAGCAACCATAACAAGGGACCTGCAGGCCTCTCAAGCTTTGAATTTCTCTGCATATTAAATATCAAAAATGTCAAACACAGGGGCACATGTGAGGGAATTGATTAAATTTTGTCTTTACCTGCTCTTTACCTTTACCTTTACCTAGCATGTCTGGCTAACTAATGCTAGCTTACTAGCTGCAGTAATGTTACCCCCAGCCAAACTTATGTTACCACTGTATTTGCCAAATTCATGGGTCATTCCCAGGGGTTACATTGTGATTTGTATGTGGGGAGTTTGAGGAGGAGGGTGTGGGCTGGTGCAGAATCAACGTGGGCCAACAACGCATCTCTCTCTGGCTAGCTCTCTTAGGTCTAAGCTGGGTTATCTTAACTCTTATCCCAGCCCTCTCGCTAGAGCGATGGCTGTCTGGCTGGGTGATCATCTCAAAGTCTGCTGCACTTAATCTAATCCCTGCTCTTCCTTTTCCCATGTTAATGAGTGTATTTCTGCCATCTGTCATATACATGTTTCATATTTCACCATCCAATCAATGTTTGCTGGGGTGTAAGCTAGCTTTAGCCTCAGTCTTTTAGTATGAATGTTATATCATGTACACAGCTGTTAAGTAAATTTACAGGTGCAGTACACTTTCACAGGGTTATCATTTTAAAAGATGTCAGATGGAAACATTAAAACGTCCGTTGGAGATGGATTTCTCAGTCGACTCAAGGAGTTCAAGCATTAGCATTAGGTTACATTAGCCAGCCACACTTATGAAAATTGCCACAGTCTTCATTTTAGCCATCAAAATCCATGGTCCTCAGCCAGAAAAGAAAAGTTTGTTCTGTTTACCCAAGTTTCAACACTTACTTCCAATTTCAATGTTAGATCTGCCACTGTTGTACTGAGAAAAGAGGGTCACACTCAGGACTAATAATAAACAACAAACCTTTTACTTGATCATGTATGGTAGAAAATCACACAAAAATGTTTTCGGCCATCCAGCCTTTTATCAGTCTGTGCCAGTGTTATCACTGCACACAGCATCTGTACAGTGCCAGAGTGGAAAGCTTGACAGGCGTAGCAACAGTAACTAGGAGGGCCGGTCAATCGAAGAGTAAGAGTTATTTTTCAATGGCGTTTTTTCTGACAGCCATCTGACACATCTTGTGGGGTTCCACAAGGGAGTTGCTTGGGTTCACTTCTATTTTAAATTCATAAATGATTCATGTTCATGTATGTTGTTAAAAATGCCAGTGTAGTTATGTATGCATATGTCTGATTTGATCTGCGCTTCACCAACATTAGTGGAGCTGAGAGAGACTGTACATGTTGAGTTACATACCATTACTAAATGGTTGAGAAGGAACAGACTAGGACTGAACATTGACAAAGCTGAATTTATTGGGCAGTGAATGAAAATTGATTAATCTCACGTAGATTTTGCTTTAATTATTGCTATTTTGGAACCTTTTTGATTTGTGCTTTTGTTGTAAGCTTCTTTTGTCTATCTTTTCATATGAATAGTAATCTCACTTCTTTATATTTGGCTTGTTTTGCCTTTGCCTTGTTTTATTGATATTGTGTGATTTGAAATTGTTGTTTGTTTTTATTGTGATGATTTTGGTATGGACCCAAGAAAGCTAATGGGGATCTGAGTAATGAATGAACAATAAAAGACCCGTGGTTGCCCGCTAGCTGAGAGAGTGCCCTTTGCTTGTGCCATTTAAGTGGAAACTTACTGTTTTAAGAAATGTAATTCATTTACCCATTATTCAAATGAGGGGCAGCTCAGGCCCACCCACACCCACCTTTGTCTGTGCATCCATTTTTTTCTGCTTCTGGGTTCTTTAAGGTGAGGATTTTATGCATGTTTGGTCGTACATGATAGGAAACTGGTTTGTGAAGAGCATTTTCACATTTTTTTGACAGTTCCAGTCGTGATAAGGATCAAATTTAGTATCAGAGCAGTTTTTATAGGCTTTGATTATCATTTCCTTGAGTCAGAGTGTCATGGTCTCGCTGTTCCCGAAACTATAAAAAATAAAGGAAACAGCCTGAACAGAACCAGTCAAAGAAATTGCCCAAGAGCAAAACAGACTGACAAAAGAAAGGTCCAGCCAAGGAGCAGTGGAGTTGTTAAAGTGTGAGGAAGTAAAGCTTGAAAGTGGGACGGCAAAAGGAGCAACTGTTGTCCACAAATAAACTGGGGATTATTAAAACAGCGGTGATCACGATTTTCAGCAATTGGGTGTACATGAATAAGAGTAATTTCTCTGTGGGAACGCCAGCACAGCTTGATGATGGCCCAAGTTGTTAGTAAACACACAGAAGATTTACAGTATTTTGTGTGCCGCAATACAAGGGGGCTTGTTTGAAATGAAAATGTATTTGCATTTGTTTACAACAGCTGGTGTGTGCTTAACAGCTTCTGTAATTAATTTTGACCCAGCAGAACTCTTCTGCTGGAGTAGCAGAGTGTGCCGAGCTTGAGTTTATATAGTGAACACACTCGCTTGCTTAATACACTCACAAACACATCACACTGAGGAAGTGGTGAATCCTATTATAAGAATGGGTGAAATCTGCTTAAAATTCTAAATGGACTATAAGAGTGAAAAAAAAAACAGAGTAAGAGAGAGAAAGATGGGGGGAGGTAGAGAGTGAACAAGCATGTTAAAATTTCACACTCTCCTCAATCTCTGATTGAAAAATTGCAATAGTAATACAAATCTCCCCCAGGCAGAACAGGAGTTTGACAAGGTTAATTTTGAGAAAATGAACCCTTTACCCACGCTGAGCAGAACACTATGTGGGCTGGCATGAGCTACACTTTGAGAGTCTGTGTTAAGTCATCCATGTTAATCTTACCTCTTTTATAGTCACCACCAATTTAACTACCTCACCAGAAACACCCAGACTGTCAATAACATATGCACACGGCACATGCACACTATTATCAGGCATCTCAGAGACGGTTATTTTTGTAAACATGCCCTGTGGTGCGCTGGTCAGTTTTGAAGCTGAGCTGTGGAATAGGCAGTGTTTTTGTGTTGCTGGGATATTGATAGATTTTGCAGAGTGCAGCAAGGCTTAGTTGCGGGGAGACCCATAGGAGCAGCTGGTATTAATGAACAGTCGAATGATGGAAGGGAGCAGCTTCAGTCCTCAAATGAACCGTGGCCTGTCTGCTTGCCTGGCCAGCAAGCTTGTGTACCAATCCTCCCCCTCCCCCTCTGCTTCCCCCTCCTCCACCTGTCTTGATGTCTTGCACTGTCTCACACTCCCAGCCTATCCTTACCACTTTGTTCTCCCCAAAAAAGGAATAATGTTTTTGGAGTTTTGGGGATCAAGAGTCTATATCCTATCATTTTTTTTTACTGATCCTCCTCTGAATGTTGAGCTTTAGCTATGTAACCCATCTACTGGAGCTGTGTGATTGCTGCAGTGTGTTGTCTGATGGCTGGGTTTCAGGGCCTGTCACTGAACACCCCCTCCAGCACCACCCCCACTCCGTCTGCTTGCTCTCTCAATGAGGATGGCGCCATTTCCCCGGCATCACTCTGCTGGCACAGCATTTACAGTGAACAGTGTGGGGATGGAGATATATAGAGTGGGGAAAGGAAGGAGACAGAGAGATGAGGCAGGGAGATAGAGAGAGGGAGCTAGGGAGACAGGGTTAGGAGGGGTGAGAAGAGGATGACAGAAAGCAAGATGGAGACGAAAACGTTTGCTGAGCTCAGAGTTGTGGCACTACGGCCTGACAGGCAGGAGATGGACTCGCTGACGAGGAGGGAGATCACCCCACGTGGTGTCCAAGACTTTTTGCTGAATTTTACTATCTAGCTGGCATGCTCTTGCATTCACTGGCCAACACAGTGGCTCAGTGGTTTGGTTAGCACTATTGCTTCACAGAAAGAGCATCCCAGATTTGCTTCCCAGTCTCAGCCTTCCCTATGTGGCGTTGGCTTTTCCCTGTGATAGTGTGGGCTTCCTTCCATCCCCTGGTTTCCTCACACATTCTAAAGACCTACAAGTGTATGGAGGTATTAGGAAAAAAGTATTTTTTTTTTTACTGTAGTCTAGAACACAAAATGTTAGCCATTAAAGATTTTGCCAATTAGTTACTTGTTTTGTTTCCTAAATACCTTAATTCTGTCTTCCCTGATGGCACTTGACCCTCAGGTAGGACACTGATAGTGCCCCTACATTGGTGCTCTCTGGGCTGTGATTTTTATGTAATAACTGACGGTGTTGGCACTGGTAATTTGAGTGGTGCATCATCTGTGTGGAAGTCAGCTGCTGGGGCTAGTGTTGTTACCTCTTGCCCCACCTGTGATTGGGGTGGAATGTGGTCATTTTGCCATCACCAGACAGCGAAAGCTAGACGCTCTCCTTAAGTGGTATGAGCACAACTTGGAAGTAAGCATGGTACACGAACAAAACGTAACATCAGATGTGATCTCAAAAACCTGTCAGCTATCATCTGTTGACTCTTTAGCCCCTGGGGGCTACAACTAATCTTATGGGGCTTCCAGTGTAGCCACCGCATATACAGAAAATGGATATCCGGGCCAAGACTTCCTCTTCCACGCACTGGTCATTGTTTACAGTCCAATTAGCAACTTGAGACAGAAGAATGGACGACAGACATCCTTTTGGCTACTCTCTATAAACAGATATCTGCATATGAATATATAAAAAGCGAAATTGTCATCAATAGCCAATCACTGAAGGGTTCAGAGATTGCTTTTCTGCTATTGCGTTCTGCTTCTTTCGCTCTCCACACAGAAAGTTTACCTGCATGCAACCAAAGCTTACTCAAACGTGATTGGTCAGTACTACTTACCCTAGTGCAAATGGACTACAAACAGAAACCAAAACGCTGCAATACCAAAATCTTGGCCTTTGCCTGCAGAATCTGGATTCATATGCTGATATCTGTGTATAGAGATCACATCTAATGGGACTCTATCTGTACTATTTCTATCTGCAAATCTAAACTGCTGTTGGTGTGTTTTGTTCTTGCCTATACATTGCACAACGGGATGAAATTTACCCAGCCATGTTTTAGTTGCTGTGCATCAACAACACTATGTGTTTGTCCAATGGTCTTTTAACCAACTGTCATGGACCCTTACCCAGACCAGCTTTGCTGTTAGTATTAATTTCCTCTACTAGGGTCCTCTAAAGGATTACCCGACTTAATCAATTTCATGAAAGGCCCTTGTGAATGAATAACCATTGTCACTTATTCCATGTTTATTCCCTTCTGCAGGAATAAACATGAAATACACTTTGTCGCTGACAATAACACTGTACTTTTCTCCCATGTCTGCCAGACCACATTCTAACATTTTCTCAGTTTTCTGTCAGATCCTTCCAGTTTCCTTCAGACCTTTCGGTTTCTTTCAGAGAGTCTTTTCTAATCCAACTTATTCTACTTAAGGTACAACACTGTTTGTTGTGGGGCACATTTCCCCAAGGAGAAAGTTTGTTACTGTATGTTTGTGAAGCACACCCACGCTAAACCAACCTTCACTGAGTAAATCAAGGTTAAAAAACATCTTTAATTGCTATATAAACATTGACCTTTACCGTGGAGATGAAATCTAACACAGGTGCTAATGGTAAATGGTCTACATGATAGCATTCAGCCATTACACTCGGTAGTTTCTTTTCTTCATTAGATGTGTACCGGCTTGCTTCTTGCTCCTTTTTCCTGACTGTGTTATTAAATCTTCAGAGCTTGATCCTGACATCATGTCGCCATTTAAATAGCTACCTTCCACGCTTACTTACACTTGCTGCACTCAGTCCTGTATTGTTTCCTAGAAGTCCCCTGATGAATGTTTTCTCTGCATGCTGTCATATACATTATTCTTTCTCCCAGAATGTATGAAAATATTGTGGCAGTTTGAAACATTTTTGTGTCTTAAATTGGAGTAAAAACATTGCTGTACTAGCATTGCCAAAGGGCTAAACAGAAAGATGCAGTGATCTGCTGGTTCAAAGGTTCTCTCGTTAGAGTAACTGTTGTGGTGAAATTGCATTAATTGCAATTATTCATGAAATATTTTACAATCACTTCTATGCCTTTCTCTGATAGGATCTCTTATCAAAAGCTCTGTCAATCAACTTTGGAGTAATATGTTGCCCAAAATCATGTTTTTGCTTCCAGCTTCTATAACAAACCCTTGTGCTGGTCCTTGTTCTCTACCGAACAAGGGCTAATTTAAATGCAATTAACAGAGCCTTTGGAGAAGCAGAAAACAGCAGTATAAATGAATCTGTTGTCAGTAGAGCAGCAAGCAGGCAACTTTCCCGACGGAGCACTGTATTAATTAGTGTCCAGTGCACAAATAGGCCTTCTTTCTCTTGCTGAATGTGTGCTCTGCGTTATCAGGAACCCAGCCAGGGAAAACAACCGAATAGACAGATGAAGTAATGTAGGCAATCTAAAATAAATTCAGGTAGGCAGCAGTGGCACCATTGTAAGCACATTAATTCCTATCAGGATTATTAACTTGGGCCACTTGCCGCTGTCAGTGCTCTAAGACGTTTGAACGTCCTCTTCTGGGCCCTCAGTATAGGAAATTTTATCCCTGTATTATGGCCTGGGCAATGTTATTTGTCATGCTCCCAGTCTTACTGTTAGCGACTCTGAGGGATTTTTGAGTTCGATTCGGTTGTGGGCAGTTTCTGGTCTGTGCTCCCATAGAAAGGCACAATCAGAAAGATAAAATGAGCTCCTCTCTTTTGTGCTGGGATTTATTTCCCCTTTATTCTAGTCCCCTTCCTGCCATCTTGACTTCTTAACATTAAAGTCTTTTTTGCACTGGTTGGATGTCAAAATGCTTTTCTTTGAAACAATTAAAAGTCATGTTACTATAGTATTTCTTCCTGGATGGTGAGTTTTTGTCTTTTTATTTGGCATTTGTTCTGTAAGAAAAGGTCACTAGTCTGTGCGTGTGGGTGGAAATGCATATGCATATACACTAGGGGTGGGGGAACAATTTGGTTCTTGGTTTTTAAACAAAAATTAGCACATATATGCAGGATTTTTTTTAATTTGGGTAAACCTGCTAAAATAGTTTTCCCACTGCCAGTAAACCTGTTTCCTTTTCTGTTTTTTTGTTTTGTTTTGTTTTTGTCTTTTTTTTTCTGATGTGCGTTGGAAAATTGAGTCTCAACTCAAGTGTCTGCAGCAGGAGAGCAGAGAGAAAGAGGTTTTTTAGATGTCTGTATTTGTTCACCTCTCAGAACATGGAACAACGTAGCTTCCAACTGAATCCCCGTGGTTTCAAGTTTAGTTTCTCTCCTGCGTCGCTGTTTGTACTTTCAGGTTTATGCTTTATTTTACCGTTTCATGTTTGCTTTCAGCTGATATCTTGTGTTAAGATTTCCAGATGTTGCTGCTTCAAAAACAAAATAACAGGGTTTTTTATTGTGAAGAAATTATTGGAAGTAAAATCTTTATCCACAGTTCAGACGCTCAATTAAAGAGGCATGCTTCATCAGGTTAATACACACCTTCAAGACAGCTGCAAATTCTGCTATGCTGGGCTGATGCGCTAAGCTAAACCGAGTCAAGCCAAACAGCACATGTATGAAAAAGGAGCAAAAGAGTCGCAGAAGTTACTGATGGAGGTGACAAACCTGCATTGCCACTGCTGAAAAGTGGCGAAAATTGGCGTGTCCACCAGGGTATCATGTTTACATCACTGCCTAGCGGAGCTGAAGCTGATAAACACCTCTGACCACTGCATAGTCATTTGAGCCAGGAGTGAATGATGATTGTTTCCCATTAGAGACAAAAAACAGATGTTAGTGGGTTTTTTGCCCAGAGTAAGAGAGGCTTTAGACGCATTGTAATTCACCCTTGAAAGATTATGAATGATGTAGAAAATTCAGTAATCGGAAATTTAAAACCCAGTTCTCTTCAATTGTAAGACTGGGCTGTATGTTTCTTACAGCTGAACCAATTGGATGGTGAAACGTAATGGATATAAACATATGTGTCATGTTTACGTACTAAACTAGGCTACTTTGGCTGAGAATGAGCAACTGCAGATGGATACAATCTGACTGGCACCCGCTGGCTTACAAGCTAGCAGATGGAAGCTTTTTGGCCTCTATGAAGTTGAAGGGAAAAGCAAACTGGAGCGCCACACTGAATGCAAGTTGTATATAACTAAACTAATTATGGATCATCACAAATATGTTATATTTTGAGAAAAAATAAATTTTTTGACAGAAATAAAAAATTTGATGCATCCATAATCATTTTATAATTGCATCGTAGCCCTCTGAATCAGAATTGAATTGTAAGGGGTCCAAGAGATTACCGTGATATACACATACACTGTTGTTTTTGTGTCTGTCACACACATACACTTTTTTCTGTCTTCTGCATATCATCATACATGTGATCAAAAACTGGTCCCATCTTTGCTGCAAGACCATCCTATCCACTGCCAGCTTCTCACAAACAGCAGTCTGACATCTTTATGCCCGTCCCCGGCCTGGTGGAAACCCGTCTCTCTCTGTCCTCCCTCGCTTTCCTTTTCAGGACACTGTATTTATGACGGCAGTAAACGTACAAAAGCCCTCTTTTGTTATTGATCGGGTTCATTTTGATTTGGACTCATAGCAAGGACTATCATTGGGACCGGTGGGGCCCTGCAGTGTACATTTCACACAGCTCTCGCTAAATCCTGTAAGAGGGATTGGTTTCGGGAGGTCTGGCATCAGTCTTGGCTTCACGATATGAAATCATATTAGTTTCAGCTTTTCAGACTCACTGGGAGAATAGCCACCAACAAACGGCTGGGCACACCTTCAAAGTTTGCTTATTTAGTTATTCAGCCCGTTTATTTGATGTTTAAACTCTGCACCTGATAACACCATGAATTATTGTCCTGCAAAGGATGTTTGCAACCTCAGTAAATTGCTTTGTTCTGTGCATGCAAACAGTCCAAATTAGTGGCTGGCTACACACAAAGAGCATTGTCTAGCAATATAATGTGTTTTCAATTAGGAGGCGTTGAGAGATTTAGCTTATTCTCAGGATAGGTAGCTCTTTTCTTCGATAGCTCTAGAGACCAGTAATTGATTACCAAGTGTGAAATGGAAGTTAAGGACGGACTGAGTGTGGCTGTGTCCCAGAGGAGAGGAGTTTCGAGCAGGCGTAGTGCTCCAGTCGCTCACCTCCCCCTGTACTGACAGCTTGACTTGAAAATACGTAAGCACCCACTGACTCACTGTGTGATAAGAAACGCACCTATTACAGAGCCCTTTATTTCAACCCCAGTGTCAAATATCACAGTAATGACTGTGATTAAGCCATGCTGTGGTCGTGCTCCTTATGATACCAGTTTGAATGGACAGCAGCTTGCGATGACTCACATCCCCTTCAGGTTGCATTAATATCTTCCCACTTGCTTGGACTATGTAGCCACGCCTGTCTCCCCAGAGCCTGACAACTTGCAGCTCATTACGGACAAACTGTCCACGAGGAAACAAACTCGCTCTTCTTACCTTATTAATATTGTCAACTGTGTTTAATTTCATCACTTGCCCTCCTCGTGTGTGTTGCCGCAGTAAGTGCAAGTCTCTGTCAGCGGCAGAGACAGCTCACTGACCCACACCGCAAGAGTCTATCATATCTATAATGTATCTGTCTCAATGCTTTCAGCCACTTACTCTACCAGATGAAGAGTGATGCCGTTTGTAATGTCGGCTCATTTTCTAGATGTGGTTGTTAGAGGGGTTAAGCAATCCAAACAGGGTTAAACTTCTTAAGAGTGTTTCAGAGTACTGTGGTGTGGTGGAACCAAGAAATTCCATTCAACAAAGCTGAAGACTGATGTTTGGAAAGGGAGGAAAAATTTAAGAGGTTTGCTGATAGGCTAAATATGACTTAAAGCAATAGCTTGACATTTTGGGAAATGCGCTTATTCGCTCTGTGGTGGAGGGTTACAGACGGATACCAATCAAATTTGTGTCTGTTAAATATACAACTAGAAAGGCACTCGCAGAGTACACACCTCTGCCAAGGCCAAATGTTCTCTCTTGATATGTTTACAAAAGTGAAAAATAATTTGCTCTGTGATTGGGAGGCACTACAAAACTGAATAGATTCTTCCTTGGCCTATGCTCAGTTTTTCCATAATCCTGCTGACAGGTACCCAGAACTTCTAGTGGAACTACTTATTTTTCAAGGGGAAAAGGAGGAACTACTTACTTTTCAAGGGTTCCTTCAGACTACTTCAGTCTGTATTTCTACATCTGTCTGAAGATCTGCAATGACAAGGCAAATTAGTGACGGCTGTTTATGTACATGTCATTTTTACAGACAACTATACAGTAACGATGACACCATGTTAAGCAACAGACAGTCATCATTATTTGTGCAACAATGCACAAATGCTCAATAAGGCCTGGACTTCATTGTGTGTCCTTCTGTCGTATTCCTCTGTAACTCCATGTTGATGTGTCAAAGCACAATGGTTCATGGCTGCAGATTTTTAAAAATGGTAGCTAAAATAAAATGCTGTGATTACTAGACCAATTAGTTAAATGTTAATTGCTGCAAGGCCCACCCCCAGTTTCCTGTACTGGTGAAAAGTACCACCCCAAGAGCAGGGTTAATTTGGACCCTGGTCCCAGCAGTGGAAACATTCCTTCAAGGGTTCCCAGTCCCTGGGAAAGTTCCTGCGGTGGAAACACAGCTTAACCAACAATGTACAAACAGACAAACAAGCTGACCAGCTGCCAGTTAACTTAGCTTAGCACAAAGATTGGAAATGGGGAAAAAGCTAGCCTGGCTCTGTACAAATGTAACAAATCTGCCTACCAGCACAAAATATAACATGGTAATCAGTGTTAACCATGGGACAGAGGCAGGCTAGCTGTTTCTCCTGGTGTTACAGATTTTTTCTCTAACATTTCTCTAACTTCTAACTCACAGCAAAATAAGTAAATAAGCCTGTTATCCAAAATGTCAAACTATTCTTTAATACATCATGGAAATAAATTCTAGTCCATATTTAATGAAACCTTGTTATATAGAATGGAGGTGTAGAAAACTGTCTGAATTTAATAAATGAGGCACACACATGTCTTCCACATTTTTTGAACTATCTACTGTATACTCTAAAACAGGATGTCCCATTTTGAATGATTTATCTTGTTTGGCATCCCACAAATTGAATGTGTTGTTGCAGGATGTGTATATACCTGCTCAATGACACAGTAGGCAGGCAGACAACTGATGTCCTTGGATTTCAATATTTCACTGCCTCTCAGTAAAGCCATGTGACATAATGTGATGACATTGTGGGCACGATGATGTAACTGGTTATAGGTTTGAAATATGTGCTGCTTCAGCAGAGTGATGACTTACATCCAGAGATGAAAGTAAGTGTGTCCTGTTTTGTATTGTGTACCAGGAGAAGAATTAGTGCCGGTACTCCAAAAGCAGGAAAAGAAGCTGTCAAGGTTACAGAGTAAAATAGGATTCAAGTTGTAATCCGGCACATTGTAAATCTGCCATTGATTTACAAGAATGTCTTAAATAATGTTTCTCCCAGTATTTTCTTGTTATTTATCATACATTTTAAAGCAAGGGGCCAGACAGCTTCAAAGACGGTAGTACTGTGCATCATAATGGTGTCAAAATTTGATTTGGAAAAAAGGGAGGAAAGAGGGCAAGCTCATTTTTACATTTGCTTCAAGGTCTCCATGTCATTTCGGGGAGGTGGGGGTTATAGAGGTCTATTGTGTAACTAAAAAAAGAACAATACAGAGTGTCAGGAACTAATTGCTGGGAGAAGTAATGATCACCCATTCTGTAGCTGCTATTAAGCTCAGTGTATAGTATGCATTGTGCACATTTGGACACATCACGCATAGTAAATGTGACTTGCTTAATTGCTTCTCAGTGTTTCAAAGCATAGTTTGGACAGTGAAATTAGGAATGTTCTGTTAATTTTACAGGTACATCTGCAAGCTCCTTGTTGTTTTAATTACAATCAAGCCCTGTTCCAATAGAGGC
The DNA here is from genome assembly GCA_034769285.1 of Lutjanus argentimaculatus. Classification (NCBI taxonomy): domain Eukaryota; kingdom Metazoa; phylum Chordata; class Actinopteri; order Lutjaniformes; family Lutjanidae; genus Lutjanus; species Lutjanus argentimaculatus. The sequence continues at coordinate 17,074,851 of JAWZSL010000002.1, forward strand.
CTCTTTAAAACCGTCTGTTTGAAAACTCATGACTGTGGTTCTCCATGCATCCATTGTTCTTTTGGAAGAAAACTGTCTCAAAGTCATGGCCCAAGTAAAAGAGTTTGTTTTGTTTTTATTTACTTTAGAAAATGCTTGCTTAGCATGCATGCCGTTTATAGCAGTGGCCTGGATCACACGCTCACACCTGGGAACAACCACAAACTCGTTCTGCCAGTCACTGAGCAGCTTCACAGGAGAGTTTTTAGGGGTTAATGCTTTGTTCAAGGACAGCTAAACTGTAGCCTGCAGCCCCGTAGATTGTTTTCTGTCATGTAAACTTTTAAAAAAATAATCTGGAAATTGTTATTTTTTGTCTGTATTTCTATATTTATTTTTTTAAAGAAAATTTAAAGAAAAACAGATCTGATTTGTTAATCAGTGTAATTAAGTTTATTTATTTGATGACATTCTGATTATTATTAGAGGCATAAAGGTAGAGTGTAGGATTTGTATGAGCTGTTCATAAATGCACCAGAAAGATAGCTAATTGTTGAATCTCATTCTCAGGATGTCAAATACCAACGTTTTGGGTTGGTAAAGTGTCCCAATTACAACAAAGTAATAAGAAAATAAGGAAATACAGAGGGCAGGGTCTCTGCAGACAGACCACGACCACATACTTCTAGTGAGTCATAAGTGATGATTGAAAGGGATTATATGTATATTAGTCTGTACATCGCTTTTTTTTTTTCAGGAAAATGTAGCCTATTATGCCTTAAAAGGTTGATCAATGTCAAGGTTTCATCTTTTGTTTAGTTTCTCCCTTAGACTTTTTCAGAACCTACTTACATTAAACCCCCATTGTAGATATCTTATGGTAAATAAGACAATAAGTGTCCTTATTTGTGTATTATCTAGCCTTGTTTTAGTCATAATGTATTAGTTTTGTGGAAAGTGTTACCCTTGTGGGACATTGGTATGAACATATTGTCCCTGACTCCTTTCTCAGCCAGCGCCTGAGCATTTTCTCAGGCTAAATAACTTAGCTACACACAAGTTGTGAGACTGTGATTAGCTATATTCCACAGAGAGAGAGATTTACAGAGTCATTTTTTCAGTCTGTCCGAGATATCATATTTTAAAAGTGCTGGAAGGAGACAAAGTATATTTAAGCAATAAGCCATGAGAAACTGTACTTGACAGTGATTTTGGAACAGCTTAGAGGCATTGTTAGGGACTCTTCTAAAAGAACTGTCAAAGCACAGCCCCGAGTAGCTTTTTGCTTTTGTAAAATGACTGCAATAAAGAAAGAATGTAAATGTGCCGTAAATGTTACATTTTAATGTAATTTCTGTTTTAAATTTTACCAAGTTGAGCGGTGATTTGGGGGTACAAGGTATTTTACAAGAACTTCAAACACAAAAGTAAGAGAAGAAACTGTTTTATGATTTTAACTCAGTGAATGCCTAGATTTTCTAAAAGGAGCTACAATATTGATCCAGCTGGGCCATTAATGGATATTGCAAAGATGTTTCAGTGTTCAAAACTTTAAGATCATTTCATATCACAATGGATGTCACTGCTTGCTTCTAGACTGCAGTCATTTATTTAAGCTAGCAATGAGTTATAGTAATACATAATGTGAAACAAAGCTATGTTAAATCCTTCTTTCCTAATTTGTGGTTTCAGACTTTGCTTTGTTAAGGTCAGGCATTCTCTCAGATGTCTCCTTCGACTGACATGCACATCACTTTCTTTAAAATGCTTTTAACCATGGGTCTTATACAGGAGCTCCATTTGTTCATTTTCAGAACTTAAAATATTTGTATCATTATCCCAAGTGTACAGACACTCTTTCAGGGGGCCCCTGGCCTGAAAAAGACTGAAGACTCCTGCTTTCAATTGATTCTGCACTGTTTCTTTTAGCTGAAGAGTGATGACAGAGAGAGTTTGAAGTCTCTTGTTGGTAAGGGTCTGCTCTGAGAAATTTCCTCAAATTAGACACCATATCCCTGCTAGGACCAAGGTTGTTAGGAGTGTTACTCAATCTGACCTCTGACCCCCCTGAAAGCAACAGCTATGCATTTCAGCAGTGTTTGTATTTATTTGCATTCAAACTAATTACAAATTTTAATGCAATCATGTGGAGAGGTTCGGCTTTCTTCTCGAGATGAACCGCTAACAGGAGTAAGTTGACCTGCTCCAAAGTCTGAGGTCGGCTTAGCTCGATTGCTTTGAGAATATTCATCTGTCTCTCCAGTAGCCACCAAAGACTGCAGCAGAGGAAAATGAGAAATGCTGTTTTATAATGAGAGCCCTAGGCAAAGACATACAGAGACATGTCTTAAAAAAATCTGTCATTATATATTCTCCTAGTAATACTGCAGTGGGAGAAGCATACTAAGAACGTGTGCTCTTTGAAGAGGTCCAGGCAGTTCTTTAATGTTTTGGATAGAACTTGCATCGCTTTGTGATATAGGATAAAACCTACATCCTGACATTTTGTATTCAGAGATGTTATCATGCAACCGGCAACTGTTTATGTGGATTTCTACAATGGCTTTGTTTCTTCATAAACAAACATTGATACTTGAAATCAGGCAGAATCAACATTGACTGTAAAAAGTTTTGCAAGAGATTTTAGAACTAGAGCGCAGCAGATACAACGACTAAGTGTTGATGCTCTTTAGCTGCCCCATTACAGATTCACAGCAATCTAAAGAGATAAAAAAGCAGATGTGAAAGACTATTACAAAAACTTGTGCAACTGCTGGGTGTGTTTCTGACTTAAATGAACTCCTGAATGGATGGTTCAATAAGTGTCATGTTAAAGTTCATATCCCGGATGATATTTCTCACCCACTTTGCGCTATACTGATGTAACACAGGAGTTGTTTCAGCAATAGGTGTGCACTTCACAGTGTCTGCAGAGAGTTTCAAGCTGCAGTTTGTTCCTGGTGCAATGAGCCATTGGAATGAAAACTATGGAGTTGTGGCTCATCCACCATGTTAGCGTGGCTTTCCAGTTGTATAGGAACTAGATATTATTTACCGTTTGTGTCTATGCGTCATTGAAGTATTGCATGTGTAATGAGCCCTGTTATTCTCTCACCTGTGTACTTTATCATGTACATAAAGTCATTTCCCACTAGAAGCATGTGAATACGCACTGATAAAATAACATTCCAAGAAGAATTAGGATTACAGTTTAAATCTCCACTAATCTTATAATATATTTTTACATATTTAGAATATATTTATTTTGACAGTGGATTAAATGAATAAATGCAATGTGAAAGGAATCGCTCTTACCATCAGCTCTTTATAGAGAATTTTAACATCTTTCAGCTCATTGTTTTGGTTTTGCAGCCCACAACTTTACTGTTTGGTTCAGTCTCACCGCTCTCATCTGTTCCCAGCTGGGAGCTGTTTTCAGCAAAATAGCTCTGATAAACCCGATGTATGCTACTTGGCTAGCACCAAATGGCAGGCTGTAAAACACTGGTGGCCAGCTGGTTAACATAGTGGAGCATTTAGCAGCTTAAGGAAAAGATATTTTTCCCAGGAGCTGATGGAAACCAAATGAGAGTCAAAGGGAGATTGAATATTGGACATTTGTCAGGGTTGCCAGAAATACCACTCCAAATGAATGCTACTTTTGCTCTGTCTGATGGACAAATGTGTAACTGTTTGCTAACATTTTGCCTTTACAGTTTGTTGTGGTGATGATATGTCAGTTAGAGCTCAACAGTTAGACAACTAATTGATCAGTCGATCAACAGAAAAATAATTGCCCACTACTTTGATAATCGATTATTCGTTACAGTAAATTTAATGTAAATCATGCAAAAATGGCAGACAATGCTTATCTGCTATTCTGTTTTATATCGTATATAACTGAGTATATGTGGGTTTTGGAATGACAAAACAAAGCATTTAGTCAATTTGGACTTTGAGAAAGTAAAATGGACATTTTTCACTATTTTCTGTCATTTTATAGACCAAATAATTAATCGATTAAATTAGAAAATAATCAGCGGATTGATCGGTAATGAAAATGGTTGTTATTTGCAGCCGTAATGTCATATGTTTACAACTTACAAATTAATAGTGGTTAAGGAGGAACCAGATGCAGCTCAGCTGAAGGATTAAGTTTGGGTTTGTTTAGCAGGGTCAATGTATACGCTTCGTTTTAAATGGCTGTTTAGTCCTTTCATACCCATTTGTCCTTGTCACTCTGCTCTTAGCCCATCTATGTGACATTATCAACTAGCCAGATAGTGTGTTTTGGTACTGATGGCTGTCACTAGTGATTCTCTCCTACACATCCTCAGCATCACACAGGCAGCTCTTGTTTTAAAGCTAATTAAAAATTTAGACAACACAACGTTGTAAACTGATTATTGCACCCAAGTTCCACCTGCAGTGCGAAGATGGCCTAGTGAAGAAATGGAGCAACCAAAGGAGAAAAAAAGAAGAAGAAGAAAATCAATAGTCCACTCTGCCTCCAACATCTTAATGCTACTCTCAGTGGAGAGGGATGTGTGGAAGTGATGGAGTCTCTGTCAGTTACTAGACATCAGAGGAGTTTTTAATTGAGGCCCCAGTGGGGCTGGGAGGGACATGGGAGATGTTGAGAGAGAGCTAGCCTGGCCGGTGTTAGATGAGGTGGACAGACCAGTTGTGAGACAGTACTGTCGCCCACTTTCATCCCTCTCCCAGACTGGGGCTGGGCAGTATGACATGAAATTTATATCAAAGTGTATGTTGAATATTGATAGTAATGACGCACAGTGTATGTTTTTTTTTCATAATTTCAACCAAATGTGATTCAAATGCAGGACAGTTTATCACCTGAAGTTAAAGTTATGATCAGTTAACTATTCTATGAGCAATATGTAGTACTTGTGCATGCAAAAATGAGGACAGCAGTCCAAACAGCAAATTGGAGCCATAGTCTGTGTATGAAATTGGTTGAAAACCAGGTTGAAATCCTATTTAATACGTTTCCCTCCTCCCCAGACTTGGGGAAGCTTGGGATGGCTGCAGGAACACTGCAGGAGCACAAGACAAGCACATCATCATAATTTTCAATAAAAAGGGAGGATGAGTCCTACACTTCAGGTTGATCAGCAGTTTATGGCTCAATTGTCTGTCAATGTAAAACAAAGCCTGTTATCCTGAAAACAAAAGCCCACTGCTCTGAAAATACACACTCTGGAGTTTGAGTTCAGTGGCTGCCTGCCTCACTGTCTGCCAGACTCCGTTAACATATTGCTCAGTTTAACCGTTACAAACATTTACTCCTTCTACAAGATTATCAATGATTTCTCACAACTCATAAACAGACACTTTGTCATTCAGCGAACATTCAGCATTTATTTGAACTCTAATTGATGACATTGTGGGAGACACTGTGGCTGTAACATTGTTGTCCAGATGCAAGTATTTCAGCATGTTTCTTTGAGCTCTGATCATGGTCATTTTAGGATTTATTACAGTAAATATATTACAGATTTCCCTCTTTATTGTTAGATAGATATTATAGCACATCAATATAGAAATTAGATTAGAAAAGACTTTCATACCTGGTGGAAATTAAGAGCTTATCACACTGCGCAGCTGTGTATGTGTCTGTTTGTTTCACTTTTTCACAACAGCTGTTCAGGATTTAGTTTTGGGTGAAGTGCTTTGTGAGTCTTTTTTTTTTTTTTATGTGCCATGGATCCTGTATTTTCAGCATGTCCTTCCACAGCTGACTTGTCTTATCATTAGGACAGGGACCCTGGCAACTATGTCTGCATTGTGGTTCTTCTCTTTACACCAGTGCCAGTGCTGCTTGTGTCAGAGCTGGAGCATGCTCCACATACTTGCTGACATATTTCCTCATGGTTTGCTCCTGACTCCATTGAGCTGTCTAACTCCATTTCTTCACCCGCCCTTTTCTTAGCATGCAAATGTGCATTTGTTTCAGTGTAAAAGGGAAGTGTATGCTCACTGGTTAACATGCAGTGAGCTGATGCTCGCGGTGCACTTTGACGTGACATTTAAAATCCATTCTGTACCAGAACAAATGGTGTAGCCAAATCCACATCGGGGCACGTATCTCCACCGGTGTGGAGTTTATTGTGGTTATACTGCCCACCTCTACCCCAGGCCATTGTTTATATATTCCAGCACGGAGCCATTACATATTCTCACCCCCTCTCTGCCTGTAACGTAGCCTCTGCTTTGCTAACACGACAACCATGCAGTTTGCTCGGAGCTGTATATTCAGTTAATTAGCCAGTCTACTGGGTATGGGATTACCTTCAACTGTAAAGATGAGAAAATTCACTCTAACCTTGCCCTCGGCATATCTGAGTAAGACTTGAAATCACCCTTTGAATGTACCTGTGACTTAGCTTCCCCCTGCTTCCCTCCCAGGCAAATAAGTTACTGTCATATACTGTTGTTCTGGTTGTAGACTAACACACAAGTGCTTTGTGATGGTTATTGAGATCACTTCAATTATTGACTTTTACTCATTTGTTTTTATGACACTATGACATTTTAAAAAATGTAGCACCCTTATCATTATCATCATTATCACTTGAATTATTAATGCCAGTCACATAAATCTGTATGTGTATGTTGTAATATTATATGTAGTAATAGTAAACATATAATCATTTTAATGTATGCTTCAGCATCAACCTGCAGCCTGGTAGTTTTTTCAAATAATATGTAAATATGTATGTTTATAAAACACACATATGATTAAATAAGAAAAATAAAGGGTAGCTCAACATGCACATGTAGCACTTAAAGTCACCAGTGGTCTATCTATACCCAAAACCTATTTTGAATATTAAAGGACCAGTTTGTAGAATTTAGTTGCATCTAGTGTCCCTGATTGGTTCACAGAGCCTATTAATTTCAAATTAATTTTAATTGATTAATTTCAAAGAGTTAAAACACATGGCCACATTTTTGCAGAGGTCATCATCGTATACACATGAGATATTGTCTTAAAGATACTATCTTTGGTGCAAAGTTATATGTGGCTACAGTTTGTTCAACTAGTTTTCAAGTGTGCAGCTTGATATTTCTGTGGTGACAATGTCAAGAGCTGTCATGCTAACTTTTGAGTATGATGATTCAGATTGTTAAGGTATTAATTGGATTCTTCAATACACCAGATGATTTTTTCTTGGTCTGGACTCTGATTTATCAACATGGATTAGAATGAAATAATAACTTCTCACCCAACTATGTATATGCTATTGATAATTTGATTATAAACAATTAGCTTGTAATACAACAGTAAGCACGTGTCATGTCATGAAAAATTGACTATATATTATTATTAGAACTATCCGATAAATTGGGCTTTTTGCATTGTGTCTTATAGCCATCCTGAGTCAAACAATGCTGCACTGTTTTGCATTTCCATGACCACTGTTAATTTGCTGAGCTGTACACAGTCACACCTGAGACTGCAGTGGGGCCAAAGCATCCTCCCACCTCCAAGCAGCTTACTGTGACATCTTCCGGACCGTGGCCAACCCGTGACGACGCCCCTTTCTCTCCCTCTCTAATAAGTGTGTCTTGAGAGACTCAACTCGTGTGTTGAGAGAGATTGACATTTTTAAAAGTCTCTGTGTGTTCAGCTCTCAGTACCTTTGTAGCCTCTAAATTAATCTCTGTGGTTTGAAGTTTAGTTTCCCTCCTGCGTTAGCTTGATTGGAGTTGTGTTAAGTTACTACTGATGAAAACCCAACATTTCCTGATTTCGCTGCTTCATAATCAAAGCTTTTGAATTATGAAGAATATATACAATCCTTTATTCTTCTTTATTATGAAGAATAAAGGATTGTGTATTTGCCATTTTACAGCCACTCAACTCCAGCTAAGCACATCCTTAGCTGAAAGATACACCTTCAAGCAGGTAGCCCTGTTGTAATTGAGATGCAGATCCCTACCATGCTGGGCTGACGTACAGATTCAAACCGAGTCAAGCCAACTCATTACAAGTGCATGGAAAAAGAGGACTCTGTGTTTTAGATGAAGAAATATTGTAACATGTTTTGGATGGCCACACTCAGACAACTTTTGATATCATTTTGCTGTCACACAGAACTGATCTAAAGTAAACAGAGGTCAGTGTTTGACGGACTGCCATGGAGGAAAGTCTCTCATTTTCATCCAGACATGCAGATACTGCAGATTTACAACAAGCCACAATAATCCAAATTCATATCCAGCATTGATCTGACAATTACAACTCAAGCTCAGTCTGTCTTTATGTCTCGTTGTAACCTTTCTCAGTAGTGTGTGACTAGTGGACGGCAGGGAATATTCATCTGTGTATCAATCAGATTAAAGTCTGACTCATTTTATAGAGGAGGTAACCTTACCACACCAACTCATCATTCTAAATCCATAGCACTGCACTATAGGCAGAGTATCAGTGGACTGTGAGCCAACCTTCCAGTGGGGAAAGGTCAGTGGCAGCCTGACATGTCTGAGAGACAGCTTACGACTTGAGAGTGGACTAATACCACAAAACCTCATTGTGATTCCAGCCCAGCCCAGCATTCATGCAGTTACCAGCTCAGTGCCTGCTTGCTTGCGAACCCGCAAACTCATTCACCTGCTTGTTTTTTGACCTACTCAGGTCGGTTGGTCACTCACCTGCTCACCCCATCCCTCCAACCTTCACTGACTCACTAACTCATCCACCTTTCTCTCCTGCTTACTCTCCACCACTTCCCCCACCACCACCAGATGGCTTTTATAGTTCTCCTGCTGAGAAAAAAAGAGGGCTGTTAGAAACTTTATTCCAATAAATGCAGAGCCATTACTCTGTTTTAATGTGCACGTCTGCACATCATACACTCGTGTTTGCCACGAGCCCATGGCGTCAAGGGAAGGGCAATAATGTCAGACAAATTGTGTAAGTAAATGGGCGCTAGGTCGTCCTAGAGACGAGCGCATTGCCTGCCTGCATGCCAATAAGACAGTGAGGTAGCATCTCACTGAAAAGCAATTTATTGAAATGCAAAAAGAGGAGAGAAGGCTCACAGCAAAGTTGCTGACAGGACAAAAACCTGTCGCCATACGTCTCAGTTTGCCAAGTTTTCCCTCCACAAGTGAGCTTCTTGTCCTCTCCCAGAGAGGAGAGGTGTTCCCTAGAAATATTGCGAGAACAGCTGGTGTGCCTGTGTGGTCACAAGCTTTTCATGCTGGTGCTGGATGAGGAGGGTTCACAGGTTTTGATGGACACCTCCGAGGTTGATAATAAAGGCTGCTAATTGAAACTGAAGCTGAAACAAATTCAAAGTCATTCGTTCAATGTAATCCTAATATTCATGCTCATGTTTTCATTCTGGCTAATCCGTGTCCTCTGACACCGAGGCCATCTTCTTTCCATTAGCACTGCTGTTATTGTTTCTGCCAATCTCTTTCCTGTGAGATCGGCCGTGCTACACGGAAACAGAATAAAGAAGTTTAAATCACCAATGTCGGCGAGCCTGTTTGCACTCGCTGAGGTAGTATGCATCAATCACCCCACCAGTGTTGGGTGAATGTGATTTAAGTGTGAGCTCCTGTTTTGTCTCACTGAGTTTTATATCTCATTCACTTTACTGTTTCTTCCCTGCCTTACTGTATTGTCTGAATGAATGTCTTTATTTCTGCCATGTGACTCATTTTTAGAGAGATATATAAGCCTATTTCCAGTCCTGGGCCTGGCTGTGCCTCTCTGGTCTCCAGGGCTGCATAGGCCCTCCAGCAGGGCTGGGTCCTGCTGCTGCACAACCCCTGGGCTAGCCCCTAGTCCACCTCACTCTTCTGTGATCAGCACTCCTCCTCTACTGGTCCCCCCCTCTCTCTTCCGCTATTTTCACAACCAGGCAGAATAAGGCCAGGTTGTTCATCCTGACAATGAAAGAAAAACCTAATTGACTCTTCCTCTCCTCTTCCTCATCCCTCCAGCTTGTCTACAATGAGCCTTGAGGCTCTTTTTAGCCTGAAGCCATCCTTCTGTCAAGGGACATTATTCTCCTTTGGTCACAGCTTAAGAGGCTAGGTTTCTTCTAGGCAGGTAAAACTGGGCTGACAGTTGGAGAGAAAGCAGCTTTGATCTCCACTGTCTTCACATTGCAGAACCAAGATGACAGGCTAGGGAGTCTTAGGAGCACTTTATTCCACCAAAGGTGCTGGAGAGAAAACACTCAGGCTTGTAAAAATGCCTGCAAATCTTGGCTCTCACATTCACTGAAGCCCAAACAATACCTAAGCTGGCCCCTTGCGACTCCCCTATAGTGTCTTCCAGAGACTAAGGGAGCCTCATTTCTCACTGGTGATGTGCCCTGTGTTAGAGGCTCCATATGGAGGTGGTGTTTTATCATACTCTTGCCTGCCCCCATTAAATATCTATTTTTACCTTAGCAGTCTGCTGTGGCCTCCTATGATACACAAAACACCTACGGTGTGGCACCACCTATAAGAAGTAACAGTAGAGGATATGCTCCAGGTGTGGTCGATATAACCTATAAAAAATGTTTCAAACAAATTGAAGATACATTTGTAGCTACAGTAGTACATTTTCATTACGTATCATTTTTGAAGAAATTTGATGGGGCACAACAACAAAAAGCTGCAAGGGATGGACATAATAGCACATCATATTATATGTACAATATAATAGAATATCATACATCAGTGCCATTTTATAGCCTCTAAAAATGCCACAGTGTAGTCTCAATGCCTCACAGGCAGAGTTTCAATAAAACTGGACATTTTAAATAGGCTGTTATTCTGAATCTGCATTATACTGTGCAGGTGGTCTGGTAATTGTGTCCACCTACTGGATCGATCAGTAATGTATGAGACAGATGTGACCTCTACATGTTCAGACAGCTGTGGACTGTGGACATTCTTATGGCCACAATACATGGGACGGGGACATTATATAAACCAGTAACAAGCATACCAGAAGCTAATAGTCCTTGATCATATAGCACAGAAAGCAAACTCTTCAACAAATTTCCAAATAAGAGAGAATGCAGATGCTGGTGATCTGCTCATTCTAAGTGTTAAAATAATAATTTTGACATTTTACATGACCAAAATACATATGATACATATATGAAAAGAATAATTGGTGATGTCACAAATCAATAGGGAAGGGTCCATGGAAAATGATGGGAGCAAACTCTGCTGCATGTTGCTGCAGACAGTGCCAACATGCAAACTTTGCCAAGTGCAGCTTTATCGAGACACATCAAACATATGGAATCCAATAAAAACAAAATTCATAAATGCTGCATGCAGTTTAAATATGCTGAAGTGTGCAGAATTTCATCTTCTTTCATGTGGTAGTAAAATATCTGACAAAAAATGGAAAGATCGACTGTATCTATAGTGTCATTTTATGTACACTGACAGTGTTCATACTTCAGCCCCTTTCCATTTTATGTTTACTAGTCATTGAGTGTTGACATCAGCAAAAGTGGAAGGATGTAAATACAGACAGGAACCCTGGTGAGTGTGTGACATTTAGGTCTGTTATTATGATCATCTTGTTTCATTCTCTATGATATCATGTCAGCTCGTTATAGACACCCATTTTCCACATTTTTATGTGTATTCTGATATGTGCTACATCTTCATAGTATCTAGAAAATACCCAGTGTGTGAAGTGAAGTTTGCCCTGTTTGGTGCAGCTCTGAGATCTCTGAGACTCTCGGTAATGTGACAGTGCAGCCCAAAGCACTCCATCCTTACCCTTGCACAGAGGGAATAGGGAAAAGGGGAAAGAGAGGATAGGTAAACAGAGCCATTAGAGACAAATCTATTTCTGAAGAAAACAAAATCACATCATCAAACAAGAGAAAAAGAAAAATATGATCCTGCAGCCCTTTGGGCCCCAGCGTAGCAATGATAGCCGACTATGGCATTTGTCTTTATCAGTCTGCCTTGAGGGAGGGAGAGCGTGGTGGGAAGGTGTGAGAATAAAAAGAGAATGAGAAAGACAATGGAAACAAAGAGCACCATGTCTTCTTTACTCGTCACAAAGAGCTCGACACATTTGTTACTTTTCTGACTTCATGAGATATGAACAGCTTGTGTATGATTATTCCTCTTTCATACATGTTTTGTGGTTCGCTGTTAGTACAAAGTGGCTCTCAGATGGTCATTCTTTAAATATAACAGAGTGAAGGGCTCAGTGGACAGCGAGCCACAGCATCATCAGTCATGACTAGCCCGGGGAGGCATACGCAGCTTCATCAAAATGACAAGATTGACTTTCCAGATTTTATCCTTTCTCTCTGACATTTGGTTGTTTATCCTGCTTTGCAGTAGCAGTACCACAGAGTCTTTATAGTGGCTTGTGTATAGAGAGACTCTTTTGAAATAGATATATATGGGTAAACAGACTATGGAGACCCAAAAATAGGTTAAAGTAATTACAGGAAATGTATATTAACATGTCATGTACATTAATATCTGCCTCAGCAACAATTGCCTCTATATTAAGTTATCAAGGTAATTTATCATTATATAACACCAAGTTGCACAGCGAAAAGAAAGCTTTTGCTCAACCATATATAACATATATACAAATAATTAAAATCAGAATAGATTAGGATAAAATATATAGTATGACAAGTATGTATGACAACAAATATATACAGTTTCTTTCCAGAGTGCCCCATGGGACCTAAATTTGGAAAAAATATGAACAATATTCTATGGTAAGAGAAAAATTATTTTATGATTCTGTTTAAAGTGTGTCACAAATTACACACATGTTTTTTGTCAATTTAAAACATACTTTTACAAGTCAAGTCACTTTGGTATTCTGTATAGCCAGGAAATAATTCTGTAGTGCATTTTTTGAATTTATGTCTGGTTGAATGTAAACAGCAGCAACAAGACAGCAATGATAATATCTTTACATTAAAAAGTTCAGTGCGGGTGAAACTTTATCCATCCCCTTTGACTGTGTTTGTGCACGAAGCATCACCAATGTAAACACAGAGTCCTCCTCCCCTCATCCTGCTGGAATATTGTGTGTTGCATCTTGTCAGATTAGATTACAGTCTGCCTCTAAAGTCCAACAGCGTGATCCAAAATGTGATAGAGCAGGTCTCTGTAAGATGTGGGCACAAAAGTCTCTGCTTTCCTGTTGCTTGGCCATTTCATACGTTTCATTTTCCTGAATGGACATTAGCCAGGAACAGCCTTCAGTCCAAGCTGGGTTAGCGTGGCTCTTATACCTGCTCTGCCCCTGGGGTGGTTCATGGTGGTGCATCTAGCCGATCTGGCTGGGTGGTTGAGAGACGCCTTGTGTATTGTTGATGGTGCTCTTTATTCCAAACTCCAAGCTTCCTTTTCCAGTGCCTACAAGTGTATTTCTGGCACAAGTAATATGTGTTTCAGCGATGAAGCTGAAAAATAACTGAAAAGCAAAAATATGTTGGCATTTGAAAGAGCTATTGACTGCAGCACCTACATGTGCTGCTTTTGCCACCACTGCTCTCATAGGTATTTGGATAGGGTTTGAACTGAATGCTTATGTCACAATGCTAACAATGCTCACAATGACAATGCAGACACGCTGATGTCAAGCAGGTATAATGTTTACCATCTTAGTAGAGTGATTTAGCATGCTAACATTCGCTAATTAGTGTTGAACACAAAGCACAGCTGAGGCTATTGAGAATGTCATTATTTTTGGAAGTGCTCGGTCATAAACTAAAGTACAGTATCAGACAAATTCAAGCTTTGATGCCATGATGAAGTGAAGAGATCACCAAAATTATTATGATTCATCCTCAGGAGGACATGAATTTAGTGATCTGTCCAATAGTTGTCAAAACAACAAAAATGAACCTTACGGCGGTGCTAGAAGAAAAGGCATCCCCTGAGGACTGTCAATGTCTGTAAAAAATGTCACACCAATCCAGCCAATAGGTGTTGAGATATATCAGTCTGGACCAAAGTGGCACACTGGCCAGCAGACAAATATTCCCATCCCAAGCCAAAAAAGCATGGCTAAAAACAACAGCAGAATAAAGGTTGAACAGGTTTTTTTAAATGATCCTTTTTTATCATTGGTGAGTGCATGTCTGCCTCTCTATGGCCCTCTGCGGCCTTTCATTAATGCTATTTTCGTGGGACAATCAGGTACATCTGTTTCTCAGCATCACATGGACTGAATTTCCATCTGAGAATTCATCACCTCCAAAAGGATGCCTCTATTTGCCCTCCATCTTGGCTCGGCTGTATTATAGCCTGTCTGCCTGTCTTCATAGCTGATGCCAAGTCCTTACAGATGCTTCATCATTTCCTCTTTCCAATGCCAGTCATTTTTCAGTCTTTTTTTGTGTGTGTGTATTATTATTATCTGCCCAGAGCGGGCACTCTCTGAAGGAGCCCTGTTTGTGCTCCAGCCAGGCTCACAGCTATTTAGTGGCTCTGCTGTGTTCTTTTCTTCTCCCTCTGTTCAGTTTGAATACCCCAGGGAAATTTGGCTGTGTCTCTGATATCTTTTCTTTGTCCTGCTGACCAGTTTCTATTTCTCCTCGTCAATTTGCAGTTTGCCAAGATACTGTCAGTCATTTTGATATCTAATTGTCTCCGAGGTGTTTTTAGTGCAGTGCTGTCCGAAAGATATAGCTGTCATTGTACTCATCAAAAAATTCTAAATTTACATGTTTGTGTTTTTTCTTTTACCTTGTTCCTATTTAGAATATATTACTAAATATTGGCATTTCGTTCTTGTTATTGAATATTAAAGCAAACGCATCAGATCTTCAGACATCTGAGCAATGTGTAGCAGAAGGCAGGGGGTGGGACAGTTAGTGCCAACATCCTCTTAAAGCTGTGCCAATGCTGTTTGAGTGAAACGACAACACAGTCTTGTGCGACTGGTGAGCTATCTGCCATCTGGACTCAATTGAAAGACTCAAGTGTCTTAATTGGACGCTAGTAAAGAAGCTCTTACTCCGTTCACATAAAGCAAAGGTTCACACACATTTCAGTTTCCTCTGAAAGTCAAACCTAATACGACAACGCTGACGATGATGACGAGATGATGATGATGGCAATAATCATCATCAGTGTCATCATGTTATGCTTTAGTGGTTCTGCTGTCTGGATAATTTGGGATTTTTATGACAACGAACTCTAACAGAAAAAATTGTCAAATGGTGAAAAAATGGTGATGGATACAGCGGTGACAGTTGTGCTTCTTATTTTAGCTCTGCAAGAGTGAATAATGAGGCTGTCCCTCCTCTTCCCCCCCTTTCTTTCTCCCTCTGCCCTTTGCTTCAGGTCAGAACATCGCGTTCCCCCCGGTGGCTCTGTGGGTAACTGTTGGCCTGGCCGTGTGTCTGCTGGTGCTGCTCATTGCCCTGGCTGCTGTCTGCCGCAGGAAGATCAAGGAGAGCTGTGAGGAGGCCAGGAGAGAAGGTAAAGGGAATGGAGGAGAGGGGGAGAGAGGGAGGTGAAGGGGAGTGGTGGCCCTGCACATTCTACACCAGTGTATATTTTCACAAGGAGTACAATTCATTTGTGATGACTCTCTTGGAAATCCATGTTTAATCCTCAAGGTTAGATAAAAGCATGTTTTTGGGCTGTCTTTCCTTCATTAGGGGCAATATGAAAAGTTAATCTCAGAGCAGTGACAACTTTGGAGCTATATGCACAAAAAGGATAAAGTAATGAAATGATTTTCTGTTTTTTTTTGGGGGTTTTTTTCATTCTTGGAGTGTGTTGGCTTACTGCGTACACAGTTCAAGGGCTTGCTGAATAATGGATGCTAACCTATCATGCTCTCAGGCCCTTTCAACCCTTCTCAGGGCCTTCGTTAAAATGCAGAAGGCCTCCTTAAAGTCTTCACATAGTGGGCCAGTAGATGATATGCATAATTGCGACGTGTTGCCTCGATCATGTGGGAGGCACAACGAGAGCGGGAGAGATAGAGCAGAAAGCAGTGATGAGATGTTAACTGCTCAAGGAACTTTGAGAATCCAGAGGGAGTTCTGCTTAATGCGTATAGGCAGGATCTCGGATGGTGGGACACATATCTTCGGCAAAGAGGAACATCATTACTTGGGTCCAGTAATTAGCGTTGCGGAATAGCTGAGGATCGCCGCAAGTGCAAAGAGAAAAAGTTTTGAAATGAGATAGATAGTGCAGAGCCACCAGCTCTGCTGTAATGAGATCCGCTCAGAGTGGAGGAGACATTTAAATAAAGGTCAGCCAGTGTCTGCACCAGGGCCCAGAGGTTTGAAAATAAATATGGAAGTGACACAGACTCAGAGGAAAGAGTAAATAGCTCCATAGAACATATGAAATCAAATGAAATGGAAAGACAGAAATATAATGCAGGTCTTCCCACGGGCAAAAGGCTCTGAGGGTTGTGGGGCCCTTTTCTTCAGTGGAGTGGATGAGGTGCTGCATTCTCCGCCTGCAGCCCTGACACCGAAGGCGGGGATTGATTATGTGGTCATCCACTGTCCGCCTTATTGAAATGTTAAGTCTTATTCTGTCCCCTGCCAGCAATGCTTCTGCACTCTTTGGTGTTTTCCAAGCACGAAGAGTGGGAACGCTGACTTTATTCACATATCATGCGGACTCTTATACTCCTGATAGAAAGATACTGTATGAATACAGATGTGGAGGGGGGCTTAAAATAGGATTGCTATGCACATATCCAGAGCTGTGGGGAGGGCGGAAGCAGGGAAGTGCAACCTAATTGTGGTTGTCTTATCTTTTAATGGCGTTCCTGGGTATGGCCAGATTGAAGTTGACTCTCTCTTCACTGTGTCTGGGTAGCGAGGGTGGAAGGGTCAGTAAAAGTGGAGAAGTGAGTAAGTCATTTTTCTTCCCTGTCATAATGTATGTGGAGAACCCCAATGTGTATTGTAACGGAGCAGAGCAGGTCGTGGTATTGCTGCTGGAAGTGAAAGCCTAATTCCAGGGGCAGTGTTGTGTCTCAACACCAGCAAGGCTCTGTTCTCACTGATATGTTTTTTTTTTTCTTCTTCTTCCTCTGTCCTTCCTTACATAATGACTGTGACTATGTATCTAATATATGCTTTCACTGACCTATCCAGGGCCACTGTTCCATTTCTCCAAAGCTTATTTTACATTTAGATAAGCATATGATTTAATCAGAGCTACGCTTGGAGATCATGTGTAGGTGATGGGGGACGGAGCTCCCCTGTGTGACAGATGAAAGTCATGAGGGAAAGTAGTGTTTCCCCCAGGGTTTTTTTTTTTTTTTTTTTTTTTTTTCTTTTTTACCACAGAGATGCATGTGTTTCGCAGGAGTTAACACTCAGATTTACCACGGACCAAATGCTGTGATTGATCGCCTTTTTGTGCATGAAATTGCAGACATGTAAATTTATTTCTCTCCAAATCTACAGTATGTAGAAAAAAGGCTTGTGAATAAACAGACGTTTATAAAATCCCTGGAAAACACTGGCAAAAGAAAGCTGTTTATTTCTTTTAAATGAGCAAAATTGTTTCATTTTTGTCATCAAGAGTTGATATTCAAAGGAGAGAAAATGAATTAAAGCCTACGCAGCTCAAATGCTGCTGTCATTAAGCCTTATGTCCTAATATGCACAAAGGATTTAAAAAAGAAGAAGGCCCTGCTGTTTCTGGGGTGTAACAATGAATTAATTAGGCTCACTAATCAGTGTATTTATAGTACTATAGGTTTACTAACTGGGGCCATTTGCTTTTGCTTACATTTTAAATACTCATGAAGTCACAGCAGTGCTAGAAGAGATTCAGCAGCAATGCTGCATCACTTCGGTGCAGGGGAAAACATAGAGGCAGAAGGGACGATGAAGAGAAGCAGTAGCTTCACTGAGTAGCCGTTTCTGTCCCCTGATACTCTCGTCTTTTATGTGGTTTGTCCAGCTTTTGCGCTTAAGCCATAACCAGCCTTCTTACCCCCCACACATTTGGGATACAGCCAATAGGGGCATAAAATTGTAACATTCTCAATGTACAAGGGAAGCAGTTCTCACTCTCAGCCCTGTGGATGCCCTCGCCTTCACCCCGACTTTAAGGTGCCTTTAAATGAGCCTCACTCTCCTGTCAAAGCCCTGCCCCCCAAGGTATTTCCACTGCTGCTACAGTGGTGGGACTGTTAGTCGATTTGGAGGTGTTGAATGAAACGGTGAAGGTAAACAGGCTCACACATCTGTGTGGATGTTACACCACATTTCTAAAGATGTGAAGTATCGAGGTATCAAGGTCATTTATTTGTCATTATACAACGAAGAGTTGCACAACAAAATGAAAGTTGTAGTCCCTTCATGCTACACACAAAGAACATATATACAAATAATTAATGGAACAGAATCGAAAAAAGCATAAACTGAAACAATATACAGCTATTTATATACATATACACATATATACGTATACACCAAGGAAATAATTCTGTTGAGTATTTTTTAATTTTCTCCTCAGGGAATATGAACAGCACAAAAGAACACAAAAGAAATTCTTAAAGGTTGAAACCATTTCTGGAAGAATGTATAAAAATTAACAAAAAATATATATATAAAAACATAATATTCCAAGAAACTCTTCAGAATATAAACAGCAGCAACAAGGAAGTGATGATAATATGGACAACATTAAAAACTTTACATCTGGTAAACACTGTCACTCAGACTTTGACTGTGTGTATGACACCAACCATCGCTGTTGTAAATACAGATGTCCACCTCCCCTAGTCCTGCCCAACTTTTGCGTCCTGTCCACTCGTCAAGAGCGACAGCTTGATCAGGGATATTGTGGTGGAGCAGGTCTCTGTAAGATGTGTCTCTGATTTCCTGTTGCTTGGCCACAGCCATTTTGTCCACTTCACCCTCCCCTGACCAGACATTAGCCAGGAGCACTTAAGCATGGCTCTATCCCAGCTCCCCTCCCTCTCCTCCTGGGCCATTTCGTCCGCTGGATGGTTGGAAATGATCGTCAAGATCCCCTGTTCTTAATCCAGACATCGCACCTCCTTATTCCAAAGCCTATGAGTGTATTTCTCTCATCGGTTAAAGCAATAAAACTGAAAAAATAACTAAATAACTAAACTAAAATAAAAATGTTTGAATGCAGTGCCCTTGCCATGGAAAAATGGCCACTAAGGTGCTTTTATTCTCAAAATGTACACAAAAGGTTAACTAAAATTGTGATTTCCATTCAAAGTTGCCAATATAATAGCATCTTAGAACCTGCACTGACAGTGTGCTGGGAATAACATTTTATGTGATTCTATAACATTGGATTTCAAAACACAACAAAACAGAAGAGAAGCTAAAGAATGTGCTGTGGGTAGACTAGTGCATACTGTACAGACTGGAAATCTGGAAACTCAGCGTGTTCTGCTGCTGTAATAATAAGGATTTTTGCTTAATTTCCCCAGAGGATTTTAGTCTCTGCTGTCAAAGTCAAGTAAAATCAGGCAAACGTACAAGAATATAAACAAATGAATTGTGATGCCTTGACATTTAATTTTGTTCAATTATCAATTTAATCTTGTGTCTCAGACACTAAATAGTGGATCTCGGGCCCAACTGCGGTGAAAATGGTGTCACAGAATTAATATCAGCCACTTGGATACCCTGTCACAGGCCTATTTTTAGCCTGTATGTGTGTGCGTACATGCATGCCATGTGTGTATGTAAGTGTGACAGCCATCACTGAGTTGCCTCCCTAACTCTGTTGACAGTGGGTTTTCAGAGAGCCAGCAGCTAAAGCCTAATGTGATTACTGTCTTTGTGAAAGGGCTGGATAAGAGGTGAAGGGGTGGGTATGGCTCTGCGTGTGTGTGTGGGTGTGGTCGTGTGTGTGTGTGTGTGTGTGTGATTATATATGGTGGGGGCACCATTGTGTGCAGCTTGGTCGTCATATAGCTCTCTCACTGCAGCTTGTCCTTTGAGCTGTGAAGGATCAGCTTCACCATAGGCTTGTGATGAAGTGACTACATTGTGTGCCTGCCTTTGTAGTGTGGCTCCCACTGATAATGACTCCTCTGTCTTCCCCACAGCTGAAGAGGCCAAGGAGCTGGAAGAAGAGGAGTCAAAGACAGGTCAGCCAATCCACACCTGGTCAAACCTCAGCCTCTGCGCACATCAGGGACCTGCTGTATGTTTTAGCTAGCACTGCAGCTGTGCCGGCACTCATGGAATATGCTGGTCAGGAAAAAGCAGCAGTTGGAAAAATCCACTTAATAAAGTTTCACATCCTTTAGGTAGAACTGATACTGAAAAATTTAAATATGTTTAATCTTTTGCATTCTGCACTGTGAGCTGTGTAATCTTGCAGGGCTGTAAACACTGTCAGGGAACGGGCAACAGTGTATTTTATCCACCAAAGACAACTGAAAAAAGAATCAGTGTTGTATCAAGTAGAGGGGCTGAGCAGACTGAACCTGTAAACAAGACAATTAATCCTTTACACATGCAAAATCTCATTGAAAACTTCAATCTAGAGCAGCCCTACTAACACACTGCATTGCAGGAACATAGTTGCGATGTAACTTTTGTCACATGTGACACTGTGGCAACACTGTGGACTATTATTCAGCAGTGGAATATCACTTTAAATGTCGCCAGTATGTTGCAGGAAAGTAATTGCAACATAACTTTTGCAACATGTGATGTTGTAGCAAGTTACCAAGTGAAAATCCAGAGGGTCCTCACCAGCAGGTTTTTTTTTAAATGCTGCCGATATCTTGTCCCTACTTTTCCACCAATTTTTGGAGATGTTGTGACATTTTAGCAATGTTGCAGCAACATCATTATATAAAGTACAGGAAATGTCACATAGAGGATGTTGAACAGATGCTGCAAATCACTGAATACCTGTTACGTTGCAATGTTTCAACAATGTACCAGCAACATAACTAATGATAACTTTGTAACTGTAATGTTGTGGTAACAATGTTGCAGGGACACACTGTGTTTGTGGAGAGGGGACTCAAAGTCAGATTGGCATGGGGCCACTTCAACATTCAATTACTGCAAGGAATTTCTAATAATTTACTTTTTTTGTTTCCATAACTAACATATTGCTGTCATTACTAAAAAAAATACAAACTGCCATTTCTATACATTTTTATATAGCCATGCATTGAACCCAGTGATTTTTCTGTCACTATGAATTGGTCATTAATACTCCTGATGAAAATGGCTAACTGAGCATTGTGGGTTTTGTCTGTGTTTTCATCAAAGGCCACAGGGTGAAAACTCTAGTTTTGTCATGTAACTGGTCATAAATGTCACTTGATAACTTGCTGATCTGCTCTGCCACTGTGTTTGCTGATGGAGAAATATTGTTGAACAGGCAATTTTTTTCTGGACAGTTTGAGACGCCTGATCTTGAAGAACACATGTCGTATTATTTACTATGTGCAAAGCAGTGAAGTAACACAAATATCGAATAACACAAAAATCACCCACAGTTTAGTCTGTCTTCTTTCAAAAAAGAAGTCCAGGTGGCAGGATGGTACAGACCCAACGGAACAAGTAACTGAATGTTAAGTTTGTTTACTGAAGTGTGAGTGAACGCTGATGAAGCATGAGTGCACGTGAGAAATGAGACCAGCTTCAGGCACCGAATCCATTCAACAGCAACCCAGTGGCATAACTCTTCTACTTGTGTGTGTGTGTGTGTGTGTGGTGTGTGTGTAAAGTGTTTGAGGCAGAGAGAGGGAGACGGGCGCACTAATTTAGTGATGCCAACAAGCTGTTTTACATTATACGTTCCCCCAAAGCTACAGCTATAACACTGAAATCTATCTTGTCTATAAATTTAATGGTAACAAGTTCCACAAGTTCCAAGTTGCACAAAATGCCAACAATAGCACTGCTGCCGTGTCCTGCACCCAAATGATCCTGTTTACCAAGCTGAATTGATTTTGCACTGAGTCCTGGGTGAAATGTGTTATGCATATTGTTGTCGCCTGGAATAAGACGCTTTGAATTTTTATGATGAATAATCCAGCAAAATGGACAGACATCACCTGTGACAGTCTGTGCACTGCTTAGTGCTACACAGGCAAGTCACTATTCTTTCAGATCTAACTAAATCACTCAACAAAGGCAATGCCCAGAAGGAAAAATATTCCATATTTAGAAATTTTGCCCTTTGGGAAAGAGACATTTCACAACTGTTCAGAGCCGAGCATTTAAAGGAGGAAATCAAGATGAATAAGACTAAGAGTCTACAGCCATGCTAATGGCTCTGTGAGGCTGTGTAAGATAGAGTGATGCTTCAAGCTAAATGTTAATGTCAGCATGCTAACATGCTCACAATGACAATGCTAACATCATGATGGTCAATATGTATAAAGTTTAAAAAGGAAGAAGTAACTATCGTTGCTATTTGCTTTTGAACAAGATGGCAGCCCCTATAATGCCAAACTCTTAAAAATGAATTAGCATGAATTATCTGGCATTAAAAAAAAAAGTTACAGGCTTTCCTCAGTACAGATCTTTTGCTTTACAATAATGCTAGTGAACCGGGGCAAAATATTTCTCTGTGTGCTTCTTCTTCTGTGATGACAGTGATGTGAAATTTTGCTTTGTGCTTATGACCTTATGAGTCCAGAATTAATTTTGCCATTAGCAAGCAGAGCAAGCTTCTTCTGCCTGCCCAGCCTCAGCGACTACCCCTCACAGTCCTGAGCGGTTCTCCCTCAAGCGTTAATGTCATTAGAGTTATTCATTTGACTCCTTCTTTAGTCTGATTGAATTATTTAGCCTTTCTGTGAACGGCAAAGTTAATACCATGTGATTTTAATAAGCTGAGAGGTGAAGGAGAGTCTCTGAGTGAAGGGGGACAATGACTTTTATTCTCTAATGCCTCTCTCATGAATGTTTCAGAGAGATCTTTGCAGCCAGGAGCGGGGTCAGCCATCCCACAACTAGTGAGACTTAATAGTTCAGCTTTAGCTAACGGGGCTGGGGGGAGAGGAGAGCAGAGCTGGGAGTGCTGTAGTATGTCTGTACTCTTGTGACAAGACAGCAACTTGCAGCCACCC
This sequence comes from Lutjanus argentimaculatus, assembly GCA_034769285.1. Classification (NCBI taxonomy): domain Eukaryota; kingdom Metazoa; phylum Chordata; class Actinopteri; order Lutjaniformes; family Lutjanidae; genus Lutjanus; species Lutjanus argentimaculatus. The sequence goes on from JAWZSL010000002.1 coordinate 17,097,898, forward strand.
TTGCTCTCTATGCCTCTCGTCATCGTCCATGCACCTGGTTGATCCAGGTGGACATTGTGGGCGGTGAGCTGGTGAAGTCAAGCTAATGGCTCTGCCTTCTGAGATCACTCTGTAAGCACTCCAGACAGGCAGCTTTGTTTTGCCATCTGGCTCCAATTGCGCTGACAAAGGCAGAGGTTCCTGCATGAGACAAAGGAGCTGAAATGAGCCCCACTTTAATAAACCCAGGATGATGGGGAGCCACGTTTGTGTGTTATCTTAATGAGCTGTCCAAAGGAGAGCGCGCCTCCCCTTTCAAAGCCAGCCTGATTTGAACAATAACCAGTGATAACTAGGGACCTGGGCTCATTCAATTGCAATGGGGTAGGATCCCTTTGTTGCCTTTACAGCAGAGGCAAATAATGTTTAACAAACACTGGAGCTCAAATTCTGGATTTATTTGCAAGTGCTAAAGCCAACAGCAACCCTTTTGCACACACAAACGCACACTCATAGGTCCACACATGCATGCAAAGGGACATGCACAGCACACAGAAAAAAAAGCCCTGTTACTCTACTAATCTACATGCACATGCAGGGATGTGCAGTGTGTTCAGTTCTTGCTGGCTTCATCCCTCACCTCCCCACCTCCTCCCTGAAATGTGTTCAGTAATCTGAGCATGATGTGCTGTTTAGAGGGGGCTGCAGTCACGCAAGTGCGGCTCCTCCTGTCAGAAGCTGGCTTTAGTTTGTGTGCACTAGCCCCTGTCTCCCTAAATCCTGGACTCCAAGGAGTCAGGCCTTAGCAACAAGGCCCCTGGAAGAGACTGTTAGTCAGTGACCCAGTTCTTTCATAGACAAAGAATTGTTGGAAAGAACAATTTGACACGCCCTCTGAAAAGGGAGCTTCATGTGAAAAACGGTTTTATTAACCCTTCCTAACCGAAGTGAGGTCCCTTGAAGGTGGAAGATTAGGGAATATCAGGCCTTTTAAATTTGATGGTAGAAGGAAGCTCCAACCTTCACCGACTCCTTCATGCCAAGGCCACCACTGAAAGATGGATGACAGTTGCTAAAATCATATTAGAGCTGCAAGTCCGGTAGCTCATCACCCTAAACGTGTTAATTTTAAGAAGCTAGCTAGCTGAGGCTGTGTAAAGGTGACTCTGAGCAGACAGACAGAAACAAGGACAGCTGTACCAGAGTCAAAGTCACCTCTGGGCTGATTATATCCTCCCTCTGTCCTGTCTATTGAGTTATTCACACAGCAATGAAAATACAACACCTTTATGCAGGAGGAACATAAAATTCACCTTATGCCTCTCGTGGTAGTGTAGCATGTTGAATGAATAAATAAAGGAAGGAGTATAGCTGTATGTTTGTTGGAATTACATATTTTTTATTGCCTCTGGCAGTATAATCCATTATACAGTCAATTTGACTATAGTTAGCAAATTGTTTTTTTCATGTCCATTTAACCATAAAACTACATTGGATAATTAAGAATAAGTTAAGAAATTAATGTCAGAAATTTGGTTTTGTAAAATCAGGTTATTCCTCAATCTTGATTGTTGGACTTTGCATCCTGTGGAGATTTTGACCATTAGTAGTTCTATGGAATGATGTTATTATAAGCGGGTCCCATTTTGTTCATCTGTGGGCTGTGTGATGCTCATCCTCCAGGTGTACACATACTATTCCACTGATTCCACTGAGTGATAATTGGTGGCAGTAACACACAAACTGAGCAAGGCACTAATACTGGATTGTAGATGCCAGTAATGATATATCTGCATATTTTGGAGGGGTAAAAAATTCCAATATTGATATATCAGCAATGTCACTGTATGTCACTATATTGCCATGGTCACTGAAATCTGGTTATCAAACACTTGTGATAAAGATATGTAATAGAGGCAGCATATTTTTCGTCCAAAATGACAACAGGTGACTGAAACAATAAACTTCACCCCAAAAACAACCAAGTGTAGAGGCTGCAGGTGGTTGAGTTATAAGGGCATACAGAAAAAACATGGCTACATGGCATTACCAGACCAAGGCTTATTAAAAGTTGCATGCAGTATTCTTATAACATAACCCAGTTTGACAGACCTGCAGGTCACGAACACACCATTCCACACTACAGCTGGAATTGAGAGGCCTTGGAAAGCAGCCTCAGGCAGCTCTGCTTGACGTGTCCCCTCCTTTCACTGGCACCACATACTTATCCACTGGGCTCTCCCAACGGTCACACATTACTGACTAAAGATATGTAAATAGAACATTCATGTTGCCTTCATTATTAGATGTGGGTCACTGGATAACTTCAAGAGCTCTAATTAAAAGAGCTCCTTGCACACCATTGCTTAGTAGTTGCACACACATTATTGAAGTGCTGCACTCATGTTCCTTGCTGGTTCAGCACCATACACTAAGCTACATGTTTACTACTGTGTTTTCTCCAAGGGTGAACCCTGAGAGATGCTGTTTTAGTGTTGAAGGCCAAATAACACTGGTTGGATAATAATGGGAATTATAAATCTCTTATCACATGAATCATATAGGTTTCATATAACATTGAATTCGCTAATTATGTACACATAAATATTTCCCATGGTTGCTTCTTTCTCTTGTTATTTCTGTATATTTCATATCTTAAACTAGACCTGGGCAATATAGCTGAAAAATCTGTTACATTATCAGTTGATAACTATAATTATTATTATTAGGATATTCCAGTTGTCCTTCTCCCCAACAATGCTCTCCAGCTCCTCTACCTCCAGATGTACGAAGCCCTCATACTCTGATTGTTATCCAAATTAAGAAGAACAAAAAACTGCTATACTGGCAAAATGACCTGTCTTTTTTAATTCACAATTTCCACTCCATCTGCACTCAGTTTGTCACTCCATGCTGTTTCTGTTGTTGTCATGTATCAATGGTACAACCAAACAAGGAGCAAAATGTAACAAGGTGCGCAACCAAAAATGAGTACTGCAGTCCAGATAGCGAGTTGGAGGCATAGCTGGTATATTAAAAAGGTTGAAATCCTATTTAATATATAGTCTATGTTTGAAGCAAATTGTTGTCCCCCCGCTCCCTTCTTCCTACACTTGAGAGAGCTCAGGCAGCCTGCAGGAACACTGCTAATTTTACAATAACAAGCAATGGTCCTACACTGCAAGTTGATCAGCTGTTTTAACTGTCAATTGTCTGTCAATGTAAACTAAAGGAGTTTGAGTTCAGTGACTGCCTGCCAGACTCCATGAACATATTTCTCACTTTAATTGTTATAAACATCTGCTCCTTTTAAAAGATTATTAATGATTTCTTATGACTCATAAACAGACACTAACTCATTCTGCAAAGATTCAGTATTAATTTGAGCTCTAATTAACATGAAATGAATGTTTCTTTATCTCTGATGGCATATCACAGCCAGTCTTGAGTTATTACAGTACATATACTACAGATTTCTCCTTTAAATGATTGGCTGTTTGTGCATCACTCGTAGCACCTAGGGATACAATAGGCTGATATCAGCCAGGGAGGGATGGAGCTTGGGGTTTGGTGTTTGTCTCTCAGCAATGCATCATGGGAAATTATGCAAATAAGGTCCATCTCTCAGCTGCACATGTGAATGTCACAAGTTAGAATCCAACAGCGCTTCACAACTGTTGAAGAACACCAGAACACCTTTACACAAGTCATGTTACACAAACTACACAAGCTTTCCTGACTCATGTAGTAATAATAATAATCATAATTATATAACAATAGTCATCATCAACAACATCAAGCAAAAACACCCTGGTATCAGTATTGTATTGTATAGGCAGATATCCAAATTCAGAACTGAATTGAAACTGAAAGTAAGTGGATCAGTACATCTGTGTTAATGATGACATGTCATCATTAACATCACATGTCAGATTATCACCCAAACCTACCCTCAACATTAGAAAGTGTTAGATTACAAAAGAAGATTGCCAATTGTTGAGAAACTTTTTTTTTTCTCTCCTTTGCCTTGAGTTTGTGATGAAACTCATCAAGGATGTGCTGCACAATGAAGTACTTTCGCAACCTCTCAGAGGTTATCTGCTGGTCCGTGAGGAAAAGGCCACCTGATCATTGTCAGAAGAGATAGAAGAAAAATAGCAGCTCCTAAATCATTTGGAATAATGAGTGTTGTCACCGTTAATAAAAGCAGTCAAACCACTCAGCACTGCGCATCACAACAACAGGCCAGTCCCACCGCTGTCTGGTTTGCATACTAGACAAAAGTAAAGTGTAAAGAGTGCTTTTGTGAGAGGACAGGGGTACTTCAGGAATGAAGTCAATCCTTTTCCTGGGACGAATCCCCCTGTACAGACGCCATTTACATCCTCCTGCCATCCAACCCCCACCCCCTCATTCCCCCTTCTGTCATGTAATCTACGCTCCTCTGACAGCACAGCCAAGGCCCGGTGGGAGAGTGCCTATCCATCTCACTACCCCAATCTGCCTCCCCTGTTTGGTTCCACATGAGCACTCAGCTGCTGTGACTAATTAAATAAAGCGCTGTGCCCTCTGCTTCCTGTTAGCCATGGCAAGGTTGGTGCACAGAGATGGAGCAGAGGAGGACAAGGAGGGGTTGCTGAAGGAGGAGGGGACATAAAAACAACTACCAAGCCTGTAATGTTGCTTTGGTCCATGACACAATAAACATGGAAGTTACAAAAGCTACACTGACAGTGACATGACCACTTTACAGTAGTTTTATTGCTCAAAGATCTGTAAGTGATACAATATTTTGAGCTCAAGAATTAATTCTTGTTTGTTCTCTTTTTTTCAGCCATGACACTGCTGAAAAGCTAAGACCAAGAGAATAAAGGTGAGTGTGATTTCAATATACATACATATATACGTGATATATATGTGTGTGTGTGTCTTTAAGTACACTTGCATCTGTATGTGTTGCTCAGGTGTTACACTTTTTTTCCATCTTATCACAATTGCCTGGTATTCTCAGCAGTAATGCTCTGGAGGACACAGTGTCTCTGGAGGCTATGGGTAAGTGCTGCTGTAATGAGGCTAGGCTGCATTAATTCAGCAGACAGTCGGGAATATGAGAAGTCTTGACATTTTGATTTCAGGAATCACAGGGTCACTTGCTGATATGACAAATCTATTTCATTTTATCTGGCATGCAAACATAAATTCCCTGGCCTGCTCAAAGCCGCTGTTAGAGGCTGATTAATGGTAAACATATAAGGTGCCAGTCACACAGCCTGTCTTTTTGTTTCTCTCTGAAACTATGCATATTCATTGTCGTCCTCATGAAGTTTTCAATCTGCCAACTTCAGCTTGTGAGGAGCTGCAGCAGACTGTTTCAGCGTTTACAATAACAACCTTACATAATGAGGTTAATAGCATCCTTTTACCTCATTTAAGCAGTGTCACTGCTTTTTGTGGATGTTTGGTCAATCTTGAATATTACATGTATTTATAAGCAAAACTCATTAAAAATCTACCCAGCATTGGTGCAGAAAACAGACATTCTCTGCTTACAGGCAAGTTCTCATTAACTGCACCTGCAATTGCAAATATTGCAATTGGAGATGCCACCTTCACAATCGTGTTGGCAAGCTACACACATTAGCTACCATAGCTACCACACATTTGCACAGTGGTAAACCCTTTTTCCTGGTGGGATTGGTCGTACTGATAATGTCACTACCCTTTTTATTCCTAAATATCAGACCCAGTGGTAGTTTCACTTCCTTGTATACAATAAGACTTTCAGATGCGACCACAACCCCCATGTGATAGTTTCACTCTTGATCCATCATCTAAAATGCACCAAACTACTTCGGTAGTCAGTTAAAGTACTTTTGGTTGAGTAACATTTTATCAGATTTATACTGTACAAATATATTCTCTTTGATCAGTTTGTGATTTCATCTAATTAGGTTACATTCCATTTGAAAACTGATTTTATCCTCAAGACGTAAACAATCTGTAGAAATATAGTTAAGTATTAAAACGGCCCTCGTAGTAGCTTTACAAAATGTATTTTAGAGTCTGATTTAACACTATAAATGGGAATAACTACAAGTACTATATGCTTATTTTTTAAAACCATTCCTCAGAGTAATAAGACGAAATATACTCTTTGTATGTATTGTGACCAGACATTCAGGACCATGGACAGTTCTGCTTCTCACAGCAGAAGAAGGTGTTTGAAGCTGGTCTCAAGTGAACTACTGGTATTGCATAACACTTGGATATGTTTCCTTTTTTTAACAGTTTTAAGTTCTTAAAGTGATCAAATCTATCAGGGTTAAATTGATAACCATTAGTGGATGATTATTACAACCCGTTTTTTTTTTCTTTATCTTTATTTCTCATGCAGGTTACCCTCTAATGACATATATTTATTACATGCAATGAAACAGACCGCCTCGCTGTTTACTGAATTTTATTGCCTATTTCAAAATATAGTTCAGATTTTTCAAACATTACTGTACAAATTAAATCATTTTAGTGTGTATAATTTAAATATACTATAATACACTACATTACTGTATATAAAATATAGATAAATGTAGTTTTACTGCTGCATCTAGTTTGCTCGTTTTTGGCAGTTTGTCAAAAGCTTTGAGGGAAGTATGTTTTTCATTGAGAGAAACTTTGACTTTCTTTTACCCGTCATGATTCCAATATGCATGCAGCAAACGTAGGTAGCAGCAAAAGCAAACAGGTTACTGCGAGACAAAGTACTGTACAGTTTAATGGGAGTTAAGTTTAAAAAAATAAAATAAAATCCTGTTGTTTTCAATTTTTTTCCCACATGTTGTCACGATGTTGTTGTGTATGAAAAGATTAAAAATGAGCACTGTAAGCAAACTTCTTGATGACTAAAAGCAAATTATTTAAACAGCAAAACAGCATTTGTTGTTATTACATGGTCTATATTGAAGAGGTAGACAGGAATCCAGGGGGGTTTGACATACAACACGTTGCAGATAACTGGCTTGCACTATAACCATTGGGCTAAAAGGGCGTTCCAACTCGGACAGATTTCTGGATACTGATACTGTGACTGGCCTGCTTGGTTTGAACTGTGGCCTGCTCTGGATTAGTGGATGACCCAGATGAACAACCTGACAGAAGGAAGAGTGTTGATAACTGGGAACACAGACAAACAGACAGATTAGTAACTGGACTCTCTCTGCTGGACTGTGGAGAACTGTTACGTAATCTACGAAATGGTTTGACCAGACTGAAGGAACCTCATCTGTACAGGGACAACATGGAATGGAATCAACACGTCTCTGGAATAACCGACCAGAGATGTGTCCATGCCATCTCCTGACCCCTGATATCACTGCATCTCACTCTGTTGTGTGTTACCTTCTGCAAGGGGCATGATTAGGTGGGGGTGGACAATGTTGCTGCAGTGTGGATTGACTCACCCATGACTGTACACTGGCCAGTGCAGAATAATCAATCCCTCCCTGTTTTTGCTGTTATGCACCTCTACTTTTCCAGACCAAAAAATCATCCAAATGTTCTTTGAGACAAAGATATTTATATTTTACACTTGGACTTAATCCCTTTATACTCAGTTTCTATCTCTGTGGGTGTCTTAAGGCCGTCAGTTGTGTAATGCTATTTGAGTATCATTTCCAGCTGTGAGGCATCACCCCTGTGTCGACCTTTCTTTAGAACTTCTTTGGTCTATAGTTGTGAAAACAGCCTCTCTGGACTATGTTTGAATGTGGGTAGCTAGCTGTTTCTCAAGAGTAAAGCTGTATACTCTGTATAACGCTGAGTAATGTCTGTATTCCCTGTTTTGTAATGACTCCACTCTAGTAGCAGTCTGACCTGGACCAAGAGCAGCAGCAGCAGTAATACAGTGGTAGGCAGGCAGGCAGGCATTACCGATAGTGATGGGAGCCAGGGTGCTGGCAGTATTGGCCCTTGGGGAGAGGAATAGGACACTCCCAGTACTGGCCCCACGTTCACTCAACCATGTCCAGTCTGTGTCAGCCACTATATCCCTGCCTGGATGCAGCACATGGACCTCTATAGGCCAGGAAAGCCCCAGACCTCAGAGTTATTTTGGGAAAGCAACAGCATTGCAACCAACAAAGGACAGGAGTTGTGAGGACAGGGGATATTTTTGTGTTCAGAGCCTTTTTTTTTTTTTTTTCGTCTGAGGAAGAAAAATATTTTCTCATTTTGTTGAGACATAGATGTTTTGATATTTGATGCTGATATTTTTAGAGGCACTCCATCAATTTTGATTTGACAGATATTGAAGTTTTTTGTCACTGTGGTGCCAGAGTTATAACAGGAAAGTGTAGCTAGTCTGTCTTTTGTCAGAAAATGAGACACAATTTGATAAATTTAGCTGCTAGTTGGCGAATATTTCCTGCTGTTCAGGACACTTTAAAATGTATTCTGCTAATCAGGGAAACCTGTTGTGGAAGTCCCCACATGCTCAGACTTAACAGCATCTTAGAAACAGAACAGACTTGATGTAATGTGTATATTTGGTCTCCATGTCTGTGCATATGTGTGTACAGTATGGGCACACATCTATTGCGGAGGAGGTAGAGAAAAATAAAATGGGTGATACTGCTCAGTCGCACCACAGTCTATGAGTCATAGCTACTTCACTACTATCTCACATTAGCATACAGTATGGACCTGCACTGTGTCTGTTCTTCACTGTGCCTCTAACTCTTACTTTAATAACCAGCAGTTTGGTGTCAGTTGTGTGAATACGTTTTATTACAAGGTTGGACAGTTACAGCATGTTTTTATTATACCCTGATTGGTCATTGCCATAAAGCGCAGCATGCAGAGTGAGTAGAAGATGATGGAAGGTGCAGAAAGTAATTTCCTGTAACTAGCCAAAATAAAGTCTGGACAGTAGGAGTCAAAGAGAGGACATTTGTCATTACTGTAGTATCCACTGACCTTCACCGAGACTGTTAATGCTAGGTAATATCCTGCAAGCCCCTGGACCTCACTGCTGCTGAATCATCCTGGATCAATTATTCTAATATTTGTGTGGCAGTTTTGCTATCGATTAATGCATTTATGCAGAGTGCGGCATATCTTATTTAATAAAGCAAGCCTCTGCATTTAATTAAGTCATTTTTAGAGTCAGGCGGCACTTTGTTTTCATAAACCTTTGCCTTATCGATACATGTGTTCACTCGTGACTTATGTTTATCTGCTCCAGCTTTTATTGTTTCATTACCAGCAGCCCAGCACATAACATAGTAAATGGCTATCTGCAGCACACTCAATATTTTGTAGATTATGCTCACTGCTTTGTTGCCATCTTTTGTGGCTTGGACTTAGTGTGTGTTATCATAAATACTACTGATGATTATAGCAACTTAGTAGTTCTGGAAACTTAAGGTTCATGAAATAAAACTTGGAATCAACATTTAAGGCAAACAAATTTTATTGATCACTCAATAACTTTTGTCCTTGCCCTGTTCTTCTACCACAACAAAATCCTCTAAGCAGGCTTTAAAGGAGGAGTTTTATAATTTTTTAAAGTAAATCTTGATTTTATACTCATCATCTGTATGTATGTTGCAAAATAGTAATAGTTAGTTGAATTAGTTGTCCCTCCCTCCTGTTCATACTGACCCTGCTGGTTTAAAGACATAGTTTTGATTATTTGAAATGGGATTGTATCAATAGTCAGTGTATTACCCACAGTAGATGCCGGTCAGCACGCCTCTAGTTTGGGGAGGCAGAGAGGACCACCAGCTTGGAAGCTAAGCAATGTACTGCTGTGGACATGGTCTGCAACAAAAACTTAAAAAAGGTCTACCTAAAAAGATCAATATCAATTTAAGTGTATGCTATATTGAGAATATTTGCTGACGGGAAATGGCTGTTAAATAAGCCGTGTATCACTCTCTCTCCAAACCAACCAACTCTATGGACGAAATCAGTCATTTTACCTCGCAGAATTTGTGTTGCTGGTCTAAAACTGTTAGTTTGTTTGTATTGTGTCACTTCTGTGAATACAAACTGTGGTTAAAATACTCTAAATATAGCATACACTTAAACTGATTTAGATTTTTTTCTTGCTGCTGAACCTGTCCACAGCAGTTCCTTGCTTAGCTTCCATGCTGTTGGTCCTCTCTGCTTCTCCAAACTTGGGACGTGCTGATAGGCATCTAATTTAGGTAATACACTGACTATTGATGAGTATCTCATACAACCCTGCATCATATAATTGGAGCTATCCCTTTAACTTCATAAATGTGGGTCAAAATCCACAATCCTCTGTAGTGCATACATCAGCCATCTGCCAAAGCTAATGTGATGTATCAGATGACTGAGCGAGGCAGCTGATTATTTTCCAAAGTTATCATCTTTCTAGTTTGAAATGCCCTCGTTGTATTTGCCGGTAGAAAGATACACTGTCTGAATAATGCTGCAGCAACACTTGAGTAAAATCCTGAATGTCAGTGTTATTGTTCTTTGGGCACTGGAGTTAATGCATCACATAACACAATTGACTCATCTGACATAGAAAAAAAATAATATCTCAGAGGTAATATTGTCTAGAGAAACCTTACAACTTTCCAGGTGTAATTCTGCATTGGGCTGCTAGACCTGTGTTCATAATCTACAATGATTTTTTTTGTTCTTTTTATGAATAAAGGGGAAATAAGGAATGGTTTTGTGAGCCAGAAATAGCTGCAAATGAGAAGAGAATAAATATTCAAAGGCACACACGAAGGGAATAAAGAAAACTGAAATGAGGAGCAGCGTGCTCAGTCCTGGTCATCTACCTGATGACTTTCGATGAATTCCAATGAGAGCACAGATTACATTTTGATTACAGATTGGCCCTATAGGTATAATTAGTGCTACATAATGCCCTTTTCTCAGCTCCTTCAGAAGAGCTGTGAAATATTGATTTAATTCACCCCTATATATTCACTTAAACTCAGGACTGTCATGCTACTGTAAGAATATATCTCATTGTTATACTTGTTTGAAGTAATAGCTCAGGGTTTACTCTGTCATGGTTTTATAAGTACTGCCTGCATATAGGTGGGGGGGGGGGGCTTTCTCAAAGGATGGGGAAGAGATAAAAGGGGGTAAAATAGAGTGAAATTTGAAGGGAGAGAGCTCATCTAAATATATTTTAAAAGCCTGCTGCAGCCATGTATGAGATGGGATGTGAGCTCACTGATGATCTGATTTCTTTAGTTGGTGGGAAGAAGATTGAAGCAGTAAGAGAGACAGAGGGGAAGCTCCTCCTGTTCGTCTCTGCTGTATGTGGCAGGTGAGGCCCGGCAGACACTGATGATGTCAGACAGGACCCTTACGTTGGACTCTCTCCAGGGAGGTGTCTTGAAGTGGAGTTTGACTCACTATTCCAGAATCTCTGATCTCTGCATTATTTATGCTTTTGTCTCAGCCATTTATCAGCAATTTTATACCTCGCAGCCTCATTCTACAGTACATCTCCTGTGATGGAATAGGCTGCAGCGATGATAGCCTCTGAGGGAAGCCAATAACCGAATATAGTAGCTCATATTGATATCAGAAAACTGTGGAATGGACAAGTGTGCTGCGTAGCAGTCTCTGCATACTGTTGAAAACCTTGGCCAACATCCATTCACATCAAAATAGTGCATTGAAAAATAAAATATAACGAGGAAAATGCTGTGCTGGCTCCTCTTTCTTACCTTTATATTAATTTTTAGGACATGAAACTGGTAATATGTGAGCTGTGGTAGGAGTTGCACAGCAACTGAATCACTGATCAATGACAGCTAATGAACACGGCAGGAGTTCTGCTCTGTTTGCCTCTCGACAGAGAGCTGCCTTCTCCAGAGAGCTCTTTCTCTCCTGTTTTTGCCAGAAAAGCACAGGAGCCTTCATTGAAACCAACTGCCTCTGGGCTCAATTAACTACCATAGATTACTCATAATGCAGATGAGAGACTGTGTACAAGATCAGCGATGTGGTGAGGTTGAAAATCACACTCAAATGAAAGTGCATGGATACACTGGGACATTGTGATGCTGAGATATGCCGTGAATGTATACATGATGAAGAAAAGCACCATAAAGGGCCATAATAAGGGAAATAATGTAAGTGATTATCCCAATAATGAAAACAGACATTATCTGCACACATAAATATACATTCTCAAAGGCTATTTTGCACTAAAATATGGACATCATAATGAAGCGCTGAATAAAGAAAGCTGCACTAGATGTATAGTGTCAATAATAACCCATAATACTGCAGCATAGATTTAGACACACGCACACCCAGCAACACCTGTGACACCACAGCTGAGTTAATCTCACAGATGTATGTTTTGCATTGTTGTCGGGGGCAATTGAGAGCTCCCTGGTGACGACATGGTTTGCTTTGTGTGTGGTCACCAGGCCATGGCCTTTGTCGAAACCTATTAGCATCATTTAATATTCCTCACGAGGCTGATCGCTGTCCTCTGTCAGTTTCCCTACATACCCAACATGTCTAAAGACCCAAACCCCTCATCAAACAGTCATCAAATTGAAGAATATCTGCTGTTTTGGCACATTCTATGTTTCGTTCACCCCAACCACCAGACCCTAACATATAGTTCTTTAAACCCAAATTAGTCTCTCATCACATGTTGGAGGTGGTGTTTTCCCATCCAAGCCTATTGTTTACAAAGGAGAGCTATCAAAGAGAACGTTCAGCACCAGAGAATGTACAGATGGCACAAACCTAAATACTGAACAGAAGCCCTGCTGTGATGAGAATATGCTAAACATGTTGCTTCTTGAATGGCGAGATGGCTTTTATGTGTAGGTTTCTGAAGTGTGTACATATTATCGTGAAACTGCTGAGTTGCACATGCTCACTTAGAGGGAACTTAAATGTCTCTACATGCTTACTAACTGCTCCAGTGCTTTTTTTTTTTTTTTTTTTTTTTTACTGTGAAGCAGATTAACTAATGACAGAAAGAGTACCACGATCAAACATGTGGAACAAGTCATTTAAATTTAAGTGCACAAGAATGATACTGTTGAAACACACTTGACAACAGAGAATTCCATTTCTTCAACACTTCAGTCCATCAGAAATGTTGTATTGTGTCACATGCAGCTGATTAGTGGTGTATTAGTGAATATTTAACTTGTCAGTCAGATAGAAATTACATATTTACCCTCATTTTTTCTGTTTGGACATCTTTTCAAATGAACTGTGTATTCAGGCCATTGTTTATCATTTAAGTCTTTTTTCACCGTTGTCTCCAGTCTGTAGCAGTGTTTTTGTCTGTCATTTCCATCCTTCCATTTTACAGTCTGTGACACTGGCAACAACAAGATGTAGGGACTAGGGATCATTTCGGCCAATTGTTGATAACAATATATGCAATATTTTCATTATCCCGTCTCTTGGAAGACAGTGCTTTTCAAAATAAAATACACTGCTTTTAAAGATAAAATGCAATGCCTTTTAAAATAAAATACACTGCATAAAATAAGAAAACTACTGCTGACAGTTTCTTTTCTGTTCTGTACTAAACTGTTTTTCCACATCGCGACACGATCATATTCTAAATTCATAAAAATTAATTTAATATATATATATATATAATTGATAATTGTGGGGTCACTGCCAAGTAAATTCATTGATGCCAGCATGTCATAAGCTCTTCAGAAATTGCTTAACTCAGCCTATAGGGTTACTGCCACCTACATGCAGCATCAGTTAACAGTACGGGTGGAAGATGGTTGCTTGGCATGTTCTCCTGCCAGACTCTTAATATCCTTCCAGATTAACATACAGAGAATATAAGTGGTATAGGGTAAATGATTGACTTGCCTTTGGAGGTGGTCGGTATCCTGTTGTGAGGCAGAATAAACTGTGACTCTTTCTTTTCCCCTCCTTCTACCTTCCCCCTGGTACTGAGTCACCTCGCCTTTGGGGCTTACCACAGGAGTCTCTTCAAACGATCCTTTAGACTGAAGTGAAGAATCAAGATTAATGCACTTCCACGTCCCACCCAGGCTCCAGGGGAAAAAAGTCTTATAATTAACACCAGGGGGGCTGCAGGCTGCGTTCGGAGAGAGGTCGAGGGTGGGGTACCTCGACCATAGAAAAAGAGCTGATAAAGGTGTAAGATTTCTAGAGTGTGATGCATGCTGCTGCTTTGGAATAACAGTGGAATCGGTAGCAGAATGACCTGTCAGACGCCTCACTCCAGCTTATTGTTATTGGGACAAAGTGGAGGGACGATAGCAAGAGCTGCTGCATTACTGCATCATTCATAGCGATCACTGGTCTACGTTCTGACCAATTATGAATCCGTGAATTGTCACTGATGTAGATGACTGCAGATTTCTACACATTTACTGCAACGCTGTTTTATGTTAAGTAACTGCCTGCCTCATCCCTGCAGGAAAGTGCGACACCCTAATGAAATGTGTTAGTCTAAAGAAATCCTAAAGCTAACATTTAAAAGAATAGTTTAACATTTTTGAAAAATAAACTTTCAAAGAGAATGTTCAGCACCAGAGGCTGATTCTTGAATGAATCTTATTCTACCTTTAAGCCCCTTTTACACAAGGGGCACAAGCCACAAACATCTGACTTTTGTCTTCAGCAGAAAAGTACAATCTGCATTCATTTCCAACTTAGTCAATAATGAATTAATCACAGTTATTTATCAGCTCCAGCTCCAAGTGGCAGTGATGGAAGCATGACACTCGTTTTTTCACCCCTTTTCCATCTCTTTGTTATTTCAAATTCCACCCACTGAAACATTGTCCCAATTTAGTCTATGTTGATTCTTAAGGATATAAAAAAGTAACCGTCAAATCAAATGTGACACGTCAGGAAAAAAAAAGAGTGAAAGGCAAATTTGTCCGCTGGCAATAGGTTCATCTGTGTTCTGTATACACTAATTTTGGTGCATTAAGTTAAGCAATATTGTCAGCCATCAAAACATTTCCCTGATACCTTAAGGTATTCTGTGCAGGATTTGTTGGCTGCTGTTTGTAAATGCACCACTCAAAGTTGGCCCCTCCTACCCAGCTCAACAATGATGCTACATTTTACAGACTCCCGACCTCACAACCTCTGCTCTGTTGTCTGGGGGCTATACACCACTGCCCAAAGGCTGACGCCCAGAAACGTCCCCAACACAGAAAAATATGAGAAAATAAATAAGTAAATAAGAAAATACAAGCAGAAGGCAGGGTCTCTTCAGGTACGGACACCACCACACACTTTACTTCATAATTTATGATTTAGAGGGATTATGTTTACAGGAGTCTACACGTAGTTTTTTTTTGGAAAATTTTGCATAATTAACTGTGTGTCATCAGACATTAGCCTCAGCGACATAATACAAATCTGATGCCCTCATGTTTTCATCTCAGCTTTAAATTAGGTTTGGCAATTTCTAATGTCAATGATATTTATGAAACTGACTTCACAACTTGTTTAAACTGAGGGGGCTGGAGAAATGGAAAAACAGTGCAATACTTAACTTTATTTGGTGGCGTATTTGGAGGCACACGCCGCACACTTTACTTGAAGGCTATATATTTACACGTTGTTAAGCCTACTAATAATAGCCTCTTATATTTCTTCCCACGCTGATGATTCTAATCACTATTTAAATATATATCACACCCCACCATTTGTGTCCTGCAGTTCCCAGGGGAACTTATTTCCATTGCAGCCTTCTACTCTGTATTGAGGCATGTAAGGCATTTGTTGAAATGTAAATGCATCCATAAAAGCAGTATACATAATACTTCATAATTATCCATTCTTGCACAGAGAAATTGTCATGGTGCGTTTGATCATCTGGTAATGATCTTTAAGTATCACCAAGGTTTAGCTGCTCCCTCATTATCTCAAATTCTTCTCCAAGGTTATTCCCAAACATTTACTTTCATAGTCCAACGCCTGGTGTTTTGTCTTTGATAGTTACTCTGGTTGTTGTTGTTGCCTCTGTCGGTGTCAAAAAAGCAGCAGGCCTGCTGTTTTTTAGGTGTGATGCTCTGCAAGTATATAAATATTAAAAAAAAGCGGAATGTTACAGATGGGGAGAATGGAATATGGCAATTACATTTCAGTGTAAATGAGGAAAGAAATGGGCACAGTGTTGATTTACAATGGTTCATTAGATTGGATCCACTGTGCGGCTGTATCTTTCACGTGAACAATCTCCTATAGCTGGAGTAAATTAGTGTGCAATCTCGTGTACCTGCTGTAAATGAATCTGTCCATCAGCTTGTGTCTCAGGTGTTGGAGTGGAGGAATGGTTCTGTCCTGCCGTGGCTGCTTTGGATTCTCCGACACAGAGAAGCTGTTTGTTAAACACTTGAGTTGGAGTTTACTTTTTGATTGCCACGGTTAAAAAAAAAAAAAAATCTTTTCAAGGTGATTGTTCCTGTTATTTTGTAAGATTCTAAATTACCATGCTGTAGATGTTCACCCAGTGTCTTTTCATTTCACCTTTGACCTCTGCAACAGCTAGCACGAGTCCTCTTTGAAATGCGGGTCCTCAGATCTCTCGAGGGGCATGCAGGGGTAAATTTGAATGTGATGAGAAAATGCATGTGTGAAAATTGTGCTGTGTTCATTTTGGTGATGGATACGTTGGCAAGTCGGATTACCCTCTGACGGGAAGGAAAATGGAAGCCCGACTGCATTTTCAAACATGGTGCTTGCTCCGTAAAACAGATATTCTTGTGCGAGCTTTGCAATTTACAAAGATTCCTATCATTTCGAATGACAGACTTTATTACTGTTTCAGTTTTTGCTTTGACATTTTGAAGCTGTTAGTGATGCCCTTAGGGTTTCATTTAGGATTTATCTGCATCACACCGGTCTGTCATGTGTAAAATGCAATAAAGGGATGATAATGAGCGTCAATTAGGAGGTAAGAGAAGCTCACAACAGAACTATTTTTGTATTTCTCGTGATGAAATATTAGGATAGACACAGTGAGTGCTTCAAACACAAAACTACACATATGCAGAATCAGAGCCGCTCAAGTTCCAGTACATCTAAATCAAAAGTATATTCATGAAAGGTTTAGTCTTAATGGAGCACAGAGCCTGAGCAGAATTTCCACTGCCATGAGAGATTATTAGCTCCTCTTAGGCTATTTATGTTGGATAACTCACCAGGAAACATAAATTAAAAGATACATCCTGATGGGCGAGTCCACTGTTTTCATTTAGAAGTCCTGTTGCATGCTGATACAGCTGACTGACTTGAATAATGTATCTAAAAACTGAAGCACCAAGCATATAGGCAACTATATTGCTTTTAAAAGCTTCAAGTGGAAGAGCTTCATGTGTGACATAATTAAATTCCACCCAAGTTAATTCAAACTGTTTAATGATGCAGGGAGAACAATTTCTTTCGCTGTGCTAGCAGTGGGGTGGTCCGCAGGGGCTACGAGTGAGGAGAGGCATTAGAAGTTCAACACTAGTGATACAGAGAGGATGATGATTTGATGGAGAGAGACTTGAAGGTTGGAGCATCCTTGGGAACTCAGCTTCCTGTCGATGTGATTGTTTATCTAATAATTGTTTATTTAATGATTTTCTACTGTCTTTTTCATAACTGCGATTTTCTTTACTGAAACTGAAATATACACATGACAGGTAGAGTGTAGGCTATTTTAGTTTTATATAGTCCCACTCTTTGCTAATGTCAACATTTTCCCCATTTCATATTATGTTGTTCTACTTTGCAATGATTTGTAGCAATTATTTTTTCCTAGAGAAATTGGCTTTGCAGTGTACTTTTAGGAAACTGAAAGCTACTACAAGGAACTTTCATATCGGGTTGATTTTGGAGGCCACTGTGGACAAAAGCAAAAAAGTGTTTCCACCGTCAAAGATAAAATTATCTAAATAAAAATTTACTCCTGCTTCTTTTTAACCTGATAACGTACCACTCACTGCGACTTTGTCTGAGAAAATGTAAGCACAGGCTGGTTTCATCTAATTTCAAGGAGAATTTGAATCAATAGCAGGCATTAAGACTAAGTTTACAGAAAGAGGAGATCTTCTCGCAGGTCTTGTCTGCTTATGTAGGTCATTTAGAGGCATCATTATAAACTGTATCAAAAAAATATAGCTCAGTGTGGTTCCGCATGCTCGTTTTTGGCAGTTTGTCATAAGCTTCAAGGAGACTACATTTTCCATTGAGTCAAAATTAGTTTCTTTTTATCATCATGATTTCAATGTGCAGGCAGCAGCAGCCTCAGGTAGCCAGCTGGAAGCAGACAGGTTACAGCAAGGCGTTGTACCCTGGGAGTAAAGTAAAAACAAGAATTTCCGTAGTTTATAGTCATTTTTTTCCATGTCTTGTATGAAAAGACCCAAAATGGTAACTGTAAGTGAACTACTTACTATAAGAAAATTATTTAAACAGCATTTGTATAGGAATATACAAAAAAGTTTTCACTGTAATGGTAGAAAATTATCCATAATCTGCACGTGAGACAGAAACTTACCTCTGCTTGCCTTGGTTATCGGGTTAGCTCTTAGGTGTTTCATTATTTTGGAAAGTTAATAACCTCTCCCACAGCGAACAGCCTGACGTTATACGCATTGTGTTTTTGTGTCTTTTTCCAGGAGTCGGGGCCAGACGGCGGGTAGGAGATGAGTCTGGCGGGTAATCCCACTCCACCTATCCATCAACCTGGAGACTATTTTCAGCGTCCCCCTACAGAATGTCAAAGCCTCGCTGAGCAGAAGATGAGTCCATCATCTTCTTTCCAAGACTTTCCCTCGAGTTTCCATCAAAACACATAAACACATCATGTGCCATTATTTTCTATCGGCCATCCCTCCCCCCTTTTTCCATCAATGGAGGGCCGCGGCAGTGAGTGAGTGCAGCTGAGCGGGTTGTGTTGTATGCAGTATGCAAAAGAGAAGCTCCGTTTGAAAACTACAGGATGTGACAGGATCCTTTCTCTGTCGCTGACATCACTCTGTATGGGTTGTGATGGGGCATGTGCCAGAGATCTCCTGTCTAATAGGAAGTGAGACACTTAAAGAGATGACCCTGCCTCAGTTGCCATCACTGTCTCTCTGCCAGGGAGGGAGCTTGGCTCTCCCATTACTCCTGCACTTGCTAATTAGCGTCTGTCGCTGGAGTAACTTGTACCTGTCAGTGTGTGCCGCTCTCCTATATTCAGTAACTTGAGGGAATTGAAATTGAATGCCAGCTAAGCTCCAACAAACTGCAAATGGTGCATGGGTTACACCCTGATTTTCTCACTGACCTGACAGCCTTATATGTAAGAAATTGTTTTTAATGAACACAGACGATCTCAGGCCCTGTTCAGACCTGGTATTAACATGCGTTCTGGCTGATCCAATCACAGGTGGACAGCTCTGAGTAAGTAAGTTCACACCTGGTATTACAATACATCTCCAGATGCATCCTGAGTGACCACTTGGGCTGTTTCGTCAGTTGAATGTCCGTAACTGTCCATTTGGACATTTATTTGTTTTTTTTAGGTCGGCGCCACATTAAATTCCTCTATCAGCTGACAATGAGCTTCATAGCTGCGCTGTCAGCAGCCGAACAGGAGAGAGGCTCTGTGGGGCGCAGCGATTTTATAAATGAACTCTGGTCAGGATGATGCACACTTTTACTTTCTTCTGACTAAATGTGATGTTTTCACATCACAGATGACAAAGAAAGGGATTAATTACAAGAGTCAGAAAAAGGAAAAATTGTGCATCCAGCCAGACCACACTGACTGCTGTTCACAGCAGCATGAGTGTTTTTACAAGAAAAGAAACATAATGTGTTGTTGATTTACAGTAAGGCACAACTGATTAAGAATTTGCCGTAGCCGTTTAATTTCTGCCCGCTGTATCTGAAAAAAGATGATTGCAAAAGGCGCTGTTGTTTTTAACCCATGCTGGGACAAACGGACACAGTATTTTTTCCTCCAAGGGAGGAATAATGTAATGTGCAACAATACCAAATTTACAAGAAGACCCCAAATAATTAAGAATTTGTCACAGAAAGCTTTTTGCAAAATTTGTTATGTTCCCCCTCACAGTCTTTCAATGTGGTCCAGACCACCTCTGAATGTGGTCTGAGAGATCGGGTCTCAAATGTGTCTTAAGTGCGTTCAGACCTGAACTTAGAGCTGTCCACTTGTGATAGGATCACTCAGGACGCATGTTGATACCAGGTCTGAACAGGACCTCAGCTTTTTTCTACTGCTCTTGATGGATGTTGTATCTCCTTCAGTCTAGGGGGCCGTACAGGTTGTCTTACTGCATTTTTTTAGGTACTTGAGCAAGTCCCCGTGCCATATGTCCATGTATGAATGCCAAAGCCATTTGTGTCAGATAACCCAGTGCCTATTTACATTAAAGAGACATGGTGAAACTGCCTGGTCATTGGTAATTATTGGTCCCATTCCCGAGGCCACTTTGCGCTCATTCAAGCAGAACAAGGTCGAGTTTATTACAGACATTTCTTCACCCGCAGGATTAGCCATGCTGTTCAGATTCATCCCTCCGCTTTTCCATTAGTCGATTTATCTGCCGACTAGACTATTCTACATAATGAGTAAAACATGAATTATGGTCAAAGTAATACAAATATTTCATTTACATGCAGATCAACACTGACATGTTGAATTGTTCCCAGTTAGACGCAGTCCTATTTTAGGGCTAATCCCTCTCTGTTTGCAGATGCTCAGTCATCCCAAACATTTTACTTGTTTTGAATAATGGATTTTCTCTGTGATTGTTTGTTGCTGTCATACGCGAAATAGCTACCTTGCATCAAGTCTGACTTGTGTAAGTAGTGCAGAAATACTTCCCCAACTCACACAGCCACACACACATGCACAGGAGCACACGAGCACACATACTGTGTCCTCTTCCTAAGCTGGATGAGACTGTTGATCAAACCCCAGGCTGTGCCCAAATGCGCAGATCTCTCTGTACAGTAGCCCTTGACCTTGCTGTGTGTCCTCATGGCCCAGACACCCGCCTGAAATTAAATTACAGATTAGTGGCTTCAGGCCCAAAGAGGGGTTTATTTGGTTGGCCCCTCTCTGAGAAGCGCTCATTCTCTCATTCAGGGACTGGGAAAAAATGTCATGGGATTTAAGGAAGAAAATGCCAGTCTTGAAGACATTTTCTTTCTTCTGACTGTGAGCGCTGGAGCCAGTGGTCCCCTACAACTGAAATGTCTACAAAGACTTCTAAATCTTACATTGTAGGAATGTCGGACAGAGGGCCAGTGGGAATGAGTTTGGGAGTGGTGAAAAATGGGAGCTTGAAAGCTGAATTTAAAAAACAAAAATCATAAAAAAAGAAAAGGAAACCAAAGTCAAGCTGAAGGAACTCTGATGAAACAGCAGCTCACTGTTTCTTTAAACCCTGCTGAATGTACACCTTGGAAATTAAAAAATCATTCTTGTGAGACAAAAGAGTCAAATGCCAAGCCCTCATTAATTTGGAAGTCTGTCAAGCCTTTCGCAATCCTTAATTCCAAATTACATTCACTTCAAACAACAGTCAAATATGTGACCATCAATTGGCAATCAAAAAGAAAAAAAACTGAATCATGAATAAGTGGTAAAAAAGGTGAAGATGACACTAAGTGAAAGTGAAAAATGCACCAAAACACTGACAACTTTCTAACTGAAATGATATTTTCAGATTTCATACTAAAAAGACTGTGAATTTGGAAGATACCCACTTGATTATCAGATTACTGAGGCTTCATATTAGCTTCAGCTGAACTTTGGTTTGCATTTTGTCCCCCATCACTTGTGATTGTATTAAGGCTTGATCAGACAGATTGGACAGCAGGAAACACAAGGGAACACTGCAGCAACAAGTATGTATTTAATTGCACCTACACATATGACTACTGCATTAAAACAGACTTGATTAGGGATGGTTATGGCACTGATTTCTGAATCACTTTGATTCCATTCGCAAGGCCCTGATTCAATCTGATTCGTGATTTGATTCAGTTCAATATCAATCTGTCTATGGATATTTCAGTTGTAATACCAGTTTTGCTTGGATATAAAAGACATTCAAAATTAAGTAATGCTGTAAATTATACATAGAACCCTCCACCCTGGTGCAGTATTAAAAATATTAATGTTTACATTAAGTATTGACCCGTTTAGTGGCAACAGTCACAAGTCAGATGATCCAATTGTAAATAAACAGCAAAGAAATAAACAAAATAGATTATTAGATTCAACATAAGGTCAGCGGTTGGTCAGACGAGCTTGGGAACCTGGATATCTGAAAAGCAGATTTTCACTTGCCTCTCAAAATCATGTAAGTGAAAAAAACATGCAAGTTAGCACAGAAGAGTTGAACAAGCTAGAAGCAACTCATGAAAGTAGCCAAATCTATTAAGTTTCCACAAGTTTTCAAGTATTGCAGCCTTGGTAACTTAAGCTTTCCAATCCACGGAGCCAAACTTGCTGAACTTTAGTGGCCGGAGAAAGCTTCCTGATCCTGGAGAGGAGCCTTAAACACTTGTGTTTGGGTCCCGCTGCAGCTCAGAGAGAACCAGCTACATCTGAGCCTCAAACATTGAAAAAACATACAGGTAAACAACTAATGTCAATCTGCTTGTCATAGAAATAAAAGTCACGCTCCGCTTGAGTGGTGAGAGAGTTGCCAGAAGAAAACCTCTGTAAGGACACAAGACTTAACGGGTTTAAAGCTTCATGCACCCACATGAAAAGCCATATATGAAAAGACCAATCTCGGATTTTGTAAATCGATATTTTATCAGTCAAATGAAGATTGATCTGAATAGGAAAAATTGATTTTTTAAAGCCAGCCGTAGACTTGATTCTTATACAGTAAAAACACTGCCTGAAGAGCACAACAAAGCTCGTGTGCACAACAGCTGTAGTGACATGGCACTGTAATGAAATTGTACAACTATGCATTGCCAATCTTAAGCAAAAGCCTTCCACCTTAACTTACTTACATCACATGCGTAATTGATCACACTTCATGTCACCTTTCACAGACCTGGGCAGAAGAGATAAATGTTTTAAGACATTGGAAGTTGCCCCATAGCCCAGCTTCAGACTACACACTCACATAAGGAAAGATTTCACAGATGAAGTTGTTTCAAATTCAAAATCACCACAAGACTAGAAAAATACACCATCACGCAAAAGACTTTGTCTTTCCTGAGGGTCCCTGAAGTGGGTTTGTCTTTACCTCTGAAACCAGAATCTATGATAAATTATACCCCAGACTGATACGGATCAGACTGACATAGATAGATTCTGATCACAAATCTGTCATTGAGATTACCTCCAATTTAGATTTTCTTTTTGACATAAGTCCTCTGTTTCAGTTGGTGAGACTGGAGAACGTGAACGTCAGCTGTTTCCACTTCCATTCAAAGTGTTCTGTCATCACTGTGCTCACAGCCGCTCTGAGTTCTCTACTTGCAGACCCCCTCGCTCTCCACTCACAGTTAGAGAAAACAGTTTGTGCTGTCCTTCAGGTGTGTTTTGTGGTGCTTACATGTGCAGGTACAATGCTCATCAAGACAAATAGAAGTTCCTCCTTGGCAGCACAAATTCAGGCAAAGATGTGTGTTGCCAGCCCTGTCTCCTAGAAATGAAGTGTATATACAATTAATTTATAAATATGTTTTTGAAGGAAACGTAATGCTGAACAAAATATGTTTATATTAACATACCGAGGAAATGTTGTTAATTAACATACCCATCAAGTTGCAAAATACTGAACAGATCAGTCAGAATGTCACCAACAATGTATTTAATTTGTTTGCTGCCAAAATCGGCAATCTTGCGAGACACTATCCACTCGTAGTGGAGACTGTATTATTCAACAGTCAGCAGTGTGAGTGACATGATTGTTTTATCAATATTTAACCAAGATGACAATCTAGTAAATAGTATAGTAGTAAAAAATGGTAAAGGTTGCCTACCCCTGTCCTATACCTACCCAAAATGACAATATTTCCTCACCTTAACTGAAGTGCTATTGTTGCTGGATGTGAGTCCCGGGCCGTGTTGGTAAAGTCCTGCACTCTGTATGCTCGCCATCCAACCAACTACTACCTTGTGACTGTAGCGCATTGTATGAATTTGTTGTTTCAAAGGAGTGTTGTGTGTTGCCATAATACAGGCAGGAATTATGTTGTTGTTATGTTTGTGTTGCAGGTGTCCCAAATTGTTAGTCTCCACACAAACAACCGGAGTTTGCTGTGAGTTTTGATCAATTTAATCTGCCACACACACACACAGGCACACTTCACACTCTGAGTTTGTGCATGTTCTTATTGGGAACACATCTGTTGGCTATTTGTGGCTAAAAAAGACAGACTGAACAAACACTCTAGCAGTCAAAATTCACTCAAATAAAGCGAGGCAACAAATCTGCTGGGATGAAACAGTATCTTGGAGCGAGAGCGAATGCCAGTGTTCCCATTTTTCAAAAAGCTCTCCACACTCCAACTCCCACTCCAATACCCTGGCTCAGACAATGGTCCAAACACGCAGTAGATTTATATTAGCACTTCTGCTACCTGCATTTGACTTGATTTAAACATGTGGTCGTAGTAAAGTAGTCACTCAAATGGTGCCAGATGTGCTCCTTAAATTTTACTGCACAGTGAATGCTTAGTGCGCTGTTTAGTAAATATCCTCCTTTATTCTTCTCCCCTTTTGTTTAGCACATACTTCAGTGTGAGCATGTACACTTTTTCCATGCTTTCACTACATAAATAATGTCTTTCCTGTCTATTAAAAATAACTAAAGTCAAATAAAGAGGAGGCAGCTGGGCGCTTCTCCCTTTCATACTTGCTTGTGGCCCATATTCAGTTTGAGATGGGACACCTGAGGTCAGTGGCTCTCAGTCTCAGCAGTCTGCACCAGGAGCTCTGCTGGTTTCATTCACTCTAATCAGGGACTGATTCACACCAGGGACTGCAAGTGAATGCAATTAAGTAGACGGTAGTAAAGAAAACCAGCTCCAGGACCAGGATTGAAGACCACCGTGTAATTGGTTTATTCATGGAATCGTGGGATACTCTATCACAAGTTATCAAGGTGGATGGAAATAGCCTGGGCTCTGGGCCAGTAGTCAGTTACTCTGGATGTAAGCATAGTATGTAAACACTTAGTAAGAATTCTGCTCACTGTGAGCATCCTTGCATCATTTTTACGATCTGCTGGGTTTGTTCACCGCTTAAGGAGAAAACGCTGCCAGCATTTTACACTGTGTTTTATTTCTCCTGAGGAGGTTCGATAATGTATTTAGTATGCAGAGGCTGGGGCAAAACATAAAACAGGCAAGTCAACCGCGATAGTGATCTACCAATATGGGGTTTTGAAAGCTGATAGTGAGACCGATATTTTTGGGCCAAGGCTGCTCATACTCTCAATGTTTTATGATGCTTGAAAACGGCGTTCAGTTCGTGTGTCTCCATTGAAATGCAGAATAACATTCTTAATGTCAATAACACACGTGAAGAATTAAAGGAATCTTCCAGTTAAGTGATGTTAATGTTAAAGGGATAGTCTGGATTATTTGATGTGGAGTTGTATGACGCACTTTTAGCCAATTAAAAAAGGTCCACCTTTTCTGGCAGGAAACCACTGTTATGTAAGCCAAATATCGCTGTCTCCAAAGTCCATAGGCAAGATTAGTAATATTACCCCGCATAACACAAACAAACTAACAGATGAAGGCAGCGGTAGACCAGCAACTCCCATATTTTCCCAGGTAAAATTACTAAATTTCTATAGCAATTAATACAGGATTGTTTAAACCTCATCACCATCTACTTCTTACCTTTTGAAACACAGATAATTCTCCTGACTGAACATGACTGTATTTATTTGAGGTTAATGTGTAAAAGTAATAGATATTTTAAGAAATTCTCTAGTTCGCTGTTTTGCTGAGATTTAGATGAGAAAATTGATATCATACTCATAGCTGTCCATTAAATATTAAGCTACAGCTAGGGGACCCTTAGCTGATCTTAGCATAAAGACTGGAAACAAGGAAACAGCCATTTTGTCCGATTAAGTTAAGAAAACTGCCCTCAGCACCTTTAAAGCTTACTAATTATGGAGATGACAAGATTTTAGGATTTTTTCTTAGTAATGGACAGAGCCATGCTAGTTTTTATGCTAAGCTAGGCTGGTTGACTGTAGCTTCATATTTAACGGACAGTTATGAAAGTGGTATCGATCTTTTCACTTAACCCTCGGCAAGAAGGCAAATAAGAATATTTCCCAAAAAGTCAGACTGTTCCTTTAAAGGTCTAGTTTGTAATATTGATGGGGATCTATTTGGCAAAATATGGTAGGAATGGAATATAATATTTATTGGTATGTTTTCATTAGTGTATAATCACCTGAGAATAAGAACGGTTTTATTTTCGCTTCTGCCGTTCATATCTGCAGAAAGAGTGGGTTTCAACAATAGCCTAGAATGGACGAACTGAGCTGGCTCCAGACTGGGAATTTTGATGTTTTTTGTGAGGTTTGTGGCCACTGTAGGTCCCTTAACTCTTTATAAGGCAATGAAAAAAGAGTAGTATGATAATTGCAGCACTTCATCTTCACTGTCTGTTGAAACTGAAGTGAAAACAGTGCAGGAACCACTTGAGATAATTTTAAAGTTCAAAACTCATAGCAAGTATAGTATAAAGTGTAGGTCTGGTGTAGTGGTGCTCTAGTGGTTCTTGTTTGAAAAGGCTTAACATGTGACAGAAGCTTTGTGTAAATGTGTCAAACACAAGTAGAACGTAAGTTCATTAGAATCTAAAATGTGGGTTTTGGAGTTTAAGTATGAACACCAGAACAAATTCAGACAAATATACCTCCAAGTTTCATTAATCTTTGAAGTGGTGCGATGCTACATTTGAGTTTAAAATACTGACCTTTAATTATACCACCGTATTAGGCCAGTAAGTATCATTTGAGGGGGAGGGAAAGGTTTGTATCTTCGCAAAACCTCTTTAGGTCCTTGTTTATGTTCCACATGTCTTTCTAAAAGCTGTACGTCTGTACCAGGGTAACTTCAAGGACAAACGAGTTGGTTTCGAGGTTAGATCAAAATTCCTTGACTGAATCATGATGTGAAACTAAGAGAAGAAACAAAAAAAACTTGAAAGCACCTGAATTCATAACACTCTTGTCCTCCACCCTGAATAGCAAGCAGCCTTACTGGGCATGAGATGTTGATGTAAGGATTTAAGAGAGTCAGAACATGAAGGTTTCTGTGGGGAGGGCAGACACACCGAGCTACAATGAAGAAAAAAGGACAATTGAGGTGCTAAGAAGTAAAGCCTCAATCTGAAATTTTCAAGAATATCAGCCGTGAATATATACACAGAATTCCTTGAAGGGATTTGTAAAGCTTTCAGGTCACGTCAATCCTTCTGATATCTCTGCCGTTGGATGACTAATATTTACAGCAGAGAGATACAGAGGAAGAGCATGGATTGGAAGGGCAGTAATAACATGGTGGACATTGTACCAGACTGTCATTTTGAAGAGGGAGCTAAGCTTGAAAGAAAAGCTCTTGTTTCACCAACAGATACCTCAGCATGAACTCTGGGTGGTGCCAGGAAGGATAAGATTTCATATTGAATCTCATGTTCATGATGAACACAACTAGTTCTCTAGCTAGCTCGAATGTCTGCGATGAGCTCAGGGTTGTGCCACTTCTGCATCAAAGGTTGAGGTGGTGTGAGCATCTGATCAGGATGCTTCCTGGGTTCCTCCCTGCAGAGCTGTTCAGGGCATGTCCAACTGGGAGGAGACCCCCTGTGGGCAGACTAAGAACATCTCAGCCTGCTGAGGGCTTAGGATCTCCGGCTGCTGGAGAAAGTGGCTGGAGATCAGGTAAGTGGTGAAAAATAGATGAACTGAAAACTCAAGCTTTTGATTGTTCTGTAATGTCACTTATTATGTTACTGAGTGTCACAGTCTGTGCCTTTTCCTCATTCCTCATGTGTCAGCTGTTTTCCCCATCCCCTGTGTTTCTTGTGGCTCCTTCTTTGTCTCTCTCTGGGTGCTTTTCATTTCGTTGAATTTTGCCTCCTCGTCTCCTCTCTCCTTCGCCTCCGCCATGATGAAGGATCTTCCAACTGCTTAAATGCACCTGGAGGAGACAAGGAGCAAGGAGAGAGGAGGCTTCTGGAGGAGCTCAGAGCGAGGATACACCAGTGTATCCTACGTGGAAGTCTTTCATCAAGAGGAGTGATGTTGATTGGACAGTTTCAGTGACACACGCAGGGAAATCAAATCTGACTGACAGAAGTTTCTGCAGCACTTTAATGATTCTGAATGAATATTTATGTCCTTTGGTGTCACAAAGAGCTCATGAAGAAATAACTGATTATAAGCATTATTAGTATTATTAGACTGCAAATCACCACGTGTGCTAAAAAATGGCACAAACGGGATGAAAAGTCGTCTGGTACAGTGATGATTCAGAGATTATTACTGTGGAATCACTGTCACACACTTTTTAATGGACTAATCTGGGAATATACCTGCGCCAGTGTGTTTACTTTGTAGAGTCATATACAGGATCTACAGATAATTCAAATAATACATGATGAGATGCGATATAATGTGCCGTCATGTGTCGGCATCTAACACTATAAATAAATTTCATTGTAGAGAGTTGTGGAGTCACACAAAGCAGCAGTTTTTTGTTTGTTTGTTTTTGTTTTGTTTTGTTTTTTTGTTTTGCTTTTTAATTTCACAATAAAATCGACTCACAAGTGTTTCTGTGGACATTCGCACCAGTCAGTTTGACAGCTGATAAGCTGTTATCAGCTCGTCATCAGTAATTGACGTCGCTTCAGACTGACGCTAAAAGGAACCAAGGATTTTTCATTTCGGAGTTTTGTCTCCTCCGTCCTCGCGTCTCTTCCTCGCATCGCTGTTTCATGTCCTCGCTGGGTGGAGCTAAGATGCGAGGAGAGGAAGCGAGTGGAGGAGATGAGGAGACCAATTTACCGAATGAAAAGCACCCTCTCTCTGTGTGTCTGGGCGTGGCTCTCATAAGTCCTGATACCAATCAACTCCTGCTGCCAATCTGCCTGCATACCTGAAAGCCATCTGCTAATCAACCCCAGCAGTACAAATACCCCGGCTCTGCAGTCCTGTCTCTGCTAGATGTTCAGTACACCTTTGTGGTACTAAACTGTGGTGCCTTCTTCTTCTTCTTTCTTCTCTTGGATTTGGATTTTTGCCTTAACCTTTTTCCCCTGTGCCTCAAATCCACACTCACTGGTCACCTGTTTGCCTGCCGCTCCGGCCTGCCTACCAGTTTCCAGCCCTGCTAAGCCTGCCTGCCTTGTTTCACCTGAATCAGCCCAAACCCTCTGCTTGCTTCCATTGAAAATCCACCTCAAACTGAACTCCTGTCTGAGTCTCGCTTTTGGGTCCAGTTTTCACTATACAACACAACACTGCATGTGCTATTGCATGCTGGGTGAACATGTGCCTCTGTTCTTTAAGTGGCATTATTTTTCTCTGGAAAAGGATCTTGAATCTATTTCAGCATTATTATTGAAACATATTCCTAAATGGAGCTTTAAAAGCACTAAGGAAGTGTTCACTGTAAATGAATTTGCAACGGAAAACTAAATTCAGGGTTGAGTGCAAAACCAGTGTTAAAGCTATAATATGTAACATATCCGCATTAAAATGTCTAACAACAGTAGACCTTTGTTACTTTGTTGAGTTGTGTATGCACATTATCCCAAATGTTTCCAACAATGGTCAAACCCAGAGAAGTCCATGATTCATTCAAAGTAATGTTCCATTTCCTCCTAGCTGTTGCTATCTGGTATATCTTCCAGAAAAACATGGGATACTTTAAGCACATCGGAGAGCGAGGAAGGAGGTTGGCGAATGTGACTAAATGTGGCTTGAATAAAACGATGCCTTGTCCATGACCATGACTTCATGAGCCATGATAGGTTTTCATCAGCTATAGCTTTTGTTCAGACCCCAAGCAGCAAATTTACATATTGTGCATTTAATACCTAAAATGAAAAATCAGTTGCTGTGGAAAATGTTCATAAGGTAACAGTATCTATGAAGGTCATGTCTATAATGTATTATAACCACATTCATAAGACATACATGTAATGCATTTATAAGTCTTTGTAAAACTTTTTTATAAATGTTTATAATCATGCATGAACAATTATAACAAGGAGCAAAGTACTATAACTGGTGGACATTCATAATGCTATGTAGCTGCATGCTAAAGTGACAATAGTGTTTGAAAGAAGAATCTGAGTCCTGGGTTACACAGCATACTGTAACTATTACAATTTTAGCCAGTTAGAATGTCACATAGAAAATTGCTCTAACGTATCATAACAGATTATAAATTCTGAGTTTGTAAATTGGAAAAATGTGTTATAAACATCTTACAAATGCTATTGACTTTATACATTTCTGTCACTTTACTTGAAGCTCACAAAGTCATGCTATGCCATATTTTTGATGTTTGTAACACATTATTCCATTTAACAAACTTTATAGTCTGTTATCAGTGGGTAATTTGAGGGAGATGCCATCCCTGTTTTTAGCAAAATGACCATAACCTGCCAATCCCCCCCTTCATCCCCTAGAAGCAGAGAGAGAGAGCAGGGGCAGAGGGGTTGTTTAGTTGAATGAGTTAGTCTAGTCTGCCTGACTCATTGATCCTTTATCTGGCAGAAGTTTGTGCAAGTTTGAATCGATGGCCCCGACCTCGGCTCTGTAAAATCCGCAGTCTAACTGTGCTGTGTATTGATGGCACTGTCCATGGTGCTGAAGTAGCAGACAGATTTGTAAAAGCAACTTTTTATCTGGGCTCTGCCCTTCTGTCACTTTCATCTTTAATTTGTCACGATGATACAAATTAAAGGGAGGAGGGTGGTTGGGGGGTTACTGTTCATTGTTAGCCTTCAAGCTGAAAAGACATCAATATTTGCAATTTTGTTTTTGCTTTTTAGTTGTCAAAATTGCACATATACCTGTTTTTTTGCAATCAGCTCTTGAAATATATCAATGCAATATACAGATATCTGACTGACCCACTCAGCTGAAGTTCATCCCTGTCTTTGGGGTCAAAGGGAGTTAAGTGTGACAATAAGAGAGGTAAACACCTGAAGAGGTGAGTATGAGGACACGTTACGCTCGTTTTTCTGTTCATATTATTGCTGAACAGCAACACTCACAATAGAACTGACGTGTAGAATTGCAAGTGGACATGAAAGATGCAGGAGATTTTTTTTTTCCATGATCAGTAATTGTTTTTTTTAAAAAAACCTCAACAATACTACTATACTCAATCAAACACACACATACTCACTAGCAGTGTGTATGAGTTCACATATTTGCGCTGATTGCCTGCACATTTAACAGGTACAAAATGCAGCTGACCTTATTTCATGTATGGTACTCATTCTGTTGAAACCTTGGACACTGAAATTGGCACTGATCCAGCTTTTGCCTCCTGCAAAATGAAATAAAACAGCTAAATCCCCTCTGCTAACTGAACTTGGCAAGGCAGTTCATCAAAATATCATGATTTGCCAAACGAACGAGTCACAGCGACATGCTCTCTATACCAACGAGAACATGCGCTTTTCCAGTGCCCTGCAGTTTCAACTAACATTTATGTTCTCTGATCAGTGTGGTGTGAAAAATGCTAAGTGAAATAGTGGCATAGTTCCTGCTATACATGTTAGTCTATAAAGGAGCTAGGAGAAAAGTGAAGAAAAGGTCAGCTGGTTGTGGTTTATTATTGAGAATCAACATCAAAGACATGAAGGTGCCATGGATACAAAAGGTAGTGGAGCTGCACCCATCCAGCACTGAGGGGTGGGTCTCGTAGTGGAATATTGAATAATATGTAGACAACTGTGGATGGAAATCCCTTGATACTACTGCACAGATCAAAGGAAATACGTTAATAATCAATGTCCATGAAGTCAGAGGTCCAACAAAGGGGAAATGTCCGTGTGATGCCACATGAACATCAACTCCACCAAGATGTTTCACATAAATTAGAGAAATGAGAACATCTTTTGTGCCATACTATGATATTCACTTTACAAAAGGATAATACTGGTTTTCAGTTTATTTCAACTACCTGCCTAGTGCTTATTAAAAGCTGTTATAATGTGTTTTTGAATTTTTTTTTTTGGACATTTGTCAGTTCATGTGCAGGCAATGACAATGCTAAATACAGAAGAGGATTAGGGCCACATGTGAAGAATTTATTTCAATTACGAGTTTTAAGTCAACATTCAAGTCCTACCCCTTTTGGACCCTTAGTCAACCTTTTCCTTTCCTGTTTCCTGTACTTTGGTATGCTAAGATGAGCTCGGCTCGTCACTGTTGAAAGGAAAACCAAATTTTTATGATGGTTAAAAGATGTGGGAAACAATGTAAACATCCACCAGCCAGTGACAGATTAGAGTTAAAATTCACCAGATACTCAAAAGTAAATCATTATTTTGTGTCTGAAGCCACTTTCATATTTTACCAGCATTTAACTGTTGAATATCTCATGATATTTTCACACGTGCATCTATTAAGAGATATACGAAGTCTCGCAATACATCGACGCCATGTTTACATGCTACCTGGGAGGCTACAGTTGACATTTCGGCTAAAAACATGGTGTAAATGGTGTCTTTTGTGGTTAAATTTGAATGTCGCGGCTCACGGACACTTGGATTACACCACACGAGCAGGATGGAGACATTTTGTGTTTGTTTTGTGTTCTTTTTTTGTACATTTTATCCGTGGTCACCATTCACTGCCATTGTACTGGATTTGGCTGCAACCCTGTTTTCTGCTGAAACTCCAGGATTGTTTTGTGAACTGAAGATCTTCACCCATCCTCACATCGGCATAGGGGTGAGTACATATTGAGTGGATTATTGTTCTGGGTGGAATATCGCTTTAAACTAGAAGTCTGACTTCAAATTCAGAATTCTGAATTTATTCTAAGAATTCCGACTTATTACTTAGACTTTTGTTACACTCATGGTGATGCACAGCTCCAGAAAAAAGAACAAACAAACAAACAAACAAAGTGCAAAATACACATAGTTCTTGCAGAAGGACTTGATGTTAATGAATACACAGTCAGCTTTGAAGAGCAGATACAGTGTAACCCAAATACTTCACAACACTGAATGCTTGGGGGAAAAGCACGAGTGAGTCTGACACACACTGTATCTAGTGTTGACCTCAAGATCAAACTGTACATGGAATCAATTCCAAAGGTTTTATAGGTCAAATATTCTGATACCAAATCCTAATCAATAAAGACCAAACTCTATTCATGATTCAGTGTTTTCTGACACCTACAACTTCTCATTCATATTTAAGATGGACACAACTGTGTTGATTCAATTTACGCCTGTTATCCATTTCCGCATGTTTGAATTCTAATGAAATAAAAGCATTTTCTTGTAATGGCATTAAAGTTTAATCACCACGTATCTGTGCCATGTAATGAAGGTACATCTTAGGTTCATTTTTAACTTTGTTGATGTATATTACAGGCAGTAAATCTGAGCAAGGTATGCAGAGCCACTGAAAAATGATATGTACACACCACAGACATGTTGCATTAGGATCCCAGGGCTTAAGATTTTACTCAGTTGCCTATGTCGATTTGTTTTCCATTGCATGAGCTGTTTGTTGTGATAATGCAAATAATGACTGTTCTCTCTCAGCAGCAATGGCAGGACATTGTTCCACCGACAAAAAAAACTCTTAAGGATAAGGATGAGCTGGAAAATTGAGCAAACAAAGTATCTGACTCTGACACTGGAGACTGTGGTTTGAGTTCTAGCTCCCAGTAAGTACTGGTTTCTTTTAACCATGAAGGCTGTTGCTCCATTCTCATTAAATTGTTTTGGTTGTCTAAACTTTACCTGGTCTTAAATATAGAGGCCACAGATCAGAGAGCACTCATGTGAATTCCCATTTGGAAAACTTGTATGGTTCATTATAGAGAGCACTTACACCCAAATTTGAAGGTATGAGTGTTTTTTGAATTACAAAGTCTGCAACTGAACAAACAAAATCACAAAATCCATCTCTAATAGAGTATTCTGTCATAGTTTTTGAGGCATTTCAACATTTCAGAGCTGTCAGGCTTAGCCACTGTTGACTATAATATAATAATAATAAGAAAAACAGTAGAATGTTGTTCAAAAAAATTGGCAAGGGGCCAGCGATTGGAATCAAAGAATGTCCCTGGAATCTTTTGAGCATCATAACATTAACATTTTCATAACGCTCAATTTCAGTTTTCCACCTTCACTTGACCTTTCCGCTCTCTACATTGAGCCGATCATTAGGATAAGAAAAGGGTACAACTGGGCCAATTTCAAATGTTTTGGGGCTGTATGCATAAAATAACTTTTTGATTAATACATTTTTGATTAATTTTTATTGATTGTCTTTTATTATTATCTTTAGCAATGCAATGATGACCATCCTGAGTGGCCCAGGCAGCCCATAGTTGGGTGGTCCTTCTGGCATTTGCCCAATTTCCAGATGGCCAATCCGTCACTGCGAGGTGCACTTGGACCCAACCCCATTCCTCAGTAAAATAGCCAATGCTAACATTTTTTCTGACTCCACAAATAAGGTGTGGCTTGATTCATTTATTCCATAGATAACAAAAAAAAGGTTCACAGTGCCTGCAATATCATATGAATTACAATATGTTGTGTTTGTTGTCTAAATGCAAATGTTTTATCACAGTAAGTTTTTACTTTAAATTGCTGGTGTTGATACATTATGCAATTTAACTGTATGATCCAACTTTTTCTTTTTTTTTTCTTTGCTACTTTATGTAATAATCCTTGGTCAGTATTGTATAATAAATATTTCATAAATAATGATCAATTACCAAGCGCACTGAAGAGCAAATAAGTAATGACACTCCTGGTTTGCCAATGAGAACTGCAGCTTTTATTTGACTCTGTGGTTGCATATTTGATTTTTCTAGTAAATTCTATTTAGAATCTCATTATCTTTAATCAAGATGAAGTGATATCATGCTAGGTTGTATTCCCCTTCTCAAAACAACTTCTTCAGAGGCGCTGAAGTAAATCACCGGTCCAAACTTGGGAAAACAAAAGACACTGCATAGGCTTATTTTAGCGACTGAAACGTGTGCTTTGTCAGACTCATTCGGTTGTGCTGGGCTAGGCCGTCCCTAATTAAAGTGTTCTGCTCTACAGAGTCCCAGACTGGTCCTGAGCATGCAGAAGCTGTCTTATTCTTTCCATCCATCACATCTACTGTAATTACTTTTGTTTACAGTGGAGGAAACGGCAGCTGTCTGATTAGAAGTTATTGAGGAGATAACTCATAGGTAATTTAGAAATGGCGCTCAGCTTCTCTCCTGGATGCAGATGAATCATTTCCTGTATGAAGTGTGGGGACGATGTAGAGACGCTCATGGAGAACGACCCTGACAAATTACCACAGGGCTGTCAAATCTCCAAACCATTTTCCGCGGGAGCTGTACGTTGTTGTTTTCTTCCAATGGTGATGATGGTTTCTCTTTTCCTGAGGCAGAAAATAAAAAAGTTTTGCAAAAGACTATAATCAGTTGCGCTTGTTGTTCAATTTTTTTGGCATTAAGGGAAGAAATATCTTTATTATTATATTATTTTGAAGGGCAATCTAAGTTCTCAAGTATTTTATGATTTTAGTGGGATGGATATGATAATAGATGATAATAATAACCTATTTAATTTGAGGATTGAATGCACATCAACAATATAAGACCTAACTACGAGTTCCTCTGTGCCATGATTGGTTCTCACTTTTCTATGACTCAGTTTTGTACAGTATGAACCATATTACTATGTATTATCACAGGATTATTGTCATAAAAACATACCTTTGCTGGAAATGGATGCTGAGATGTCCATTACTGATATAGGAAATGGATGTGCAATATCAAAATGGCAAATCGATA
Source organism: Lutjanus argentimaculatus (assembly GCA_034769285.1). Lineage (NCBI taxonomy): Eukaryota > Metazoa > Chordata > Actinopteri > Lutjaniformes > Lutjanidae > Lutjanus > Lutjanus argentimaculatus. The sequence continues at coordinate 17,133,943 of JAWZSL010000002.1, forward strand.
CTGCAATATCCACTTCCAATATGGGAAATGGATCCTGCAGCAGCAACATGATATTGGATTTTTTTTTTTTTTTTTTTTTGAGATCCACTGCAGATTTAGAAAATACTGTAAATATAGCTCCAGTAGTTACCTGGCCTCTGATTGGTTTGGTTATAAACATTTAGCGTTTTTCACTAAATGAATGTAATTTCTACATATTTGCTTAAATGCAGAGTTATTATTCCAAAACAACAACTCAGTCAGATACAAAATGTTATATTTATTTATACACATGACTGAGCTTAGTGCCTGTCAGTCATGATTTAGGACACAGATTCTTGTGGAGGTGATAGTCTCCCTCAACGTACAATAAATGTGCAAAAATTGACGCTATCAGCACAGAAACTTTTTTCATCAGTGTTGACCATATGCTTTTTAAAATAAATTATACAGCTAGTGCTTAGTCATCAGAAGATATTGTTATCCTATTTTTCTCTCTTTTCCAGTTTTGATAACGAGTAATGATACCACTGTATTTCATAATTATTTAATGCATGCATGTTAAATAAAGAAATACGTCTTTTATTCTGATATCCCTTTAAAACACAATTTTGCCATTTTTCTTCTTGAAAGCTAAAATTTGCCTCTGGGCTTTTCTGTCTGAATTATTGCAAATTGGCACCTACTATAATACTGTAAAAGCCAGTCATCTGATGTATTTTTAATCAACATAAAGCAAAAATTATTTTGTTAAAGCTGCAAGAGTGGATTTTCTGGGCACTTGGACTCCTCATCAAGCTGAAACCACATTGGCTTCTCCTGATTATTATCACCTTACAAATTTGTTATGGTTAACATATTAGCAAACAGCCAATTTACCATTCATTTAAGATGATTGTTTACTGGTCTCCATGGTTTGTAAGAAAAATATTCATAGTTTGTGAGATCTTTTGGTGCTGAGGAGGTCACCAGCAGCAGGTTTATCAGCACTTCTTTTTTCTTTCTCCAAAAACAGCTTGCTGCTACGGCTGCTGGAAACAGGGCTGATGATGGTGAAATCTGTGAGGTGTACAACCAGAACACAGAGCTTAAACATGCATATGAGCTCTTTAGTGTTGCAGAGTTAGGTGACATTACTGTATAAAATGCTACAGATTGAATTGTTATTTTCTATATACCACTCTAAAGATGGCAGCGGTTACAGAGAGTGAAATCAGATCTTTGTGGTCGTCAGGAGTCCCCCGTTGTCCTTGAGAGCTGAGTGGGTTCACTCAATTAATGTCTGTAATTGGACTGTTTGGAATATCAGCACAGCTAATGTTACTTTGACAGTGATTTAATTTGACATGTTAATCAATCATCAACATAGCTAGAGCACACATTAATATGTTAACAAGGGATATAAATAGCATTTATATTGTATGCGGGCAAAGGTGTTGTGCACGAGGCTTTGTGTGTGATCATAATACATTTGCACTTTGTTTATTGATTTATTTTGCTCTTTCATCTTTAGCCATTGTGCCGGGGGTGTTTTGCTCAGCAATGGAGCCAGAAAATAAAAGGAAATGTCAAAAAATAAATAGTATCTGATAAACTATTGTGTGGCGACCATGTCATCAGTACTTTCCCTCCTTTGTACTGCCTCACTTTAGTCCTTGCTTGCACCATCAATTTGCTATTCAGTGCCTCTTAGTGTGTAAATATTACAGCTCAAAACCAGTTTCAATGAACTTGCTGTTTGTACAACAGATCCCCTCCCTTACCAAAGTGTTAGATTAATTACTTTGCTTTAATGGGCCCCACTACTGGGTACTAGTAATTAAAAGATAATGATTGGTCCCTTTGAATGTTACAAATAAAGATGCACGAACTCATTTGTGTTATTCAGGTTGTTCAATAAAAGATTAGGCCCAGTGTGGGGGTGGGGTTAGGGGTGGGGGTGTTGGGGCTACTTTGCTTTTTGCTGCCAAATTATCCATGCCTTCCCATGGTGTGTCTCTGCTCTCAGCAATCCATATCAGATAAACTTTGGATTATCGCACTGGATAAGAATAATGAATAAACACAGCTGTTCATTGGCATTCATCTCCATGACCCACCTCCTCTATGAATAGCTGGAGAAAAATAAAAGTGGAGTCGTTTAAGTTTTATATCAAGGACTGTATCACTTTTCCCTACTTTTTATTGGATGCTGGCAGCTGTGTTGGGTGATGAAATTAGTCCAGTCCCTCTCTGCGGGGACTGGTGAAACTCCTTATGACCCCCCTTTACATGTCTTTTTAACACTGACCTGCTGCAAATTGTAGTGAAGCTACTACCAAAAGAGATGACTGTGAAGAGTCATGGCAGTTCATATTTGATTAATTCTTGATAAATTAATGCTGACAGGTTGAGCCACATGAGTCACTGCCATGCTAAATACAAGGATCATAGTCCAGAAAGGTTTTCTTTATGCGCAAAAAGTGTGAAATTAGCTTGTTTTGGTCATAGGCAAAAGATAATAGAGGTGTGATCTGAGGGTTGGCAAAGAAAAAAAATGCTACGGTGCTTTAAATTGTACGTATGTCTGTGTGCCGTCCAAAAAATATTTTCCACTGATATTAAACTAACCTCTTTTTCGCAGTTATAAATGCAACAAACCACACCAGCACTCCAGTGACAATAGTGTTGGGATTTGGGGAGGTTTCTGTAATTCAGTAAATAGTCCTTAGTTTGTGATCCCTCAGCATGGCTGCATTTCACAGGCACTCTTTTATTTTGAAAGATGCACCCCAGCGGCTGTCTTGATGAACTTGTTGCATTGTAGCACCATTGTTGCCCGGTGGTGGTTCTGCTTTATACAGAAACAGAAAACTTGCTTTGTTTCCTGTCATACTGCAAAAAGGCAGCTATATATGTACAGCAGGGCACGAATTTCATGGAGGCCATGGCTGCCATGCTCCCTTAGTTTGGCCTTTTGCCCCTCAAAAAATGATAGGCCACAGTGGCCTTGATGCCCCGCCCTCACTGCCCCAGCTGATTTCATCGTTTTCTCCTCTGCCTCTTTCCTGTCAATACAGTTTTTAGATGCCAGTGTCTTTTGTTGAGATTCTGAATTCTGATTGGGCAACATCAAGTGAAACACTGTGCAAATGATCAGTTTCTAGCCTGTTATGAACCAGGGCATTTACAACTATAGTTTGATAAATTAGAGAATGAATAAGACAAGAAACTCAACATATATGTTAAAATGACTATATCTGGCCTAAGAAGTGTTACATGCCTAACGTGTAAGGGTAAAGCGTGTATGAACATCTGACTTGAGAGTTTGTATAAATACTGGCAATTTGTAAATAATGTAAATAAGTTATTTTGTGAAATAAACTGAAATTTATTTAGGCCTAATTAAAATCAATCCATTCAATTCATCCATGTCAAATAAAATGCATTATTTCTATGGACTTAAAATCGTTGTTTTATTTGATTGCCTTGCTGCCCTTGCATTTGGCCTTCATGGCCTTGAAACAATGACCACACCAAAGACCAAGTGGCCTCCCAAAATGCTGAAATTCCAGGCCTAGTGTGCAGCATCTGAGCCCAAGACAAATTTCTCTATGGGGACAGTAAACTGGTTTGTGTGGTATTGTTTCATATTGTAATGTATGGTATGGTATTATATATTGTCATCATATCATGTACCGTGTTATATATCATGTCGGATTGTAGTGTACAGTCTTGTTCCTTTTACAAACCAGTTAGTACAAGGAACTCAGTTTTTGACACAATTAACTTTTCAACTGTCTGCTGTCCAGCATCCATGTTCTTATGCTGTTAACAGGGTCTAAATGTACAGAAAAACATCAAAATCACAAAATTAATTGTTATTTTACTGTGATGTGCAGATATATCACTGAAGTGAAGTGAACACTCATGTCTCGGGTTGTGTAATGATGAATGAAAAGAGAGCATCAGGAGCTGCAATAAGAAGGCAAAGAACAGCTTACTGGCACCGATCTTAAAATCTCAGCATAATATGTCTACTTACCACTATGTTGGTTCAAACAATTAGAAGTTAAAATAGAAACATAATCTGACTCACAGCCATTGTGCAATGAACAAAGGACTGGAGTGTTTCAGGCTGGTTGGATGATTTAACGCTTGCTGAGACCCTGGTTGGAGAGATGGGGCTAGTGTGGGACCAGGTGTTAAGATCAAGTTAACCTGTCATACAGCAGGTCATGTTTAGGGCATATGTCGCCGTAGCAACAAACACAACTCAGACTTTGATTATAGCAGTTTACCTTCATATTTACCACACAAACATGAGAGTCATATTGATCTTCTTATTTCGCTCTCAGAAAGAAAACATTAAAGCGTATTTCCCAAAATCTTGAGCCACCATTTAAAATTTCAATAGTATGTCAACATTAGAAGTTGGTTTATTGTAGAGAAAGAAACAAAAGTGAGGACAAATACAAAGACAATGCATGCATTTCTACCACTGTAAGGACATTCAACAGTAGACACTTTTGCTTTAATTATGTCAACATGATCTAAATCACCTCAGAAGATCTGAGTTTAATGCACATCGGGTTTCCTCTTTATGATAAATATATCACGCAGTCAGCAAAGATGTGTTAATGTACATCGTGGGTTGTCCTCCATTTATATAAAATCCATTTACTCCTAACTGACACGCATGTTTGCTGTATTAGATTTGGCAGATAAAACATGCAGTAAAGAAAATCACATTTGATTTTCATAATTTTTAAGACACCACATGTGATGCTCAGTACTTTAAATGACATGAGCAGGAAATATTTATTGCTCACCAGAGTTCATGTATTAGTCCCACTAGCTGACTGCAGCAAACCACTGACAGATGGCCAAATACGCCATTTGTGATCGAGTCAGGTCATGTGGTAATTGAATGGGGCATTCTCGAAAAAGGAAGGAAAGATTGCTCACATCTGATCGGGCCTGATCCACTGTCAGGAGTCACGGAAAGCGAGAGGCTTTGCAGGGACTCATTAGCAAAACAAGTAATTAACGCCTGGCAGTTAATGCACACGACAGGCAACATGTTACGTGAAAACTCAGCACCCACACACTCGCAGTTGCATCTCAGCAGAAGCTGCACGAGGCAAAGGAAGACACTGCTGTGTTCAATCCTTCTTCCTACTGATTGTAATCACTGGACACTCTGGGGGCCTGAAAGAAATGCTTCTCAGCCATAAAACAGCCTCTAGCTCTGTGATGTAGAAATATGTTCATGAATCATAATTTTTTTCCACTGATAGATCTGGCCAAACAACTTTATTATTTATTTTAACTTCTACCGAAATGTTTTGCTTACAGCCAAATGCAAGGATGATGTCAAAGAAGATTTTTAATGAGCCCTCTAACATTAAAAGAAGCTTCTATCCTTGGATACATCCATACAACTATATCATCAGTCTGTGATGTTGCTTGTGTTCCATATGTCTGAGATGAGTGCTGCTGTTCAGTGGATGCACCATTGAAGATGGAGTACACAGTAAACTTGGTGTTCAAGTGTTTCAAGTGTTCACATAGGCAGTTGTAAGATTCCTGCTTTGCTCTTAAATGCTTTTGATTTTCAACGTCATGCTGAGAAGCAGGAAAAGAGCAGCAAAAAAAGTGAAAAACTTCAATGGGCTCCAGCATTTTTTAAAACAAAAACAAAAAATTAACATCACAACTTGTGAAAACTGGAGTGGTGGGTTGTTGATACGGACTGTCCTCACCCAAATCTGCCTCGTTTGCTTTTGTTTCAGTAAATGAGGAGGAAACTCATCACAAGAACAGAAAACGGTGCTTTGCTTTGCCAAACTGATTCAGGAGGTGCACAGAGCACGCCATGAACGTATTTCAGATATTTTACAGCTCTACAGCCCAGAATAACTGGAACCCTGGTTTGATTTTTTCTGTACAGTAGCTTGGTCTTGTAAAAGGTTATGGATTCTGGCTTTTAAGGTCACTAAACTCTGTGGAGTGAATACAATGCAAATTACTCTACATTTTCATAAAGTGGTAAAAAGAAATTAACGGGAAGCCTAACTCAAGTACATTTTATGCACAAATACACACTCTTGCTGGCTATATTTCAGCAGCCCTACAAAACTTGTGCTAAGTTTAGTCATAGAAAAGGTTATTCTTGCACTAATTGCTCTAATAGATGGTGAAGAAAAAAAAAACATTCAGGATGAGTAGGAAGGACGAATGCACACCAGTAATGTAGAGGTGCTGCTGACCATGAAAAAGTTCAGGTTGTGAGAGAAGATAACGGCACGCTTTTAGCTGCAGCAGGAGGCAGTGACAAAAAGCTGCAGTCGAGTCAGTTTAAAGCAGCCTTCAGAGAATGTACAGGAAGTGACAGAAATATTTACATCCTGTTAGATCATCTGTAGGCTGCCTGAAGTTTGCAGACCACGTTCAGATAGTTATAGCTGAAGAAATTAAGTGTGATCTTGACTGCTGATGAGGTTGAAGCAGAGAGATTCAAGCTGTTCCATGATCATTTGTTCTTTTAATGTCTGCCTTGTAAAGCACTTTGTAATGCTCGCTTTGATAAGTGATATCACTTTTATTACTATTATCAATCCCACAAGATATGCTTGTTAATGGATTAAACCTTGTTGCACAACATAAGACTAATATATCAAGCCTTAAATATTACTATTACGCATAAAATTAGGATTTTCTATGTGTGGTGATGTTGTCAAACTAACATTTGCAATCTGCCTTGATCTCATGAAGTTATTGTTGCCCACATGTGCATATATCAAAGTTGGGATCAAGTCAGATGCAAATCCAACCAGCATACATTGTGTGCCGATTGCTGCTGATTGATTTTGTGCAGTCCTGGCTCATCTCGAACACACTTATTTACATGTTGTGGGAGGATCAGAAAGCTACCTGGTTCACTGAAAACATCTTAGGAAAGCAGTTTACTCAAAAATTGATGTACATTACAGTATGTCTAAGAACATCTCTATATTAATGTGGACAGATGAACATTAGAAAAGGTCGATACATGATAAAAATGGTTATTCAATAAATTAAAATAAAAAAATCTAATTATCACAAGAAACAGCTGCAAAAAAGGTAAGTGTCTAGGATACAACCTTATTGAGACAACAGGTTTTTTTTTGTTTTTTTTTAAGGAAAATACCAAAAACACTCCTGGCTCAGACTAGATTCCTAAAAAAGGAGACCTCAAGGAATAAACATCGGATCAAAAATAAATTTAGAATGAACATATTAGAAATATATTATGAAAATATTTAAAAAATATTTGAAAATATTACTTCGTGTATATATGATGTTTTAGATAGAAGAAGACAAACTAGTGGGGGAAAAACAATTTTATTATCTCCACTATTCACTAACACATTTCGCACTTCCCAGGAGAGGCGGGCCTAAAACCAACGCGTTTATCCACTAATTAGACTGACTGCCAATCAGAGGAGGAAGTTGCGTCACTGGGCAGCGTCACGTGTCCCGTGGCCTCGACAGGTATTAAACTTTATGGCTAACTTTATAAGAACGAGTGACTGAAGCGTCTTGTTAAGTTTACTGTATAAAGTCAGAGTTCAGGTAAGTTTCACCTGGTGGAGCAACATTTTGGGAGCGCGGCCGCTAAACGTGATAAGCAAGCTGTTTTTAATGGATTAGCCAACTTACAAAGGTTAGTAAAGCTATTGGATGCTGAATGACAGTATGTTTCGATGACGGAGAAGCCGATGATGGTGGACTCTCCCTCTTGTTTGCTGCAGCTGTTCGGGAAAAGGAATCAAAGTCGTTATATGGAAAAAAGACACCGATCTCCGTTTTCCTCGTGAAAATGTGCTGGACCCTGGTGAGTGACTGTTGCCTTCACTCTCAGTGCCCCGTTATGATACATGAAGTAGTTTATTTATAGCATCACCCGTTCTCATTGTTTTTATTAAGATGTATTTATCAGGAAGTGTACAGTGTAAAACAATGTTCCTAGCCTACTGTATATTTGTGATGTTGATATGTGAAAAAAGTGTGCATTTTTTTTTCTTTTTAGATTTTTTTTTCTTTTTCAATATTTTTTTTTTAATTTATGGAGTCAGAGTTTTATCTAAAATCAATGTTCTTAAAGAAATTTCCATTATTTTCTGCCCATTAGGCCTAAATTAGTACCCAGAAAAGGAAATTGATCTTTCTTTGTGAGACCTGTCCGTGGACTCCAGTCTCCGGCAGGCTGATTTCATTAGACCTTTCTGTGGATGTTGAATAAGCATGATTGATTTCCTGACACTACTATGTACAGTATATTTTGAAGTACAAGCAACATCAGTGTCGTATTGTGGAATCATGACGGATGGGAGAGCAAATACATTTCTTACGTAAGGGTAGATTGTCAATCATTAACCAAGATGGGGACATTATCATTATGCTTTTAATTGAAAGTACTATGTGATGATAATACGGTCGGAGAGCAGTTTTGAAAACACTGTGAGTTGGGAACTGCAGGAACAGTTAAATGTGGAGAGCACTCCCAAGTGTCTCCATAAATGCCTTTTGATTTCAGTACCAGGCGAACTAACAGGAGCTTTCCATTAACAGCACTTGCCAAATCAACATCTTGAGGTGATTATGAACATATTTCCAAGAGCAAACGCTGTGATGGTGGCTACACAGAGTGTGCTGATAATTACATAGTGGATAATGGACGGAGGGTACTAGCACATTGCAGGAGGTGCTGGACCCAATGGGCCATGATAATTAACCAAAATCTTAATGACACTGGGCAAAATGATTCCCCCCCGACTCGTATATGATAAATATTTAATGTTTCATTACAATAATAATGGGAATGCAAAATGCCAAACCACTAACTGTCAAACTTTTTGCCGCTGTTGTCTTGTAATTAGAGGAAGCTTTAACTGTCTCTAACTGTCTAATTTCCCAGTGCAGTCTCTGCCAGCATTTAACACTCTCATGAAAGAGTGGTGACAGGGAAGGGAATTGTGTTGGACTGCACACTGAAGAGTTTACCATTAATTCAGTGCTTGGCATCCACTGAGTGGGAATGTTTTATCCTTTTGACAATTAAAAGAGTTACAAATCATAGACCTAGTTACAAAGAACGTAGTCCTCGGTGTACTTATGTTTCCATCACAGTTGTCTTCTGCAAGTGAGCCAAAGTTAGTTTTTCCCCTGGAAAGAAAACACTTTTATGTAACAAGAACCATCTATTACCAAAAGCCCCACAGAATTGACTTTTTCTTTACAGTTGTGGCCAGATGGACAAATGAGTGGGCATCTTGTAGAAATGACAAAGTGAACCAGAGTGGTCTTATACAAACACATTAGTCAAGTTATTTTGACCACCTCGCCTTCTGTGCAAGCTTGCTCTACACAGCTGAGAAATCCCAGTTCAATTTCCATCCTGGCTGCTTTAACCCACATAGACACCAGAGGGAGCGGTGATCAATACACTGTACTTGGCCATCATTATCAAGACTTATATTCCCTTCAGCTCAGGGCCCATTAAATCAGAGGACCACATTCTTCCCGCCCAGTGTCTCAACTAAGACTCTTGAGTCACATTAGGGTCTGATTTACGCGTCTTTAATGACAGGCCACCCTTAATTAGCTGATGGCGCAAAAACGCAGCCACCGCTGAAAAGGATGACCATCTAAGTCGTGGGATGATGTTTGCTCCAGGCCACTCTCGATCTGTCATCCGTATCAGGCGGCGTTCACATTGCAAAAACAGCTTCTTCTCGTGGCCGTGGCCATATATCATATGTTGAGAGACGCCGGAGGCAATAATGAATCCTCGCTGAGATGCCTGATCCCTTGCATCAATTCAGGGTACCAGTTACGTGAGGCCTTCGGTCCGCAGCGAACTCTCTAACTTCTCTCTCCTGAAGTATTTGCTGTCAAACAGTGGACTCTGATGACTCCTTCCTCCCTTGTTTTGGTCACAATCCATTGGTTCCAGCCTGAGAGGCTCTCTATATCATTAGCAAAAAAATAATTTGGTTAGTTTAATGGAGTGACTTAGACTAACAAGTTGTTGCAACAAGAATACCCTGAAGTGACTTGAGATGTATTACCACAGTAGTAGCGGCTGCTCATTAGCTCCTTGCAGTGTTATTGCAGTTAGGCTCATAAGAAACCTGCATAATATCCATGCACGGCTGTAAAAGAGAGACGGCTGATAAATTGCATAATAACCAGATTAGCAATATGTCACACTAAGCCTCTGGCAAACGGCAAGGGAATTGGGAAGATTCTACCCTCCCTGTGAGATGAGAAAGATATAAATAGAAACCTTGAAGCACAATTTGTCAAGTTACATGAGCAGAAATGCATTCCCCCTTTTCACCCCACCCCAAATATGTAAGGGTCCTTTGAAGCAGATTTCATCAAGTCATTATGAAAATGGTGATGCAGCTGTGAAAGCGTTGACAAATATCTAGTTTAAAGGTCACATGCATTTGAAAAGCTCTAGTTTGTGATCTTTATTTCACAGTGTGAGACTGCAAGTATGCAGCAGGACATAACAGTCTTCTCTAAGACAAAACAAGTTCTGGCTATTGCAAGTCGATAAGTGTTCTATCAGGGCAAAATGATCATTATGGCTGTTTTGAGGCTAGAAGTGAAATTGAATTGTGCACTTTTGTCAAGGTCAACGACCTGGCCGAACACTTTGGTCACCAATAAAGTTGGAATAGTCATAAAATTTGATGAAAGGCCCCCAAAAGAGTTTTTTTTTTACTTATTTGATGTATGTCCACATAAACAGTAGTACATAAATAGAGGGACTTTTGAAGAGGCATATTTCCCTATTTATGAGAAGCACAATAAATGTGGCACTGCTGTGACTTCACAGAGAGGCACAGAAAGAGCTTTTTAATTAGTTTGCTGAATGAAATGGTAAAAAAGGAAATCCCAGTTTCACATGACAATGCTGACCTGTGACCATGCTTTATGGCAACAATTGCCCAAACACACGGACACACTTTTCTAATAGAGGTTAACAAAGTGCCATTATGACGATGAGGACATAATTTAGAGGGCTTTTGAAAACTCCTTGATATGAATTTACTAAGTATTTTCATCCAAATGTAACACAGCAGGAGTGTTATTTATCAGACACATCGGCCTGGAAGTTCAGTTTACTTGTCATCAGTTCTCAGCCTTTAGAAAGTTTAGAATGTTGCACTTTTGCACATATATATTAAAAGTAAGATGGCTTGTTGTGGTAGAGACGAGAAAATTTAATTAACCTGTATACTATAGAAATATCAGTGACAACAAACAAAGACTGCGGGGAAGCCTCTCGGGAAGAATAAGACAGTACTATAATACTGTACCTGACTATTTTATAACTCCAAAGAAAAGAAAGGATGGAAAGCCACGGTTGATTGTTAACTAAACTTAAATTCAAATTTTACATCCACAGAGCTGCTATCACAGTATCTTTTGAAAAGATTGGCAACAGTAGCAATAACTTTCCTTTCTTTCTTCCTGTTATGCTTCATGTCATTAAGTCTTTTTACCTTCCTTTGAGTTTAATTCATATTGCATTTGATTTTTCAAGGCTTTCTCTATTCAAAAGGGAAATTGTAACTGAAATGCCTGATTAAGCCTTTACTAAAGTATAATTGCATTTTTAGAAAATGTTTAGGTGGTTGCTGTTTTGTGCTGCAATTTCATATAAATATGAATATATAAAGTAATGTCCAAACTGATTAACTTTATTGTTTTCTTTTTTTAATATACAAGCTGAATTTGATTTATCATTGTGTTACATCACCTTTTGCTTTAACAACAGTTAGTCAGCGTTTGGGAGGTGAGGACATTAATTGTTGAAGTTTTGAAAGTGAAATTTTTCTCCTGTGCTTGCCTGATGTACAATTTTGGATGCACAGCAGTCTGGGACACAGGTCTGGTGCAGGCAGGTCAATCTAGTAGAATGTATCGTGGCATTGTCTGGCTAAAATAAGCAGGGTCGTCCCTGAAAAAGACATCATCTGGATGGCAGGATATGCTGCTCTAAAACCTGTATGTGCTTTTCAGCATCAGTGGGGCCTTTACAGATGTACAAGTAGATGCCATGATGCTAAGATCACCGGCTCTAACAGCAAGTGGCTGTTGTTCCGTCCTCCTTTTGCTCTGTGTTTTGGTAATGAAGCTCACTGCAAGTTGGTTCTCAGAGGGGCTACATCCTTACCTCTACCTTACACTGCTTCCTCACTAAATTAGAAATTGGACAAAATGTTATTATTTATGAATCACTGTTTTTCTAGTGTGCTTTCAGCAGTCTGTATTTTACCTGTTTACTCTCTGTCGTGGCGAATAGAGTTTGGTTTGCTTCCTGGAGTCAGTGGAGCTGCAGCGTCTCTGTTCTATGCAGGGCAACAAATGAAAAACGTGTGTGTTCCAGTGACGTTGCAAACAAGCCAAGCCATGAATTTAGAACAGGATATTGGCTAGAGGGGAGCTGTTTGGAAAGTAATTACATCAAAGGCTGTTGTGGGAATATTTGCCACACAAAAATTGCTGCTGATGATAAGCAAGGCCCCACAAGGCTGTAATTAGGGACTCCTGCCTTATGGCCAGTGCATTGTGGCTCTTTCTCATGCTAAATAATTCTTCTTACATTTATGAACCTGCCAATGTATAGGAGCTACAGTGCGTGCTGAAATCTGTTTTATTGCCTGTCACCCCTCCGACTGAGTATATCTCACTCTCTGAATTTTTCTGGAACGTAACTTTATATATGTTGTGAGTTTTAATCAACATAGTTTTGTCTTGAAACTGGATTTGTATGTGGCCCTGAGTTCTGAGCAGAACCCTACTGTTCTGCATGGTTTTTCTATCTTGGGAGCTTTCTGGATGCTAAATCCTCACTTTATCTCACTGTAGTCTAGTGAAATGAAATGAGCTGTGTGATGCATCCTCATCTTCTACGATGCCGTGGATCTGAATCAGTTGCCACAGAGAGCTGAGATGCTCATGACCTCTTTCTGTACCTGTCCTGACTGTTTTCACCCGTTATAGGTGAGGTGTGTGTGTGTGTGTGTGTGTGTGTGTGTGTGTGTGTGTGTGTGTGTGTGGTGTGTGTGTGTGTGTGTGTGTGTGTGGTGTGTGTGTGGTGTATCTATCTGTCTCTCTGTGCATGAGCTTCCTTCGTAATGTGCAGCTACACCCCCTAAGCATATAGAGGCTGTCAGAAGATGTTGACCTACATAGTTGCTGTCGAGCCATGGATGCAGAGGTGGGTTTTGACAGCCTTACATAGTTTTGGTTGGCAAGAAATGGTAGCTTATCCTGTTTGGCCATCAGTGTGTGTGTGTGTATGTGGGTGTTTGTGTGTGTGTGTGTGGGTGTGGGGTGGAGCAGTCAAATCTGTTTACACAGAAGAGGGATTATAATGCAACCAATAATAATGCAGCCCAACCAATATGTCTGTTGACTGATATTATACTATCACAGCCGTGTTCGTCTATTTTGCCATCAGCATATCTGTTGTTCAATATGTGCTTGTATGAAAACTTTTTTTTTTTTTTTAAATAACAGGACATAATGCAGACAAGGGGTGGGCAATATGGCTCATAAATAATATTGTGATATTTAAAGGCTTTTCTGTACACATATATATCACATATCTCAGTATAGGCCTACACATTTTCTTTCTAATACCATACTGCTACGCCTGGGTGATATTGAGAAAATCAAATATCACAGTATTTTTGACCAAATATCTCGATTTATATTGCAACAATATTGTGGGCATGACTGTTGCTACTGTCACAATATATTAATATAATGAGATTTTTGATAAATAGTTGCCATTATTGAGGATGTAGGCACTAAGTGGGTAAAGGCAAATAATAGAAAAAGTCTGGTAAGTTCAGCATATTACATCACTTTACTGTAATGCAATCTTTAAAGCCAGGTAAAGACAACACTTATGCCGTATCATGATGTAACAATATCCAAAACGACGATGACTAGCCTATACAGTCTGATGAAATCAATATAATATTGATATATTTCGCAGCCCTAATGAAGATTGTTTGTATCTTTAGCTTTGTTGGCAGCATTTTATCTATATTTTATTCTTTTTCTTAATATTTTGCTCTATTTAGTGTTTTTTTTTTCAAGTTATGATTTTTTACTGAATGAATTTCACAAATCACTCGCCATTCTGACTTACAACATGGGCCTTTTTCAACCACACTCATTTTTTTTGTATTTAATCAACTATGAAGAAAGACAAGTGCAAAATGAAGAACACGATTCAAAATCATGCTAACTATATAAAAGAATCAGATCCTGAAAAACAGCCCAGCAGCCCAAAACAAAAATAAACAAAACAACCGGAAAAAGTACCAAAACAACAATACAATATCTACTTGGGTGTTTAATTTATAGTTATTAATGATTATTGAAAATACCGGTGAAAGTTTACTGTTTCAGCACCTTGATATTAGATATTAGACAATAACATTTAGTGTTAAACTGTAAAAATACAGTCCATTACAAATCTTTGTCCCAAGTGTGAATCACTTTTGGGCAATCATTGCAAAAAATGTGTGTTTTATGTATATTATAGTCTGCATAAAGAATATCAGTGACTAAATCAACATCAGAAGTTTTTTACTCCCTAATATCAGTATCGGCATTGTCTCCATATATCCATAGCTGTTAGTTCTAGTTAAATTTGTGAGAGAAGCAGGCTGAAATTCCATCATCACCACTGACTACATCCTGTGTTCGCCCACACACATCATTCATGTCATTATGTGCTGAGGCAGCACACAGTTGGCAGTGACTGATGACAATCAAGAATCTTACTTAAGACAAATCGCCAGCATGCAAGTTGTATTTTATTCCACAACAGAAAAATATGAATGAAGATTGTCAGATTTACATGAATATTGCAATGGTTAGCATTCCTACTGCACCACTGCGGGCTTCAACAATGGCCATTCTCCGAGGAGAAAACTGTTGTTGTGTGGGAGGTAACAAAGTCCCAGATAGTCTGTGCAGCACCCAAAACATAAATGAGCAGCACCCCAAATATGTTACACAGGGAGATGGTGTCCCTTTTTATGTTTCATTTATGTCTTAGGCAGCATTAAAATTCTTGTTTTTATGAATAGTGATGCACACAAGACATTGGTATCTGTGCACTTCCGTTGTTTGATAAAGTACCAAAAAACATTTTATTCCACTGGTCGTATTTGGGTACATTTACATGGGCACAATAATGCTGTAAAAAAGGAATCCCATCTGTCCAAGGCATTTATAGTACGTGATTTCATAAACTGACAGGCCTCCATAATAATCCCATTTGCTCAACATAGTACGGTTTGATTATCCAGAGAAAATGGTGTGTTGAGTTTCGCTTCTGAAAAAAAAGTGCTGTGAGATATTTTGGGGGGCTCAGTGTGCATTGATCCTTAAATAATCTGAGTGAGAGTGATTTCAGTGTATAAACTCAAAATCTGAATGGAATAGCCAAACAGTTTAATGTGCAGAAAAGCACAGGAGGTCACACTCTCATTCTACCAGAACTTGTTGCAGACTTAAGATTTAATTGAAGCTCCTATGCTGTGTGAATTGTGATTGCAAAATGCACAGCACAGCCCTCAAATTAGACAGAACATATGCAGTGCACATATTATTCCTGCTTTAGCCAACTGAAAGTGGTGACCTCTAATACACCTTCCAGGAAGTTGTGAAGGACTGATTATCAGTATCCCTGGCTGGGACACCTGAGGCTCCTGTGGTGTGAAACTGTCTTCAAAACCAGTAACTGAATTAGCAGCCATATCTGTGAAAAATATGAAACAACAGATCAGCTTTACTCAAATCAAGCGAGTTTATGAATTTATGCAGCAATAATACAATGACACATTTACACAAATTTGAATTAAAAAAGTGTCCACTTGTATTATTTCAAAAGTGAACAAGCGGATAAATATATGCCACTGCAGGCTCTTTGATGTGTGTGAAAATTTATATCAAAGTGGAGTGCTTTATGTGATCTTCGAGACGTCTGTTTATGCCTACTTCAACTTAAGCCTCAAAATTTGCTCTGCGCAGAGCTTTTCTCAAAAGAGAATATCTGCACAGGCAGGAACACAAGCACAAGTTGGTACCCAAACACCACTGTGTCACCTAGGGATTCATGATAAATCCCATCATCTGCCAGTAATGGGACATTTACATTATTAAGCCTATTTATGGTTCAGATAATGAAATGATATCTGATTCTGACAGATTATGTCAAAGCATTTGAATTGAATTCTGAGGCAAAATGCTCTATAAAGGCCTTCATGTACTTGTTAAGATTTCTGATGTTCTTTTCAAGACAAAATAAATGAACAGATCTGTTCTTTGTTTTTGTTATAATAGTGATGTCAGCTAGTTTTGGTTTGGTCAGAGCTATGGAATATTACATTATCCATCTTTGCTTTCGACATCGTAGCCTTTCTTCCCCTCAGGTGTGCAGGCTATATGAACTTACTTTTAATATACAAAATGTGAAATTATTGGTTATCTGTATTGGCCATGAGAAGCAGATAACTGACAAAACTGGCTGTAATAATTTCCTTTTATGATGAACTTTTCTATCAGGTCAGTTTCTGTGTTTGAGACTATCCATACTAATAAGTTGCAATCAAGCTTACTTTGGTAATGCTTTGATTGCTTACTTTTTGATTTGATTTTGTCTTGGTCCGTTGAGCTTGAAGATGAATACAATGAGTGTGTGCAAATGTCAGTGTATGCTAGGCTAGGCTGTGATGTGAGGCTGCTAATTGCATGTTCCAAAAGTGATCCAGGATAAAAGGAAAAATGACAAACTTAAATGTGGAATGGATGAAACAGCTTAACACTAAATTTGGTTTTGCTGTGTAGCGTGCCTGTGTGAGAGTCACCACAGTGTCCCTAGACCTTGGAAATGATGATGCCATTTAGTTGGCCTCTGTGGTGATCCAAGCCATGTGGTTCTTAAATGTTGCACTAACAATTAAAGTTTTTCTGAAATTAGTGCTGATTATAACAAAACTTCCCAAGTAGCTCCAACAGTGTACAAAATGGAGCCCATTATGTCTGCTTTTGGTAGCCTATGGTGTCCTTTTGCCAGTTACTACAACTTTTATATGTTTTGGGTTGGAAGCTTAATTTGATGTGTAAATTATAATTAAGATAGGAGGTTAAAGGGCTCTTAGGGCTTGTAGTCCTTTAGCAATATTTTAATATGATGAAGTTCAAAGAAACTATTCTGAATATGAGAAGTCACCACCAGAAGACTGAACAATAGAGTGTCTAACTTTTCTTATTCAAGGTCTGAATTAAATTTACATATACATATACATACATATACATATACGTATAATTTACGTATCTACATATCTTTAGAGCCTGGGTTCACAGTTATGATTTTGGCACCACTCTGCAACATTTGATCCTCACAATATTTGTCCCAGCAATTAGTTTGAATGTAAATAGAATTATTTTATCCTATAATGCTACTCATATTGCGGCGGCAGCTTAGTTTATAATTAGGTAATAGTTTATTTAGTGGGCGGCTTGACATAAAATATGTAAAGATGGGTGGCTCTCCAATCATAGAATTCTGTGAATAAAGGTTATACTTGTATTTTTTGTTTTTTTCTTTAACTACATCATTTCTTTAGAAGATAATGGATCCCCTTTAACTTTGGAGCCTTATGCTCACGTGTCTAAGTGCATCTGTACAAAGATAAGCAGTAGGTGACAAATCTTTAAACTATGCATTGTAATTATTGTAATCATGATGACTGATTATATTCAATATTTTGACATTTACTTCAACATAAAGCTTAATGTCATCATTCTGCCATTATCATACCATTGTAAATAAAACATAGTTCAAATGATACACACAGACTTTAACAGGAAAAACATGAATGTTGGACACATAGAATCATATTCTGTAAATCACACTAACATTATAAAATGGCTTGTTCATTTATAAGAAAATATAAATAATGAAAGATTAAATTAGACTTATTGTTTTGGTACTTTTTGAAGTAAATTTTAATTTCACGGTTGGTGAGCATAAGGATAATAGCAACAGAGATATGTATTACACTTAATATTTTGATGTGAAAGAAGGAAATTAAGATGTGCTTTATTATTTAACAAAAAAGCAGCTCTTTTATTTTTATTTAGTGTGTTATTGTGTGTGTTTACAGGGTTTGTGTGTGTGTGCGCGTGTGCTCATGTTTACCACAATATTGCACGCGTATATGTGGGAGTAGAATTGGGATCTGTGCACAAAAGCAGATGTTTTCTCAGGGGGTGCGTGGCGCGCTCAGCAGTGTTTGGAAAAGGATGCACGCTGTGCTCACTGTAATTGGTGCATGTGTTAAAGCCAATCCTTGCCGCGGTCCCTCGTGCAGTTTGTTATCCTGCATCCCCACCTTCTTCCCAGTGGACTGGAATCCAGGTCGTTGCACTGCAGACATTGAGACTAGCCTACAGTGACTAAAGGGAATAAAGGGGGATACATTACACTCAAAGACACTGATTTTCCCAAAGCAGTTGCTCCTTTTTAAGCTCGCCATCTTTTGCCTGTGTATCTGTGTTGATCACATTGGTGTTTGATTCTTGAGCCAATAAGTGAAGTTTTAGAAATGATCTTGTGAGTGTTTCATGACTGCTTTTCTTTAAAGTGAGAATACACATTAACCTCATTCTGACTTTGACCTTCACAGTTCATTTGTACTTGTTTGTTTGGTGAATATAAAATTATTGCCACATGGATACATTAAAGGTCCCATCTGTAATACTTATGGGGATTTACTGGCAGAGTGTGGCAGAAATGTTATATACTATTCATAGATATGTTTTCATAATGTGCACCTGAAAATGGGAATCGTGTTTTTGTTAGCTTAGAATGAGCAGTTTATATCTATGGAGGGTGTGTGTCCTCTTCCATGGAGGTCGCCACGTTGTATCAGCATGTTTCTACAGTAGCCCAGAAAGGACAAACCAACACTGGCTTTAAGATATGCCTTGCCTTTCCTATTTTAATTTGAGTTTCCTGGCCAACATAGGTTCTCCTACAGGCTAGGAAAGGAGAGAGTGAGATGATGTTTTTGCAATCTGCAAGCTCACATCTAAATGCCACTAAAACCCACACACTAGTGTAATAGAGGAGTTCCCAAACTTACAAAAATACTTTGTGAATTGGCATAACATCTACATTTACCAACTGATAAAGAACAAAGCAAACCATGAATTTAAAATGTATATGATATGTATGTCTCTCATTACAACAGTACATTACAACAATAATCAGATTTGCTAAGCGTAAATGTTTAGTTTCTCACCACCGCTAAAATAACTGCATTGTCCACTAAATGCTAGAAGGCTTTTAATTAGAAACCGATGCAGGAAGTGTTGAGGTTGTGTTATCAGCATTATGCAGTAACTATAACATGGCAAACAGGAGTGGATATAAATGAGGCTTTGTATGAAAATATGTGGTGACAGCCCAAATTTCCCATAATGACTGGAAAGTGTAGTTTATTATAATTGCAGTTTTATGTTCAAAAACACAAATGTTGCTTTTTGTTAGTGTTTGCACTATGTTTTGTTCAGAACATGGTGGCCTATGTTGGTAGCGTCACTGTCCTTTTTGTGATAGTTTATAGTTTAACCCATCAGCGAGGTGACTGTTACATTTCTTGACACTAACTGGTTTTTGACACTATGTTTTAGAAGATCTTGTTATCGGTGTTGAGAATTATCAAAAAGTCGATGTTGCTGAGAGTTGCTTTTTGTCTCTTGTTCTACACTACTTGTCACTATTTGAGTGATTACAGTATATATTGCACGCTGCCACTCACCACCCAATAAAAATGTGTCTTTGACCCCTTTTCGGTCCCAACCCTAAGTTTGAGAGATGCTGCTTTAATGCATCAAGGTATCAAACATCATGTTGATATATATGGAGAAATGCTACTGTTACACAGACACTTCATCTTGTAAAATACGTTGGCCATAAAATAACTGCAGATTGAACCATCTGTTGTATCACAACAGATGATGCTTGATTGACAATGTGAATCTTTTACACACTTGTATAGGTGATTCAGAGTGTGAGTAAGGCTTAAGGCATCAGGATTTAACTTGCAGATCAGAAAAGAGGATGTTAGAGAAAACTGTTTGAAATGTGTTGTCAGGCCAGTTACAGTTGCTAACTTAAAATCGCTTAGTAATTAAAATTCAGATATAAAAATAAAAAACAGGCTGCACAGATGTGACAGATATAATCATTTAGACAAAGAGCTATCCATATTTGCATGTTTGGATTTTCCCCGTGTGCACATGTTTTTCTTTTGGGTGTCTTAATTTCCTTCTGCAAATCAAAGACCTGCATGTTAGGTGAACTGAAGACTTTAATATCGCCTGTAGAGATGGAAATGAGGGCGTGACAGTGTTTTCTATGTTCTGCAGAAGAGTGGTGATCTATCTACAATGAATGGATGATGGACTGTTTTCTGTTTGTTTTCAGAGTTTTCCTACTATTGATAACACCACTAAGCTGCTGACCTTAACACAAACTCTGAAAAGCTGTCTTGTAAGAACCTCACAGTAATGAGATTGTTATCAGTGACAATAACCATATACACATGCACATAAACCGACAATGAGCAGATGTACAGTGGATAAAGGCCGTTGCAGTTGCTTTACAAAGCGCATTATTGTGTTGGCTTAGCTGCAGAGCTACAAATGAATATGGATATGGTCAATATAACGACAAAGAAAGAGAGATTTGGAAAAAGAATGGGGCCGTACTGTGAATATAATTGAACAAAGCATAAAACATTAAAAGCTGCAAAGCACTACAGACAAGAACATTCTCACTGCAAATGCACAGAAATGGCGTATCATAAAATCCTGCCTTTATGTTCAGATCCCAAAACCCTCATTCACATAACAGTAGCTGACCATAGCACACACTAAATGGAAAATTAATGTCAGTGAAACATTCCTCTTGGAAAAAAAGGATCAAACAATCAACACCAGAATGCAGTCACTGTACGACATGTTTCCTCATATTTGATTTGCAAGTCCTAATGATCAGCAAGGAATCTTTCATAACAACTACTTATATTCCACAGGAGATTTATGATATAATGCCCATATTCCACATGTTTTTCATCGAGGCTCTGGCAGCTGGCTGGTCATGATGCTCCCTCTGTGCTTGTCAGATTACAGGCAGCCTAGACCCTGAAACCAGCAGACTATTTTTAGATGGCTAATAAGAATTCATTTAAGGCGGCGCCTTCAGTTGAAACAATATGTTCAGTGAACAACACTGTCAAGCCAGAAAAATGGGGAGAAAAGTGAGCAAAATGATTAATTACCTCCAAGTCTTTGTTGACTGTATAAATAATATGAAAATAATAATAAAAAAAAAGGGGGTCTGGCTCATCTTTTACTCATAACCACATGTGAAACATTAATGGCTTGATGTGGTTTTCAATCATGTCACACTTGAGCTACAGCAACTGTAAGTGTCTATTGTATCAAATAAATATTTCAAGCTTCAACATGATAAGGGCCTCTTCCTCTGTGTCGCCTCTCTGAGGCGGCTCTTTGATACCAGATTCCTCTTTGCTCAGGGACGTCATGATCTGTCTCTGACCCAAAAGCTCCATCTAGATGCACGGCAGTTTCACACGCTGCGGCCAGCTGTCATATGTAGTCCAATAAAACACATCTGAAGCATGCAATATTTATCACAAAACCCACAAAGGCACTTCCATAGACACAACTGTTGCAAACTGCTCTCCCGCTTTCACAAGAAACCGACACCATCTAAAACAGATCTTACTATACACTGAAGAGGTTATTTTTGAACCAAGCGAACTTGGACTTAATTATATCAAACCATATTTAAAATTTTAGCAGCGGTAGTTTTCATGATAGACGAGAAATGGGGTTTTCTAGAGCACAGTTCCAATTAAAATGACAGTTGCACAGTGCACACTCTTTTGCATATTTATTTAACTTTAAAAATGCCTTTTTATGCTTGAAGGCTTAAATATCCAACCATAACTGTAATTGTTGTTTAATCTGTAGTGATTATTACCCTCCTTTTAAAACAGTTTTGCATGTGACTACACTAGGAAATCAGAATCAGTAAAGGATGACTCAAATGAAATTTTAAGTAGCATCGCTGCCTCAATATTGCATCCTAGATTGGGATATCATTTTTTAATGAAAATCCCTATTGAGAATTCAAGCATTTTCTCTTTGAGGTAGGATTGGTACCAGATGGTGCGAGCATTCAGTTCCCTCACCATTGTAAATGAAAGTTATGAGAACAGCAGTGTGTTTTAAAATGACCATAAATATAAGCTCATGATAGTCAACTGTAAACCAGCCGCTGGGAAGTAGTATGTAATTGTCTCAAAGTAATAAGGTTGTGCATTATCGCATATTAAAGCAGAAAACACTTGTTCCTTTCATGTGCCTCATCTACTGCATCGTTCAAAGGGCACCATGAATCCTGCACAATAAACATGCTGGACCACAACACTAGATCAGAGAGCCAGTGCCCCTCAAAATTTCTGTCAGCACGTCTCTGTATGCTAATACTCTGGGTAATTTAGCCTACTGACTTAAGTATTTCTTTATTTTGACTTTAAAACTGTGTGGTTCTTAAAAGGATTTCTCATAGCTAATGATCAAATATGTTGTTTGTCCAAAATACCCCTATTTTGCAAATCTGGCACCCATATTATAGGACAAAGATAAAACAGCAGTGTGGTTTAAAGGTCCTGAAAACCTATTTTATTAATCAGCTTCATGCTATCAGTAATCGGGTCTGACATGAATGCAGTAGTTTCTGCCAAAGTTCAAACTGTTTTGGTTCACATAACAGATTTCTGTGTTCTGTTTTATTCTGTGTATGCCTCTCACTGGTTTGAAGGGGGCAGGTCTCAGATGAAAAAAGATGACATTCATTTGTGCACCAACCAGTTTTTAACAACATTTGAAACCAAATTTGATGACAGTTGGGAGGCTGCAGTGATGTTGCCTGACACGCATCCTGCGTCTCTGACACATTAAAAACCAACCATAAACTCGGCATCGATGCGTCCAGGGAGTGCTTGTTATTTTTTCCACGATAACGCTACATTGTGAGCAAATCCATGTAGAAATCATAGAAATAAATATTCAAATATAAATTTGTAATATCTGAGTTTTCAGTGTTTCCGCTGGTCGCCACAGAGGGGTAATTATGTTACTTTAGTCAACCATAAAATGTGTTGATAAGCTCAGGTGCCAGTAAGATTGTGTGTTGTGTTTGCTGCCACAGAAAAGAAATAAAAAGTCCCTGTTTATGTAATGTTACTACGGAGTATACTTGTGACTGTTAATCTTCACAGCAGAGGTGGTCTAGACTGTGAAAAGCTACCTAGCCACTACGAGTCAGGCTAAAGACAATTAAAGACAATTAAATAGTCTAAAGCCGGAGGGCTTTCAAATAGGATTCAGAACTGTGCCAGAAGACACAGGAAGAGAAACAAACAGGATCACATGATCTGTTGTTTTCTCTAGTGATTTTTTTTCCGCCGCAGTGAAAAATCTCAGTGACTCATAGCTGCTAACTAGCTCAATTTCTCAACAAACGCACTGCCACCTTCCTTAAAGGGGAAGGCTCAGCCGGTAACACGCATGTGGATATTCACATTACTGAAAAGTGAAAAGTAAAAAGTGGAAAAACTAATACCAACCCCACTTTAACAATACTCACTACAAGTAAAAGTTCTCTATTCAGAACCTTACTAAGGTAAATGGATGCAAGTATTATCAGCAAAATGTACTGTATCATATATGCATCATCAAAAGTGAAAGTATTCATTGTACAGTAAAATGGTCTGTCAGTGTTTTTTGGATTAATATTACCATTGGATTAATGTGTACATTGTACTTTACTGCTGTAGTTTGTAAAATATATGAATATAACCATAATTCTACCCACATATCATTAAAACATATATACTACAATATGTAAAAAACCCCCACACAAATCTTACTGGGACCCACTGAATTTCCCTGGGTCCCACACAGATGACTTGACACCTGTGGGTCCCAGGGACTCACTACATTGTTACTGACCATGTCAATAAAATCTGTCAAACCACACCTACAGTCCTGATGAAACAGTAAAGCAAAATTTTTGAGTGTTAAACTCTTAATAAATAACTGAGGAGGAAATGTTTCCAAAAACTTTTAAGTTCTGGGTTTATTGAGTTCATAATGTGCTATTTATTGTTTTAGAGAAATATTTAAGATTTGAAACCAAGTTTTTAGATTTTAGATTCAGATTGAAGACAAACAAAACTAATGACACTGTTAATATTAGGAGAAGATCAGCGTCATGTTTAACAGAAACCAATGTTGACTGTTGGATCCACAGCACTGTTTGAATAAATTACCAATGCTGTCGAAACAATGAATGTTCTGCTGCGTTTTAAGAATGTTGAAGTTAACAGAGTTGTCAATGTTGGTTATTTTAATATTAAAGGTGACAAGGGCTGAGGTGTCAGCAGCTGTTAAGTTGCAAGTTAAAAGCTTGTCATCATGTCGGTCTAATTGTCATGTGCGTCTTGATCAGTGAGTGCCAGATATAGCAACACCGAGACACTGAGACCAAGAAAGGAAGAAAATCCATTAATTGAGTGAGGGAGATGCTGAACAGGAGTCAAAGGATCTGTATATGAACAATAAGAAAGTGATCATTATAAAAATACTGACAAGAAAATAACAAATAAATGTATGGCATATACAGAACCAGGTCACTGCCACAATAAACAGCTGTTTGTCCATTTCATTAGTTTCATTAGTTATGGCAAGAAAATACATTTCAGTAACTACGTGCTGACCTTTGACCCTGCAGTCATGATGGCTGCTTGACTTGTCTAATTGATGTAGATGCAATAGCACAAAATCAAAGTAATGTGATACTAGCATCAAGTCTAAGGCAATTATATTATCTTATAGTGAATGCCTGGATAATGAAAACTAAAATTTTAACTGCATACTTGAATTGCACCTCCCTTGAGAAATATATGTGCTTGGTCAAACAGTTGCCAATAGAACTTGTCTCCCAAAAGGACTTAAAGTAACATTATGTAAGATATGATACATTTTGTGATGATACAGATGTGTGTTTGTCAGGATTACGTTACTTATGATCAAAAACTAGCGAGCTGACAACTTTGCTAACACGTTCAAACATCAAACAAGACTGAACAAACCAGCAAATAATACTCACTAATTCAACATCTAGAGGGCCGGCTCAGCATCTGTTTACAGCTTTTTATTTCGCAAAGCTCTCACCAATGACTGAAAGCTGGTCCAACATTTACTCTTGTCCATTGTACTCTTGTCTTGCTCGGTCACTCTTCTCTTTTACTCTTCTTAGTTTCCTCTCAACATCCTCTTTAATCTCTTTGTCTCTTCCATGATGTCTGCAGAGGCTGCAGGTTATGTTGCCCGCTCATCAGGCTCCGTCTCTGGCACGACACTGGGGCCGCTTCCCATCACCATTAACCACCACCCCAGCCCTGAAAATTTCCTTCTTCTGTCGATGTAAACTCCAACGCTACCTCGGTGCTCTGGGCTTCAAGTACCGTCAGCAGAGGTGGGCAGTAACAACATTTACTCTGTTACAGAGTAGTGACAGTAGTGTGCCTGTGTTTTTCCTCGCTAGTCAAGCTGCTTGCTTCAAAGTATTTTTCAGTAAATACTGAATACCTTAGTACAGTCTTTGGTGACTCCACCTCTTGCGGGCAGTATAGCTAACTGAGCTAACTAGCAAACAGAGTTGAGGCAGACCAGCCAGGGGACATCAGAGGGAGAACCATTATTATCTCCATAAAATATGATCCAGTTTCACCAAAATCAGTCACCTAGTTGGTGGTGTCTGATTTACTTTAGTTAAACTTTTTTCAGTCAAGTGTTACACCTAATGTGCTGTTTTTGCAGCTATGACCTCAGCTGTTATGTCAAAATGACCCAATCTATGGGGTATGGCAATTAACTGTAAAGTGAAAAAGGCTAATCAAGGACATTCTGATGAGCAGCAAGTTGCATGGTGACTTAAATATAAAAAAGGAAGTAAAAGATTAGAAATAAGAAGGAAAAGAAATATCCTTAATATGTCATGGATAATTGTAAATATGCTCTAGACAGAGTTGCCTGAAGTTATGCTAAATATAGTTGCCATTCAAATACAGTATGTTTTGAGATGATCTTGTATTGTTAGCATGTGAAAGATCAGTTCATGAAGATGGAGGTGGAATAATAAGCCATGCAAATTGACAGCATTATAATATATTCATGATTTAAAACAACAACAATATAATCTGATTAGTTTCACTCCAAGCCTTTGTTTTTATTGTAATGACAATCTGGGATGCTGAGGTTGAGTGCTAAGGCAGTTGGCATATCTCATAAATAAGCAGCAGCCACAGAAAACAAAAAGGCTAAGATACAATAATAGTTACCACATCTCTGAAGAATAGCTTCAGTGCATTATGGTAATTCACTAATGAGATCAGTTCTTAAATGATTATAACACAGCTGTCCTGAATTATTTTCATCTGCCTCCCCACTTTTTTTGGGTGGGGGTTTGAATGAAGATGTGGCACTGTGCCACATCTTCACCTTGAAGTGCTTTAACACCAGTTGGATGGCTAGCTGTCATGCTTGGAACCAGCCTTCAGGAAATGTAGCTGTGGAGAAAAAATGTCTATGAGGGGTTGTGAGCAAGAGAGTGGTTGCCATGGTGATACAGTGGCAGACGGGCCGGGAGGGCTGGATGTTGGTTTCTATGGGCCACAGGACGTCAGACAGGGTGTGGAGTAGCCAGGGCTGTAATGAGCGTTGTGAGGTGTGACGATGAGCTGGATGACGGGCCTCGGTGCTCCACCTGCACCTGGGAATTTTTATGGGACCTCCGTCCCTTAAATCTCCTTATATAGTCCTGTTCAAAAGGCGGGCCAGGGTTGCATTCACTGAGCAAAGATTTTACAGGCTCCTCTTCATATGCAGATGAGTGCGTTTAATTGTTGCAGCGCCTAATTCCTAATGTATGAGAGGAAAGAGGAAATGCATCCAAAGATGTGTATTCAAATGAAATATTCAAGGCTTCTAATGAAATATTCTGTCAGTTTTGAGTTTCTATGGGCGACTCTGCCAGTGGAGCTGCTTTTAAGAAAAGAGGCAGGCTGCTTTAATGAGCCTCTGGGCAGCCTCA
Organism: Lutjanus argentimaculatus; assembly: GCA_034769285.1. Classification (NCBI taxonomy): domain Eukaryota; kingdom Metazoa; phylum Chordata; class Actinopteri; order Lutjaniformes; family Lutjanidae; genus Lutjanus; species Lutjanus argentimaculatus. The sequence goes on from JAWZSL010000002.1 coordinate 17,161,253, forward strand.
GCCAGCCTTTTAAACTCTGCCTGTTTGTTTAGTGGCCTTTATTCGTTGTCTGGTGTGGACTTTTCATTGCAGGATGATGGATCAGAAATTGCATTAATAGCCTGTTGAAATCTTTTGTGCTCCATTTCTGTCTTGACAATGCACAGGATCATCATCTGGCATTTTTGAAGTCAGCTTCCCTGTCTTGATCTGTGTTCCTGATATACTCAATCATGAGGATAATCATGTCTTGTGGGCATAGAATATGTTGCATTTTATCTCTGGAACATATTTTCAATTAACAGGGAGATGGAAATTGATACTCCATCAAATTTGATAAAAAAAAAAGATATTCTTACAGTGTTCAGTTTTTTACATGTTACTAATGGGCTTATCCAGATTGCTTAATTAGAGACACACTGGATATGTTAATTATGCCAAGAGGAAAGGAGCTGGAGTGTTAAATTGCTCCACAATGCAGTGGCTCATCCACTAAAAAACAAGAGGCATTTTAAAGGTTTTGAAATGTAATCACAAGGGTACAAAGAGAATTTAAATAACAGTGGCCTTGATTGTGTCCTGAGGTGAAACTGCAGAGAGGAAGAGCTATTTTATACTCAAGGGAGGTGCTTATCAATGTTGGCTATAAAACATTTCCTGTTGAGCTTTAAAAGATTTTTTTAGTGGGTGTACTAACGAAGCAATTGAACTTTTGATTATGCAATGCAATCAAAACTCTTTGTTAAAAAAATGAACTGATACCACGTTCCCCTCTGAACAATTACATGCAGTAAATCAGCACCTAATCACCAATTTACTTGCTTTCACTCTGAGGAAAAGTTGTTGTGTTTTGTAGGTTCACTGTTAAATCATGAAGACCTTTTTCTGAACACTGCATGTGGCGAGGAGGCTGCAAGTGTCTCTATCTTTGTCCCTGTGTGCTCTGCTGGGAGTTGTTCATTAAAGAAACCCAAAAACCTGCTTGTTACGATCATAGCCACCAAATACTTAATTTAAAACAGCAGTATGTAAAAATTGCGTGTCTAAAAATGATTACTGCAGTCCAAATAGCCATAGATGGCACATTATAAATACGGTGGAATCCTATTTAATCTGTCTGTGGTTGAAGCAAGTTGTTTACCCCCACTCCCCCTGAACTTGAGGAAGTTCAGGCAGGCTGCAGGAACACTGCAGGAGTGGAGGATGAGCGCAGCATTTTAATTTGACAGTAACAAGCCAAGCCAAGTTCAACACTGTAAGCTGATCGGCTGTTCATAAATGTCAGTTGTCTGCCAGTCAGTGACTGCCTGCCAGACTGCGTGAATATTTTGCTCAGTTTAACCCTTATAAACATCTACTCCTTCTAAAAGATTATTAATGATTTCTTATGACAAACAAACACTTACTCATGCAGCAAACATTCAGCATCAATGTGAACTCCAACGTGGCAAACAAGAACAGTCATTTTGGCCTGGAATGGAAATTTTTAAGGAGGACACCACGAGTGTGGCGCTATTGTCAGAGTAGCGAGTATTTCAACTTAGCATTTTTCTTTAATTTCTGATGAGAATTCCTGATTATTTTATGATTTATTATAGTAAATATAATACAGATTTCTCCTTTAAGTTTAAAAAAAAAATCTTAGTGCAGATTCTGTGTTGGAGCTGTGATCAAACACGAAGGACTTGCTCGCTGCCTTGTCTTGTTGTTGCTTACAATGTAGCTTTTAAAAATTAAAAATAGAAGATGTGTATTTATTTTTGACACATGGCACACAGTCTTGAATTAGCAGGGGCAGGCATCACACAACTGACAAATGAACAGTCACACATGAGATGTGTGCTGGTATGGGGTAGTAGAAAGTGCTCGAGACAGGTGAGACAGCAGCCTCCACAGTCCTGTGTTTTTGTTTCTGTCTGGAGCTCAATGCCAGTGGCTACTGACAGTCTGTATTAAAGATTTGTGTTGCTGCATCTTGTCATACTGAACCACAGGAGTTTATACAGACAGGTTCAAGTCTGGGAATTCAAAACAGTCTTGACCCTCATTGTTACCGACAGTAAAAAGGATAATTAAATAAATAACAGATAGTAAATTTAGCAATTCACCAGGGATTCTAACTAAGAACTGGCAGGATTGTCAAACTGGGCAGTTAAAACAAAGGTTATTATTGTTTGAATGCTTATTGAAAGCAAATGCACCATAGGATTTTCACTTACTAATTCAGCTGCATATTGTTAACAGTTGCTGTTAGTAAACACACCAGAAAGATAGCTGATTTTTGAATCTCATTGCTAGAATGTCAAATACCAACATTTTGGTTTAGCAATGCATCCCAAGCACAGCAAAATAATAACAGAATAAAGGTGGTATGGAGTGGAGGGCAGGGTCACTACGGATCAAAATCAGTGCAGCAGAAACAGAGATATGCTCTTTTTTTTTAGTATTTCATGAATTCTTTCTCACTGTAGCCTCCATTATCAACAATGCAACTCGACCTCAACATTTGGGTGTGTTATGCTAGTATCGGCTAATGTAGCCTAAAGCTGCTAGCCTCAAGCAGAGATGCGTGGGCTACAGACGTCTGGTAAACTCACTTCTTTCTAACTCCACACCCCCAGATTTTTTTCATTTTTTAACTTGTAGTCTGCAGCCCCAGCTGATGCTGTGACATTTCTTGAGGTAAATTTTCATTTTTTTAATTTCCTGTATTGATTATAGTAATCATTGTAATTGTGTTATTGGACAGTGTTACCATCACAGGTTGCTATAGGCGTTATTACTGTTGCTGTCCAGCAGCTATCTTTAATAGGTGGTGGTTCACATAATGTAGTTAACGCTACAGTTAGAAATGAGGAGGCTACATCAGCCAGATGATCTACTCTTACAGTACCATGGCCAACCATTCATAGCTTGAGGCCTTGTCTTGTACTGTAGAGTCCATGATACTGTCTCTCCCTGATCAGAATTGTGTTTAATACATTTCTAAAAATAATATTTTTTAAAAATGTTTTTTATTAAGTACCTTAAAAACAAACAGTTCAACCAAAGAATAGTCATTCCACTAGGGATGCACCGATTGACCGGCCAGAGACCGGAACCGGACGGTTTTCAGCATGACTGGCCCTGACCGGTGACCGGCCGGTCAGTGCCACATATCCAATTCTGTGCCCGTCATATTCGCACACATACTCTGCATAATGGTCGCGTCCTGCGCGCAGCACACA